>JAZDUA010000048.1:3272500-4472500 GCA_038098605.1 Gryllus longicercus
CTTGTTTCATCTCTCTCTCTCTCTCTCTCTCTCTCTCTCTCTCTCTCTCTCTCTCTCTCTCTCTCTCTCTCTCTATCTCTATCTCTCTCTCTCTCTAGCTCTCTCTCTCTATCTCTCTCTATCTATATATCTATCTATAACTCCCCCCTCTCTTTGTTTTATATTTTTTTAGATCTTAAGAGTTACACTTCTCTCTCTACTTTCTTTCTGTAGGATATAAAACCATTTTTACTTTTCTCAAAAATCAATTGCCTCACTGTCGTGTATCACTCCCTCACTCCCGTGTTTCTGTGGCTAACCTTTATTTAACTAATTTTTCTTTCATTACTTACCTTTGCTGCTTCCTGGTCATAAATTACGTCGTGATTTGAGTACCAAATACTCTCTTCGGGTTGAGTAACTTGTTCTCGTAAACAGCTGTAACCGACGGGTCAAGATAAATACAACTTAAAATTTATTATCAACTTCAATACGATCGAAATTATAACTTTTCCAAATTGAAAATATTTTTTATTGTTTACGAACATCAGTGTTTTAACAAATATAGTAATGTAACGAGTAGTGAAATCCCGAACATTACGATGAAATGGCACTTTCCGAAAACATAAGTAAGATCTATCAAAATATTATATATTGAGGGTGTTGAGAGGGTGGGATGAACTGTGCCTTCCTCTTGACCCCCGACTGAGCCCCGTTGCCCTCGCGCGTCATCCCCCTTTCGCCGCCCACGGCTGCCATCACTCACTGGCGACCCCCACCGCCCTGCGTTGCGCACTGCTCGTCGCCCTTGCGCGCGCTGCGACCCGTCTCCCCCACCCCCACCCTCGCGAGGGGCTCCTGGCGCGGCGCGGCGCGGCGCAGGCAGGTGCTGGGGCGGTGGGAACTCCGCGCTCCCTGCGCCGCACCCACGCCTCTCCGCTCTCATCCCCCCTCCCCCGCTGCACTCCTCCCGCGCCCCCGGGGTGTCGGGTGTCGGAAGCGAAAGAAGAGCGAGAAGACTCGAGCGTTTGCATTGATTGGTCAGCGGGTCAGATTCGTCGAGACCTCCAGGCGTTGGACCTGCTTGGATCACGCCCGTGCAGTTGAGACCTGCATTGTTGAGGGATGAAATAAATGGCGAATAATTGGTCATAACTGAGCAGAATCATTGGTGGAGAATTGTTTGCCGTTACTTTTGGGTTAATTCATGTTGTGCATCCACATATAGAACGGAAATCGCGCTGAGTAGTGTGGTTTGACAGTGCTCTAATCGTGTTGTATGAAGCTCATCGAACTCTACAGAGAAATTCAAGTATTATCTTATAGTAAAATATTTTTATAGTAAAAATTAGAAACGTCTTAGTTATGAAAAACTAATTTACATATCGAGAATATTAAAAAAAAGACAGCAACACATTTTAGTCTCAGTGTCAGACTGTTGAAGATCACAATTTTGTATCCTACTTTTTCAGCGCGTTGTAGTTGAGATACATTATCCCCGCATGCCCTCCCACGTACACATGCGTGAAATTTTCTCAAGCTCCTCGCCAACCCCATTTGTCTAGTTTCTTGGCTACTCTTCCCCACCTGCGCCCGGGGGGTCCCAGTGCGGGGGCCCCTGCGCACACAAGCGTCTCGCGTTTCGCGGCAGACTCCCACGCCGCCCCGAGTGGCCCTCTTCGCGAAACGGGGGCGATGGCGAATAAACTCGTTTTCCGCGAAATAGAGTTTGCTCCTTTTGAACGGAGTTCCCCTCGTGTCTCCTTCCCCTCGGCGGCGGCGGCGGCACCTGCTTTTTACGCGGGGGCGGACGCGGCGCGTCTTTTTTCTTTTTTGTCCTTTTGCTCGAACGCCCTCGCGCGGATGTTCTAGACCAGAGGGCGCCTGCGAGCCACGGGACACCGCCGCGGCCGAGGGCTAGCACCTGTCGCTCTTTCCGCAGCACTTGTCTGCTTTGAAGTGGGCTTTCAATGCTTATCAAAGTTATTTACATGTGGAATTCGTTATGTCAATAATTCTGGAGTTCGTTCCTGCTGCATTAGTTCTTTGCTATGTTTGGAAAATTTCATCTTTATGTATGAGCCTTAATACCTTTGATAAAGAAGTATTTGTACTTGGTTTCGTTATGTTCTCTTTGCCTTGTAAATTATACTCACGTTTGAGCTTCTGGGTTGATCCTTTTCGGCGTTATGGTAGGTGGATTATCCTCAAACATCTAGAAGTGTATATAATTGCTAATCGTCACTCGTTTTACAACGGAATGAGAAGGCGAACTGTAATGTGGTATTTCTGTTACAGTTTTTCGATACTCTTCCTGGCGTATTGTGAGCTCTCACAATGTGAATGTGACAAAACTATTTACTGTTTGTTTCTCAGTAGTGAACTTTCATTTCATTCACATTTTATTATGCTTTGTTTCGATTACGTTTCTGTGTTGATATGCTTTGTCTGTTACTCCTCCTGGGTTTCGGATGGAAATGTATTGCTGTGAGCTTTCATTCGCTTGTTCCATTATTCTCGTATTTACATTGTTCATTTCTAGTGTTTGTGCTGTCTATATTAACGACTTCATCTCCTACCGAGCTGCTCGGTTGTGTGCAAAGGATTTCGTGATGTATCTGACAGTTAGTGTTGCCTCTAAACATTTAATTCGTATTCGTGGTGTATGGTGAAAGGCAAAATGGCGAGTGGAACGGCAGCATGCAGATGGATTGATCAAATGAATTTATCAGCGATGTCCAGCTCGAACAAAGCTTGAGGCAATGACAATGGCTCATACATTTCCTTTTCAACTTATCCTCATACACATTCGTTCAAAATACTCCTGAATTAATAATGTGTCAAGTGGAGTGACGATAAATGAGGCCTGTGTCAATCGATTAATTTTTGTGATATTTTCGATGATGCACTGATATCTGCAATGATTTCAATGCAGCGATTAAAGAAAAAGTTCTAAAAATGTAGTTAGAAAAACGATTTCCAATAAAGTATAATATTAATAATTTAATGAACCAGCATTCACAGAAGGTTAAAACCTTAAAGAAGGTATAGACTCTACAGAAGATAAGTGTTCTTTTAACTTTGTGAAGAATAGGACATAGTGGGCGTGGCATTTTAACGCCAACCGAACGCAACGCAACATAAAAATAGTTTCCTCGCACCTTAAAAATTAGTTTTCTCCCCATAATAAACAGGTAAAATTGTTTCTAAAAAAAGATCCAAGATTTTTATGAAATCATAATCCAAAAATTCATTTTTCACTACAGGGCTTCCGTAGTGTAACTGACTTTAAGTGTAATATTTAATCACTAATTTATATGTTGGGAAGGATATGAGAAGTTGTGTTAGAAGACCATGCGTTGGGCGCAACGTTTCGGCTAGAGGCTTGTCGTGGAATCGGCGGCCTGGCGCGTCGTTCGCGAACGTCCTTTTAGCGCTGTTTATTTTATTATGCTGGCGGCTGCGCGCGCAGGCGGGCGTGGCGCCGCGTAACGTATGTGCGCGTCGAGCGGTCACGGCGCGCTGCGCAGCCGCTGCGCGCCACGGATATTGGACAGCGACGGCGACGGCGGCGGCGATGTCTCTGCGCCGCGCTGCGCAGCGCAGGCACCCGTAAAAGTCGAGGACTGCGGATGTCGGTTAATCTCTGCTGTCGGTGCAAATGTACCGAAACGGGCGGGAGTAGAAGTTGGTCGTTGCTTCGGGTAGTGGAGTTATCGCTCTCCGGAATTGGAAATGGCTGTGGCCTTGGGAGGCTCTATTTTGCTTGCGCGGTTGGTGAGGGGAAGTTAAAAATGTTACCGTGCTTCTATTTTCTTTTCTTTTAATGTTTTAGAGGATAGAGACGATCTTACAAAACAGGTAGGTCTGCTTTTGCATTATCTTAAAACATACTTGTGACACGAATGTGAACTTTCTCTTTCGCCTTTATTCCTCTTTTTTAAAGAATACGGTCACCACCTATCACTTTTATTGATACATTAAGTTCATTCTTATCATTTTGTGTGATCTGCAATTACTTCACTCTCATTATTTTGGAAACAGTTTTTGACGTACTCCCAAACTCGCTCTCTTGAATATGAAATCTTTTGCTTTTTTGTTAAATTTGAATGCTCATAAACCCGAATTTTTTTATTGTCTGTATTTAATTCCAAAATACATTCGGTTTCTCTATTAGATTTTTTCACATTACTGTTAGATATTCGTGCATTTACTTTCCTTATATTAAAATATTTTCTTTGTTCTTTATGGGTTGAAGTCATCCTCCGCTTCACTTATTTAATGTTATCGTGGCTGTTGTATTAGTTTTTTCTTCAATGTATGTTTTTATGTTCAGAATTTGTAGTTGTGTGCTCACATTCTTTTATTGTATCCCTCAGTTGTTCGAGTTATCGTCTCCTTTCTGATAGTCTATAGTCCCCCCCCCCCCACTGCTGAGTCGCGATCGAGATCTTTCCGGGCCTCCCTCGCGGCCCGTTTCCCCTCCGCCAGGCGAGGAATGAGGGCTGCGACCCGGCTGACCCGAGGTTGTAGGTCGCCGCACCCCCTCCGGGGGATGAGCAAATAGAGCTCCTTTGGGGAGCGCAGGGGCGCCCGCCGCGCCCGCCCGCCCGCCGCTGCGCCCCGCTCGCTTCAGCTGTCTAATTGACCGTGAGCCAAATGAAAAGAAGTTTCAGATCGTTTTGAGGACGTGTTTGTGGCTACATTGTGGTACTTTGTACGTAGTTTCCTGGTTCATTTTCTATTGTGATTGATACAATATTCTGATGTTTGTTATATAATTGAAGCGAATGGATTTGTGTCGGTTATTTGGGTTATAAAAGTACTTGACTTGTAGGTGTTAGCGTAAATATACCTAATTCATCTTATTTGTGAATACTACGTCGTTGTCGGCTAGTCAATATTTGTGTTTCGTTTTTCATTCACATTTCGTCCTTTAGCAGCCTATCCTCTGAATGAAAATGATTTGAGGAAAATGTTCATAGGATTCGAATGGAATTAACTTTGTGTTCAAATAATTGTTTTACTATCTACCCACCAAATATAAGCTGTTGCGTTCAACATAACGTAGTTGACTCATAAAGTGTTGATTGCAATAATTGAGTGTGTAAGTATGTACTTAACGCGACAGCCCGTGAAGGAGCTCAGGCCTACCGGCGAGTAATAATGTGAGAATTGTCAAAAATTTTAAGACCAGTGGAATGTATGTATCAGATTAAAGGCATTTGATATCAACACCAGTTCATTCTTTTTGAAGACTTTTCAAGAGAAGCAAAGTCGCGGTATGAGTGAATCATGTATGTTTTTACATTTTTAGGTCTGAATAAACTATATTTGAAATGTATATCTTCGTGAGGTTGTCAAGAACCCTCGATACTTCCCCAAAACTTAAATTAGTCAATTTTGTTAAATAATGGAAGGAGCTGCTTATCATAAGTCTCCCTCATGTGTGCCATTGTATTGCAATATTATTACTATTGCTTATTCTACCGACAATATATTACCCTTCACTTATCACACCCATTTCACGCGCTGTTTCTCGATCTCTGCATTAGACGCTAACAGTTGCGAAGTATTCCGATGCTGTCAGCTGAACGCTAGCCTCCTCGTGAACATACCTTAAGAACAATGGACAATCATTCATACAAACATCGGGTTTCGAATCCACGGCCCCTTTTCCCTGCGAGACTATAGCGTGGAATCGAAACACGCTCGGCCATTCGGCCTGGCCATCGCAATTGTCCGGTTGCCAATTTTCCAGTTTTGTGCGCTTGGAAACGCGGCGTTGCTAGGGCCGACGGAGAACAAAGTGGGCGATTAATCGGCGCTGGCTCCTCCGTGTGGCGGGCGGTGGGCGAATCGCGCACGGCGGAGGCGACGGCGGCGAGTGAGCCCTGGGCGGAGGGGGCCTAGCCGTCCACCTGACCGTCCACCCGCCCGCCCTCCCGCCATTTGCATTTCAAATGGCCCCCGCTGCGCACAGCCCCGCGCCGCCCCGCGCCGCTTCGCTCTTTTCACCACACTCGTTAATTTGCTTTATGGCAGGCGGAGAGACACGTCACGGCATTGTTTGAGCGGGCAGGCGGTCGCCTGTTTTTCGCTTGAACTCCTCCTTCCTTGCGCCATCCCCACGCATTCAGACCTCCTCCGCCGCCCTCCTCCTACTGTCGTCTGCTGCTGCCGCCGCGTTTTGTTCCCCACTGCGCTGCCCCAGTCATTACGTTTCGCCCTGTATCTACGTATTCGTGTGTGTGTGAGAGACGAATATTTCGTAAAAGAGTCAGGTCAGGGGTCATGTCTTCTGTACCTCAGTACGAGTAGAAATATCCTTAGTTTTAAGAGAATTCACTTGAATTCTAAGTGTTGCCGTAATGTTAAAATAAACTTGTTTTATTCTTGCAAAAGCCTTCTGAAATGTTGCCTTCATTATTTTACCTTCATATTGAAATGATAAATAATTTTATGGCAGATCTCGAAATGTGTGTTACAGTTTTGTAAAAGGCTGTATCACGAAGGTATTTTACTAATCTTCACTATCCCTATGCACAACGCTAATGATTAAATGTTCGTGAACGACTTCCTTTCCCATGTAATGTATTCATAAGGTTCACCTTTCGTGCGTTTGCTATTTTATACCCCTGCTGAATTATAGAATACAATTACTATAATATAAATAAATTCATTTGAAACAAAGTTTATATGACGAAAAAGTTAGAAAAAATTAATAATAGTTTTTCGTAAACCAAGACTAATACAGGTTCCAGTTCATTTGCTTTGTCAAAATCCAATTCTTTCGCAGTACACATCTAGTGTCACAGTCTCGATTATTATTTTGGCACTACTTCTTTAATCGTCGCTTTTGGAAAATTGTTTTTTATATCGTGTTTTATTGATATTTCCTCCAGATTCTTCATTTTTGTCACGTGGCCCCTTTCTTTACGGTGTCACGCACTCGGCGAAAGTACGAGTATATTTATAGAAAGGTTTATTGATTTATTTTCTTGTTAGTTGATTAATTGATTTCTGTAGAGAAAAGCTGGTAGATCGGCAGTGTCAATATAAATAATCACCAAAAAAAAGCAAGTTTCTTATATTTTCAGAAATAGAGGTGTAAGGAAGAATTCTACAGGTAGATTCATAATTACTTCCTCTGGCTCCATCACCGCCCCTATGACCACTGCCCCTGTTCTAGCCTTGTGCTCCGTGTCCCTTGTGTGCGATTCCGTCACTTGCGATCGGTGAAGGGGCGGCGCGCGCGCGGGTGCCCGGGGGTGGCGGCGGCGGCGGCGAAGGGTTACGGGTGCGCGTCCTCGCGCGCGGGACGCCCGCCGCCGGAAGTGGGGGCGTCCACCGGAAGCGGTGGGTAGGTTAGTGCGGCGGGGGAGCGCAGCGGAGAGCGGTTGAAGACAAGTGGGGCAGCGAGCCGCCACGGCACGCCGCGACCCCCCCAACGCCCTCTCCACCGGGGCCGCGCAATGGCCCACAGTGGGCTGGGATGGCACCCACGCACACAGGGCGACGCTAGAAGTTACCATCTGGCGTTAAAGAGTGGTTGCTGTCTACGACAACAAATTAGTGGTTTTCTGTTCTGTTTCACGAATTCTGTTTATTTGCATTGTTTTTTTATTGGAGGAAGGTGAACGAATGTCTCTGGAGTTCTTCTCATGAAAACCTTATATTGTAACTGCATTAGTTTTGTTGTGCGTGGTACTTGAGTAGTTTAATAATCCATTCCCATTTCTACCTTATTTCAGTTTCGTTTATTTATTTATTTATTTATTTATTTATATTATTTATTTAGTTAAAAACTGTGTGTAATGTGCTACGGTTAGAGGTACGGTACGAGAAGTTAATCTGAAGTTACATTTATGTCCAGAATCAAAATAGGGGGCCATCTCAGCATTGGAGAGGATAATGGAAACTGATATATAATGTATATAATGCTGAGTTCCTCGGAGCAGGAGGTAAATAAGAACTCCCTTCAGGGAAGTGTTAATTATCTTATACTTAACTTTAAGACAGTATGAAGGAACGTATTTTGACTAGGAATCGTGGCTGTCCGGTTCACAACCATACTTAGGTCGCAGCGTCTGCCTTACCCCCAAGATACAATTGACCCCGACCTTGACAGCCTATGATTCAAAATTGAGTTTTAGGTCTTTTCTGCACCTTTCGCTCGTTTCGGCCCACAGTGCGTCGCGGCCCCCGCCCTCGCCCTCGCCCCCGCCCCCGCCGCCCAGGTGCTGCGCCTCGCCTATCGCCCCATCTCGCCCGCTCATCGGCGCTGCCGCGGCGCGGCCTATTTCCACCGCGCGCCTAGTATTTTAGGGGTGGCCCCCGCGCGCGCCTACCTGGAAGGCCCATCGTCCAAGCCCGCGAGCGGGGGCGTTCTGGGAACGGGGCACGCGGCGCCCCCGCGCCGCGCGTACGCAGGCTGACTACGGGAAGCACGGAGCATCCTGCGGCTCTTTGAGACGCTGCTTCGTCAATGGAACGCGCGCTAGTGCTTAGGAGCTCTTCGCGTCCACCGGATGAGGCGGCGCGGTGGCAAGAACTGTTTCGTCTCCAACCGGGAGGTCCGAGGGTTCGAGTCCCGACTGGTGGGTGCTTGACACGGGGAACCTAGCTAGCTCGAATTTAGCCGCTGTCTTAAGAAATTAGTGGCTGGCTCCTTTGATTAATAGTTTTCTGTGGCTTCCACGATGATTACCAAACGACTAACAGAGCAAGTATAAGACTGCTATGTAGCTATTATCAGATTGCTATAAACGACTATCAGACTGCTTTATAGCACTCCTATAGCAAACTGATCACAAACCGCCCGCGATCATTCCTTCCTATCTTTGATCATCTGTCCTCTTTCCTTACAACACACACACACACAACACACACACACACACAACACACACACACAACACACACACACAAAACACTCACACACACAACACACACAACACTCACACACACACTTATTACATTACAACACAGGCCTGGAGATCAATAGGTAGTTTAGTGTTTGTCCCGACTGGGTCGTTGCCTCACGTGAGGAGATGTCTGGAGAGAGAAACTCAGCATACTAACATTTAAATCGGCAGCTACAAAGACGGTAGGCGAATCAAGAGAGGGGTTCATATTAGGGTTTCCTTACCACATTGTGACCCTTTGCCAATTTCAGTTCATTTTCTGAACTTCGTTTATCATATAAGAGAAAATCGTCTTTCGCTGGAAATTGATACAGAAAGTTTAATTGCCGATACTTACTATATTGGACTGTTAGTATCATATTCAACCTTTTTTTCGTTTTCTCGACATTTTAAATAGATCTGAATAGTTATCTGATCCGTTGCGTTAGACCGTTTTTGTGTCAAATTTGCTCGTAAATACTGAGCCGTGATTGGTAATATCCTTGCTCTCGGCATATTGGCTGGCGATCCACACAAAACGACTTCTCGTGCCAAAGGTCGGTAACGAAAGTAACATGTCAGTGTCAGAAACCGATCTCTTTAAATTGCATTCCAGAATCAAACAAGTACGATGGCCTTCGCTCGTTAGGTTTTTGTTCAACCGTGACGATGGTCTTTTTTAGGGCGATGGGAGTCTTAAGTACTACTTCTGTCGCGGTGCTTCCAGCCCATGTCGTATGTGTAGAGATCATACTTTTGTTATTAACAGAATTCGTTTATCACGCGAGAACTCCACAAGAGGTGTTTAGGGGAAAGTCGGGGTGTCTTAAAATCGTATGAAGACATTGAGTAGGGTTGTGCCTTGCGAAAGACGTGGGAGTGTGCAGCATGGTTTCTTGTCTCGCCTCGACCTGGAAGCCTTCTCCAAAGAGCTCCGCGGCGTAGCTCGTGCGCACGTGTCTGCGTTCAGGAGCTGCCCGCGATCGCGTGGAGCGGGCGGAGCAGTGTCGAGTCGCAGACTTCTGCATTATACGCGCACGTTTTCTTGAGCCCCCCCCCCTTCCCCCCGGAATATGTAACTCCCTCCTTCGCCAACATTAGTTGAATTAAGAATAAATAATAGCTACGAGCGTTGTTGACAAAATCTGATAACCAGAAAGTGTTCTCTCCCATGTAATAGAAACTATTTCGCATGGAAAACGAACGGATCAGTCTTCATCTTCTTCTTCATCTTCTTCTTCATCTTCTTCTTTATCTTCTTTTTCATCTTCTTCATCTTCTTCTTCATCTTCTTCTAGCATCGAGTCGTAGTACACTCATTGGTCTTTCCACCTTGTTTTAGGTCGTCCGACAGACCGATTTCGTTTGGGGCGGTATTGTGTCACTTCTTTTGGAGTTCTGGAAAACGAATCAGTTTGATATATATTGTGAAAATAACAAAACGCCCCACTCGTCTCGCAATTAGCGATGCGAGGGTTCAAGAAAATGTGGGCTGAAAATACCACCGCCGCAGCCAAAATCTCCGTGGCCACTGTTTGTGCCTGTGCCTTCGCGTGTTCTGTCGCCATCGCTATCCCCGCGTCGGCCGCTCCCTCAACCATCACCACCACCTAAACCGCTACCATTTCCATCCACCTTTCCATGACCGTCACTTCTAAAACAAGAACCACAATCGCTTACTCCACCTTCGTCTCATCGACATCACTACATTCACTATCCCTACTGCTGTGGCCGCCGTCACCGCTATGATAACAGATATACATGAGTTCCCTGAAGAGTAAGGAACACGATGTATACAAGTATTTTTGAAAAATATATTGCTTCGAATCGGAGACAGCGACGGCGGCGAAGGCGGTAGCTCTGGCGGTGGTAGTGCGGGCCTCGGGGTCTCCCGCCAAGGACAGGAAACCGCGACGTCACGTCCTGCCGGCGAGCGGTCTCGAAGCCCGGCCCTCCCGCCTGCGACTTTCTAAATGCCAGCTGCAGCGGCGGCGACGGGCAACCGGCGCGGTTTCCTGTGCTGGCAGCGGCAGCGGCGGCGGCGGTGCGCCGCGGTGGCCGCTCAGCGCTGCCGGGTTCCGGCGAAGGCGACGGGGCACCTCTCCTGGGGGCGGAGGCGACTCTATGAAATAATGAACATTTGGCAGAATGTCGGCTTGTACTATTTCATTTAATTATTTATCTTCTTATACTAGAAACTCTTCCATTTTGTGGTGAAGAGAGAGTTGGGAATGAACACAGGTTACCATCGCTGTTCTATCAATTACTAGACCATGCTGGAAAGATTGTCGTATTCTTCGCTAATATTCAGTTGATTTATTGTGTGGAAAAATATATTTATTTTCTGGGAGCTAGTGCCCACATGATACATTAGTCTTCCATTTCTTATTCATTTAAAATCTTAATATAAAATAAGCTAATAGTTTCTTTCTTAGTTGTTGGTATAATGCGATTTTCAGTCTCGTAGCCAAATCGTCACACAGATCTTAACCTTGAATGAAACCCTATACTCAAGTAACGGAATTCAAACACTGAAACTCTTTCTGCTTCACAGAAAGTAGAGAACATAATTGAAATGAATAATTGAACCTTTCTCTGAATACGCTTTGCGAACGCGACAATGATAGGGACGGGCGACCCCAAATCTCCTCCCACTGTACGGCATGATGCATGGTTTCCACTGGGACGCTTTCCGGTGTTTGTGGTGTGAGTCATTCGAGAAGCAGTAATGGGAAAGTGTGTGACATTTGAAATTCGAAGAGATGTGATCTTGTTTTCCAGTCGTGCCAAGACTTCTTGTGTTGGTGAAAGGTCGAGAGAAATTGGATTCACTTGTCAACTGCTGGTGTATTTAGTACGAGCTAAATGCAAATATAAATCAGTACAAAGGTGACCTCTCTTCTCCTCTATCCTGAGCCAGGCAAGGATTAATTTTCTATTCCTTATGAATTTTTTATTAGCTGTTAATAGAATTTGTGACGCTCCTTTAGGGGTTTATACTAGTGTACAAAATATATTTAAGAATGTAATTTTCGCATCGTGTAGATTCCTCCTAGTGAATCATTGTTTTGTCTCTTTTTTACGAGACGTTATATAAGTGATTACATCACTGCTGAAGTTCCTCGTTTACTCATCGGCTGCTTTCTTTTTGGAATCTTTCTTATAAGTTTATTTTTAAAAGGACTTAATCACATCTATCCTCATTCAGTCAATCTACTGTGGGTTAATGCAAGTCTTTGTCAGTAGTCTCAGAACAATATTAGGAAGTTCTAACACGACGAACTGAAACAAATCGATAGTACTATCGACGTTCCGAACGCACTCAGTTCAGGTTTTGCGTCATGTTTGTGCATCTGAACATGCGCAGAACGTAGAGATTGCAGTCAATTGCTGTACAGTAGGCCGCGCAAAAACTCCCTATTTCGGATAATGTACGGTCCTCACGCGCCGTCGGCAGAAAGGAGGTTATGCGGAGGCTGACCCGGAGGCCAGAGGATGTGGCCGAGGTCGGTCTCTAGCCGAAGGACCGTCGCGCACTCGTGTTACACTTTCTGCGAACCGCTTCACGGCCCGTCAGGTGGCGTACCGAGAGCGAGATCTACAACATCCTGCGCGTTCCAAACACACCTGCCCATCTCGCAACGCAGCCACTGCGTTATGCTTCGATGCGGCGGCTCCAACTGGAACCGAACATCGCAATATATTGCCTCAATTCCCAAGTTATGTTATCTGCGCGAAATCTAGCTAATTTTCGCGTATCGACTAGCGGGTCGATTCCTAGAATCGCTTCCATGGCCAGTCGGGTGTAACCCCGGGGGTGTCGCTGTCGTTAATTTGGCCGATTCAATGTTCCATTTGAATTGCAGCTGTGTGTTACGTATCGTTGCGAATCGACTATTTTCGAAATGGCGCCCTTGAAAGAGCTTTTTGTTGCGAGACACATCCGCCGCGTCTGAGATCAGCTCTGAGCATAGGCCGAGCGTGGGTTTCAGATGGACACGACAGGAAGCCCATAGTTTCAGGCGACCTTCTGGCGAATTTCACGGGAGCGGACGATCTCCAGTTCTCGAAGATAGACCTGCATGTACATTCTTGGTTCAATGCTCATGGAGAGGTTTCCATTTTTTAAAGGAGTTTTACAGACGTCTGGATGAGCTCTTTAAAAATATCGATTTTCTGTGTCGCTTAGTTCCCGAAAATGTATATTATTAATCTTTTACTTTGATTTATCGCTAATACTGAAGCCTATTTACTATAGTGGACACGAATTTGATCAATTTAGAACAATTTATTTCTGTTAAAAAAAAAAAAAGCTTTGTAAGCTCTGTGGGCTGGTCTTTCATAATTTGCTAAATTCATAGTTTGTATCTCGGAGTCACTCCGCATATACGTACTGTATTTGCCACTATTGCTGCTACATACTGCTACTCTGCTGCATTTTCGTCTGCCTGTGAATGTAAATCTCTACATGTGAGGTCCTGCTTCCAATCTACTTGCGGGAACATGTTTGTGCTGCATCAGACTGATCTGCATCGTCTGAATTTCATTTTACCAACCCTGACATTGTTTACATAATTGAAACAGTGAGTTACAAACGCATACGATGTGCGAAAAAATGGTCATAATTTTCCAATTTTTTATCCTATTCTCGTATGCAATCAAATGCATCTAATACTGAGACCTGCTTGCGAGAACAATTAAATTGTACACACACACGATTTTGATTGACGGAAAGCCGCCTTTGCTGATAGCAAGTAAACGCATCAGCCAATGAACATGTGCTTACTCCAGCATCAACATACAATGTGTGATCGCGCCAGTTGCAACATTGCAATTTTCGCCAACACTGTCAATGTATTTCGTTCTGGCCCTTTTACTGTCCAAATTTCTGTCCATCCGTCCCATCCACGTCCTTTACCCACTCACACTTGCATCCTCGGTCGTACGTCACCATCATTCTCTGCGGTCTCGCTTTCCCCCATTCCTTCTTCCCCACTTTTTCCTCGCTCCACCACAACCCCGCCCTCGCCTCCCCCCATTCCACCCCCACCCATCACCGTCGTTTCCCCTGCCTGTCCCCGCCACTCCACTGCCCTTGGTTCGCCCATACCTCGCCACCGTGTACGCCTTGCACATCCCCGTCCCGCCCTTTATCCTTACCCCAGCCCTTCTCGCCCACTCCTCTCCATACACTCCCCTACATCTCCTACCCCGCCCTGTCTCCTCGCATTGATTCCATCCCCCTCCCCCCCCCATCGCCACACCCGCTCCGCTCCCTGGGGATCTGCCACCGCGTCCCTGCATTGTTTGCCCGCCCCTTGAATCAACAGCGCGAAACGGCTAATTTCTCTAAAATCAATATGTACAGTATATTAGTTGTTGTGTGCACAAGTACACAAACAGAGTGATGAAGGTTGGAAAAACGGATTCGGCGGGCGCGTGGGGCTTCGCCTGCGGCAGCCCGCCCGGCTGGCAGCGCGCTTCTGCGGAAAGCGTGCCACCCACGGAACGTTCAGGGCATGCAGCTCACGTGGGATTGCGTGATAGGAACCAAACAATTCGGAAGAGATCCGAGAAACCAAAGAAATATGCAAATGAATATATTTTAAAAATTAAAAATTGTTATAAGTGGACGGCGTTTGAAGCACAATATTGAGAGAGGAGCTGTATGTGAAGAAAGATTTGCGAAGGGTCGTAACCGATCTGCTATTATCAGAGAAGAATTCATAACTCAGTAGACTGAATCTAAATTATATTTTCCAGCTCCGATTATTTTTATGGAATTCCAGAGGTAAGGAATGATTGAAATGTAATTCTCAATTTTGAAATTAAGAGCCGTATTATGATCGATGTTGTTTAGCATTACTGTCAAGGTAGACTATCGAGCATTAAATAAAACAAGAATTTTCATTCTAAAAAGTCAACGACTTTGGTTCTGTTTTTCGACGTCCAACGGCACATGCTTTAGTCGGAACGGACTGCATAACAAAGAAACATTTAAATAGTCAAATCCGGGCATTCCAGAAAATTAAGAGATCCACATCAGTCGATTATCGACTCATTTTATTTATTTCGGCTTTTCAAAACTGGAACTAGTTTAGTTACGATCCATATAGTTACACTCACAGCTTGAGTAGTACAATTTTTTAATCCCAGTAAAATTGAATAAACAGAGAGTCAGTGGAACATTGAAACAAGCTGCGATGCTTAGATGTTGTTCAATTGCAGTAAAAATGGTATTTTTTAGGCCGTAGATCCAAAATCTGCAAAACAATAGGTAAGGTGTTTAGGCAAGAATCTTCGTGCTTTTGGTTTGGTCTGTTCAAGAGAACGCCAAATAATTGCATTAAAAATAACCTACCTATTAGCTCTATCCCTTAGACCTTGGGTTTCGTGTGTTGCTGCTGTTTCTTCATCTGAACTCCGAACAGTGTAGTTTTCCAAACACACTTCTAACCACAACGCAGTATCAAGTACTATCTGGAGAAAGAACTTGGCGGAAACAAATGATGTAAATAATCACAGGAAACGGAAGATATTGAGTGTTTTGACGACAAGAGGTAATTTTTTTAATGAAACGGCAACTGGCAACATCGGCCGCAAGAAAAATAGTTGCTCGCCCGTCGAAGACGTCGAAAATAACGAGGACGGACGGGATTGGCTATTGAGTGGCAACAGTGACGGAGATGACAACGGGGTCGTGGGCGCCGAGCAGGATCGTGCCCGCAGGAAACGAGTGGCCATTAATTCCCCATCAAAGAGCGCGTTTTTATTCTAATTTCCTCCGTCCGGCGCCGCAGCGGCGTTCCCACAGCGGCCAGGGCGACCGGTGGCGCGGCCTACTGGCGATCGCCGATCGTGATAAGAAGCGGTCGTTCGGAGGTCTGCAGTGGACAGGAGCCCTGCGCGGCGGGGCGCGGCGGGGCGCGGCGGGGCGCGGCGGGGCGCGGCGGGGCGCGGCGGGGCGCGGCGGGGCGCGGCGGGGCGCGGCGGGGCGCGGCGGGGCGCGGCGGGGCGCGGCGGGGCGCGGCGGGGCGCGGCGGGGCGCGGCGGGGCGCGGCGGGGCGCGGCGGGGCGCGGCGGGGCGCGGCGGGGCGCGGCGGGGCGCGGCGGGGCGCGGCGGGGCGCGGCGGGGCGCGGCGGGGCGCGGCGGGGCGCGGCGGGGCGCGGCGGGGCGCGGCGGGGCGCGGCGGTTGGAGTCGGAAGAGGCACCTGCGTGCCCGCTGTTCCATTTCTGATTTGCATTTATTGTCACCAACGTATGGATCGGACAACGCAAGGACAATGCTCTCCGCAAATGTAATCGCCATCCCTTTGGGTTTTAGGGTTACTAACTTAATAATTATAAATCCTATTAAGATTTTTAGTGTAATACATGTGTAAAAATAAGATAATTTTGTCATTTTGTAACTTGGACAGCACATATTCAATATTGTAAATGCTGACTGAATGATTGTGCCTATTTATTTTGTAATAATAATGGTAATAATAATAATGGTAATAATAATAATAATAATAATAATAATAATAATAATAATAATAATAATAATAATAATAATAAAATGGTAATGCCGATCAGATGGCCGAGATCGCTAAGGCAATAGTGCCGGAGTGGTCTCGGACCAGAAGATCGCGGGTTCGAGTCCCGCCTCGGGATTGGGTGTATTTGTGTGTGTTTGTATGAGTGTGTCGTCCTTTCACCCCTCATTATCTTCATCTTTCATACCCCCAGGACTAACAACCCTGGGGGATAAAAATCGGATCCAGCTTAATGCTGGTCCCCCCAAAGAAGTGTTCGCAAGCACCTGCCACCGTGATATTAAATGAAAAAGTGAGCCACTGTAATTGCAGGTTGCTTGCCCTGCGTGGTCCTAGTTGGCCGAAACGAAAATAATAATAATAATAATAATAATAATAATAATAATAATAATAATAATAATAATGGTAATAATAATAATAATAATGGTAATAATAATAATAATAATGGTAATAATAATAATAATAATAATAATAATAATAATAATAATAATAATAATAATAATAATAATAATAATAATGGTAATACTAATAAGAGTAATACTAAAGAGTAATAGCAATAAGAGTAATAATAGTAATAATAATAGTAATCGTAATCATATGACAAAGGATAATTCATCTCAGTCATATATTTATGTATATCGTGTGTAGATCCATGCATGCTTGACTTGTTCGTATACATTTGTAATTGCAAATACTGTAACATACTGCTTTTTTCCTTGCGAAACAGTATATTATTTTTCATCCCTTCCCGCCGTCATGATAAACCACGCCGTTGTTCTTCTTTATCTCGTTATCCAAAATTACAGAAAATGGGTGGGAGTGGCGCGCCTCGAGACGCTTCGTTCTTGGCGGTGGCCCGAGAAGGGAGGTGCGGGCGCGATGCTGGCGGCTCGGGCAGCGCGTGTCAGGTGGCGACTTTCTCCTGCGGGGGGTGGGGGTGGCGGTGTTGTATGGGGCCGCCCCGCCCCGCGCCGCCCCCGTGTGCTGGCGAAGCGGCGCTGGGAATATGCATGAACGCGGAACTGAACGCTCGCTGGTTTAATGTATTCAATGCAGATGAGCGAGCGAGCGGGCCTGTCCGGAACAGGCCGCTGCGCGATACGCGACCCGCGCCGCCGCCATACGCAGGGCACTCTCGCCCACGCCGGATCCCTTTCGTCAGCCCGGGCTTTGTGCTCCGCCCGGCTCGGCGCTGCTGCCTGCCGTTCGCTCTCCATGGCGGAAAAGATTCTACGATGATACACGAGGGCTTGAAACCCGTCTACGATGAAAGCGATTGCAGGAGACTGAAAAAATTGTGAAGTTCAACACCAATTGATACGGACTGACACAGAAAACTATATTCTTTATTTACTGTCATCATCAATTATCCAATGGCTGTCCTTCATGACATCTCTTATTACAAACATATCAAGCACTGCATTTAAATCTAAAATTTACAATGAAAAAAATATTCCGAAATCCCGTTATTGAGTTTACGCCTATTTTGTGTCTACGCCAATGTACTTGTAAGACCACTATCAATATTTATTTACTCTGTTTTCTTTTCTTCCTTCCTTTAGTCAGGATATTAAATACAATTGATAATACTCCGAAGAGAACAAAGGTCTCTCGGATCTTAGATTGAATCAATGGCTACCAGCAGTTTCTTTATCCAATGGAACTATTTTAACTAGTAATTAAATTAATTATTTTCTGTCCCTCATTAACTCACCGAATCTTTAGTAAGGTTAAATTAGAATAATTTGGATTATGAAGGGTAAGTTAAAAAAGTTTTTTGACTACTGTAGGTACTTCGTTGCTAAGTTCCCCTCTATTACTGTTCAAAATCTATTCGACAAAACGATAAAATTATGTACCGAAAGTACGAGTTAAGGTACGCATAGAATCGAATGCGTTGTTTTTTACTCTCTGATTATTCTGTATCTTTCCGTTCATTGACATCATAGTGGTATTGTGTTATTAGATCTTATCCTCTGCTTCATAACACCGTTGCCATCGCTGCTTCCGACTCTACTTGTAGCTCTGCGTTCGGATTCCATCTGGTTGAAGATCGATTCCGTGGTTTGGAACAGGAAAAATCCAGTCCAAAGCATGTTGCATGAAACGTTTGTTTGATTATTGATCTATTCAAACTCTAGAATCTTCGATCAAGTCGCTCGACTTACGTATATAACGTCAATCGCTTGATGTAAATTTCGTTCCACTTTTGGGAAACAAGTTTGTATTTGCTCCTTGCCCATAAGCACACTTGCTTTCTTATCAGCCTCCGTTACTTCAAATAATAAATTGAAGTGCTTAGTGTGGTACAGGCCAATTAATTAAGTTAAAAATATAATACAGGTTTATATCACGTGCTTATGTGGTAAATTAATACAGAATGAGATGTGAAACATGTTTTCCAATTACTTCTTTTTTTCTTGACTTCTCGTGTATTTAATATTTATTACATATTTTCGTGGGATATTGTATGGCACAATCACGACACTGAATATCAATGTATTTTGTAATGGTGATAAGTTAAATTGCATTCGAGTCATATCGTGGATAAAAGTGAATGAATGTAAATGTACAAATCATTTCATAATCATTCATCCGACTAATGTTCGTATCAGTTGCAGGGTGCTGGCTTAAGTACAATGGAACTTGACACTTACCATCGTGTCTCTCACTCGCCTTAGAACCTTTCATGAGTATTCTTTTCCTTAATTATCACATATCTCCTTTTGGTCTTAGGCAAAACTTACTTCATTTACCCTAGATATGTCCTTATGGCCACTATGCGTTTGTTCCAGCTAATGTGCGAAGTATTCTTGGAAGCTGTTTCCGCTTCGATCTTTATCCACTTATTTTGGTTAATGGGAACAATAAGCAACGAATTCCGGAATTAGTCAGATTCGCACTTTATCCTTAGTAATTATTTTTGTTCAAAGAATTGTAACCCCGAGAAGGATTCGAACCCGAGTCACCTGGTTTATTCTCGGTTGTTCTAACCACTAAGCTACAGGGATAACCAGGAGACCCGGGTTCGAATCCCGGTCGGCGTGACAATTCTTCCACCAAATTTATTAAAATTATTATTAAAATACATTTGTTTCTAGGTCACAATTTGGTATTCTTTAGTCTGCGAAACATATGTTCGAGCGTAAACGCGTCCAAAACGTAACGGTGGGGACCATTACTCCTTATAGTATACGATGTCCGTTAGCATGGAGTAAAAAATTGTAAGGACATTCTTAATCGACTAAAAGACGGAAAATTATATGTAGGAGCTTTTCTAAGAAAACAATAATCATGATTTTTATCCAATAACGGAAGTGTATGTTTATTTTATATGAAGTTATTGAAATGTGCAGATGTGGGAAAGTACTCTGTGTTAATTTACATTTTTGTCTCTAAATTGGGAAGTTTTAATCTTGTCAAATCTTGTTTTAATCTTGTCTAATCTTTGGCAGATCGGAGGATATTCTTGGCTTCTTTCCAGGACAAGGTTCTTGTGACGCCGCCTTCGACATTCATCTAGCCTACCACTGATGTGTGGAGGCAACTCACAATCGTGTTCACGATGTGTTAAGTTGCCTATGTTTGGAATGACGATTTCATTTTAAATTCAGACATTTATTGTTTTGTGGGTCGCGACATTCGTTGTACCTCCCCCCCCCCCCCCAAATGCCATAAACCTGTGGGACCATCTGTGCCACTTCCATCGCGGCGACGAGAGCGCGGAGGAAGTGCGCTGTCGCCGACTAGAACTTTACGCGCCGCGCCGCGCCGCGCCGCGCCGCGTCGCGTCGAGCCGGGTGGCGTCGAAGTCGCCCCGCGATGCTCCCGTAGATAACGCGTGCCCTCTCGCGGATCGCCCGCCCGGCGACTCCCTTCCGCTTCGGGCGCCCCCCCCCCCCCCCCCCCCCCCCCCCCCGCGGCTCCCCGTTTTGGAATTTCATGAGCGGCGCCAGCTCTGAATAATTCAAGAGGCGCTCGCGTCGTCTAAAATCCGTCGTAATTTGGGCGATTTCTGTTCGTAAGAAACCAACCACTCGCTTTAGGATGTTTTTTTTTTAGGTGTGTGTTTATACGCACATTTCGCCCTTGTCGGTAGCCGGCCGGCGTTTTGCTCCCCCGGGGATCTGATAGGAGCGATTCGTCTCATGCGATGTCGGAAGCTGGCGTTACCTTCCCACGCACACGCGCGCGGGCGTTGGTGCATTTCAGAGCGCGGCTCCCACGGCTTTTTGTCAACCTCTCGAGTTATGGATCCTCCGGCGCAAGGCAGCCGCAGACCTTGGCCGTCTTCCTCTCCGAATGGCGGACCGCGAGCCGCCCTTAATAAGAACTGAGTTGTGTTTCCTGAACAAAGAATGACACACTGTCTAGTGATTATTGTTAAATATAGCCTACGAGGCTGTATTTTGTTGAGAGTTCCGTACATTTATTTTGTTAGTTATAATGAAACTGAATTATGTAGATATGCTAAAGAGAAAAATATTCAAAGTATACATTCTAAATGTTGTATGTGGAAAATATCTTTGTAGTTAGGATAAATTAACATGAAAGAAAAAATGCTTTGATTCTAGCAAAGGATAGGAATGATGCAAGGGAAACTATGTATCATTACTAATCACCTTTTGTTCTGAAACTTTGTGTGCTAGTATTGCATTGGATTTACTAAATATTTTCCGCCGCCTATTTAATTATTATAGAAAATAATTTTAATCATATAATGGTTGAAAATACTCCCAAATCTTGAAATTGTCTCTGCCTCGTAGAAAATTTCATTCCCACTCGTTCCGTGTAACTGTAATGTAATGTAATGTAATGTAATGTATGTGCCGGCACTTGTTTTTCCTTCACTCAAATCTTTTAAACATGATAGCCTTCATTCGTAGTGCTTCTGACATGTAGCAAGGATGTAACATGAAATTCCAAACGTGTTGTGAGCTGTGCTCTAGCTGTAAGCACGTTACGCGTAGACCTGTTTAGTGAATTACGTGAAGCCTAGCTGCGTGACGCGGCGATGCATTCTCATCTCAGGGTAATGGAAGTAATTAGCAGACTCGCATCGGCGAGTTGTTGGCGCGGCTTCTCTACCTGGCGACCAGTTGGTTGTGTAACGTCGTCAGCTCGGCACAATTTGTTATGGTTACAGATGACAACGTAATTGCGTTAACTTCTCTGTCGGACGCACGTCCTTCACGAAAATAATCCGGCATTTTTCATATTTATTACAGTTTGGGACACTTCGTACTTTTTCCCTTGCTGATCTGCCGATAATCTTTTTGGTTTCGAAGTATCGTGTTATTAATTACTTTGTGAGTTGGAAAAGTTTCGTGTTGTTGTTAATTTGCGTAGTTTTGTAAGATTTTCCCAGACAATGAAAATTATTTAAGTTTTAATTAGATTTTTGCTTGGATTTCCTCAATTTTGTACATGTGCATATGTATTCCATTACAATGTAATCCGGAATTTTTAATTTTCAGGTAATAATGATTACATAAAGTAGTGTGCATTTTAGTTTTATATTAATGGGTCTGGTTTAGTTACATTGAATAACTTTTGTCATGTTTGAGAACTATTAAAAAAATGAGGTTTATGAGAAAATATGGCAGACGTCTTTACAATCACTTCAGCAAATGAACTATAAATGAAATTTAGCACACATTGCACTATCTCCTTAGAAGTTCGAGTTTTTTTTTTAAATCTTTTGCTCGAAATATGATTGGCTCACCAATTTCTCATATACCTAGTATTAAGTGCTCTTTATTTTTTAGGTTATCAGCTATTTATTGCAGATAACACAATTCTTAAAATCTTTAACTCTGCAATGTGTCTTTCTTTCTGTTGAATAGGTGAGTTAAATAATTAAACATTGTCCTAGTAGAGGTCTAAAGTTTCCTCATGTTGAAATAATATAAGCCGGTTTTAGAAGAAAAGAGAGGTTGGTCTTTCCACCAACTGACAAAGCTTTGCATGTTGAGTTTCGTAGTGATGCTTACTGCGATCTCTGCGGCGTCACGTGGAGGAGTGTTGAGCAGCGGGGGAGTGGAGGGGGATTGGAGGCTGAGCGGAAGCCGCTCTTTGTAGCATCGCACGTGCGGGCGGTTGCTCCCCCCCACCCCACCCCCACCCCTTCCCTTTCAACTTTCTCAGCTCTTTCACACTCCCTACGCTGCCTTTTCACCTTGAATTGAATCTGGTAGTTGTTTTCATTTTTTATTTTTTTCATATGGTTTAGGTGATCTCCATACAAATACGTATAAACCCCCACGACAATGATTGGATAATAACGGCATTCAATAAATAGCGTATTTGAAGGATTTACCTTTCAGTTTGTGCCCAATTTCTTTCCTTGTCACTCTCCAGTCTATGGCAAAGTGCCATGCGCTTGTAAGAAATGTTTGCGAGATAACTTCACGATATTCAATTGCAGTTTCTGAAGAAAACGGGAATAAAATGAATATTGGGCACGAATTGCTTACTTAGCAAGAAAGAAAAAAATAGAGGACTATAGATGTGTCGGCCTACTTGTCTGTTTCATCTTATGTATGTATGTATGTATGTATGTGTGTATGTATGTGTGTATGTATGTACTGTGCGCGATAGCTCTTGAACGGGCTCAGGCCTACCGGCGACGTCCCTACCTCGCGGCCATGAGTTACGGAGGTACGTGTGGTTAGCACGTTGACATTCCACGCCTTATTCCGGTGTTCTCGACCTGAGAAGTGAACTTTCTCATCGTCACACAGAAACATACACTGTGACATTGCATAAAAAACGCACTCTATAATCTTGACTCGACCGGGAATCGAACCAACAGCTAGCCACGAGCCCTATTTCATCTTCTTTTTCTCCAGATTATAGCAATGTTTTCTGCGAATTTTGTTCGTAGTTATATCTTGTTCTGTAAATTTCCTACATCATGTGTGTGACACAACTTAATCATCCTATAAAAAATGTTATAATTGTTGAACACCAAATTTTCCATGAGGTTTCTTGCATTCGTTTGCTCATGGAACTTCCCGGACCACCTACAGAGGCTTCTGAAAACAACGGAAACAATAGCACGCGACGTTAATTATCTGCTACGGTTTCTTTTGTATATATCCTTTAAATATTCGAATATAATGGATCACTGATACTAAATTACCCTAGCTGTAGAACTGCCACACATCTTCTTTACATTCCATGGCTTTCTTGCCCTGAAGCACAATTTCCGGCCCCGGTGCGCTTCCAGGCGCCGCGTGGACGCATTAGAGCGCTATTTGCGTGGGCGCATCGGGGCGGAAGTCGGAGGACGAGGACGCGGGCGGGGTGGCGCCGGCGCATTGTGGAGCCGCGGCGGGCGGAAGTGGAGAGTGAAATAGGGTGGTGGGAAGAGCAGGCCCATGAAGGCCCTGAAGTGCAAAAGAAGGGAAGTTACAAAAGAGGGAGGATAATCACTGGGACACGCTAGAAAAACAAGAAGGAAATTTGTAAAAGCCATATAAAATGCAACGTCAGAAGATACTAGGTGATGGTAAAAAAAAAAAAAAAATATTGGTACAGAAAGTCGTAGAAAGGAAAAAGTCATATAGTCAGAGTAGTCTGAGAGTAAAAATATTATCAATTAAGATTACTTAAGCAACATGCTAACGTAGAGAAAATATCTTCCAGTGAAATTCACAATACTCTATTTTTCAGAAAGGTTTTTCGAAATAAAGATAATACCTTCGTGCTATCGAGAATACCCACAACATCTATATGCAAGGAATGCTTTAAATTGTAAATCATTTTTGCTATTGAAATTTGCTATTTCGATTACTAATTGAAGGGAGTAAAAAGCAGAATGGAGGTTAAAGTACTGAAGAAAGTTGCTCCTTATTATGCATTCACTATATTCAGGAATTGAACCGAACATTTGAACACACGGGGTCAAAAATAGAGGGTTGATCAAGTTTGCGTAGGACCTTGAAGCGATGTACTTACAAGCGGAGGCCAAGGCTGCGGGTTAGGACGTGAGAGTTTTTAACACATTTGTGATATTGGCAACAACCACATATTTTGTCATTTACCTTTTCCATTAATATTCAATCATTCCATTTACCTTTATGCTGTGGAAGGAAACACCAAACCTTAAGATTTTCATGTGCATAAAAACTGAGGCCCTGCGAATACGTTAGTCTAATCTCTCGCGTTCTCTCAGTAACGTGTATCATCTTTAAGGTGCGGATTTTAATGTAATGTATTTTTTTTCTTTTCATTTGAGAGCAATGCCGTTTAGAATAGAAATTTAATTTTATGTTATGACGAATAAGTTCTTCTTTACCTTTTTATGGCATTTTCACTGCAAATATAAATTTTGAGGTGCAACAAGTGTTCACCAGAGAATTCATGAGCAGCCTATTCGATTATTTTCGCTCATTTATTGTATTGTCTGCCGTTGTGAATACCATGTAATGTAAGGTTCCTGTACGTTTGTCAGCGCTACATTCTGTTCGATTTCGCAATAAATGAAGGCAGAGATATAGCCCAAACCCTTAAGTTGGCAAGCTTAGTTCACTTGAGCAGAAGGGAGAAGCCTCGATTACATCAGTAGCATATCCAACAGCTTGAGTTGTTCATCTGAGGTGGTTTTGATAAAAAAAATACGTCATTTTTTTTTTTTGTTTTTGTTTTTAGGGTATGTGTAAAGCACTTTAAGAACATTTTTTGGATCATTTTTGGCATTTTTTTAATCGTCACCATCAAGCACTCAGAGTTGTTGAAATGTGGTTCGTTGTGCTGGCGATGGTGGTGGTACGAATGGCCGTGGCGGTGGCGCGGGAGGGGAGGGGTGCATTAGACGCTTGGCGACGCAGCACCGGCGCGCGCACGGAAGTTTACCCTGCGTTTCCTGCCGCTGCGGCGCGCGTGATACACTCTCGCTGTGTACCCGCGCCGCGCCAACGGTATAAGGGCCGCATTCTGCCCCTTACGAAGCGCGCGCTCTCTTTTTCTCTCTCTCCCCCTAGGCGCCTGCCACACAAAGCGCCCCCTGGAGCAGAGATGTGCGAGGTAGGGGGCTGGCGCCGGCCTGGTGGGCCCTTGCGATATGCTTTTGCGCTTGAGTGTACAAAATTCCATTACAGATATCGATACGTTTGATCTACTTACGCTTTAACACCGAGTGGTAGTTTGAGAAAATACAGTTCAGTATAAGAAGACACATTTCAATTATGTATTAAAATAATTACAACGCTAGTTGCATAACTCATCACTGTTACACATTAATTGTAATATTTGCAACTGACAAACATGCTCACGTTCCTGTAGATGTACTAAAAAATTGACAGGTAATTATCCTAAAGCAGTGTCATCCAACGCACACTTCATAATCGCAATGCCAAGGCCCTTAACGCTACGTACATACGTGAATGTACCTCCCCCCTCATTCCTCTCTCAAATGCATTTGTATGGGTAGTGCGGGGCTGTGAAGCAGTCTGCTGCAATCGCGAGGATTCATTGGAGTCTCACCGTGTACCAACGGAAATCCGATGGGGAATTCTTGATTGTCGGAGGGCAGAATAACGGCTTTTATTTTCGTAAGTTTGACCATTTTGTATTGTTATAATACAGTCTCTATAGGTTTTCTTTTTTTTTCTTTCTTTTTTTTTTTCTCCATCAACATCGTTCATCCACATATTCACGTAAATGCTTGTGTTGATGTGCTTTATTGAAAATGTTTGAAAAGGGTTGTTGAAAAAAATATAGATATGTGGAAATGAGTCTCATGGTCCCATGGCATTTCTCAGGGGCGACCGGCGGGGGCAGCAGGCACAACTTGCCCGACACTCAGACTTAAATGAGGCTTCGAATTTTGTTTCATTCAAAAGAAGATTAAAGAATATATTTATCTCTAATCCAAATACAACCCTACACGTTCTTTCTGATGCATGAGGAAATAAATTCTGTTTATGAGTTGGGGGAGGAGAGAATATTTTGTTTGAAATGAGGGGCTTCCATGGATCATCTTCCCAGGCCACAGGTTTTCTGTCTGCACCCCTGGCATTTCTTCGCGTACGTCGTTACACATCGAGCGATTTGCATGGCGCTGTGCGGTTCGTGCGCCTGCGGGGCCGTGGCTGCAACGCGCCGTACACCGCCGCGCGGCGGCCGCCCCACCGCCTCGCCGCCCCTGCACTTCGCTGTCCGCAAGCCTTCCGAGCGGCGCGGCGCGGCGGGCGACACTTGGCGATTCGGTCCCGACGTTCCGTGCGCCACGCCGAGCGCGAGAGACGAGTTGGCGAGGCGGCGCGTCGGCCGCGGTACTTCGTTCAGCGGCGTCTCTGGAGCGCCGTCGGGTGTCACGTGAGCTGTTCTGCATCGCTCCTCCGAAATGGCTTTCCCTCGGCTTTCGCATCCGGTAATTACCGACGCCGATGTAGCGGAGGCCGCCTCGCTCCCTCCCCCGGGGTCGCCGCTGCTGCCGGCTAGGCCAACGAAGGCTGGAAAGTATTCGTGCTGGGTATTCTCATGATGTCGTTAAGCCAGCTTTTGGGTACCCATGTCGTGTGTTGAAGTTTATAAATAAAATGGAATAAAAGCAGATCACTTTTGTTGAAGGCTTCCGAGGCCGGTCATCCGAATGCTCTCGGCAGTACGAGTGATGCCATGTCCAAAACTTCGATTTTGACGTGTCGACCATATTGCCATGGTTTTTCTCAGAGCAATTTAGACTTCTATGCTAGGTTACCCAGACAGCGGAAAGTGTTCGGTGAATAAGTTTTTATATGGGGGTGTTTTTAGAGACAGCAAATATTCTTCATTTACTTACTCGCTTTATTTTTTGCGCTAAATATTGACGTATCAAGAATAGTTCAACATTTTTGAATTTCATTTGAGCAGCATTTGACGCTCCGTCTATGAAAGTGAATATGTAATCACTAGACATCGATGACGATTAAAAGAAGAAATTACGTACATTACCTCTTAACGTTTTCTGTTTCTACCTACAATGCGGACGATACATGTTGATAATGCTCAGAGTTTTACCATCATATTTCGTATTTAAAATAATAAGATTTATAATTATTCAGCTAGTGGCTTTCTATTAACAGAACAAAATGTGTACTTGTACGTTTCTTAGCAACAGTTTAGGTAGGAACACTAATTTCTGCTTTTAGCGGAGCAATCCTATGTTAATAGGCAAATTGGCTCTTTTTGGGAGGTGCATCATTTTACCTGTCACTGGTGTCTTTTCTCAGCTATGAATATTTAAGCGGTATCCAAAGAGAGAACCATTCAAAATTATGTTGGTTTAAAAAAACACTGTGTTAAAACACTTTCTAGGTGCATGCAACTTCCCTATTTAGCCTTCTAGTTGGAATCTAAAAATCGCTCAAATTATCTTGCTAATATAACTCAGAGAAAGCAGAAAGAATACTCTGGCCCTTTAGGGATTTAGGTGCCCTGTATCCCATCACCTCATCTCCAAGATTTTAAGTGTACTTGCTTATAACGATGTGGAAGACATCGGGCACAAAATGGAAATGGCACTATTGATGTTGATGATGACAGATGTATTACAAAAATTATGTATATTGAGAAATAGCCAAGTTTTTTTTCAATTTGTTTAGGTCGGATATATTTTGTTATGTTGTTCTCAAAACTTGAAATTTTAAACATTACATTTTGATGTATGTATTCCTCTCATTCGGTCGTGTTGCCCATTTAATTTAGGACAGAGTAATTAACACGCTCTTGCAAGTTTGAGAGTATATTCAACTGAAATGTAGTAGTTTCTGTTAGTTAAATGGGGTATATCAAACGAGAATTACTTTTCTCGATTATTATCCGATCGGAAATGGCAAACTTGTTCCATTATACTTATGACCTTTTTTACGTTATATAAACGTTTAATGACGTTATATAAAACTTATTTAAAGATCTTCATTAATGAGTAATAACACATTTGATATCATCTCATTAAGAAACTTTGATAAAAGTATGCAAGTTAGATAATGAAAAGTTTCCAACTTTTTCTTTCTCCGCATAAGTGATTTATTTTTAATATTAGCCGTGTGGAAGAAGCTTTGCATACGTAATGAGAAACATGTAATCTCCTTTCCTTCGGCAGCGACGCGGCCTTTAATTTTTCGCGATAGAACACGCCCCGGACCTCGCTATCCAACACCGGTCGCACCAGGCCTTCTGCCACGCTATTGGTGGTTACTGCCGACCTCGTTGATCCCGCTTCACGGCTCCATTATGATACAAAAACACGCTGCGCAATAACTGAGAAATCGGCGCATGTCCCTTACAGTGAAGGCATAATCGAAAACGGTGTTCTATATTTTTAACTGAAGGCATCTCTGCTTTGATGTGTTCTTCTCGATGACGGGGTGAGGTATAGAGCTACCAGAAAGAGCAGTCCAGTTGACCTGGAACAGAAAATTCATTCTTCTCAGTGGAAGCAACTAATATCAATGGCGTCTTTTACTCCGCATTATGGCTGAGGCGTAAGTGAACCAAGTGAACCGACAATTTTCTCCATACACGAGTGTTTAAAACAAAATGTCAAAAATTACCTTATCTCATTGTTTCATACTATTCCTTCTTCATGACAGAAAATAAAATATTTGCTAAATGGGACTTAGGTAAACTATATAGTACTTTTCACTGTGTAATTTAGTTACGTATGTGGGACAGTTCAAAACGCGTCTCTTTACGTGCTGCTTGTTATTTCATTGTCTCTGCAATAATAATTCCAATCCTGATAAGTTTTCTCGTTGTCGTCACTTTTAGTAACAGCAGTATTTATCACGAGATACCGTACAGAAAACCGTCACCACGACCTTCATCTAACTTTTTCGCGAAGACGTCAGTATGTATACTTGACATCTTGTCTGCTGGTGCCGTATCACTGTCAGCAGCAGTAGCCCTCGGCGTTTGTTCCGCCACCTCCGCCAGCGGGGAAGGCGATCCCCTCGGGCCGGACCGGTTCGGAGCGGTAGTAAATTGATTTTGGGCTCCCCGCCGCCTTCGCGAGCTGCGCGGCGCGGCGCTCGTTAGGGACTGCTTCCCGCGCGTAAGACGGCGGCAGCGACAGCAGCAGCAGCAGCAGCGACGGCGGCGCGTCCGCGCGCCCGTAAAGTGCGCTCTTGATTGCCCGCGAGGTGCGGGGGGGGCGGGGGCGCCGCGCCGGTCCGTCCACCGGGCGATGCCCCGCTGTCCCAGTCGTCCCTCCTCGACTCGGGGCCGTACTCTCTGACGACGATGGCCGCGCCACCCCGGCAGGCTGCGGGCAGGCGGCGCCAGGGGGACAACACGTGTCCTCGCGGGCTGGCGCCGCTCCTTGCGACGCTGCTTCCGCAAGTGGTCTGTGGGATGTGCGTGCCGGCGGTTGGCCTCTCCGGGTACCGAAATTCATATTTCCATCCTGGCATGTGCAGTTCATTGCGGCTGTGGTTCAAGCTTTTTATAGCAATTTGATATCGTTTTTAAATTACTGCAATTAACTCTTGCATTCACTTCAAATAGGATGTATAAGAATTTTTTAAAAAATTCGCTTTTGAGCAATTTCAGTGGCTGTTAGTGCTTTAGCATCTGTGCGTTTTGAATTAGTATGAAACATTCATGCAATCTTCTAAATTTCGGTCACCAATATATCTAGTGTGTTTTACTAATTATTCAATTTATATTAATTTAGGGTGTATGGGAAATTTAATTAAAAACATACACTTGTAACATTTTTTACTTATCCAAACAATTCATCTTTCGTATTTCCCAAATACCGTAATTTCCATCTTGTTGTTCAGTATTTTCACCTCGCACAATCCAACAAAAAGTTTTGTTTATACAAGCGATCCAAGAAAGATATAAAGTTATAATGAAAACGAGGAAACATTTGACATAAAAGCGATACGTTTCGGAAAATCATGATTTCCACGAAACAAACTTGTCAGACAAGGTTCGCATATTCTTTAATTTTATCTACCCCGCAAACTTCTACTTCCAGCAACGGAACAGTTCCGAGCAAAACACCCGCGGCTCCACAGAGTATCGCCTCTTCCCGAGCTCCCCTTCCCCTTTTATTCTTCTTCTTCTTAGCCGGCCGAACGCTTCCCGCCTTCATTACATCGGCGCTCATCTTCGATCTGTTCCCGTCAAAGCCGCCCCCGCCCTCGCGCACACACCGAGATGGCGGGCGTCGTCTGGACGGTCAAGTCGGAATAAAAGTTTTAATTAAGACAAGTCCTCCGCCCTTGCGCGCCGCCCGCGGTGCTAATATCGCGCTCCAGCCATCGAGGACCCACATCAAAAGAAAAGTGATGAGGTCGAGGAACAACCCGCCCGCGGCCCGCGCGCCGTCGACGCGGGCGGGCAATCCTAGAACTAATTAAATCCGAAGCAAGGGCCGCCGCCGCCGCCGAGGAAGCCCCGAGCGAACGCATGCGACGCCGCCGCCGCCGCCGCCGCCGCCGCCGTCTCCGTTTAAGGCTGTTTGCTGAGGGCTCGTCGCGCTGCCGCCGCCACCGCAGACGCGCTCTCCGCGGCGCGGCAGTTAATTTGCCCTCCAGCCCCTGGCGCTGGCGGGGGCGGTGACTGACTGGCGGGGGGTAATAGGCGCTGGAGCGATGCCGATGGGGGGGGGGGGAGGCGGCGGCTTGGGCGAATATAGAGATGCAGGCAGTGAAGGCAGTGCCCGGCGCTTTGAGGAAGATTTTGGAAGGGGTACTTAAGGAGGTTTTGAGCAGAACTTTGCCAAATTTAGTTGTATGGTGGTGTGAAAGTGTGTCGAAGGTGTTAAAAAAAATATGAAGCATACATTGGCGAATGGTCAAGTTCGTGGATTGGTGAAAGCATGGGCGGTGATGTTGGTTGCGAAAATAAATAAAGGCGCGTGAACCAAGGAAGGGATAAATGCGCTAGCTACGAAATGGGGCGTACAACGTGGAAGACGTGTCGGAGTTTCGGGGGTGTTGGCGGAGATAATCAAGCGGTGTGAGCAATACCGCTGGATATCGACAGAGGCAGAACCGGGGTTGTCCGTGGAGGTGTTGACTGAGTGTTCGGTGGAGGCCGTGGCGGCGAGGGCGGCGGGAGCTTTGTCGGGGCGCGGCGGCGTGGGTGGGGTGTAAGCGTGGCGACGGCGTCTGCCGCCCTTAATTACAGTATTAAGATGCGACAATGGCGGGGCTTCCGGCGCGGGGACGGGGCGGGGCGGGGTGGCGAGCGCCGTTTATTAGGCGTCGGTCAAGGGGCGCGCGCCGCCTCGGGCTCCTCCGCGCCGATTGCGCCCTCCGTTACACGAGCGCCCCCCTCCCCACAGCCCTCCCCTCACCCCTACCACACCCCACCTTACACTGCCTTCGGGAGGGCTGAGAATAAGCGCGAATGAAGCGCGAAAGCGAATGAAATGTAGCCATTCAACGACTTCAAAATACATTTCAGTACAGAAAATCACTCGACAGAAAGTCTCCACATTTTGTTTTTCTTCTTCGATTCAGCAACTCAGAAAAATATCTTATAAATCTATACTAGTCGTTTCTCCTGTGGTATTTACAGACCTACCGTGTTATAATATTTGCGGTTATGAACAAAGCTTTTAATTATCTGAAAATAAATACTCAGGAATTATCCCGCAGAATTGTGACCAAATCATTAAAAAAACATCGTATTGTAGATGGTCACACTCCATAGCGAAATATCCATTTACTACATCTTCTAGATAAAGTATTTTTGATGTAGTTGATGAAGCTGATATTTTCCGTTTATCGATGATACCACAGTTTTCGCAAAAAATACACAGTTCCGTTTCATTTCTTCCAGTATTCTTGACAACTTATCTTTTACGAAAATTTAATATTTTAGTGATGTGCTTACCACTGTATATGGGGAATTCAGCGTTCAGAGAAATGTGTTAAATTTCTTAATCGTATTATTTTCTTAGATGAAATCACTGTTGTAAGGAAAATTACAAACGTTTTTCCCTGAATATCTTTCTATTGGTCATTCACATTAACAGACACTAATGACTAACGTTGATATTCATATGATTAATAATGGTGCTATAAAAAAGAGGAGAGCATGTAAGAATATGCAGAACACCGTACAATTGAGGAGGATTCAAATGCCTATGGTGGGCGTAGGCGAGCATAATGAGGTGGGCAGGGTAACCGTGGGTTCTCAAAATTTTGAAACAGACAATTGGCTCTACGTAATAAAACACTTCGAATGTTAAATTCGCGGTAACAATGGCAAAATCTATAGATTCCTCTTAAAATTTACTGTAATTAAGACATACTTATGGGCACATTACTCTATTCATTTATTACCTTATCTGGATGTTTAAATATTATTACATTGTGGTCTAGACTCAAAAGGTTTAATGAAGGAAAACATTCGGAATTGTACTTAGTTTTAAAAGCAAAACGTTAAGTTGCAATAATTTAAATTAAATTTCATACTTGTGGCATTTTTAATTTTTTAACTTAATGAAATCCTGTAAAATGCACTAAAGTAAAATTTGGAACGAAATAAGTTAAAAAAAACTTAATTTTTAAAGGAAACTGAAAAAAGGAAATTTTACAATATTCACCTACATTGTAACTGACGAATTCAGTGCAAAAGCGTGAAGAAACTTTCGACTGTACCCAAAAATTTGGGCAAATTTGACCAAAAACATTCGATACCCGCATAGAAACTTCTAAAATTGCACTATAAAAATCCAACTTCGGTTGAATAAGAATGTCGGAAGATATAAGAATTGACCCGAAAAAATGCGGCGTAGTGTGAATGCATTGCTCCTACAATCGCCCAAAAATTATTTTCGAATCATAGTGTGAAAAATGTCAGACAGGTTAATGATCACATATAAATATAAAAAAAAAAGTTTCATTATTAACGGGGGGGGTGGCAGAAATGTGGTTGGCCCCTTCTCCCATTTAATGGCCGCGCACGTCCATGACATTATTATTAGATTGATTAAAGTTCGCTCTGAGTTAAGGCTCGGTGGCTAGTATGATTACAATTAGCATTAGAACAATTAGAAAACTATTGCAAACGTGTACAATTAGAATTGCAGTTAGAATTAGAATTTTGGTATCGTAGTTCTAAATAATTGCTAGTCATCTCTAAATTGACTTCTAGCTTATCTAACACTTCACTACTCTGCACTGCACTACCCTCCCCTTCACTACAGTACATTTCACTTCACTGTATAAGGGTCATGGCCATAATAATAATAATAATAATAATAATAATAATAATTATAATAATAATAATAATTATAATAATAATAATAATAATTATAATAATAATAATAATTATAATAATAATAATTATAATAATAATAATAATTATAATAATAATAATAATTATTATTATTATTATAATAATAAAGAAGTCTCAGTATTGTTAGTGCTGATCTAGATGAAATTAAGCATATCTTTAAATTATACTATATGGGAAGGAAAAGCCTCTAGTGCTTTTGAAGGTACTTTGTTCCAATCCACTATAGTGCGATTCACATAAGAGCACTTGCCTATATCAGAACTTTGTTTTCTACATTTTTCAAGGATAGTCTCCTCTGTTTTTATAATCTGGTCTCTGTAATCTTCTACCGATACCTGCCCATGCTGTGTCCCCTCTGTATGTTTTGTACATTGCTCATAAACGCACCCGTTCCCTTCTCTTAGATAGTGACTCCCATTCTTCTCCTCCATCAACGACGCGCCAAAGATTTACAAACTATCCGGCCTGTTTTTTTGAATTTTATCTAACGCCTCGATTTGCCCTTCCCTGATCACCGCGCTTGCCGACGTTCCCTGATGTCGCGCGACGTCCTGCGCGAGCGCCGGAGGCGGCCGCGTCGCGGCTGGCGAGCGGCCAGCGCACGGGGCCCAGCGCCTGCGCCGTCGCCAATGGGCCCGCTGACAGGCGGCCACCAGGCCCAAGCGAAGGCCCCGGAGACGCGGCGCAGCGGTAACGGCGCTTCCACGAACCGCGCGGCCCGCGCGACGCTCAGGAAAGCGCCGCGGGCGACATTTTTTTCTTCTTGCTTGAGCTGTTCCAGGCTGGCCACTTTCCGGAATACACGGAGAACCGAAAAAAAAACAACTGAGTATCGTTGCTCTGGAAAAGTTAGGGAAAACTCAGGAAACCAAGAAAAGAATCGATAGACGTCAGGGATAGTTGAGAGGGTTATAAAATGAGATTATGGAATTCATGAAATATATTAGTAAAGGGCTAGTTTTTGCCCAATTTTTATTTGGTGAGAAAATATTTTTAAGCTTTACTTTGTCACAGCGAAATGAGAAACCTAGCCAATTCATGTCAGTGTATCCCTAATGTCTCCTTTCAGTAGCGTGTAATTGTACATTTTGTCAGAAAAATAAATGGACTTGAAACCGGGAAAGGCGGGGAAATTTGCTCCAAGAAATGAATGGACACTGTGTGTGCTGCGGCGTACACAGGGTGTTCATTAATTCAAGAATAAAGGATTCAAATGAAGTTGATTTTTTTTCTTCCTTACTTTTTTCTTCATGTATTTTCGTTTGGCCCGATGGCCCTCAGCAGCCGTGTACAATACATTGAAGGTTCCATTAATTATATTAGCACTGATTATGAAACATAATTGACAGCTGAATACATTGAGTACACGTGGATTAAATGTGCGAAGCCACATCGGGTACACGATGATCAGGAAGGGTCGAAGAACTGTAGCTGTAGTTTTCCTTTCGTCTGTTGTGATGAGAATTTTGTTTTCCGATATTGAAATGAACGTCTGAGGGAAACTTTTGTTCGACTATGATTCAAGACAATCGCAACAATTCCCCGTTCCAAGCACTATGCTTAGGGTGATTTTGGTAGATACGCCTGAACGTACTACGCAAGTTATATTACATTAGTCATTTTTCCAAAGAACAACAACGTCCTCGGATCTTTCATGTCGATCCATTGAATTCCAGCAGTTGGTAGCATCAATTATTAAGTCATCTTCACTATTTCACCAGCTCGTCTCTTTTTTTCCGTTTCTCTTTTCGCCTGGAGTGGCCACTGTGCGATGTGCTTTGTTCTTGAAGAGGCTTGCGGCGGTGACTCACCGGGCTGGGCGCTAGTCGTGGCTCTCTGCGTTGACACCTTCGCGCGACTAGTCGCACTCCGCCTCTATCGGGAACCGTTGCTTGCTATCGCGAAAACTACCGTTCATTCTATCGCTGAAGAAGTGCGAAGGCTTGTAGAATGGTTCAATATTCGTACTGGTTCGAAGTGAGGAAATCAGAAAAACAAGTTTCGATCGCCTGTTAAGAAAATACATGTTATTATTGTTCAGTGTTGCTTTCTAAATGGTGTAAATTGTCTCTTTGTGATCGTAAAATAGTTTGTAAAATGTGAAATAGTTAATCTCTGTAACTTTTTAAAGAACAGAAAGGGTAATATATTATTGCGTGTCACATGTTGTAAGTGTGTTACATTATGTGTTTAATAATCGTTTGAGAATAATTGATTAGGAATTGTGATTTAATTCGTTGTTCCGAAACTTGCAAAAATGCTTCATCTGCTGCATGGTTTGCGAATGTAGTTGTGAATATTCGTAAGTGATTATATTCTTTGAACACATTGTCGTCATTCAAGTACATTCCTTACAACCAGAGGAAGTTAGTATCTTGTGAAGGCCTCCGTATCCGCTGTGCGAAATATTCCTTATCACTTGAGCCGAATTCTCGCCCCTCGTGAGTCGAGTGGCCGACGTCATCAGGATGCTGCTATCACAGCGGAGCATCCCACGCTCTTCCGATGCGGCGCCTGGACCGGCGCTTTGGAGATACGCTACAGGATAAATGCCTTACAAAGGAAAATATACAGCAATCCTATTATTCTTCACTGTACAAATCCCTTTTTATTTATACATTTCCTATAGCTGGCATTCCAGTTATCATTTTCTATTAAATGTATTTACACTTTTTTAATTCCATGAAGCTCAATTTGGGACGAGGAACTATGACTACTATCCCTATTCACTATCACTATACTATATTATCTACTCAATTCACTATCGCTTTACCAACTTACCCTATCTCCGCTTGAGTAACGGGAGGGGTGGTTAAGGGCAACAACTGATGTCACTGCAGTGCCTCCGACCGGGAGGACTTAGGTTAGAGTCTCGGCGATGGCAGAATATTCGACACTAGCTAGTTAGCTGGTCGAATTCAGTCGCTGTCTAGATGGGGATTCCAGTGGCTGGCTGCTCTGATCGGTAGTTTTCCGTAGTTTCTCCTAACAACAGCAGGCGGATGCGGGAGTAGTACTCTAAATAACGGGACGCGGGACGCGCGCGATCTTTCCTTCCTATTCCTTTTATTACCCTCACCCTCTTATTTTCACACACTACACTTACATGCACTTCACTACCGAATATCGGGAGACCGGTCGGGAGCTTAGAGCTTGTTCTTCCTGGGCAGGTGCCGCGCCAGTGGGAAATACGTGGTTGGGCAAAATCCCGCTAGACGACCTGTAGGTCGATGTCAGACTTCCAGCCATCCAGGCATCCAGCCGCCACCTCCCGAGGCGAAAACCTGCACTACAGCTACGGGACCGATAGCCTCAACCGTTGCTGCGCCCGAAATCATCACTGATAAAACACTCAAGTGATGGCACATTCGAATCTGTCGTAGGATAAAAATATATAATAGGATAAAAATCACGATCGTTAGAAACAATGGCTCTGGGAATGAATGATTTGGAATGAAGTATTTCTTTGAGTCCAAGGAGCCGGGAGAAGCATCGCTAGCAGGCGGGAGCCGCTTGGCGCCGCGCGAGCAGGGCTGAATGAGTGGGCTAGGGCTCGCTCTGTGAATGGCGCGCCGCCGCCACCGCCGCCGCCGGCAGGAAGCGTGTGTTGTTCTTGGCAGCTGAGCGGCCGCCGCCCCTGGCGACGTCGCCAACCTCCGCCTCCGCCGCCGCCGCCGCCGCCGCCGCCGCCGCCGCCTCTGCCTCCGCCCCACGATGGGTTCGCTCGGGAGAACCTCCGGGCCAAAACGAACATCCCGTGCACTTCGCACTACTGGTTTTACGTACGGACATTGCCCCTTCTCTTACTGATCTGAATTTTTGGATGCTGTCGCTCGCCGACCGGATTTGGGTGCGTGTTTATGATATCAGCGTGTTTCGCATACGCTGCCCGCAGGATTTATTGGAAGGTGCACATCATATACTTTCGACGGCGTGTCTTATATACTTGGTGTTAATGGAAAATGCTAATGAAACAAAAATATCCTAATTCTGTTTTCTGATGCTTAAGACATTGTAACGTCTGCTACATCAAACTAAATACGGGTGGCAGTTGAGGATTTAAAGCCTGTTGAATTATAAAGGCGAATGGGCAAGTGTCCTTCATTTATTGAATCCCACAACAGTTCAAATTGTCTCTAATTATTGCTTTAAAAATTCTTTAATATAGCTCTGAAAACGTCATTTGCAATAATTCATTCCCCTCCTTGATCGCGAATTTGAGTTTTTTCCCGCAAAACCCATTGTTCGTGGTTTTTAATGATAGTTTGAAAAGAAACATTTGCGAGTCCCCATTTATTCTAAACGCACTGGAATTTCTACAGGAATGTTATGCACTGGAAATAAGAGGTGATGAAAGGGCAAATATATTCTTTTCCTACTTTACCAATTACAATTTTCATTAATGTTCTTGCTAAATAAACAATATTCAAATGTGCGAAACACATTACATGAATTTTATTTTTATTTTTCTTTTGTTTCAGGTGAGTCACAATCACTCTTGATTTCTTTCATTGCGTATGACACTGCAGGTAGGATGCAACATTTTTTACATGTTCTCGTCTGTTTTAATCAGGACGGATTTATTTGTAATAAGTGAAAAAATTGGAAATATCACAGAGTATGTACTACAAAGTATTATATTCAGAAGGATTGTGAAACGTATGAACTAGTATACATTTCAGACTAAGTTGTATATTTTTCATTTGCATGACAGTAAATAAAATCAAAAAATATGTGGACGTCAATAGTTAATATTTTTCTGTTGAATTTTCTTTGCAATCAATGGAAAGAACGTAATGTTGCTCGAAGATTTACTGTTCATAATCAGTTATGAAATAGGAACGCGAATTTAATCCTATTTATAGCGTAAAATGGAAGATCCTAGGGAGTTGCTTACCATAACGGGCAGCACTATCGATTCGGCGCATGCGCAGTTCAAGTTTCGCATCACTTTTGTGCATAAAATTGACAGGTGTCGTTCGCTAAAGTGTGTAAATCTCCCTATTGTCGCTTTGTCCCGTCGGCCACCCACCCCCACCCCCGGCCTGTTTTGATTGGCATTGTCCCGCCTGCTCTCCCTGGCCTTCTCCCTTCGGAACTAGATTTTAATTTGAACCTCACCTACGCGGAGAATAGTTGCGCTCTAGGATTAAATAAGGGTTCATTTAGCAGAGAATTCTAGGGTGGTTTTCAAAATTCTGGTCCACTTTGAAGAATATCCTCGTATTTTTTATATACTTTCGGAAAACTGCAAGAGTTCACACTCGCCCTTCTTTAAAGAGTGGAATGAGAAAATGGCTTTAGTTTATATGGAATTTCATGTAGGCAGTAACATTTTTCTCTCTTTTTAGGATTTAGGATGTACAAAATGTCATTAAAATTCTAATAATACTCTAGATAAAACTTACATTAGTCTTCGTGTTCTATAAAATATTGTTCTAAAAAAGTGTTTCCTTATTTATGCATGAAAAAATGTGTTCACGTTTCAGTGAAAACTGTTTCAAAATATGTTCACCCATTCCCAAGTTTAGCCAGGAAAAACAGGCGAACTAAAAATTTAAAAACAATTAAATGAATTTTATATATTAAAGTATAAATAACCATATCAGCTTATGAAATGACAATTCTATTGAAATCACTAGCAAACTCTTCAACTGACTGCAAAACCATTCAGTTTTGTGGAGTAGAATAGTGTCATCGAATATTGCTGGCTTTCTTTCAAGTTTCTTTGCTAGAGGTCTTTAGTGCAGGGACATTATTAAAGTACCCAGAGTTGAATGCTGTCTGTTTAAGTTTCATATTAGGAATGGTTGTTCGCGTATACGATGGTCTCCCCCGCCATGACCCTAACACTCTTTATAGAGTGAAAAGCGAATGCGAATACTCCCTATAATTACTGAAGAGACTGGAAACATATATAGTATGAAACGTCAAAATATGTACATAAATATGTGATAAAACAGTAAGAATATGTATTAAATATGTAAGATTGAATATAATGTCGTATGTGTATCGTAAGATCGAATATAATGTCGTATGTGTAATGTAATATCGAATACATGTGATATAGTACTAATATGTTTCGTATATAAAGAAAACATTGGATATTGTATCGCGACGGCGACGATTCGGCAAGATTACAAATTTGAGAATGGTAAGTAGAAAGACAAAAAATATATAATTATATAAAAATCCGGTCTCTAATACTCAGCTCCCCAGAACTGGGACGGACATAAAAGTTTCAGCGTTCCCTTTCAACTTCAATACGGCTCACCTCAGCAATGGCCCCCCGTATCTCCTCCCGCCCATTGCCTTGCGCTCCGAAACCTCCCGAGCCGCCAGCTCCGCTTTTCCGCCGGCCGCCGCGGCGCGCGCGCCCACTGTGCGCGGCGCAGCGCTGTGCGCGCTCTGGCGGCGGGGAGGCGCGCGGCTATCTATAGGCGGCTCATTAAGGGGTAATTATACCGCACTTAGGGCGCGCACCGCTCCCGCTCGCGCTCCGCTCGGCCGGCGCGGCCCAGGCGCCGAGGCGCCACCGCCGGCAGCGCTGACACGGCGCGTCAGCGCGCGCTTTGTTCCGTCTCTCCACTCCCCCTCCTCCTCCTCCTCCTCCTCCTCTTCTTCTTTTTTGCATTTTTTAAAAAAATATTTTTAATTTTACTTTGTTCACCTACTGGTAACGGAACAAGAATCGTGAAATACGAACACAATTTCCCGTAATATCAGTGCTGCTGTTTTGCTTTAATGTGGTGTGAATTGTATCTCGTTCGACAATTTGAAATTGAGACGACACCCGTTCAGCGACTCTGTGTACTGGAAGACAATTGTCTGCTTTTCTCTTTCTAATCTCCTTTTACCATGCTCTTTTTCTAGTAATCGTCTTTAATAAATCTTGTACTACGTAAACACATTTCGATATCATAAGAACTCAATGGAATGAATGGATACATAACCATCTTATTAAATGGAAATACACGAAAAGATCTGTAGATGAAAACAGAAAAGGAGGATTTACACTTGGAAATTTTAAATTCTAAAATAGTGCTAATGTAACTACATTTAATGTGGTGTTAAGCCTTTCATTTTGGGGGCTATATTGCGTTCTTCAGATGTCTTCTTTCGCCAAATCCATGCTACTTGAACGAATTAAATGTAAGATAAAGATAGCATCAACATGATTGAGAATAAGTTGTCACTTAAATTATGATTCGTATTCTCGATTTTGTTTATATTTTCAAACTGGCACTTCAAGCAGTTTGTATGTAAGTATAAATAAAAAAAAATATTTATACTATTTAACTGAGTATATTTCATTGATCCATCTGGTTGGGTAGCAAATGCTTCTCAAGGAATGGTAAATTTCAGGAATGATAAATAAAACTCACCATTTGCATTATTTGCGACAAAGTTAAGCAAAAAATTGTCCACAAATCCATTTTTACAAAGGATTATTAAATTATGAAATCAGCAAAAAAGTGCTAAATAAACATGGGAGTTGAAATCACCTGAGATGGCACCTCGAATAGAGGTTTTGTGAGAAGTGTGTGTTCAAGGGATTCCAAGAAGGACAAAGTAAAAATTTACGAGCATATGATCTAAAGAAAGGGATGAGGGCCCACGACAAAATGCAAATAATAATAATAATAATAATAATAATAATAATAATAATAATAATAATAATAATAATAATAATAATAATAATAATAGCCGATCAGATGGCCGAGATCGCTAAGGCAGTAGTGCCGGAGTGGTTTCGGACCAGAAGATCGCGGGTTCGAGTCCCGCCTCGGGCATGGGTGTATTTGTGTATGTCTGTATGTGTTGTCCTTTCACCCCCATTATCATCATTTCATCTTCCATACTCCCAGGGCTAACAACCGTGGGGGATAAAAATCGGATCCAGCTAAAATGCTGGTCCCCCCAAAAATTGTCGCAAGCACCTGCCACCGTGATAATAAATAAAAACTGAGCCACGGTAAATGCAGGATGCTTGTATGCGTGGTCCTAGTCGGCCGATTAACGAAAAAAAAAAAATGTAGACCAGCTGACCGATTATTCCCCAATTGCTCTACTGTATGTCATGATCGAAGTGAAGAAGATATTACCATAAAATTATCTAAAAAACCGCAACATTGCAATGGCGGGGTGGTCAGGATGGGAGCGGGGGTTCTACCTGAAGGGGAGGGGGAGCCCCGAAGGCGCCGCTGCGTGCGGCCGCGCCTTGAAAGAGGCCGCCATCAGAGCCGCTGCCAGCGCGCCGTCGCTCCGGAGACAAAGTGCGCTGCCGCCGTCACTAGTCCTACATTCCACCGCCTTTGTAACTCGAGCCACTGTGTGCAGCGGCGGCTCGGCTCGGCTCGGGGTATTTAGCTGCGATGGCCCGCCTTTGTTCTGGTTTCGTTTCCTCCGAGGCAGACTCCTGAATGATTTTTGATGTTCTGCTCCGAACGAAACGTGTGGGACGAGGATGCTCAGATTCATATGCATGTCGTGCAGTTCAGAGCGCTTGTTGCACGTTACATGCGTTTTAAACGCGCATGAACAAACGTTTCTCCTTCATACGTTTTTTCAAGGCTGTTTTAATCATTTGCTATTTTTATTATTTTGGGACACTGTCATTGGCGAAATAGTGGTGTTATTCGGAGTTCATTTTGTTTCTAGAAAAGAACGAACTTCACAATTTTCTGGTGTAGAAATTGCTGGTTTGATAGTCCAATATCTGTGCGCATGAAAAACTAGTAAACTTGAAAATTGTTGGGTTTTAGTGAAATTCTTGAAGTAAAAAATATATAATTTCTGTTTATGTTCTTCAACAAAAAATGTATTTTTCAAATCACCACAGATTAATGTTCACATAGATTGTTAAAAATAGATAGAGTTGCCGTGTTTTTTCAAAAACCAGGCCGGTATATAAAACGATTTTCTTTTTGCGGTGTATCAATAAAATGTTCCGTAATATTTTACTATTGGCAAAGTTAAATTGAAGAATGCGTCAATGTCTTTTTATTACTAAATGCATTTCAATAGGCATGATGGGTTGGTGAAAATTTTTTTTGCCCCAAATTGGAAATAATTATATAATGTCAATATTTTTTTCTCTCAAATAAAAAAAATATCGAAAAACACATTGCCACCCAGTGAACACGTTCTTCCATATAAAGAGCAATATTTCCGCGCTCGCGGGTGGTGCACTTGCGTCCTGTTGAAATCGCTGCCTGCAGCCGCCTGATGGCGAGCGCGCTGTAGCGTGGCGTGCCGGGCGGGACGGGCGGGGCGTCGCAAACAGCCGGTGCGTTTGCTCGCCCGCGGCGCGGCGCGGGCCCTCGGCCGAAGCGGGTCCGCGGGAGCAGCGGGGCCCCACCGACTCCCCCCGAGCTGTTTGCCCTCGACGGGCCCCGCCCCCCCTCGCGAGGGGGCCACTTGATTTTATTGGACGCTTTATGGAAGTTTCGCGCCCCCTTTTGCGAGGGTTGATCGCATGTGCAGATTTACTGAGCCGGGTGTCGGGGCAAATTACTACGCAGCGTCACTGATTGCAGTTGATTTAGGAGTAATCTATCAGCGTAATACCGATGAGTGGTGGGTAACTGAAACGTGAATTAACAGAGTTTGAGAAATTTGCGTAAATAACGTTTGATAGAAAAGGTGATTTAGAGAGAAGGCTACTTCTATTTACTATTGCAGATTGTTATTTGAATGGTAGAATTTCACGGACATTTCGCCGCTTGGAATGCCGCTGTGTATCTACAACTTATAGCGTGCCCAGCCAGTGACGTTTTCTGTCAACAAAGCTGCTCGACCTCTTTTCAATATTTGCCATTCTGTTTTATTAAACGTTTATTTACAATCTGTTCATACACGAGGACAATAAGTAAATTTGTTGACTAAATAATTAGCGTTGGTAGAAGATCCTCATTAGTCATTAGTATGTTTCCATTAATACAGTTGATTACACGTATAACTAGAAAAAAATAGTTGTAAATATATTCATAAATCAGAATGACATACAAATACTTTAGCCATAAATCTGTTAGATAATAGTTTGGAAAATGAGAGGTTTTTTTAATGAGATGTTTTCTTTATAAAACAAACATATTGATACTATGTTTCAAAAATATGTTCGAAGTTTGAGTCTGACCAACACTAGTAGAATTGTAAGATGTCGACACATTATAGAAACCATTTCATTGGCGTGCCTAATGCTCGACATGGCTGTTTTTCAATGGATACTGAAATTCTTGAAAGCACAACCTTCACTTCTGTGTCAATCAATGCGATGAGTGGATTTGGGTTGCGTGGTGCGAAGAGGATTCAATCGCACCTCAACGAGTGGCTAAAACTCCCTGCCTAACCCGGAACTTGAACTCGCAGCCTTCAGTCCCGCATTCTTGAACGCAGGCCCACGCCACCGAGCCCCACGTCGATGAAGAACAAGTGCTATGTTTTATTGGGAGTGATGCATTCGTGTACTAGGATTTATTTAACCGTGCACTTAACGTAAATGAGCTTTTCACGGTTTCATCCATCGCGAGCGTGAACGTCCCCATAGTGACGTCACTGTAGCGACATGTAAGCTCCCGACTGTACGTCAAGTGCACGATTAAAATATTCGTTCTATAAGCTGGTAGAAAACATAGCGCCCGGGAGGGCGGCCTTTGTTGCTCGCTGGGCGTTCGCCGAGAGCAGTTGGTGCTCCGCGGGCGAGGCGAAGCCAGATGGATGGTATCAGGTTGCCAGAGGCGTGGCCTTTACCGCGCCCCGCGCGTGCACTTTCCAGGACGCGAATCAATGCCCGACGACGCGTCGCGGTGCTCTTCTGGGAAGTCGGGGCGTGTGGGGCGCGCCGATGCGGATTCGCCAGTCGCCAGGCAACGCGAGGCGCGGGTGACGGCGAGTGACGGGTGGGGGGATGTGTAGATATCAGAATGCATTGAAATGATCGGTGACTATCGGACGTTGCGTGATAAATCGTGACTGAGAAGTTCATGAAAATTCTTGGGTGTTGGTCTTTTCTCATGATATTTAGAGTATTGTTTTTCTATAATTTATTTAATAATTTTTTCCAGCCATACATGTCATATAATAAATCACGCCTGAAAACTTAAGTCTGCGTGATGGCGTTGTACAGTGCGAAAATATATTTGAGGAGCTTACAGATCTCTTTCCCTAGAGCTCCGCTGCAGTAACCCCTTTGTGCTTAGTTGGCTATTACAGGAAAGTCAAATGAAGAAAGCAAAGTGGGGGGGAAGGGGGAATTCAAAAGGCATTGTGGAAGAAAAATAATAGCAGTAAAGAGAGTTGTCCTTCAAATCCATAAAAATGATTTTGTACACGGTTGATCTGGCAATGGAAAGAGGAAAAAACTAACAAACAGTGCGTTTTGCGGCAGAAGATTAGTATTGAAGATGCATAATTATTTAAGTGCCAAAATGTTGGCAGAGTAGGTGTGAAATGATTGCATATCTGAGTATCGAAGTGAAAAACTTCTCAGTAAGCGAGAACTGTTGGGGAACGTCCGTATCGCCATTCATGTACGCAACCGGGAAATACGCCTCGACATTCTATGATCCATTTCATTCCTTTTTCTCCAAGAACGGAGAAAGTACAAAAACTTGCCCCAACCACAAGTCGCTAGCCTTCCACGACTGGAGCGGTCACGATACTCTTGCGGACTCCCCACTACCCCCCGCCCCCCGCCCCCACTGGCAACAGATCTCACGCAGCGCCGGCCGTTGGGCCCTCGCGGGAGCTCTTTGGAGGATTTTGTGCGGGCAGGGTGGCGTGCGTGAGGGCGGGACCCCGCGCCGAGCGATAGTCGGTTGTCCGTTGACCTAATTGCAGAGCGTCGTCGACGCGTCGAGAGGCACGCGATGCGCTTTTTGCGGGCGGGCGCGCGCGCGCTCGCTCGCGGACACGCACACGTCCACACGCCCGTGACAGACGCGACCGCACTTGCACGGGGGCCGTCTCGGGTGATGGCGGTGGCGGAGGCACTTGCGAAGTGGCGCGGTGAAAGTAAAACGCGCCGCTGCTGCCAGCGAGGTGGATTTTTCATTGCAAGGCAGGGTGGCTCTTGGAAATGTTTTTGATACGTCATCGAAATTATAATAAGTTTCATGAAATTTTTTTTTAAATAAAATTTTTATTTACTGAAATTTGATAAGATAAGTCGGGTAATTAGATGCGTTATACAAGCTTAGCATAGCACCACTGGAGTATGTTAAAAAAACGTTTATTGGTGCTTTTCAAGATCATAATAAAAATAAATTTGAAACGTATTACATTACTCATATTACAGAGAGAGGCTAGCCTATTTTCGATCATGCAAAGTTACATGAAAAACTATTAAAATACTTGAATTTTTTTCCCATTGCAAAATCTGATGAATCAAGTGCAACTATTCATATAAATATAGGAAAGAGAGTATAGTGACCATCAAAATCACGTGTTTTTTTTACTTGAGTGTTCTTTTAACAAGAAATGTTTAATATAATCAAGGTTTTTCAATTAGTGAGAATCGGTGTTTTGATGAAATACTCAGTGAGTAAGGAAAGAAAACTATGAGCTGACGTGAAGAGTAGTCCTTATTTGATGTAGATTCGTGGGCCAAAGCAAGTGGGTACGAGTCCAGTTGCTGGAGCTCAGGAGAAGCACCCTGGCCGCACACCCCTCCCCGTGGCTAGACGTTGCTTCCAGGTGAGCCCCGCCCTGACCCCGCCCTCGCCCTCGGGCGGAGACGCGTGTTGACTCTGTCCGGCGCCGCCCCGCGCCGCCCGTCCCTCAGGGCAAACACTCGCCAGCGCCGCCTCGCCCTCTGCCCTTCGTCCACCGCCCTTCGCGATTAGGTTTCGCTCTCCGCCCTTCGAGGGCTGGCGCCACCAAACCTAGGCTTGGCGAAGTTCTGTGTGGCGAAGGCTCGTCTGCGTTCTCGAGCGGCGATTGGATATAGATTCGTTAACGTAGTTTCCTTCCGGATCTTCTTTTCAATGACTATCAAATTTTCATATATTTTTATTTCTATTTTCTATGCAAACGCTTTTAAGGATTGAACGACAATTCGGAGGTAGTTCCTATTTAATTGTTGAAGTTTGGAAATAGTGCCACGAAAGTTACACTCTACTGCTATTGCCACTGTTTTCAGAGTTAGCTACAGCAGCACTCATTTTGCGTTAGATCTAAGATTTCGTTTCGCAGTAAACATCATTCCTACTTTCGAACCAGAAAAAAAAAAACTTTTTTTGTTTGCAATCTCACTTATAAAATTCGAAAGCAGTCACCGTAAATAGCCCTAGACTGAAGTCACTATCACCCATTGTTGGAAGTGTTCATCAAATCCTTACCGCCATATTATCATGTATTTGTGGTCCTTTTCTTTTTGTCTTGTAAGATTACGTAATGAAGCAGGTAAAATTGTTTCGGATTATATAGTATTTTTGTTTCTTTCCTAAAGCCTCATTAATTTTATTGTGTCTTTTGCGTCATATTTTGATACAAAAGTGAAGAAGGCATTGCTGGAACAAATGTTAGATGAACGTATTGAATTATACGTAATGTCGTGTCTTTGTAACAAACTATTTCCGGGAAGTTTTGGATATCTGAAACCGGAACATTTGTATTTCCCGCGCGAAGTTAACTTGCCCATACTGGTTACGTGAGAAGCGGAGTGTTAATTAACTTCTTATTTTTCCTGGAACTTAAAGGTCTTCTACCCCATATTGCTCGTTTTCGGAGAAACGCCTATTACAAAAACCCAATATCTTATCTGGGATCTTTCGGACACACGATACTTGTATAATAATGCAAGTTTTTCTGAGCTTATTGTTCTGGCTTTGCACTAATAAGTACAAAATTCTAGTACTCGAAATAATAATCTGTTAGTAAGTACTGAGATGACAAAAGTAACGAAAAATGAAGTGTTGCATGTCTCCCCCTTTGCTCAGTGCATCGTCAAGACGTGTATCTCCACTTGTTCAGTAGCAACCGGAAGCACTATCAAGCATCTTGTATAATCTTGCGCATGTACCGAAGAAAATTAATCATTTTCGGGGGCTGTCACCCCGCGTCGTTTATCTGCGCAACCGCCCGCCTGCACCCCGTGCGGACGGTCGAGAGGAGCGGTTATCGGGGCTGCGCATCCGCTCGTCCTCGTCTTATCACGCGCCGCTCTCCCCGCCCGCCCGTCCTCGCGGCTTCCTGTTATGATTTAATCGGTCCTAATGCGGTGGCCGCGTGTTTGCCCGCCGCGCTTCCGGAAGCGCCGGGCGACGCGGGGGTGGGCGTGGCCCAAGGCGCCGGTCCGCTCGATAGATTCTGCGAGTTGCGCTGGGAAGTGGAAGGCGGCCACGAGTCGAGCATGTGCAGATATCGAACGCGGAGGGGCGGAGATCATCCAATGGGTGGGCTTTTGCGTAGCGTGGAACACTTCAGCGGGCACCAGTTTTGGGCCTCTGCCCTAACGAGGACTCGAATTCCGAATGTTAGGGCGCTTTTGCGCGGCATTGTGTACAACAGTGGAATCTCGATCTTCTGCGCATCGGTTATCGAATTGCGCATGCGCAGAAGATTGATAGTTCTGTCGATTGCTGTAACGCTTCGTCGTGCAAAAACTATCTGATATCTATACCACCAAATACAGCGACCGACTTCACACAACAAGTTAATCGATCACTTGATAATAATAATAATAATAATAATAATAATAATAATAATAATAATAATAATAATAATAATAATAATAATAATATGCCTTTATTAATATGGCGAGGCTCGGGCCATCAGGCCCGCTCTTCCGCCTGACCACATGTCACAAATATACAGAGTAATGTATTAAATAGTAAAATTACTAAAAAGTAATGTTATCTAAAAATTTAAATGTAATATAATCTACAAGTTGTACGTAGTTAGTGGAAAGCAAACGTTATTTAAAGCAACTTATAAATAGACAATATCAGAGGTTAAATGGATAAAATGTTACAATAATAATTTTGAAATAATTTTAAAATCAAGTCTGAAATTGAAAATACAATTTGAATTAAATAAGATTATGTGCTTTAAATATTTGCGCGCTACACGGCAGCCTGGTATTCACCCCGAGCGACTGTGATCTATTAATACAGAAAGACACCATCACCCGTCGCTCGATCCTGGAGGAAAACCCGCTAGTCGGGGAAAAACCCACCAGGCAGACTGTGTCCTAATACAATGGAAACTAAGCTAACATGAAGTAACGGGTCTTTGGGATGGTATCCTCAGCTGCGGTCCAGGCTGCAAAGGGTGGTTTTCTTGTTTAAAACCGCCTCTGCTCTTACGGATGAAAGTACAGTTCCGGCAGTATCAAACAGGTCGCAAGAAAGTAACATTTTTTAGAAAAGAAACATTAATGTTATTTCTAAAACATATTAATCTTAACACTCCTAAGAAATAGTTTTTATTTGACCCGTAATCTACAGTGATTTAAATAGCAAAATGGTGTATTTTACTTTGTAAAAAAGTCATGCAGGTGCTTCTTAAAAGATGTTAATGAAGAGTAGTTTTTAATATTGGGAGGCAATTTATTCCATTCGCGGGCTACAGTAATTGCGAACGATTTATTATAGTAGCTGGTTTTGCTTTTTAGAATGCAGAGCAACTGGGATTTTTGAAATCTAGATGATTTAAGGTGTACAAAATAATTTGTTAAGTATGTCGGGGAACCCATTTTTAGCATCTTAAATAAAAGACAAAGGCTGTGATACAAGCGCCTATCCTTTAGTGTTAATATTTTGTGCTGTTTATAAACTCCAGAGATGTGATCGTAGTTTTTATGTTATAAATGAAACGAATACAGGAATTTTGAGCCCTCTGTAGAGTTTGAGCGAGTGAATCTTTTAAATTGTTATACACAATATCCCCGTAGTCGAAATGAGGACACAGCAGGGTTTTTACCAACATTTCCTTCGTATTAGTAGGGAGACGTTTATCGATATATCTAAGGGATTGCAAAGAAGCATAAACTTTCCGACAGACATTTCGGATCTGATATTCCCAACTTAGATGATCATCAAGAATTAAGCCCAAGTTTTTGACTTGTGTATGACGAGGTACTACAACATTGTCTATAAACACATCAGGAACATATGAACCTTCAAGTTTCTTATGCATTTGAGAAGAGCCAATTATGATGGTTTGTGATTTTGTAGGATTTAAATTGAGTCCGTTTCTCATTGACCATTTGACTACAGATGAGAGTTCATTATTTAATTTATTTATTAGCATTTCTACCTGTGATGGTTTCCCGGAGATATAAATTTGCAGGTCATCCGCGTACATATGATGACTACATTCCGTAAGTTCGCTTGATAGGTCATTCATGTAAATTAAGAAGAACAGTGGCCCTAACACGGATCCCTGAGGTACTCCTCGGTGGAGAGGTTTTGGATTGGAGTGCAGATCGTCAACTACTACAATTTGTTGCCTATTGTAGAGATAGCTTGCAATCCAAGAGATGGTGGAATCAGAAAAACTTAGATTTTTGCACTTCGCTATTAGGATGTCGTAATCTACAGAGTCGAATGCTTTACTAAAATCTAAAAGAGTTAATACAGTTACGAGGCCATCATCTAGCGCTTTTCGTATGTCTTCAGTTACTTTCAATAAAGCGGTTTGTGTGCTTCTACCTTCTCTAAAGCCGGATTGAAAGTTATCGAGCAGATCTGAGTCGGATACGTGTTTTACAATCTGTTTTCGAACATTTTTTTCCAGAACTTTAGACACTGTCGGCAATATGCTAATTGGTCGATAATTGCAAGACGCCGAGGTCAGTTCAGATTTTGGCAGGGGGGAACATGTGCAAGCTTCCACGCTTGAGGAAAGGTTCCCGTTGTTAATGAGAAATTAATTAAATGCGTGAGTGCCGGAAGGGCAAATGGTAAAACAAATTTCAATTGTTTGGCTGTGATACCATCGGAGCCATTTGCATTTGATTTTAGTGAAACAACAATTTTACTAACTTCTTGATGATCAACGTTATGGAATTAAAATTTATCCCTGATAGCAGGTGAGTTGCTTGAAAGTCTCTGTAATGTATTACGCTTGACAGAAGGTGGTATTGGTTTTGAAACATTTACAAAGTAGTCATTAATATCATTCAAGGGCATATCGATAGAAATTTCAGAAGAATTTGCTTTCGTGATTCCGAGGTCTCTCAGTTTGTTCCAAACGTCTTTTGTGTTTGTATTTACTTTAAAGACATCATGATAATATCGAATTTTTGCGTTTCTAATTTTTTGTTTTACGGAATTTCGTAACTTTTTGTACTCTTTCATTTTCAGAGGTTTTATTACACTTGAAGCGATGGTAAGTTGAGTCGCGTTCCTGCATGAATTGCTTTAATGTATTTGTAAGCCATAGGGCCGCGGGACGTGTCACACGTCGCGTTTTCCATGGTGCATGTTTAACGAAAAGGTTAGATATAATTTCGTTGAAGACTTCTACTTTACTATTAAGAGATGTTTGACTATAAACGTCATGCCAAGGAGCTTTGGCACTGTCGTCGAATATAGCCTCAGAATTAATATTTTTGTAGTCACGGTAGCGGATAATTTTTTGCTTATATTTAGGACATTTTATAGAGTACACCATAAATAGCAAATCATGCTTTGATACTCCCGAAATAGATATCTGACCGTACATTAATACTTTCGAAGTGTCTGACACAATCGCGTGATCTATCCATGTTTCAGCTCCTAATGCTAAGTGAGTCGGGCAAAATTCTAATATTTGTAAATAGTATGAATTAAAAGTATCAATAAACTTTTCGGCCGAGTTTGTGAGCGGTACCTTCAGATCGCAATTGAAATCACCCATGATTATGATATCCTGATATTTACTTGCGAACTGCGAAAGGGGAATCTCTAATTCGGATAAAACTCCCGTTTTCGGGGGCCAGTAAACAACAGCAACAAGTAAATGTTTCATTCCAATTTGGATTTCTGCAAACATATATTCCATGCCAGGTAAAGAGGATGTGGATTGAGCGACTACTTTAACCTTAATGTCATTGCGAACAAACAATGCGACCCCTCCACCCGTCTTTTCTTTTAAATTGCTTTTAATTATCGACCTATCATTCCGAAGGAGTTTATAATTAGATACCGATACGAGTCCTGATTTTATTGTAGATTTTAGCCATGTTTCGCTTATTAATAACAGGTCTGGTTTCGTTTCAGTTATAATATTTGAAATTTCGGAGTAATGCTGCTTAAGAGATTGGGCATTTACGTGGAAAACAGACAAGCCACGAGGGAACTGAGACAAAGAAATTTGTCAATCCTGGAGGGTTGCAGGGCTACTTCGAGCGGGTATGGGACTTTCCACGGGGCTGGGGTGAGCCAGTATCCTCTCCACTTCCGGATTAGCACTAAACACAGGTACAGAATTCCTGGAACGCGTGTACTGAGGAAAAGACGGTGTTAAGCTTCGTTGACACATTTATGAAGATATCCGCGTTGGAGAAAAATCAAAAGCAATAAGCAGAAAGGAATTGGAGTTAAATAAGTTGCTTACAATTACACGTGGGGCACTAACTACTTAGAATTAGTCTAATTATTATAAATTTCTTATAACTAATAAATATTCTAGGATAATAGTTAACTATAATTATAAGAATAAGCACACTAGTGAAACAAAGAATATAATTAAAATGTTGTAATATAAAATAATATAATTCTAATATTAGTAATAATAAATTGGAAGTAAAAGTGTTAATAGCAAATATTATGATAATATTAATAATAGTAATAGTAATTCAATAGCACTATAAAAATTAGCAAAAGACGAAAAAAATTAAAAAATTTTAATTAAAAATATTTTTGTTTTAAGAACGAAAAATAGTACATAGTCTTTGCTCCTAGTTATGTATACTATCCAGTTCTGCTATAGTTCTGACGCGAACTTTGGAATTTCTCACCTTTACGATGACGACACCATCTGTTGTCCAAACATTCTGTTGGCCGAAACGTTCCACAGCCTTTTTTAACACTTCCAGCCGCATCCTCGTCAGGTCCTCCCGAATTGTGATATCCGTTTTCTTTAGATTTCTTTTGGATGAAAACATTTCCCGGCGCTTCCTATAACTGATGAATTTTACAATTATAGGTCGAGTACCACCATTCGTTTTCCGGCCAACTCGATGACTGCGATCAATATCGCTTAGGTCTAATTGGACACCTATCTTTTTGGCAACATTGATTGCAATGCAGTCGGTGTCCTCGCCATCACGCTCGGGTTCCGCAAAGATCCTTAGGGAGTTTCGCCGCTTGGTACTGCTCAAGCTCGTCAGTCCGCTCCTCCAGTTGAAGTTTGAGATCATCGATCTCCTTAGTTTTCTCTAATAGTTTCTCTTCGTAACGAGAAACTAACACCTCCAATTTCTTTTCCACTGCTTCAGAAACAACCTGGGCAATTTTGCTTATGAAAACATCCGATGTCAGGATGCTTTCAATAAGCGAAGCAGAGACAGCGTCATTCGCTTTAGCGTTGCGTGTGGCCATGATGTTGAAAAAATAGAGGTAAAACGAACTTACTTTTATGAAAATTACTTTTAGGAAAAAACTAAAAGTATTAACAATATATTATAAAATTAGCAAATATTGTGGTTATACTTAGCTTATACCAAGCAGACACTGGCGATGTGTGCGGCGCTCTTCACTTACGATCGTACTGCTGAACAAAACTACCTGCTGCGCCGCTCACTGACAACTACCTGCGGTGACCCTCGGAGCACTTAAGAAATACGTCCTCACAGCTCGGAGACCATGACACGACTGATCACACTGTATAGAATGTATTTCCAACTGTGAGGGCAGTGTGGTGTTATTTCCGGTAGGCAACATCATATTTCTGGCATTAATGTCTAGTTGTAGTGGTGTTGGATTAATATCTATCTGTATTTGATAGTAGTTATATTTATTTAATAAAATAATTGTAAATAATTCTACTGATTAGCGACTGTTAGCTCAAGTCAAACAAATGCGCATCAAGTGGGTGTGGCGGGGGCGGTTAAGCGAATTTAGTTTTGAGAACCCTTCTATTTAGAACCAAGTTGGCCAACTGGCTGCCCGCGGTGCCATTTATTGTGGCCTGCGAACAGTTATTAGAGGTGAAAGTCCCTTGTATCCATATAGGGCGAGAACATTGTGTGTTTTAACGCACGCTCCCTGTCAAAGTCAACATCCCCTTAATGTAAAAAAGGTAAAGTTTGATTTGAGGATATTTTTTTCTAGTAAATTCTTATGAAAATGATCCCAATGTGTTTCATTGCGTTGCGTCGTGGTACGCCCTGATATCACGCACGATTCCATTCCTCCCCCTCCCCTGTTTCGAGAAGCCGGGCGAACTGCGGAGATCAACAATGCGGGGTTATATATTGAGCGGACGAATAATGAAAAAATATGGCCCCTAACCATATTAAAGGTAATAGTTTTAACTCTTGAAGCCTTGGAAGTTGAACACCCCTGATTTAGAACAAAACGCACCTAAACATTTATGACTTCACACGCTATTGTGAATGAGGTTGCTTTACGCTATCCTAAGTAAAAACTAAAGTCTCATGTGTCTGCTGGTAGCGTTGCATGTTTTACTAACCCTAAGCGGTAGCTCGGGTAACCGATCCGCAAGGGGACCACAATCTAGGAATCGATATATTCGTTTTTCTGCAGGCACTGTTGACACGATGTAATTCGTGGGGTAAGTTAGTATTGCATGATTTAGTTAAAACACTTTCATATACTTGTAGATACTTTTCTTCCTCATTTTGTAGGAAATGTGCTCAAGTAATATGTAACCTTCCCAATCTATTTACTTACTATGATGTGAAACGAAATTGCCTTTCGCGTGTATATATCTGCTACTAAATTCAACTACCGAGTAGATTTTAACGCAATTGTCATCATTGTTTAGAACGTTCATTTCAAGTTATGGTATGTAAAACACCAAGCTGTGTAACGGAAAATTAAATGAGTAAGCATCATTTCCCTAAATGTAACCAACCAAAGAGCCAGCCCCTCTGAACCATTGTCTCGATTCCTTAAAGTAATTTTCAGTTTACTCACGGCGTGTTCTGGCAACCTTTGTGTCTTTGATGAACGCGAATTTCGCGTTGAAGCATTTAATGTTTTCAATTTCGATAGAATGAAAGTTGCTTAACAAGTCTGTATAAACGGTAATACAGTGATAGGACTGAGTCAGGCGAGACACGGCCGCTGAGTGAGAAGGAACGTAGCAGTTAGCGATGAGGCATGGCTTGACGGGTTGAGACACAGAGGTGCAAGGAGCAGCAGGAGTGGGTTGTAATTATAATTACTTCAATTTTGTGTTTTCAACTAGGTACTTTTAAAAGGATCTAAAATAAAATCTGTACATTTGTATTTAAGATACATAATAGTTCATTTATAGTTCATCTCATTTGGAATGTTAATTCGTAAATTTTCCGTTTTAGACTTAAAAGTAAATAATTATACTGTTTATATAGATTTTATAGTATATTATTTTATATTATTTGTTGACAAGGTACTTTTGTTTCAAATTTCGGGTGATAAAACAAATTTTTCAAAAGAATTTCTTATTTCTTATATTTTCCTTTTTTATGTTTTTCTCGGTTCTTAAATTATGTAAGTGATGAAATTCAATATTGTGAATAATAAATAATGTAGTCGCACTTTCATGTTTTTACATTTGTTTTTTCGGTAGCAACCGTCATTGTGGGATTTAATCAACATTTCGTAATTTGACCACAATTCAAGAGAACAATCTAACCGCCAGTATTTGACGTTGAAGTCGGTGGTAGCGCTCTCTGCCACGGCAGCTGGTCGTTCCAGTGTTTTGTGGGCGGGAGGAGCCAAGGCGGGGGGGGGGGGGGGGAGGGCGACCGGCGCCGGAGCTGGCGCCACTAACGCGGCCTGCGGGGCACATGTGCCGCGAGGGTGGCGCCCTGGTTATCGCATTTTGCCCGCTACTACAAGGCCCAACTCCGCGACATCGTGGCGCCGTAGATATTCCTCGAATCGGTTGTTTTTCTTTTGTGGAGAGCCCTCGTTGAAGTCTAAACCGCCACTCGGAGGCATCGTCTGTGACAGCTAGATCATTACTGTAGAAGGGAGGGACGTTGTTAGACGATTAGTTATCAGTCGCTTGAGCTGGACACTGATTTTGCGTTCTAGTACAAAATGTGTCTTCAAACTTTGAGAACACGTCTTGTACTTGACTTCTCTACATTGATTTGCTTCACTTTTAGGATATAGGTGTTGTGGTGGGTTTTCGTTGGCATTTTTCATGAAATAATTATAAACGTGGCTTCCATTGAGCAGACAACTGATGATGATGGTTAAGCCATCGAAAGCTGCTCTTGCAATAAATACTACTGTTGGCAATGACAACGTTTATAATTATTTCACTTTTAGGGTCGTAGAACAGAAATATAAGCCTGAAAAATGGCATGACATAAAAACCTCTTGTACTGCGACATACTTTTAGCACGGCAAAGCGACCAAGGAGTAGTAATCAACTTCTATTTGTGCTATCATTTCTCCTGTGTACACAATTCTCTTCGTGATACAAGGGAGGAGTTGGGAATTCCTGTCCTTATCTTTCTGCATTTCACTGTCAAGGCCACTAATTATTTACAGTGGGATAGAAGATAAACCATCGGCCCATGGTTTATCTCTAGAAAACTCTTAAATAAGCATTTCTTAAATAAGCATTTCTTTCCATCTTTTAATTTTCTTAAGTCACACTCCTTGGTATAACAATTTTTCTATCTTGAACTTCATTAGACTAGTCACAGAATATAGTGCTTCATCAGAATGTTATTTTTAGTTGTGTGCATGGTATTTGAATAAAGAAGATAATAATGTAATTATAGTTCCATTAAAAGGTAGAAGCTCACACTTTTATTTGATAGTTTCCTTTTTGTTTTTTGTCTGACATTTATTCACTTGACTTGTATCACTTGCTCCCTTATGAATCCCCCTTTGGTGTTATCTCATTAAATTCATAGAAAATAAGTGTGTATACTTTTTAAAGTTTTTGCTGATTCGGCTTGTGAAAACCCAAAGGGCGTGATCTTTCACCTTTACCTGGGCGATTCTGTATTACGTCATCAGTGTTTCATCATTGTACGAAAAACGTTTACATACTGAACATTACTGCAGTCTGTTTCTGCAAAACATTGGAATGCTCCGCTTTGTAAATTATTCTGCTAATGTTATAATTACATGTATTTAATTTTTCGTCATTCTCACTGTGTTTCATTATTGTGTTTAGAGACTTCTGAAAAGTTTAATAAAAATCCAAAATCTAGAGTACGGCGTGAATCACATTTTGAGAAGTCATTTTGGTTTATTTTTGTACAAAATTATTGCATTTGTTAATGAATTAACTGTTGTGGCAATATTATTACATTTCATATCAAATCACTTTCTAATACTGTGATTAAATCCAATTATTACAGTTTCTTACGAAAATTTTAAAAAATGAAAAAAAATCAACATGTTCTCATTTTTTATGTACTCTTGTAATGTGAAGGCTCTCAGCCTTCCGGGGTCACGCCGCATCGAGACAGTGATGCCAACGTCTCGACCATATCTTGGCCTACTTTAGGGCTGGAGTGTCAAGCCCCGAAGAAGCCCACGGTATGGTCGAAACGTCGCCATCAGTACTCTCGACGCGGCGTTACCCGGCCAACAAAGAGCCTTCACATTAAAAGAGTATATCATAACTGAGAAAGTGTTGATTTTTTTTTTCCTTTTATTTTTTCACGTCACTTTACTCTGGCTGCGAAATCCTACGATTGCCTTTTCACATTTAATGTCGTTGTTGGTAGTAATGTTATTTTTTTAAACTGTAGTTTGTTTTTGTAGTTTATCTTCAAATGTCGCCGGATCATAAATGAAACCTCATTATGGGACGTAAGCCGCACGGTATACTTTGCTGCGCGTCTAGTCTTCACGCACTCGTGGTCTTTGCACAGATTCGCACTGCGTGGCGCGGTGCCGCTATCTGCGCCCGGCGGAATTCCCCTCCCGCAGCAGGCCGTGCCCCCGCCTGCCGCCAGGTGCGGCGGCGACCAGCGGTTGCGGGGCTGGCGGGGGAGGGGGCAGGTCCCGGCGTCACATGTTTGAGCGCTCTATCTGCTTCCGGAAGCAGCGCGGGATTACGATCTCCCCTCGGGACCGCTCACGGCCGGGGGGGGGGGGGCGCTCGCCCCTGCGCTGCCTCCGCGCCCAGGGGCGGAAAGGAAATCTCGATGCAATTTCGGGGCCCCTGGAGTTTTTTTAATGTGTGTTTGTACCTGTTCTGCACTTCTACTTTTATGGCAGATTACCGAAAATGCGAGTTTCACAATAACGCAAATGCGAGAGATCGGAAAGGCCTAATGGGTTGTACTTCTCTGTAGATTTGTTAACGCATGAAATTTTACCTAATGAAATTCTTGTCTCATAAAGCGAATTAAAAATACTTGAAAATGTGCTACTAGAAACTTTTAGTGCGCTCAGTTTCTAATTGACATATGTAATTTCGGTAACTGGAACATCTTCCTGCATCTGTATTTGAATAATTGTAAACATCGGACTTGCGAATACCTTGTAAGGAGAAAATGTTCTTTTAGGGAGGAAAATGAAAAATTGAGTTTTAAAAAACATTTTGTTAATTTATTTTACGTGCAGTTAATTATGCTACGTGAAAACTACGAGAACTTTAATCCGAGGAGCTTGTAATATCATGCATTTAGTGTGTCGTTTGTTTATCAAAGTAGCGGAACATGTTATTTGCCTGTACATCCGACAAGAACATTGCAAATCATATACTGACGTCGAGTTTCTAACATCTTGTATTATATTAGTAAGGCTTTTAATGTAAGTTTAATGTGTATGAAATCTTTATAAAGGATTGGCCCGTGTTATCAGTAGAATTTCTATAACACATGAACTTCACAAACTAGTATCTTATGGTCTTGGTCATCATTGAGAAGAAAGAAAACAATGCACTTACTCTCGATATTTAAAAAAGAAATTCTCAATTTTTTAAATCAATCCGACAAGATTTCATATGACATACTTATACAAACCGCGAACGGGAAAATACGGAGAAAACAAGATGACATAAATTACTATTTAATCTTAGAAACTTCTACCGTTTAATTGGATATTGCAGGAATCCTTTAGTATTCGCAAAGCTGGGGCCAACAATCAAATCTGTTCTTGTAATAAATTTGGACATGTATTAAATAGCTTTCAGATTTGTGTCGTGGCTCATTGTAAAGGATTGTTTCCTTAGGAAGACGATTCCCATTAGAAACCACTGCCCCGTGGCAGAGCGCCTCGGAGGAATCTGCCTGCTCAGTCGCGGAGCGCCAGCGGAAGGAAGCCCGAAATGGGCTGGCCTGGCCCCGCGGGCAGCGCACAACCAGTCGCCTTCCGCTCGGCCCGCCCATCCCTCTCTCTCTTCCTCTCCTCCTCTTCGCCCATTGCCCCTTCCTCTCGCGCTCTCCTCCGCCGCGGCTCGGAGAAAGCGCCCTCGCGATACTTCCCCTCTCCGCTGCGATCGGTGGTCGCCGTTTCTTGCTTTCGGACTCTTCTGCCTGGGCCCGAGTTCCAACAGCCGCCCATGAGTATAATTGTTCTGAAGGTTCAAATGAAACTCGACGAGGAAAATGGTATTGGAGTGGAATTTTCAAAACATTGAGAAAACATTAGAATTTCTTAACAGTTGAAATTGATTACAATTGTTTATTATATTGAATTCAACGTGTTAACTATGTAGATGGGTGATGTGAATCACCCATTAGAGAGCTAGTAAGTAATACTCAGAAATATTTAAAAAAGTATTACGTTACTTTAAGGATTTGCTTTCACAAAAAAAGTTACATCTCGTCCCTCTATATCAAGTTCAAATTGTCGAGCATATTGTGTTTTATGAGAAGTCGTCTGTCATGTTGCCGAACACATACATACATCGGTGCTAACTATAAAACTATAATCGAAATGTCCAAAATAAAAGAGTAAATGCTCATAATCTGATAATAATCTAGGCATGTATGCTGTTTTTGAAACCATTAATATTTGAAATTTTTAAATATAAAATAAAGCAGTTAAAACTTGATAGAGCGAAGAAGTTAAAAGCAATCCAGGGCAGGGGATAATGTTTCAGGTACTCTAGGCTTCGATTCCCGCTCGATCGCTTTCCCAAAGAAGAGTTTCTTATGACTTTTTTAGTGCATTTGTGAATCGCGTGTGTGTCGCAGGAAAATGAAAACTATCGCGCACCGCGACTCTCGGTTCGCGTCGGCCGAGGGCCGGCGCCCTCCCCCTCCCCCGCCCCCGCCGCCGTTCACCGCGGGATGAATGGAGCTCCTGCGCGGCGGGGGCGGTGGGGGCGGCGCTGCGTGCCAGCCGGCGCGCGCAGCCTCCCGTGACCCAGATCGAGCATCTGGGCTCGCCCCCCGCCCCCGCCCCCACGCCCGCCCCTGCCTGCGACCCCACTCCCCGCCGCGGCCGCGGCTGCAGCCGGCGCCGCCGTCCGGTGCTCGTCCTTACTTAGAGGCTATGCGTTCGAGCTGTGCGTTACCGATGCCTGCCAGCGTTTGGGTCCTCGATGCTCAATTGGGATTTATTGCACGTTTTTCGAGGAGTTGTTTCACCACCCATTTTGTTTCACCTTATGCTTCTTCTTCTTCTTCCTCTTTTTCTTCTTCTTCCTCTTTTTCTTCTTCTTCTTCCTCTTTTTCTTCTTCCTCTTTTTCTTCTTCTTCCTCTTTTTCTTCTTCTTCTTCTTCTTCTTCTTCTTCTTCTTCTTCTTCTTCTTCTTCTTCTTCTTCTTCTTCTTCTTCTTTGACTTTCACCTAATGTCTTCAATCAGATTCTCATGCTGAGTAAACTCAGCAATTCATCATGATTTGGTACATAGTGTGTGATACAGAAACAATAACTCTTCCCGCTCCTTACCGCCAAATGTCAAGAAATATCACAGAATTCTAGATTCATTTGGGTTCTATATAAGAAATATTTGTCTTTTTTCCTTATTCAGTTTCGCCACTGTCTTAACATTTTTTCATCTGCTTTTGTTTGCCCTTGTCTCTTCATTCATCATTGACTCATCGTTCCTTTGCTGCGTTTTTTTAATTTTTTTTATTTGGGTTCAGTAAATGTTATTGATTGGTTTCTCTTCACACCCGGCGAGTTGCCAATTCGAATGGTTTACACGTAGTAGTGCATTGTGAAAAATTGAATTACTTTTTATAATTTTGGAAGGTTTTTATTGGTACTAGAAACTTTATAACATTTTATTTGCTCACTTTGGAATCAATTATTAGAGAAGCATTGATTTTGAAAGGTAAAATGTAACATTTAATTTGAATATGTACACGGCGTTCGTATATAAACGATTTCATTTTATGTTAATTAATACATCTACAATTGAATAACTAAGCAACATACAGTTGTTTCAGAACTGTTATGCAACCTGCACTTTTCCTGAGATTCCCACGCTTTTTCTGACTTGCCTTTTTGCAGCACAGCAACGGCTCGACCAGCGTGCCCTACTTTACGAGCCCTAGTCGCCGCTTTGTTTGCCTATGCGTAAATTAGCCCGCCGCCGCAGCCTCCCCCGCTTCGTCTTACATCTTGCCGGCCGTCTGCCCCCGCCGTAGTCACCGCCGGCAGCGGTCCCCCCCTCCTGTTTCTCGTCCTCGCCGCCTCTCTGCCGCCACCACCTCCGCCTCCCTTCCGCTGCCTCGGTCCCCACCGGCGACACCTCCGCAACCTCTCTACCTCCTCCGCCCCTGGTGACGTAGCTTTCTTTTTACGTCTTACCCGCTATCTCCGCTTCGCTTTCGCCCGGACCTCACCCTCCCTCCCGCCGTGAGTGGAGCTTCATCCCTGCTCCGCGAGTCGAGATCTTCGCCACACATTTCTACCCACCGCCTCTGTTGTTTTTCCTGCTGCCATCACCTCTCCTTCTCTATTTCTGCCGTCGATTCTCTTTCGTAACCGTCGCCCTCTGCCTGCTCCGCCATTTTTATCTCCATTCATCCTCCACCCCTACGGCTAACGGCCTCCGCAGCTCACGCGCCCATCGCCACCGCTCCTTCGTCCTAAGGCGACACCACACATGCGGCATACGGCGAATCTCGATTAGTGCGAACGGGTTGCTTGAGACTTTCCGAGCGCCGAATATTCGGTATTCGCCGTACCCACCGCGTGTCGGTAGGACTCATCAAAGGGAGCGAACATTCGCCGAACACAGCAGCTGTTCGGGATTGGGCGAGCAGTAGCATGTTACTCGGCGAATGCCGAATGTGTGGACCCGCCTTCACGTCTTGGCCGCCATCCGCCTCCGCCCCCGCCGTGCAGCAGCAGCTGGCGTCGCGTCGCGTCATGTCGGTCCAGCACTTTCTCCCCGCGGCGGCGCGCGCCTTCCTGCGTGCTCGGCTAATTATAAGTCCGTGAGAGAGGGAGGGAGGGGGTGGGCGAATCGACGCAGCCCTTGACCCGCTTCTGGGGTTTCGACGGCTGCACCGCCGCCGCCGCCGCCGCCGCCGCCGCCGCGCGCGAATCCAGCGAGGCTGCGGAAGAGGGCGCGTGCCGGGCGCGCGTCGCGCTGAATGAGTCGGCGGGGAGCGCGCGCGCGTGAATCGCCGCGGCCGCGCTTCGTTCAAGCGCTTGGCGGAGGCGGAGGCGGTGGCGGAGGCGGCGGCGGCGGCGGCGGGGGGGGGGGAATCCATGGCCCACGGCCCATCTCATGTGGCATTGCGTGCACATCATCATTCCTGCGCGCATGAAGCTGCATTAGAAGACGTATTGAAATGTTACGTTATTTATTTAACTGGAAATATAATGTTTATGGGGGTGTACTATGTATTTATGTGGAGGGTAAACACGTTTTCATTACATTTTATCAAACATCTGATTTTACAGAATACGTACAGCTTTTGTGTAGAATAAAATTACTTTTCGTACCTCATTTTTAAAAATTGGTTGCAGGTTTCTAAGTTTTGTGTAAACATTCTTCCCATTTTGTTTGCTACTATTGAAAATATCTGAGTGTGTTAATTTGAATTTCTTCTCCTTTTTGCGAGAAAAAATGTAATTTTTTAATTATGGTAAACATGTGTGTCACGTACGTAACCGTTTCCGTGACCAATATTGGGTACTTTTTGCTTCTGGACTGAGTGAGCAGACTGTCTCTCAAACGAGTCGTAATCAAACTGGTAAAAAAAGTCATTACGGGACATATACATTTAGAATACTTGACAGCTAAACCGACCGGTTGACGCGAGTTAAGCATGACAGAATACCTCTAATGTTGATAGGTTTAACTAAACCCGTATAGATTCACATCCATATGTTGAGGATACGGTCAACCGAAAATTTTTTCGAGCCGACGGCTTTTGTTTGTTCCAGTTTACACGCTAGGTTATAAACGATCGTGCTTCACCCGACGGGTAAATCGGTTCGAGTGAAACGCGCACGTACATATTCCCAAGGGACACGAGTCGCTTTGTAACGAGGCCCTGTCGACCTTGCACTTGCCCGGCGCCGGCGGGCGCCTGCATGAAGGAAGAGCTTCTCCGCCCACCCTCGCACCGAAGCGCGCCGGAGCGGTGGCCCGTCGGCCCGGGCGCTCGCTCGCAAGAATTCGGATGTTTGGGCGTTTTCGTCGGGGCGTCAGCGGCGGTGGCGGCGGCGGCGCCTCGCGCGTTCGGGCGTGTTTCGGATTTGGAGGTGGCGACAGGGCGGCGCCGCCCGGTGGAGGGAGGGGTGGCGGAGCGCTGCTTGCGGCTGTTTACCTCTCACCGGAAGTGAGGCACGCGCTGCCTGACGTAACGGCGCCTCTGTCTCGCACACCCCGGCGTCCGGGCGCCGCCCCCGCCCCCGCTCCGGCGCCCCGCAGCCGCTTCCATTTAGCTGCCAGCCTCCGCGCTCGATTCGCTGGCCCCCGTGGAAGCCGCACGGGTCGTTGGGTTGCGTTATAAATGAACCGACGGTGACGGGATACATTTTGGTGACCGTAGGCGGCCGATGTTCATTGGCCTGAAGCCGTTAAAATATAATGATTTTGGTGGGTTTTGGAGTTTTAAGACTTTGAAGCAGCAGTTTCAACAATTAATTTTGTTTCGTTTTTCGACTCAAAGATTTTATCTTAAATTTCTTTTTCGAACTTTTATTCCATCAATTCGTTTCATTGGTAAGTACTCAGTACACAACACTCTGAAAGCTGAAACGCGGTTTAGAATTGATCGTGGGCAATATTGGCGCCCCCTTGCAACCTTCAAGCGTGTTCCTTTTCATTCAAGGCCTCGAGGCCGCGAAGAGAAAGTAATTGTGTTGGATCCAGGTTACGTTATGCCTTAATTACTGGGGACAATTTACTTATTCCGCTGCGCTGTAACTAATTATTTGCGTCTATTTCTTTGGAGAGACTTTTCTGGGTAGATTGAACTTATGGAACTTTCTCTTTAAATATCTGTATTATGTTACATTATTATTATCCGAGCGTGAGATTAAATGTATCTGCCCGACATTTGACGAGATATCCCACGACTCACCATATCCTTGGACTATATTTGTAAGTACATGCGACGCCAGATAACTGGGAATTTAGTTTACTGTGCAGATAATGAAATAACAATGCGAGCACATGTTTCTGTAGAACTGAAAACGCAGGTTACTCGTCGTTATTCAAAGTGTCCTTGAATCAAGCTTGATGTGCAATCATGCAACGTCATGATCACAGTATTGGAAACATTCGGTATATAATTGCAAACCGCTAACCACATGTATTATTTCGTCGTGTCACTACTTAGAAGTGCAACTTGTCTTATCTTCACCTCGTGGCCGGACTGTTTTCAATTCTAGCTTTAAAGTGCCTAGATGTTTGTGATAAAAGTGACCAGTGCCCAAATTACGTGTTGTAGGCTCAAATTTCTTGGAGCATCTTTTGATATCCTATTCTTGATTAAAACACGTGATCCGTTGGCAGTTCAGCTACGACGCGCTCATCCACCCGAGAGCTTGAACATCACTATAGTTTTCATCATCAGGTGAATGAGAATTACTACGGAAAGCCACATTTCTTCCGTTCCATGAGGAATACAGCGCCTCAACTCACTGTGATCATGATCCATAGGGGCTTCACCGTTGCTCTGGCGTATCTCGCGTATCGCGGCTCGTTCCCGGTGACCTCGCGACCCGCGCGCCCCCGTCAGCTGCCGGGGGTGTGTCCCCTCGGCGCCCGGCTGTCGGCGCGCACGTCCCCGCTAAAGGCGGCGATCGGCAGCTGATGCGGGGGCGCCCGCCCTCCTCCCCGAGGCCCCGGATCATCGCGCCAGTTGCCACGCAACGCGATGCACCGCCCCCCCCCCCCCCGTCATTCCGGGTCCGTGCCCTTCTCGGAAACCACAGGGCTGCGCCGCCCCGAAATGAGGCTGCCCCGAAGGATGATATGCCTGCCACATGGCACGACAGGGGAAAGTGATTTAGAATGTTTGCACTCTTGTTAGAGGGGATGGTGGCTTGATACTCAATCCCATTATTTCCATAATTTTATTGCTGTGTTTGAGATGTCTTTATTGGGGTGCGAGTAAACTAATTTTGCTTTAATTTGTAACTTATGTTATCTCTGTTTTGAATTTGGTTGATTGCCAAAAAAATTGTACACTAACTGAAAATAAATTAAAGACATCCCACGAAGGAACATTTAAATTTTTATCACAACTTTTAAAACCATTAGAGGGTTTCTCAGTACGATGCAGTTTTGTATTGATTTCAATGAAGTATTTACCAAGTTTGACATGAGAACCAAATAAATGCTTTTAATGAATCCTTGAATATTGCCAGTTTCTTTTCCTTCAAAAACATATTTTTTGTTTTACTTTCGGACTAATCTTTACTTCTACCGAAGGCTTACGCATTATTGAGTTCGCTTTAATTTGTGTTAATTTTTAACGGGAATTTTGTCCAGGAGGCCTGCTATTATACTGAACCACTTAATTTTAAACGGCCCAATATTTTGTCGACCACATGACAGGTGTAGTTGAGATATTTTTGTTTTGTAAAAATGGCATTGTTGGTGCTTAAGCAACCTTAGCAGATTTCCAAGTCGTAGCATCTCGTTGAAAATTTTCTACTTGGCCACTATGAAAGTATAGTAGAATAACATGTTTCTGGATGATCATTTGGCGCTTCAGAGAACACATTGACACACTTTTTCGCCCCTCTCCTCGCATTTCCCGCGCACATACGAGTGTGTATCCAGAGTGGAGCGTCGGTGTCGGAAGCGGCTCCAGCTGCTTTCCGTCGCTCGCCTCGCATATCATCCGCGAGCAGGCGTCCAAACGCGCGCGCGCGTCTCCGGCCGGTAACAAGGCGCACCCTCGCGCAGGTGCCCGGCGCGGCCGCGCGTGTTTGTGTGCGGGCGGGTTTTACCGGCCGTTCCACGACTTTTACGCGTTGTTTCTCCCCCCCCACACACACACACACACGCCGCGCGATGGCCAAAACCCCCCCGCGCGGGGCCGGTTATTTTCGTTGCCTTCTCTGCCGCTGTCGGTTTGTTTTCCAGATCTCACGTGAAGAGGTGAAGGGAACTAACTGCCTCCGCCACTGTTGAATCTTTCGAGACCCCTTCGTTTGCTAAGTGGATTCTTCGACTCCGCACTGCTAACGAGCGTGGGCACGGGGCTGGAGAATGCTGATTGTTAAAAGTGTTACAGTGGAGACCATTTTATTATTCGCACTAACCGTTCATTTACGATTATTATTTTCCTGTTAATTTTATTTATTACAAAATATTTGTTTTCTGTTTGTTTCAGGTGAGTGTGTTTGTTCCGAGTTGCTGACATGCGCTGTCATTGTTTGCGGTAAGTTACGTATAAGGAACGAAGAAATGCTGAATCAAAATAAAGAATCGTGCCCCCGATTTAGCACTATTTATTGGAAACTTGTCAGTTTAGCGTAGTGCGATTGCCTTTCTATTCCAAAATTGATATAGTAAAAACCTTTATATTTTAGAAGCATAGAAGTTAAGAGCATCGGCGTGCATATATCAATCTTTTACGTGAATTCAGAATTCCAAGACCAATTTTTGCGATTCCCTGAGTACAAAACTGTGAACTTTCATCTCCTTGGTCTCTGCAGCCTCGCACGCGGGCTGCGCTATCTCGCGGCCCACTCGGCGCTCTATCGCCGCTTCCTGCTCCCCGATACAACGGCCGCTGACTTTTCCCAGACTTACTATCGTTTGCTTCTTAGGTCGACTGAAAAACAAAATTCGGGCTAACAAAACTATTACTTCAGTTATTTGCAAGTTTATCGAGATCTGTTGGTAACATTTTTCGGAAGTGTTATTTAGTTTATAAGTGTCACAGAAAATTCAATCAATAACATGAATGAATCTGCAAATATTCTGGACGTAGAATCTTTCGACTCGAGAAACCATGAAGATTAGTTGGAACCTGTTGCTTTTCACTGTAGTGATGAAGGCATTTTTCCTACCCACTTAGCTTTTTTCTCTTAGCGGCAGTCTTTGGAGTAATTTTTACCTGGGTGAGAAGCTTCTGTTTTTGCGACTACGCCCCTTTACAACTGCCATAAATGCTTCTAAAGCAGTAAAATGTTCCGGTTTCTATTAGAAGGCTGATACTAGAAAATTAAAAAAATCTGTCATTTTAGAAGCTTTTAAATTGTTTACACTTCATTGAATTCTTCATTGAATTTGTTTCGAATCATAAAAATGATGCAAAGAATACATAATAGTCTTCTTGTGTTATTCTTCTGTATTTCCCCTAAGATGAGTATTTTTCGCCAGTCTTGTGGCTGATACTCGTACATCTAGTCCAGCCACCATCATTTTTCTCTGCTTACGTACCTACCGCTTATGCAGTAAAGATAAAGTTATGTAATGCTGCGCGAAAAAACTGCGAATTTACGGCAGAAAAGGTCTTATTACAGGGCCCTGGTAACCAAAAGGTTAATAAATCCAGTTGCTCAATTAAGATTTAAATAACCATCTAATAGGTTGTGTAGCCATGTTTTTGGAGTCTTTGATACCGAAAAATCGAATGACAACAAAAAGTCCATCCTTCTGTCCGTCTGCGAACTACGCTGGCGGCTAAACCGTCCTGCGGATTTTCCCCAAAATTGTTATTCCGAAATCGATCTGGCTGCATGTCGTCGTGGCGCCTTGAATTTGAAGTAGAAATTTTAATTTTGGACGATACTTTACATGAAGCCCCATGGGACATTTTCAAAATTTAAAAAAAATGGCTCCATCGTTTTTGATAAAGTGTTGAATAGTGTGAAGAACGTTTAAGACAATGGTGCAGATCTCATTTTCGTTGAAAACTCGAAAATTGCTAAAGTTCCAATTTTTTCGGATTCTTCCTACAACTACAGCTGTGAAGATAGATTTTACCCTTAATGAATGTTGCTTACAGATATATTTTAAAATGAAATCATGTACAATTTTTCTAAAATTGTAGTAGTTTGGCGTAATTTTGCGAGCAAGTACGAACTTTTTTATTCTCCTAGTTATTTTTGAGGAAAAAAAATAGGTAGTATTTCGTTAGTAGTTTAGTTAGTAGTAGTTTGTCCAGGCTCGATTCATCTGCATGTAAAGTCATTGATGGACTTCTGTTAATTATAACTAACTGTATGTGATTAGTTTGTTCCTTTTTATCGTTCTGTATTTGTAATTGTTTTTGTTGCCGTTCACTGAACAAAATATTTTTTTCAAAAAACAACAAATAAAAAGTTTTTTTCTTTTTCTAATTGTATTAATCATTTTCATAGTAGCAGAATTTCTCGGACGCAATTATGTTAACGCATTCCTTTCATTTCTCTCTCCCTCTCTCTCTCTCTCTCTCTCTCTCTCTCTCTCTCTCTCTCACACACACACACACACACACACACACACACACACACACACACAAACTGTAAAAATACAGTTCCTTAATGATGTAACTCACAAACTTATAACAGAATCTACGGAATATCTTGATGCCCACGTGCGATCTGCGCGGCGCGCGGCGCCAAGAGGTGACGAGGCGCGTTGCTATCTGCGCGTCGCGTCGCGTCGGTGGCAAAGGAATCGCTGAGGTAGCGCCGCCGCCGCCGCCGGCGAGTGTCGCGCGCGTGCATCTAGATCTGGCTCCCGCGCCGCGCCGCGCCGCGCCGCCCGTGCGTTGCTCTGGTGAGCCAGCGCCTCTGTCGTCGCCACTTCTTGCAAGCTAGGACGTCCGTTTACAATTGGACCGTTTATTTCAGAAACCCGTCAAACGCCAAATTCCTCATTTCATGAAAACTGACAAAAAGTTTTCTTATATCAAAATATTTGTATGTACTAAAGCAGTTGATAAATGAGTATTTTACATATAAATATGCACTATACGATGTGTCTATCTTCTTGGGGCAATAATCCACCGCTAATGCGTGTTTTAGATTTTGGCGTTTGATGGGTTGTCATTCATTGTCGAAAATGTCTCGAAAGTAGTAAAATGTTCTCGTTTCTATTAGAAAGATATGAAGAGTTTCTGTATGAAAGGTATGAAGTTGAACATAGCAAGACGAGTGGGAACTGAAGGGTTGTAGGATTAGTGAGTACGAAAATGAAACAGATTTTTTGTTTTGAGGCGGGGTTAAAAAAGAAAAAAATATTTTGCGTTACCGTAACCGAGGACAATTTGACTCCATGCCCCTTAGAAAACGGAGAACGTTCAACGAGAACCTGCGAATCGACAGAGCTATTTGTGTATTTATAAATGGGCGTTTGTATAAACAATTCTGTGTGCGTTCACTATATGACCGTGATTATTCTCTTTGCACGCGCAGTTCCGAGCTAGCGAGGCTGCGTTCTTTGCAGTTAGTGATTTACATAAAGCAACCTATGCGACACAATATCTGGCGCTTTTTAATACCAAAATACTTTTTAGGACGAAGTTGACTGGCTAGGCATCAAGCAATACACTGTCATCTTTTCTGCTGCGACTTTCATCTTTCGTTCTCGTACAATGGGATGTAGATTCATTCGTTCAATCCGTTTAAAAATAAGACCCCATGGAAATCTGTAATCATTTTATTTTATTTGAATGCTCATATAATGTGTTTTCGGATGGTGATATAATCAGGAGGACCTCTTAGTGGTCCTGCACTTAATAATTGCATGTATGTTGACGGAACATTCTGAAAATTCTTTAGATTATGAAAATCATTGTATTGATTGAAGCGTTTTCCTCGTTCAAAACCTTTTAGATTATTTCTTCTGTTTCGACATTTTTCTCTCAAGGATTTAAAAAAGTAATTGTTCACTATATCGTTTTGGACGTGAACATCCATATGAAAACTGTATGTATTGCAAATTCACGGATTATGAAAATCAGTATTTCATACAAACTATATGTTATAAAAATATTTTTCAATAATCCCCCCCCCCCAAGAAAAATAACAAGGTATAAAGAAAAAAAGTACTCACTGGGTCATTAAAAACTACAATTTTTAAAATGATGGCGAGTTGTAATTGCACTAATCATTTACAAAAATACTTTTGTTCAATTTCGTTCATATACGAACTTTTGTTTCTGGCTGTAAATATGCCATTATATCTGCATCCGTTGCTGCAGTCGTTGAGGCGACGATATATAGTGCTGGTGATTAGAAGAGCTGAGTTTTGATCTCAGCTGGGAGGCAAACATTTGCTTCGTGTGTTTGATACGAAGGAGTTTGTGGAATCTGTGATGGTAGAGTTCGACTACTCTAAACGATAGGTTCCTGATGCACATGGCAGACGAACACAGCCGTGGCATGCAAATTAAGGGGAATCTTCCATTTCCGTATCCTTTCCATTAATTGCCCACATTCCAGATTGGAATGCCGTGAGAACGTACGTACAGTTTCGGCCAAAATCCGAATGTCATCAGGGTTGTTTTTAACCAATAAGAAACCGCTGTTGTGTGTAGGCGTTTCTGCCCAGTGGTTACCTCCGTTCTGTGTGCGAAGCGTAATACACAAAACGGCGGCCAACGTACGTGCAGGTGCAAGTGCTTGTTCCTCCCGCGACACATCGCTCATCACCCGGCGTTGGCAGCTGACCAGCGCGCTCCTCCGTCCGTCAACCGTCTCGCCCCCTCCCCCTCCCCCGCCCCTGCGCCCGCCACCCGCCCCCGCCACCGGAAGCGATCTATCACTCGGCGCGGGAAGCTCCGGGCCCACCCGCGCCGCCTCCGCCCTTCTGTCCCCCTCCCCCCCTCCCGCTCGCCTCTTGTCACCTCCTCCGCAACCCCATCGCCTGCCCCCAGTCACAAGGGCCCACCTTAAATAATAAACCCGCTAGGCGAGGTTCGAGGGTAGCAAAGTACGTTATCTTGATTCTGAATTAGATTTGCTTAGCGTTATATTCTTTTTCGACAGGCTTAACTAACCGTTGCACCGAAGTGTGATCAAGCCATCGTCTTCTTAGTCTCGCTAAGATAACAATTTTGCGATCATGAGTATTGCTAGAGTAGAAAACACCGATAATGAACCCAGGAGAGAGTTGATTATTCAAGTTCAAAGGAAGCTATTCGCTATTTAATGTTTAAATGGTCTGGATAAAGAAATAATCCGTTACCTTCTAAGTGCACAAATCTCCTCACATATAGTCCCTCCTTTCATATAGTATTTCAACACGCCGTGTGCGAAAGGTGTTTCGTACATGCTTCGCGATGTTTCGCGTACGTTTCGTAATATTTCGCACACTATTAGTCAGACTGGAAAAAAAAGCAGCTGTTTCGCTCACGGAAAACAAGCACGAGAAACTGTCTGGCCTACATTATGTTAAAATAATATTTATTTAACAGTCACAATAAAATTGCAATCTTTATTTAAAATTTAGTTATTATTTATCTTGGGCATAATAAAAACTTTCCAAGTAAGTAAACTCTCGTGCTTAATGCCCCACTCGTATCTACAACGGCTGTTAGCAGCCGTTTGTTCGGTAGACTCCGTGGCGTGCGTCGGTCGCCTGTGCTTCCCTCGCGCCGGCGACGCCCAAGCGCCCGCCCCCGCAACCTTGCGCCGCGGCCCCCTTCAACCTGTCATCGCCCGCCCCTCCCCCTTTCGCCCCCGCGGCGGCGGCCGTCTTTCGCTTTGTCCCGCCTGTTTGTGTGTCGATTTCGGAACCTGTTGTGCAGCATCTTTGTGCATCATGGTTTCTCTGAGGGTCTCCCTCCCCCTCACCACGCCTGATCCTCTTATTTTCAATGTGGCTGACGCGTTCTACTAAACGTGTTACAAAGAAAGACCATTTATCAAGTGTGAATGTATCACGTAATTTTTGTTAAATGATTGCCTTGTGACTTTCCTGACTGGCGTAGATCTTGTGAATACGGAAGGAGTGAAAGTGAGAGTTAAGTGGAAGAAATGTAGGGTACTGGATGGATTGTTGTTGAAGGAAAAGTGTTTTTTTTAATAATATTACTGAGATAATGCGCATTTTATTCAGTCTGATAATTAATGCAAGTTTGTCAATATTTGTCTTCACATTTTTCCACCTCGATGGCGCAAGGGCTTGAAGCAGCGTACAATTTTGGGAAGCCAAATACTGTGGCTTGGAATCCCGCGTAAGACATTGGAGGTTGTAGTTATCTTGTGATTGGCTTTTCGCACCACGACGTGTTGCTTCAAATATTTCATTTCTTCAATATTCATTGATCCTCTTTGATTAACATGATAGAACACTGCGACAGACCACCACTGCAGTGCCATGGCCAGAAAAGAAGACGCGTTCACCTTTTGTCTCTCCTGCGCTCAGTGATCAGCGTGGCACTCATCACAAACATATTTCAATGCGACTATTAGCGGGTAATGAAATTAACCACGAGCAGCTTTTAACACGTTTCCGAGTTGGGTATAAAGCTACGCCTCGCATGTGGTGAGAAGAGCCGAGCCCACAAGTCGTCTACGCTGCGGCGGACGCTCTCTTACTACCACTCAATCGGCCCAAACAGAACAAGGCGAGCGGCGCGCCCGGCCGAAGCGGGCATAAAACACCCACGCGCGTATTAATAGCTCGTAAAGGGGCGGCCGTATTTCTCGGCTGTCGGCGCGCGGGCCGCGCCCGCCGGGCACCGCTGCGATGATAAGGCGGCGCGGCGCTCGCCGCGGCGGCGCAGGTGCCGATAGGCCCGGAGCAAAGGAGGGCTGAGGATGCGGGTGGCCGCGGACGGGTTTACGGGCGTAGCATTTGCTATTGTGACGTCACAAACATCCGCCCGTCGACTTTTTTCAGTTGACCGCTCATCACCAGCTTGTAACGAAGATAAATTTTTATTTACAATCAAAAAAAAGGTTGTCGAATGTTTATTAAATTTGTTGCTATTCACAATTCCACGTATATCTACCAATGACAATTTTGTCTATATTTCTATGAAGAATCATGGAACTTGCTGCTTAATTTCAGAAATCCACTTCATATGAACCTTCTAACATTTATATTGCATGCGTATCATGCTAAAAGAACGACTTTACTTCGAAATAGATCAATCGTAATTCCGAAAGGTTTTTGTTTACGCCCACTTGCAGTTTTTCAAAGTGTTTATTTAAATTGATCATGAATAATAAAATGTATTAAATGATTTTTTTCAAGCACTTCCTCTTTTATATGCTTTAATTTCTTTTAATCAAGACTGCGAAAAAACTTGTGGATAGATTCAATATATATTGAAGAAGAGGCCCATTACGGATTACAATTATAAAATGTAGTTCAATTATTCCGTTTTCTAATTATTCCTGCTTTCATTTTTCATGGAGCCTGTATTTACCAACTGGGATATTTCCATACTTCGCATTCGCTGTGTTCATACCATTTTAATTGTTTCCACCATAACTATCCACTTTCTTTCCCCAATTCTTATTTCGAAATATTTGAATGGGACTTTTCCTTTCCTCTTTGAGAGTTTTAGCAACAATGTTTTTCCCTTCACTGTGATGAAAAAGTTACATTTATTAGGCAGATACGAAGTTAAAAGTTTCTATTATAAAATGTCACATTACAAAATAAAGGCAAAAGACAGAAAACCGTTTACAAGTCCAACACTTATAGTATTTTGAAAAAAAATTATCAAACATATTTTTTATATATTTAAACTTAATTAAACACCTAACTTCAACTACTAAATCTATTTCCATAATCAGTTCATGCGCTCTTCTCGTTTATGCTCAAATATCTATGTCATAGATACAACGATGTTGGAATGGGCTTTGCAGTTCAGATATTAAGAAATACTGCAAGTCAGTAATTCCTTCTTTCGTCCGAAGTTGTTTGAATAACCTGGACAGAAGCGAATAGGGAGACAGACCGGCCTGATAACTGTCAACCCATCACTTGAATTCGGTCATGCGCTAATAGACTTTCTCTAGATTCTTATCAGTTCTTCATTATTGTCTTCTTCTGCATTCGTGCGTTCTTGCCGTCGTGGCCGGCTGCCTTCTGCGTGCCTGCCAATTGTGTGACGTGATCGGTTTGCGCTCATTCAGCAGCAGGTCGTCAGCGAAGACACGCGATGCCAACTGCAGCCCCGCGACCAAGCAGAAGACGCTGCACTTCTGCCAAGTTCAAAGTGCCCGCAATACTATTTCATTACGTGTTATTATCAAGCCCATCACGCCAGAAACCAGGTTGCGTCTGAGTGAGCGTTTTATTAGGCAGATCAGGAATAATTGGTTGAATATCGGATAACGTAACATCACGAGTTTAGCTTTACTTCCTTTTAATAGAATAATAATAATAATAATAATAATAATAATAATAATAATAATAATAATAATAATAATAATAATATAAATATTATTTTGCAATTTTTACAGTTTCCTCTTTGTAAGTGAATAGTATTTTCTACCCAAATTCACCGTTGACTCTTTCCCCCACACACACACACACCGAACTATCTTCATTTCTTTGGCGAAATATTAATCATTAATAAATGTACAAATCGTTGAATCATTTTATCTATTCAGTACAGTGTTTTATTTATGAATCAACATAAAATTATGAGGTATTATGGGGTAGTAGTTTTACAAAAATTCCAGTATCTAATAATCTTCTTTATTAGTCGACAAAATAGTTGACTCAGTAGTACCACAAACAAGGAAGAAACGAACACAGTATTTTAATATGCAAAATGGACAAACTCGTGATTTATAGGTTGACTCTAGTTTTCAAGTCAGCTTTCCTGTATTGTCCTAGTTAACTACATTAATAACTATTTGTACCGATATCAATAGGATATTGGTACTTTTCAAAACATGTATCTACCTTTTAACGAAAACGAGTCTATAATTAGCAATAATAATCAAGAATTACGGGTTACGAGGCATGATTTTAGGCGAATGAAAACATTTTTGTCATTAATGCTTATTAATTCTTTTATTTTTTCATCTCGCTGTTTATCGATCCGTATCCTACTTCCATTCATGAATAGATAGAAGTTCGGAGGTACAGCGTCGTGAGCAAGGCCTTTGATGGCGTGCCCGTTTGATCAAGGCGTCCGTGGCACGTAGAATTTGGAGAGATACCCTAAAAAGAAATGTGTTTCTCACTGGAATTTTAGTTGACACTATTTTTACTACTTTATTCAAGTTTACAAGGTTCACGAAACTGATGAAAAATGGCAAGTTATGTTGCTGCTATTCATGAATGTAATGATATAGTCTGCCAGTAAATTTGGAAAACGATGACGGCGGGGATTAGAGTAACAGCAGTGCCAAACTATGTCCTTTGTTGGACCTCTTCAATAGATAAGGCTTGTCATAAGCAATGGCTGACGACGGATCTTTTCCTTGTTTTTAGTCGGAATTTTGTTAAGTGAATTAATGTCGTTATAATATGTTACACTGAAATGTCTTTGGGTTAAAAAAAATTACTGGAGGTTCTCGGAAATATTTGGTGGCGGGGGGGATTACGCCCGGGGTTGGAATGGTTCTGTTGCGTCATAGTTTTCCCGCCTGAATGTTATAAAATAAATAAATATAGTTTTAAATATGGGGTACTGCTAAATGGAAACAAATTAAACTACTAGGTGCGGCTGGAAGTATTGGGGGGGGGGGGACGTCTCATAGCAAGTAGGACCGTGGTTGCGAGGCCCTCTCTCCATAGATAAATTAACCCTTCCGCCAACTTCAAAGACTCCCGATCCCCGTCCCGTACGGGGGAGAGGAGTCAAACAACAACCCACTGAAAGCCCACTGTCCGAAGAGACCCCGCAAGGGGTCAGGCGATCACGATTTTTACCCCAAATGAGACGTTGCGAGGCCGCGAGCGCGGTCGCTGTCCCTCGCGGCAAAGGTCAGTCGCCCCGGGCGCGCGCGAGGCGCCACCGGCCGCCTCCGCCGCTGCGCGCGTCAGCAGCGGCGACCCGCTTCCCAGCGCCCTGCTTGGACCACGCGCTTTGCCTAATGCATTGTAATGCATTGAAACGTATGCGCCGCCGCGGGCAGGCGCCTCCAGGCCAAGCGGCATCGCGCAGGATACAGAAGTGCCGTACGGGGGGCACACGTCTCTACCGTCCCACTTCCTAGACCCGGTACTTGCACTGATTTGTCTTCTGGTTTCTTGGTGAAAAACAACGAAAGGCGCAGTTTTGTCTGCAGTTGCATTACATTTTTTTTGAACTGATAATTAAAAACTTGCCTGTCATAAGATTTTCGGGGAAATATACTACGTGATAATCAGAAAGGATACGATATCAGAGAGAAGCGTTAATCACATCCATAAACAGGGCAGATTCTTATCATATTTTCCAAAAAGAATTTACAAAGAAACTGCAGACACACCATATTCTGGCAATTTCCTACTAAAATGAATTTTACATTGTATTGCAAGTCCTAATATCCATATAAAAAAAATCAAGCGTAATTGTGAATATAGTCTTGCACTGGTTGCTACGAGATGGAGTTTGGTATAGAATTGGAAGCTCAATAACTCGCCAGTACGACTAAACTGAATACGACAGTAGTCCCCAAATATGTGATTGCCAATCTCCTGTACAAGAACCCAGCACTGCATTTCAGGCCAATGCAATGAAACGACGTTAATAGGAAATGGAGTTATCGTTCGCGATTTCCCCTCCCACACCCTGTCCAGAAGAACACTCTCTCCTTCCTTCCTTTCACCGATGACATGCCTGGGCTAGGGGGGTGTCGCGGAGGGCACGTCTTGCGGAAGATGGATGTCGGGCGCGAGGGGGTCCTGTCCCCCTGCGAGCGCGGGAAGGGGCGCTCGCGCGAGCCGCCGCCGCCACCGCCGCCGCTGCTGTCGGCCCCCCAAGGGCAGCGGAAGTGGCTCTCGGGTGACTGTTGGCGCGCGCGGTGAGGACGCGTTCGCCCGTCCTCACTCGCGGACTCCGCGCTCGCGAGGGATGGACCTCCTGTGAAGCAGCAGGGGGAGGGGGGGGCATGAGACGACGCAATCTGGAAGTCGGAAGACTGAAGGAATTTTAAGGTCGTGGATAGGGGAGGAAATTGGAAAGTGTATCAGAAGCGATCGATAATCGTTCAGTAACAGAGCTTTTTCAATGTGCTTTGAAATGTGATTGAAGGTCTCACAAGTCACACTAATGGAGTTACCAGTTACAGCCCGTGTAATATTTGGTGAGGATAAGACAAGCGTTATCGTCTCTTATAATTGCAAAATGGAAACCTACAATTCTGAATAAGTTTACTTAGAAAGAAATGTCAAGTTGGAAATTTGGCTTATGACGGACTTACTGATGCATTAATTTCTTTTTCAAAAATTGAAATTGATTATCATTCATGCATTATGCGCAAAATACGTAGGTGTCCGTCAGTTTTGATGGGCCTTATTACGTTTGAATTGCTCCGTTCGTTTAACAAATTTGCTTTTATATTAGATTTCAGTTGTTTTGACAGCTTTGTTTTCTGAAATTGAGGTGTTTTTTTAGTCAATTGAATTATGGAGAAATCCTTTTATTTCAGAATTAAATTTTATTGACAAACAAAATTCTCCGCTTCAGTCCATCTGGCTAACAAAAATCTCGTAAGACCTCCTGTCTTAATGTCCTGTAAGGTCTCGTAATGCTTAATTCTTCCCGCTCTAATAGCAGTAGCCCTTTCCTTATTCTGATTAGCGTTGGGGCCCCTTGGTCATTCTCTGTTTTATTTCTGATTCTGCAGATCATAAAGATTCATTATTTTTCTCCCTTTCATTTAATAGTCATTCACTATTTTTTTTACCTTCGTGTCTGAATGCCTCCTTCATGCTCGTAATAATTGTCACATTTACACACACTTGACTTTCACTTTCCCACCAGCGTGAATAACGTCAATAACATACTACATATTTTGGAAAAGCAAATGATGCTTTATTACGTTGCTCTCTTATGTCTCTGTCCTGTTTCTACCGAACCAGTACCCAGCACCACATGCAATATCCTGGAAAGTAAGTCAGAAACTCTTTTTCATTTCTACGATCCACACTTGACACGCGCCTATTGCCGCGATGCAATTACCTTGAACTCATCATCTGCCTTGGCAGGACGCCGATGCCATTCCCCAGCCTCCGCCTCCCCGTCCCCCCTCGCCGCACCCCCCGTCGCGTCGGCCCCAGGAGCCAAGGACACCGGAAGCAGCATTCTGCTTCGTTGTGCGATTCGTCGCGCGCCGCGCGCCCGCCGCACTGGGCGGCGCGGCGCGGCGCGGCGGGGCCGCCTCGGGCACGCCCCGGCTTCGATCCGGAGACTGCCGGAAGTGTGGCGGTGTCGGGAACGGCCGGTGCGGGCGGCTGGGGGAGAGGGGCGGGTGAGGGCGTCGGGTTGCAGTGCTCTATGGTGGGAGCGCCCAGTGGGCTGAGCTGATGGGGAAAGTACGCGTTTGGAGGAAAAGCAAAATTCGTGGAATTTGCTCCCTCTTTTGAAAGCGTATTTTAAAAGTAAATCACGCCAAATACATCGTTAAGGCATTTTTTAATTATATAATTTAATTGTTAAATTAGATCTTCCTCTACCTTTTTTGTGGTTCGGAATGCCGAGATACTATTTTTTTAATGAGAGCCTTTAAAGGGCCACATACTAATTTCCTTGTTCAAGTATTCTAAAAAAAAAACTAATTCTAAAATATTCAAAATATTACGGTATTTATTTGTGCTAAAAAGCTAATAGATGCATCAGTTATGTATTTTTAGAAGAATAGGCGCACAGCTATATTTAGATAATAAATATCCCAATTTCAAGTAATTTAATAAATACAAATTAAACAAATAGTATTCAATAAAAACACAATCAAAGCCGGCCGTTAAACGTACTGAAATTGAATTACTTGTGAGATTGAACGATTTGCTATTTTTAAGTTTAAAAAATAATTTCTTTTCTCTTTAATTTAAACATTTGAGACTTGCATCAGTATTCTGTAGGCATTGTTTTAACAGAACGACGTGTGCAACCTGTGCGCGCAGTGCAGCCCACTGTGTGGGGTCGGGGGCGGGCGCGGGGGCGGGCGCGGTGTGGGGCGTCCGCACGTGAGGTCGCGTAGGGCCAGGAGACGGCTGGAAGGCCGCGTAATGTAGGCCACGGAGGCAGACGGACGCAGTCGTACACGGGGCTACTGGGCTTGTTTTGCAGCCGAGACGTCGGACGCGTTCCGACATAACATAGCAACCTGATCGTTGCAGTCAGGGACTTATAAGAGCGCATTGTGTACGGCTCATACCGCGCTCTGGCCAACGTACCGAAAGTAAAACTACCATTCCATTTGAAACTAGGTCAATACAAGTTACGTACTTAGGTATTGGATAATTCTAAGTGGTTTAACTATTGATATTAATAGTTTATTCACAAATTAATTGTGGCACATCACCGTAGAAACATAGTTGATCGGAAAACCTGAACAGTACTTAAAGACTTTCAATTCTACGTAGTGAAGCATTGGAGCAGTGTCTTTCGAAGAAAGCTAATAGCATTCTTGTTAAAAAGATGTAATGACTTTTGGAATTTGTGGATCCCAGTTTCTCAAGTTCACTTGCCATTCTGACCCAGACATCATGTTCATGTGAGAAAGTGCAACTTGAATGATATATGACGGTAGCTAGGTGCTCCTCTCGCCTGCATCACCCTCGGGGCAAACTCCACTATTATAGCTCTCGCTGCTGCCACTACTTCTGCCGCTTCTGCCGTTGCTGCTGGTGCCGCCGCCGCCGGCCGATGAATGGAAGCAGGAGCGATTGTTTGTGTTGACCGGCGCTGTACATTAGCGGGGCCTTCTGCTCCCCAAGGACAGCGGAAATGACATAGGCGCGCGTATTTTAGGCGCGCTGCGACGCCGCTCTCCTCCACGCGTGTCACCCTGGTCCGCCCCTCCTCCCCCCGCCCAGCCCTCCCCTGCTCTGCCCCTCCCTGCCCTGTCCCGTCTCGTCCTATCACGTTCCGTCCTGCCCCGCCTCATTCCGTCCCATTCCATCCCACACCGTTCCATTGCTTTCCGTCGAGTCCCCTCCAGGACCGTTCTGTCCCCACCCGTTTCCGCCTCTCCCTCCTTCCCATCCCGTCCCATTCCGTCCTGTCTTGTCTTGCCCCTTCCTCATCTAATCGCACTCACACGTAACAAATAGCCTTTAATCTCAATCTAAGGAAATAAATGTAGAAATTCCTTTTAATTTCACGCAGTAGTGTATTTTAATGAAAAACCAAACAAAATCTTAAACTATATTTACGGGTAGAAAATGTGTCTGTATGTACATTACATTCTAAAACGATATATATTTTTTAGTTAATAAAGTACAATTTCTCATGTGTTAGACCATTTCAGAACATTTTTCAATATTTTCTGAATTCTTTCTATTTAATTTAGCTAAATATTGTGTATAAACAGTCGTTGCGATTTTCACTGACTGAAATATCACAGTCATGGCAGCAACTTGTTGAGAAGATTCTTTAAATTTCTCTTTCTCTCCTCTTCTTTCCTCTCTTCTCTCCTCTCTTCTCTCCTCTCTTCTCTCCTTTCTTCTCTCCTCTCTTCTCTCCTCTCTTCTCTTCTCTCTTCCCTCTCTCTTCTCTCTTTCCTCTCTGAAAAAAGTCTTCCTTTTTGCATTAAGTACTCCACGGAGAACACTGGATAACGTTCTTCAATAATTACTTGTTACCAGTCCGCAATTTTATTTTTTTTTACTTCTTTTTATTTGTTCTCACTACTCTCGTAATCATTTCAAGTTAAGAGACTAATGTTGTCTGCTGGTCAGTACTTTGTACTTAGAGAACATGTATGGTGATATACTTCATATCTAATGTAATTCAGCAAACAAGGTTATTTTCTTTTTCTGAGTTTTATATTTACTGTGAGGCGACCCATGTAATCTCTACGCAAAATGTCTGCTTTTGTAGCTTTAATTCAGAAGATAGTGTTGGTTACCTCCTCAAATCATAGTAACAAATTTGCATGAACACCATTTCCCAGCAGTAACAACACAAGACCGTGGTATCCAAATACCCAATGCGACCCAATGCTATGCAACCCAATGCTATAGTTTTAAATTCTATGCGAGAGGGAAATACAATTGGTGCTCTAGACTCTGAAGTAATAGAGTGCGTTTATTCAAGTAGGTGAAGACTGTTTCTACTTTGATTTATAAGGCGATGTGAAAACCAGTGAAAATTATCGTTTATCTCACGTATTACCCTCTTTCAGGATAGTAGCGCTTTTCATAAATCTTCCTCACATACATTACATTTTCGGTACAAAGTTGATAATGAATCATTCTATAGTATATTTTTAATAATGCTTTTTTTTTCAATGAAAACTAGATCCACTAACAGTTCGTTTACAAGAAATTCGAAAAGCAGCACAACCAATTTTTAGTACGAGACTAAGATGTGGAAATTTGGAAATACAACCCTTTTTCTGTGAGCTTGGAGGCTTGATATTAAGTAGAAAATTCGTAACCGGTAATGAATTTTATATTTTCAAAATAAAATATTTAAATATTGTTAATATAATAAATAACTTTTTCAGAAATTTACGGTTATCCACAGAGTCCATAGACATCCAAAACTTGTGAAACGGCACAGCTAGACATCCGAGTGTAAATACCTGCATCCAATCAATAATACTAGTGGAGATCGCGGAGAAACTAGAGCCGAGTGGCCTTGAGGTCGCAGCCATCCCTCGCCGCTTGCGCTGCCTCGGAGGAAAAAAGCGAGTCGCGTGAAGAGGAGAGCGCGGCGGATCCCAGCGTCCCGCCCGCCGCCTGGGACTGGGACACACATGTACAGGTTGCTGCGGCGCGGGGCCCGGCCGAGGGAGGGGAGAGGGGGGGAGCCGAGGGTGCGTGGGGACGCGGCGTGCACAGGAAGTGGGCGCAGGTGTCGCCCCCGTCCCCGCCCCCGCCCCCAGCGCGCGTCCTCTGCCGCCGCACCCACGCGCCACCGCGACCAGGGAACACGGAGGCGGGGGTGGCGAGGCGTGCAAGCCTGCCACTGTTGCCGCCGCCGCCGCAGCCACTGAGTATAGGCAGGGCCGAACAACTGCGCCGAGGACCCTACACACGAGCAAGCCGCTCTCGCGAGCCTGGCTTCTGTCGGTTGTAGATCTGGCGCGACAGCGTTTTTACTCATACGAACAATAAAGAAGGTAGCAGCGTTGAGTAGTATTGCTACCGCGAGACATTTGTAAAGGACTATACAGATGTGCTCACCACTTCTCTCTAATCACGTAATTTTCCCGTTTTTATTAATTTTTTTCATCCAATTCATGTGCACATTCATTTATTATAACTGTAATATAATTTTGTATGTATAGTGACAGAATAGGGAGTAGAATGGGCCGGGTTCATAATACATTCAGAGGTGCGTTCTCTACAGATTAAGGCAATCCAAAAGTGTTTTTGTATATCTCTGATTGCTGTAACTTTCTCATTTAATTGTGGGCGATATACAATAGTTTATTAGTGGGTTAACAGTTTAATTGTGGGCGATTTACAATTTTAGTTACTTACTAGTACAACATAAAAGTTGTTTTTAAACGTTCCAGCTAGGTGAAACATTATGAGGTGGTATAGGGTTGTAAAGGAACTCAATAGACATCCTATTGATTATTCGAAGAAGTCATCATGATGTATTATTTTCTACATTAGTTCATTACATTATGAAACAAAATTTATTTTATTTATTATTGCATTGTGTATGCACCTTGTATTTTGACAATTTTCTGGATATTTACCTAGAAAAACAACTTGGACAAAAACAAATTTACAGAAGTCGTACAAAATATGGAGTGTGGTTAATAAATATCAGATGGCATATTAACCACGAAATATTGCGTGTTTTTCAGTAAAGCTTTTGACAACATGTCCGTGCTGTCCAATCTTTCCGAATTCTTATTCCGTGGATATTTATTTTTATTCAATAGTCTGAGTTCTAAGAAAGGTCCAGTTGCTTACCTCTGTCCTAGAAAGGTGTAGTTGCTTCCCCCTACTGTCTCACACGTAATGGTAATGTATTGGTTTTCAACTACAAAATAGTAAATAATTGTTAGGTCTACAATAATTTAATTGAATTTTTATTTTCAGAAGTGTTTTATCAGAAAACGGAAGTTATATTTCTTTTATTCTCATTACGTACTGCGTGTTTATTTGGCCATGAAGTTTGGTCTTTAAAGTAAAGACACAATGAGAATTGCAAATATAGTATTTTTACGACGGTAGAAACAGTGACAATGGTGTCTGCAGTGGCGGCAGACATCAGAAGCACGTGTTGTTTTGGGTCGTCGTCTGGCCCCGACCCTTTGGGCTCCATTGTTCTGACGCTTTGAAATCGCCGCGCGAATCTTCGTGGTTTAATACTGGTGACTGTGCCAACTCCAGTGCTGAGACTTTATCAGATTTTCAAGCTCTACTGGAAATGGTAAATACGTGTCCGTGTGGGACGACGTGAGAAAATGTTTCATTTAACGATTGCTTGTTCTCTTTGACAAATTCTTTGCAGATACATATTATCTAGATTTCATTGGTGTGCAGATCTCTTGAAAATTATGCGATTTCCTTTGCGTAATTTCCAAAAGTAGTCACTTTTTTATGTCTAGTTGCTTTTTTATTACGTTCTCTGTGTTCCTCCGCCTCGTTGCTTTCATAAATAAAGACTAAGGAATTACTTGCTGGCATTCTCTTGGACATCTTTCTTGGGCTGTTTCTCTTGAAATCGTTCATCCTTCGTCTTTGTCTTCCCCTCAGATTGCATACCATCAGCATATTAGCCCACGTCGTTCCCACCATTGCCTCCTCCACCTCATCCCCCTCCACCTTTATCCTCATCCTCATAACCTCCACCACCATCATCACAGTCTCAATCAGATATCCTCCGTCTCTCCATTGGCTCCTCCACTACCATCTCGTCCTCCTCCACCTGTAACCTCATAACATCTACCACCATCATCGCACAGCCACAACCTGAAATCCTCCTTCCCACCTCCAAATCCACCGTCTCTCGACCCCCTCCCCCCCCCCCTCTCCCCTTCACCCGCACTCCCAGCACCTTCTTCGCACCTTCTCCCCCCGTCGTTCCCAACGGCGCCGCCTCCAGCGCTGGCGGCGCGGCGGCCGGTGGAGGCGCCGGCTTCCGGTGTAGAGTTTCCGCAGGCGGGGCCTTCTCTCCCGCCCCGCGCCGCACCGCACCGTGCTGTGCTCTGCCTTTCGCGCCGCGCCGCTCCTCGCCGCGTCGGCGCTTCTCGCTCACTGCGTCGCGGATTCGCTGCCCCTCTGTGCTTCACGCGGTATTTCGCTCGCCTCGCGGAGCGGTTGGCTGGCGGGCGAAAAAAAAACGTAGGAAAGGGGAAAAGGTTTACGTGCTGTACTGGAATCACGCGTGATTCAGTGCCCGGTTTGCTGAAGAAGGGATTTTTTAGTTGGTTGCTGCGGTTTTCTCGCTGTGCGTGGCCTATTTTATTCACTCCTTCCTGAGGTAAAATGCGAATGTTGGCGAGAAAAGCGTTCCGATTCATTCTGATCATCCTACTTTCAGTTCATTGATGCACTTAGCCTGTTTTGAAAGAACCAGGGTAACCATAAGTACCCTATTCTATCCAGACCTTTCTTGGCTGCTAAATATAATGGCCAAATTAACTTCGTGTTACATATGTGTCTATTGGAATGGAGATCATTACACAGTGGGGCGACTTTTTGAACTGAAAACTTCAAGTCCCTTTTTCTCATTTTGTTGATTTCTGCTGTCGAACTGGAGTCAATGCGAGGCCTACATATTAGTTTTCTTGCTCTAAGTGCAGAAGTGGCAGATATTTGACTAAGTGCACCAGAGGGCTCCTATGAGCCCAGACGCTTCTGTGACTGCACCGCTCCGTTGCTTCCTCTAATCGTAGACAGAAATACTAAGAAAACGTGTTGTACACAGTAGTAAGGTCGCCAGCTCTTCCGTGGGTAGACTAACACGACAATCTTCTTTGTGCTCCAGCGGGAATCTGTCATCGTATGCTTATCCCATCTATCCTGGCAGTTCTCTTCCATAGCCTTGACATTCTGATGAAGCTGCTAACCTTGTTCGATGCTTTCTTTTTCGAAGTTCTTGTAAGATCTATCAAGATGTCTGTTCCTGAAATAGTTTGATTCCCGTGCTACTTTCCAGTTCATGTAATGCTGGCAACAAATTAGCTTCAAATTTTCATAGTTAGCACCCTTTTTATGTCTGAAAATGTTTATCACTGTTGCTATGTAAATCACATGCAACTGCATCACATGCAGTTTGCAATCACATGCACTGTTGCTATGTTGCTATGTAAATCACAGCGCTGACTATATTTTATGTCAGTTTTTAATGCCTTAACAAACTGTCGCATAAAACCAAGTTTGATATTATAGAGCGCCGGAATTACGTTTTCATTTTGAGGTCATTACAAATTGTTAAATTGTAATCGTGGAAGTGTGGGTTCAGAGTTCATTCACTGATTCATGGGTATTATGCTTCACGAAAATACACAGAATGCATTACGTACATTTGGCAATGCGTAATTACACAATCAGGTTTACATACAGCCGGCTACAAATAATCTCTGATCACGTGTACTGAGCAATGTTACCCTTAATTCTCGGAAAAGACTTGTGACATTGTGACAATTAACGATCGTAATTCCACTCTGTAAAATATGATACAGACACTTTCGAAAAGGAAAAAGGAAATTGTTGAGGGGTACCTTTTGATTAAAGTGTTTCGATTTGCATTGGAGTTACGTTTCTCTCTGCGTTCGCTCTCCAAGCCTTGCAGGAAAAGCGGCAGGTAGTGGTGCTATGGAGCACACAATGGGTGCCTGCGGCCTTGACTCTGTACGCGCGCTTTGTTCCTTCTACTTCGTTACGCCATTTGCGGGTCTGCCGCCGTTTTTCTTGTCCGATTATTCTTCGTAGTTGATTTAATCGACAAATTTCTTATTATCCGTACCTGCTTGTTGTCCTTTACTTACGCTCTCACAGAACTACTCAATTTAAGATTTCATAAAATATGAATGATTTATTATAAAACCTTCTAAAAATTATTGGGAGCCCCTTTTCAGCTAGAACCCTATTACCTTGGTTGCCCTTTTCCCCTAGGTTTAACATTAATCCTCCCTCTTTCACTTTTCTCTCTTTATCTTTCTCTTTCTTTTTTCCTCTCTCGCACTCTCTTTATCTCCATCTTTCTTTCTTTTTCGCTCGCTACAGGCTCTGTTTTTTTTTTTTTTTTTTGTTATTTTTGTTTTATGTTTGTGCGCTTATATTACGTCACCATGTTACGAATTCTTGTTATGATAATTACGCAGCAAAATAATTTCAAATAAATTATATTACTTTGAAAATATTTAATGTACGACTTTCCTATTTCGTACGTACTTGTGTATTCAGTTAAAAATGAAACACCAAACTATAAGTACCACATATTCTTTAATTGAAGTTTTATGCATTTGGAAAGTATTGTTCACTTATGTCACCACGTTAATTTAGGTCAGAATATTTAATCCAGCATGATTTACTTTTCACGTGAGCTCATTTTCACACTATTAATCAATTCTATGTTATTGGATTCATCAAAAAGAAATGCTTCCGTTGTGGGATAGTGAATTTTGGTATGAATTTTATATCAACTTATTTCTTCCTTTTTACTCCAAACGTTTTCCGAAAAAATAGGGTTCAGACACGGTCAAAGTCTGGGGATTTTTTGAGGTACCAAAAATCGGCGGCATGTATGCGGACGCTTGTCGGCATGTGCAAGTAAAACAGATGCCAGGAAAGGGACTTGGCCGATCCTGAGAAAATTAAATCCTCTAGCAATTTAGCACTAATCAGTTTCGATTTGAATTACTGGATAGGATTGCGGAAATTGTATCGTAGCCTACTCTGTCTGGTATTCAAATCAAACGTCAAAATTTGCGCTGTAGCGCTCTTAGGGAAAGCAATGGCAACCTACCATAGGTATAGTTGCTCAGGATGTCTTACGATAAGGTAAGGCACTAATTAGTGTATAGCAGTGTAAGACAAAAAGAAACCTATGTCTCATTTGATTCTTGGATAAGTGTTTGCAGTAAATTAATTCCTCTATAAAGTGGTCATTCATTAACTTAGAAGGTATATTTTCAACGGCAAGAGGAGGATATGTCACAACAGGTGTGTGCAATAGCCGACGTCGTTTCAACACTTCATAGTGTCAACGTCAAATCTGATAGTTTCAGTCGATGTTGTTGAGTTGTAGGCACTAACGATGGGGAACCCACTCCCCGAAACTAGTTTGTTTTTAATTTTTTAAAAGGTTTTATAATGGAATTACACATTTGTTTTTGGTGTGTTTGATCTCATCTTACCCTTCATATTTAATATTAAATTCGTAGGATCTTAAATTGAAATTAAGTTATTGCTTCGTCCCTTGATTCCGAGGGCAATTTTTCTTTTCTTTTTCGTGAACAGAATTTAGTCAGTCGTCCGGGAATCGGGGACTGCGGCGGTGAGTGATTCCAATTGAGGAGGGTTGAGAACCTACGCAACGCTTCTCTGAAACGGAGCACTTCAAAAGTTTCCTCGTCGCCCCCCTCTTGATTCTCCCGACAGTCACGTAGCAGCTTCAGCAGCCGCAGCAGGCCCTTGCAAGTGATTGTCGGTGGAGGAAACGACTCCAGGCGCCGAGGGGAGGCCTCGGGAAATTAGCGGGCCTTCAGTGCGACTGCCGCCGCCGCCGGCGCGGGAGAAGTGCTGTTTGTAGGGGCGGCGCGGGCGGCGCCGGGGAACAGGTAGAGGGCAGGGGCTGCGGCGGAGGAAACGTCGCGCCACGTGGGTGGCAGCGTCGGGCGTGCACCGACTGCATCCCGCGTTCAATTTTTCCTACGCTGCTTACCGAGCTCCCTAACAGGCACAGCCCGACCGCAACCCGATCCATCTTCTTTCGCAGTGTAAGGATCGATTTCTAGGTTTAGGATCATCTCATTAGTATTGTATTCGTCGATTATAATTGAACCACTTTCCTTTGTTTTCAAGAAACACTTGCACGTTCGTTTAGAGCTCTGCCAACGTTGAAAACCATACTTAAAAGTTAGTCGAAAGTAAAATTTGTTGCCTTATCCACTGTTCATTCACTCCGTAAAAATGAGGAATTTAAGTTCCAACAGGTTAGGGCACCGCCACGTTACCACCAATACGATGTGAATGTGTGTTGGTCACTTTTGAAAATACTACTCCAATGAGCTCGGTTTGAAGGCAAAAACTTGAAACTTCCAAATGAAGTGCCAGGTAACAACAACCTGTGTCAAGTCTTACAGAAACATTCATTTCATTGAAAATTTGCTCGCTACAGGCTGAGATAAAAGCTGTCCCATTATTTAGGGAAATTTAATCGTGGGTAATATTTTGTAGTGGATGTTAACTACCGTCTTATATAAGTTTGAGAATCTCTGCTTACACAGCTACATGTTCACACCTTGTGTCATTCTTCTCTGTGAAGTTATGCTTTTTGATACGACGACTTAAGTTCATTGCACTTACCGATAGGTCTGTCAACCACAGAAATGTTCCCCAGGCTTACGGGCTTGTTTCGCATCGGCTTTTCCTCATTCCTGCGCTATCTTGGTTCTCTGAACCTTGCGTGCGAGTAATTTGGCTTGCGTATAGACCAACGCGTCATCGCCGTTAGTTTGTAAACAAGCTGCCATTGCGTGTTATTTTCCTCGTATGTTACCGCACTCTGCCTGTAGGAAATTATTGGTACTTCAGGTGAATTTTATGTAAATGATTTTTTCGCGTGTTACACATCGAATAGATTGTAATTATGATGTTTGTAGTTATTCTGATTTTACCTTTCGTTGGTTTTTCATTTTTGCAATTACTATATTGCAAATGCTTAATTATTTATTATAAGAGATGTTAATTTCTATAGCGTCGAATTATTGAGTTTTTTTTTTTTTTTTTTTTTTTTTTTTTTTTTTTTTTTAATTTCTTCCTGCTCCTTTTCGAAGATCTAAACCAAACGACCTGTGAGTGCCCTGAAGAGGAACGGCGTATGTCGCAGGAATTGTGTGATTTGGTGGACAGCGTTGTGGCTTTTGGAAGGCAGCTGTGGGTGAGGTGGTGGTGGGAGGGGCGGGTTGTTTGGCGGCGTCGCGACGCCGGCGTCGCTTTGTGCGCGGGGCGCCTTTCATTCGCGCCGCTGTTTGTGGCCGCGCGTCGCGTCGCGCCCGCTGGCTCCGATTCTCGCGCGCGCCGCGCCGCGCCGCGCCGCCTCTGATCTCGGCCTCTGCCGCGTGCGCTTGCTGTTATTTATCCCCTCTTCCGCGCCCCGCCACGCGCCGGCCTTCCCACTCCAAAGCGCGCGCGCCGCGTGGGAGGCCCTGGGCCGGGCGGCGGTCTCCTCGCGCTGCGGCGCCGCCCCGACTCTCGCGCGGATGGCTACCACACATCTCCAGGCGAATGCCGGAGCAGTACACTGGCAAACGGGCCACGGATCCCGTGCGATCTTCCTATTCCTCTGCCTGTCCTCACCTCTTACTCACACGTACATGCACTACATTATTTCACATGCCTGGAAGTTAGTCGGGAGCTTTGAAATTGTTCCGGCGGAGGCGGTACCTGGGAGATACATGGGTGAGAAGTCACCATTCTCCGACGTATAGGTTGGCACCGAATCTCAATTTCAACTGCGAAGAAAACCTTGTCTGCTATCTACAGCTTGCGCTGCTCTCGCGGGAGTTGCGACCGAAGTAGCTGACGTGCCCGGAAACACTAAGCAGTCTCTCGTGCCGATTGCCCCTCCCGTATGCCTCCTACCGACCACCGTATTTCACCATCACCACCACCCATCTTTTTCCTATGTTCTCAATTTTTCTCCTGGTATATCATAATACAGAAAAGGCAGAACCAAGAGACCGTTGGAATCGTGTCTGTGACTCAAAAACTCTCTTTGGTTACATATAGAACGCAATAAAATCTGAAAAGAGCTACTAATGCATATGCTACTTGCATATGTTTAGGCACGTACATGCTACTTCATGCATTGCAAATAGTGTATTATATTAATTTTTACATCAACATGCGTATCATTAAATTGTGTCGCCAGTATAAAACAATTACTTATTAGTTTATTTAATTATTTAAAATATGAATTGATAAACGCTAGTTCGCCGTTCTTATTTAACTTGGAAGATACCTGTGGATGAATCTGTAGTATACTTTGAACAAAATAGGCTTTTGCGTCATTGAGAGCACTATTCTTGTAAATTTATTTATGTTCTGAATGAGATTACAAAGTTCATTTTATGTCAACTTTACATCTGTTTTCTGGCTTACAATCTATCTTAATTTATTTTACAACTAACACTAAGCTACATCTGACGAGGGGACTCACAGAGCACCTCAATTGATTCATTCTATATTGCTGAATATGTCCAAGAATGCATGTAACGGATATCTGTTTTTATTCGAGTTTGACGTTCTGTATATTTTACCCAGTTTGAGATTTCTGCTTTGGTTGATTAATTGCAGGTTCCAATAAAAGTTATTGGAAAGAGAGGCAATATGGTGAGAAATTGGGTTGATGTTTAATGAGACCTCTAATACTCAAAGGATGACCACCCTTCGACTCCTCCGTGAAACGTACTTCTTCCATTGTTCGCCTCCCACTAGTACGCCCCGCCTGCCGCGTGCATCCCCGTGGGCCCCGCGCCCACACAATGAAACTAGTATGAATGATGTGTGAATGTAGAAAAATAATAATAACAATTTACCAACAATACAAAGTACAAATTACGTAGAATATATAAAATGCACTAAAATCATTTTTGTAATTCTAAGTTAGTAATGCCAAAGTGCAATTAAGATAACTTTAGGTCTAGATTGTAAATTAGTTGTAAGAAAAAGCCCCGCCTGTAGCTGCTTAAGCCGCAAGGTAGCAGCACAATATAAAAATATTCATAGATAATAAATTCCCCTTCTTCACAGGGTTACTGTGGAGGGGACAAAAGAAAAAAAAAAAAGAAAAAAAAAAAAAAAAAAAAAAAAAAAAAAAAAAAAAAAAAAAAAAGCGCCCACACGGTCCCGCGGAGCGGCCTCGGCCGCCGCCTGGGCGCGCTCTTCCCTTGGGCCTTTGTGCGCCTGATGAGCCTTTCCTCCCGTAAAGTGCCATATTTTATACATCTGGAGTGTTTGTTTTCCCGGCGCGCGGCGCGAGGGGCCGCGCGGTCGCCGTGCGGGGGAAAGGGCTGCTGCCTTCGGGCTCGGACTCTCTGCGCTGCCAACGCCCACCGACTGCGAAGGCGAGCGGGCAGGTCTTCGACACGCCTTCACAAACTTCGTCGCTCTTCACCACGCGTCGTATTTCCGCCACGAACGATTCAGGCGAACTCAACGTTCCAGTATTTATTTAATACACCACCAGTTACTCTAATGACCAAATGTTTAAGAGGACTTCGCTCGTCTTTTTCATTCAAAATGTATTTTTCGCTTGTTGAGGTCTCTCTATGAGGAAAATGCTATAATGCTTTTTTCTCGAATCTTGTATTTGTTGAGTTCGCTTTGCTTGCCTGGATCGGGTCAATTAAAGTGCTTTCGCGTACTTTCATCTCTTGTTGGTAGATGTGTTTGAATCACATTCGTATCTTAGGTACACGCATGAACTCGTTCCGCTTAGAGTAGAAAAACGCACTTTCATTCACTGAGATTTGTATTGCTATTCTTCTGCAATTCAAATTAATATCGAAATAAATTGAATCTGATCTAATTCTTAAAGCATGTATGCTTAAAATGAATTTAATTTTCTAATGTGCTCTCGGTTATTGTTACTTTAAAAATAAAACCTTCAAATAATAATGTGGGATGTAGTTCGTCAATGTAGTGCATATACGTAGCTCCCTACCAACTTTTTATTTGTCCAAACCCTAGGAACAAGCGCATGTCGTTAACTAGCGATATCGAATGGCGTGACGAAACAAAACACCGTCGTTCACCACTTCATGGCCGAGTGGGCATTCGGAGATCCTCGACCTGCCTGCCTGCCACCCACGAGCACCGGCCCCCTTCCCCGCCCGGCCGGCACTTGACAGGCCGTTACTGCAGGGCGACAACGAGCGAGCGGCAGCGGGTCAGCTGTTGCGACCCCGCCCACGGCAGGGGCGGCGGAGGTGCATAGTAGGAGAGGCTTCCTCCCGCCTCGTGCCGCCTCCGCCTCCACCACTCCTCCTGGCCCAAGGCTGCACACCGCCTCCGTCGCCGCCGCCGCCGCCGCCGCCTAGCCTCGCGCCGACCCCCGCTCACCGCCAGTTTCCGGTGTGCTCGCCCCCACCCCCGCCTCCTCCAGACGTACTCCTGCCCCCGCCGCCCGCCGGCCTGCCTGGCGGCTCGTCTGCCGCGACTCACGCCCATTATGCTGGGCCTCCGCCCCCGCCGCCACTTTGGCTGAGTGACGATTCGTTTCCCACTTGTCCCTACCGTCACACAGCCCGACGGACTCTATTTCAGTCTGCCCTACTGACATTGTCCTCATGGTCTTGCATTCGAAGTTATCCTCCCATCGCTCCTTTCTTTCAGTCCCTTTTGTCCATGTGTCTAATCGGTCCGGTTCATTATATTGCCTTTATTGTCTCCCGATAGCCTGCCCGTCTTATCTATTTTTCGCTGTGTTAGCATTTTTCTTTCTAATGGTCATCCTGACTTACTTCTCCTTTGCCACAATGTCTTTGTATCTCATCTCCTAAATAAAGATAATTTATCAGTTCGGCCAACCCCATTACCTCTCGGAAGAGTTCTGCTTCGGCTGCGAAATTTCCATCTTCTCTATATCCGTCGTCAACGTCTTAATGGACGTCTTCGAACTTTTGCTCAAACGGACTCAGACTCTCTGAGTTTCTATTTATTGTGTGTCTTAGTGATCATAACGGTCACTCCTTGTTGTCAGTGTTACTGTGCACTTTCAAGGTGTTTATCCGGATCGTAGATTACTCTTCTATCGCTTCCGACATAGCTTGACGTTATCGGTCAGTAGTCGTGGCGTCAAATATTTACAGTTTAGAATATGAATGATACCGATGGATTCTTAATGCCCTACGTCCTTATGTGTTATATTACTCTTTAGTGAAAAGTGCATTCCAGTGTCTTTAATTTTCGATATTGAAAACTCCGAATATTGTTTTTAAACTTATCAATCGTTTGACTTAGTTGATTTGTTTTGCCATAATACGAGTAGGAACAAAAACAGCACGAATTATCAGCTATCTCGTCCTCCAAGAAATTATTTGCATTATTAGGAAATAGCTTAGTAACGGAGATCATTTTTCATACTTCTTTAAACATATTATTATTTTTTTAAATGAAGTAATAGTAATATGCACGATATATCTTTAACTGAGGTTATCTTTAGTGTTCGAAATCTTAAATACGAAATGCAAATATTCTAACTTGTATAAAATTGGAAAAAAATAGAAAAAAATCAAATATGATTTTCATGTATCAATGTTTCTTCATATGTTTTTCATGCATTTCAAGAAAGTCTTATAACCGTAACACAATTTTTAGAATGATTTGTAATTTGTTTCTTTTTTGTGTTATTGTTTTCAATAAATTTTGGCCCGCTAAGAATCATGAGAAATACCTTTCGCATTCCCTTCCTTGTTTCCTTTGTTACCTTCCAATAGAGCCCCAATACGAATATTATCCTGTGCAGTTGTCACCCATTTACGTTTCGCTCGTAGCTTTGTTTTAAAGAAGGGTGGGGCGGGAGGCTGCCCCCGAGGGCCACGTGGGTGCTGGAGACGACCGCTGCGTCGGAGGCGTCGCGGCGGCCCCGTCCAATTAGGCCCGGGCCGCTTGTCCGGCACCGGTTTCCGCGGGGGGCGGCGCGGAGGGCCGATAGCGCTGCTCGCTATCGTGTCGCGCGCCCTCAATCGTTTGTCTCCGAGCTGTCCTCCCGCCCTCCCGCCCGGCCCTTTTGTTCTCCTCCGCCCGACACAGCGGCGCGACAGCGTGTTTGTGTCCCCCACGAACGAGCTACTGCTTGTCACATTGCTTTGGAGGCGGAGCTGGGGGAGGACTGCTAACTACTCCAGCAAGAGAGCAGCGCAGAGTATGGGGAGTTTCAGAGAAATAAAAAAAATATCGAATCGTTATTTGCAGTATTCCGAGACACACTGTGTCGATCATTGGACGGGCCGTGAAGCAGCTTAGCTAAAAATCTGGGTTACATTATTCTCCAAAGATCGATTCACATATACGGAATTCCCGCAACTACGTTAATTAATTGCAGAATGTTTGGCTACGTTCGGGCCATTTTAAGTGAGGGAATATAAACTTGCGACCTGTCTTCAGGCATTAAGCTTTAGATAAAAAGGTTTTATCAAAATGTGCCGAACATCTGCGCCATGAACATCGTAAAATCTAAATATTTCCAAATATCGTCGGTCGAATCTGTGTCCAAGCGAATTCACTGTCTGATGTGCCACAGAGTTTTATATTTCCATTTAGTAGATCACCTCTTTCCGTGGCATGATGCGTATACAAATGTCGGGAATCAAACCAATGAGATAAATTCAGTTCAATTTTGAATTGAATTTTCTTGTTTTCCTCATATTTTTCCCCCGTACGTTACCTCTTCGTTCGTTACCTCACCTTCTGCTCCTGCGCTTTCATAGCCCTTCTTGGCCGGCCGTGGAAGAGGGGCCGAGTTCCCTTCTTCCGGCCGCCGGTGGCCCCCTTGTGCCCCGCCCCCCTCTGTGGGGACCGCCTTCCGGCCTCCCGCGCGAATCGCCGCCCCCGACCTCTGACATTTCGAGTAACCGAGTCAAGTGCCGCTGGCAATCGCGCAGGAAGGGAGTTCCATCCCCTGCAGTAAACTGGACGCGATCTTGTTCTGAAGTTTGTTTCACTTATTTGATCACATTCGTGAAACACTTCGTGAACCTCTAGTGTTAGAGTTATGTGGAGATGGTACTATTTTGCATTAAATTTACTTAACAATAAAAAAAATAGGGGACTTTTCATCCTCTTTCATGCATTTCAGATAACGAAACTTTTCATGAAAAATTAAGTTTGGTCAATGGGAATTCGTAAGGTATAGCTTACTCACCATTTATTCGTATTTCGCATTTTTAAATCTTGATTTTACATGAAAATCTATTAACCAAAATAAATATTTGAGTTATAAAGATTTGTGAACTTATTTCTTACCACTGCTCGCCACTCACCTAATTCATTTGAGTTCTTTCGTTCACTGATTCACTTATTCTAAAGACGCTCTGCAAAAGCGATGATGTAGATTGATGAGGGAAATGCGCTGTTCACATTTGATTTTCTCATTTTGGGAAATGGAAACGTAGTATGTAGTAGTGCAAATTTTTTTTTTCGCAATATTTATACGATATGATTGATTTCAATGTGGTTTGTTCAGTTTTCATGGGGGTGGCTTTGAGAAATGCCTCCAGTACCGAGAACAGGGATTCTCTTAGTGGGAATAAGGGAGCCCACTAAGGAGAGGCGCTGTTGCAGCGCACGTGCGCTGCTCTCTCTGGGAGAGCAGCGCACGTGTAGCGGCGACGGGAGATGGCGCCGGCGCCACGTTCTCTTCTTCCGCCCCCATCGCCACTTCCGAAACCCTGCTTCGCTCGAGTCAACTTCCTCGCCGAGTGTGGAAACTTCTAATGTGTGTGCGCGGGCTGTTTATTAAGGAGTTTATTACGTCGCAGATATCCTTTTTGGCACTTACAGCTCCCTGCACATACGTTCCGTGGAAAGTAAATAAAACCTGTATTATTTTCACTCAATATCTAATGCTGATTGGATTTTAGAAATGTCGAAGATTGTAAATTGCAACATACGAATTTTCGTTTTACTTCGGAAAAACTAAGGTCTAAAAAACGAAAATTACTTTGGCTTTTTGATACGCTATCAAAAAGCCCAATTAATTTTCAGCTCACGATTTATTTTATTTTTTGTTGGATTTCGTCCCATTGCGCCGTGCGCCGCCTCAGTAGGATTCGCTGGTCCCACCGCACCCTGTACCGTCGTCCTATGTTGCATTTTCCTCTAGCACCCGGCATATCCCGCAGACCCGCTCCTCGTGACGCGATACGTCATTTCCCATCGCACTACGCCCTGCTCCACGCTCGCTCTCTCTCTTCCCGTCTCTTCGCTCTCCTGGCCGTCCCGTTGAATCTCGCTCGTTGCGCTGCATTTCGCGCATTGCGCTGGCACCCGTCTACCACCGCTCCGTCACACGACGGCCAATCTGAATCGTACGTTCCGTCCCGTCCTGTCCCGTCCCGTCTCGTCTCGTCTTCTGCCGAGCCCAGGAATCGTCCGACCCATTTCATCCTACCCTCAAGCGCTCGTCCAACACCGTCCCGCCAGGCCCCGCCCCTTCCCATCCGTCGCGCTCCCGACAAGTCAGGCATCGTCTGGCGTTGCCCCGCTCTCCTGCGAACCGACTCGTCATTTCCCGTCGCAGTTCACCTCGCTCCCCCTTCCTCTCTCATCCCGTCCCATTCAATCCCGCTCCGTCCTGTTGCGTGTTGTCGCCTCCTACCGTCGCTCAGGCCGAGTCGCGCTTCGCGAGCCTGCGCTCTCGCGCACACACACACGCACACACGGGCGCGCGCGCAAAAATAGACGATTGTGTGTTATTTCCAGGCCGCTGCGCGCAAGAGCTGTTTGTGCTGCCGACAGTTGAGTGCCTGCGCCGTTGAGTTATGTGTTTAAAATTACACGCGTCGTTCGGCCCTTCGGGCTCGCGGCGAGCCCGCAGGCAACGCCAAGCCACGCTCCCTGCGCCACCGAGTGGCCTACGCCTCGTAACAGACTGTGGACAAACTTTGAATTCGTGCATTAGCCGTACAACCTAAAGTAATAGTAGAAACGCTTTTTTGTTCGGTGATGAAATCCTGGAGGAATAGCATCTTTACATTTCCACGTGTGTTTTTTTGACAGCTATTATTTCCATTTTATTTCATTTCTCTCTCCATTCTGTCATCTTGTATTTGTTCTTGTCTTTCGCTCCTCCTTTGTGCGAATGTGACTCAGCAAAGGCTCGTGGTGAATGAATGACTGCCTTGCTGAGTGAATGAGGGGTAGTGGCTGAATGAAGTGATCGAATGACTGGAAGAAGCGAGTAAGAACATGTATGAGAACCTTCATAGAGAAAGAATACGTTCGAGTTGAAGGTGGGCGTTATATAATAAGAATTGAGGTGGAATATGAAGTTTCTAAGTTAGCCATTTTTAACACTGCGGTGTTCACTGCTTCTTACACGTGTCTTGTGCAGCGTAGATGAGATGCGCCTTGGGTATACAGCATATTTGCTGTCAAAGATGAATCCCACGCCATTGTTAACGTTATACATATGTAACGTTGATTATTTGACGTATAGGATGTAATCGAGTCTTTCAGCATATATTTCTCTGAATTCTGTGCTCGTACTCACCATTGCTGCTGGAAAACGTAACACGTTCTGATTCCGTACTAGACATTGAGTGCACACCACTACTTAGTTGTTCGTATGACCTCACTGAAACTTACAAAATTATCTTAGTCCCTTTTTTTCTTGTAAATTCTTAAACATTACGTTAAACTTAATGAAAAGTGTTGTTTCAGAAAATTCGATTCATCTGCGCAGAAACCTACAGAGCTCCAAAGCCTTTATTGTTTTTTAGGCATATTTTACAATTGCCACAACAATTAATAAATCGGTGTCGTCGACAGTAACGATCATCATGGTGTTATCAGGAACACATTCCCGATGACAGCTTGTGTATCCCAGAATTTGACGGTCTGAAGCATGACTGCTCCATAATTCGACCATAATCTCTAACATTGTGCTGGATGATACAACCACTGGGCCTGCGCCGCGTGTTCGTGAGCGCAAGGAGGGCTGAAGAGGTCTGGTCCAGCGGCGGGCGCTGGATGAAGCCACAAGGCCGTATCTCTCTTTCTTCTCCCTCTCTCCGTCTCTCGGGCGGAGTGAGTGACCAGCGAGCGCCAGGTGCGCGGCCCGCGGCGGCGCCGGGGCAGGCCGGCGCTCTCCGCCTCCGCCTCCGCTGCCGCCGTTCTCACGCCTGCGCCTGCGCTGCGCTGCGCCCGCGCCCGCACCCGCCGCCAACAGGTTCTCCGTCCTCTCCGCTCGCCCGCCGCCGCCGCCACCGAGTCGCGCGACCGCTGGGATCACCGCTGCTGCTGCCTTCTTCCTGCCGCCGCTCGCCGCGCCGTTTTCTGAATGACCGCCCGCTTCCTAAACCCTTACGACGAGCAATAGCCGTACCGCACCCGGTATTTGAAGAGTCTACAAATTCAAATTAATTTTGGGATTATTTTTAATGTTTAATCTAAAAAAAATAATAAAAATAAAAACACTTTTGACTTTGGTTCGAAAGCTCGTGAGTGTTGTAAGTTTACGTTGAGACAGTAAATATCATTATTATAAGTCTCAAGTGAGGAGAGGAGGCGCTCGGGCGCAAACGGTTCTAGTCTAGTGAAATGCACGAGACACGCTGGTCACTGCTGCGGGCCACAATGAGCAGTCTAGCACTGATTCTTGCATTTGAGAAGTCCTACTTTAAAACATCTAATTCTCGTACGCAATTTGTTAGTAGATAGTTATACTCTGACACATTTTAATAATTTTCCATTTAATACAATTCTGAAAAAAATATGTGCTTGTTAGACGAGCCTTAATCATGATCAACTCGATTTTCCCGCTCATCCTTTCCACCTCAGTCTCCATCCCTATCACATAAAGGATACTGTCCATTTTCTTGCTTTCGCTCGCAACTTTACGCTATCTTTCACTCTCAACCGCTTGCTTAAAACATTGTTTTGTCATTAATTGAAACAATGGTTACAGATTACAAGTGTATGCCAGAAACGACAGTACTATTTTCTCTGATACGCTCTGTAGCAGCTCTTCTAATACTCAATAGTAATAACTCTTCCAAGGAAAATGTAATTAATCCATTATATAATTTGCCACATCCTACGTCATTGTGTTTCAGTCACAATCACATTACATTAACTCACATCATAATTATTACTATGTTTGTAGACATCACCTTGTAGACATCGACCATGGAGTTGAAAGTTGCAGCACTCGCTTATATTATTTATCTCTAACACTACTACACATTACACATGTTTTTACTGCTACTTAGCACGCAACAGTCGCCATTTCCTCCCGTTCTTCACGTCTCTTCTTCCCTCCTCGTGGTTCGCCATCGCACTGTGGCTCTGAATGGTGAAAACTATTCCTCATTGATTTGGAACATTTCTTTCGTAAACCATACAATATTACTCCCATTTTGTTCTAAGAAATAATCCATGTCTTTTGAATGTAATTTTGCGTGTAAGTTGATTCGCAAAATTGAACTGGGTATCAATAAACTTGTACCAGCCATATAAAAAGGGTTATATAATAGTCATTAAAGTTTAATTTCCAAATATGGCCAACAATGTAATGTTTGAGTTAGTATGAAACACAATACACTGGACATTCCTCGCTTCATACGTGCATGAAGCATGTTAATGAGACAGTTGTGGTGGCAAAAGTGATGGTTGCCAGCGTTCTGGTCCGCGCTTGTGTGTATGTGTGTGTGTGTGGGGGGGGGGGGGGGCGTGGGCGCTGGGTTCGCCGGGGCTGCCCATCCGGCCCATGCGGCGGCGCCCGCATCCCCTGCCACTGGACCCGTTCCCCTACTTATCCAATTTCGGCGCCTGCAGCCGCGCCTCGCCTCGCGTCGTGAAGCGTAACGGAAGGCAGCGGCTTCCTCCGTCGTGCGAACGACTTCTAAAAGCGGAGCCAAATGGTATGAAACGAACTAAACTGGAATGAAACGAAACGAAATGCAGAAGAAACTGGTGGTTTGCAGCAGCAAAAGTGTTGCTGGACAATACCGCACAAAATAGTAAAAAGGAACGCGCGCTCTGCTGGAGAACAAATAAAATATTCTTGTAATACTGCAAACAAATGAACAAAAAACGGTCTTCGCAAATATTGCAGTAATGCTGTTCCAAACCCCAACACGTGAATGGGCGGGCGGCCTCTTCCTTGGAGCCCAGCTATCGCATGAAGTCAGCTGTGTCATTAACAATGCCGTACTGAGTATGAGAATTCAGACTGTGGGCGCAGTATCTGAATAGGCGGGTTAATGCTATCAAATATTAGTATTTTTCGGACAAAATCGGAACTGTTACACCGACTGCGAGTTATGTCCAGTTGTCTCCCTTCCAAGTGCTCCAATTGCTCTTAAAGAATACGTTCCTCAACATATAGCTTAATTGGCGTAAGCCAATTTTGTCTTACATCATACATTGTCTCAATTTTACTGATTTGGAAACTTTAACTAATAGCCAATCCACTCCACATGCATCTGAGAATCTTCTCAATCCAGCCTACTCGACCTTTTAAAGCGTTCTGGTTGTTTATTTAGGGTCTTCTACCGAATGCTCCACGTTGTAGCAGATGACTACGATAAGAAACTCCCCTTACCTTTCAAAAATGTTATTGCACAACAAGGTACAAAACAATACTATAAAACAAAACAATACATAACATTTCACATTTATAACTATTTACTATAATTTGATTAGAATTTTGGAAAAGGCTTCAGTTTTTGTAAACATGGTTTTCAGTTGGTGGAATATATTGATTATATAACTTGGCAGACGGCAAATACTGGACAGTTGGCTGTTCATGGTGTGCTTCTAATTGCAAGTTTTAAGTATGAGATGGACAACGATGTCTTCACCTCCATTGAGTTAGTTAGATCTTTGTTTCTTTGTTGAAGTGACACACGTCCAGAGACCACCCAGCGTCCACTGTCGCCACTCAGCCTCCTGCTGTTAAGTCTCGGTCTTCGTCTCCAGGGACTGTGTTCAGTAGTGGCTGAATTTACTGCTTCTTTCCCCATTAACGAGGCTATTATTAGCCCAGCGTCCTGCTGCTGCAAGCGTCGAGCTCGTGTTTGAACTTTGAATTGCGGCATTGTACCTGTCGCGAGGGCGAGAGAGGGGGTTGTGGGGGGGAGGGGGAGGGAAGACTTCGTTGAGAGGTTGTTCTCAATGGGACGCCGCGCGGCGTGCGTTCCCGGCTACCTGTGCTGCGGGAGTCGTGTACAAATCCGCTTGGTATGCCGGCGGCGGCGGCGGCGGCGGCGGCGAGGGAGACGGAGACGGTGGTGGTGGTGACGGGGGCGGCAACATCTCCTGCGTTTACGACCATCTGGGAGTGCCTCACGCTGCCGCCGCCGTCCGTACCGCCCTGCCGCTTTCTTGCCGACGCCACCACCCCGCCACCGTCGCCACTGCCACTGCCACCACCACCACCACCACCACCACCACCACCACCACCACCACCTCCACCTCCACCTCCACCTCCACCTCCACCTCCACCTCCACCACCACCACCACCACCACCACCACACCGGAACGCCACAACCCTGCCACCACCGCCGCCACCATAGCCACAACTATCCCACCACCACATCCATGACCATCACCATATCCACGATCACCATCATCGACACCACCGCCCTCATCATTTCCGCCGCCGCCACCACCACCACTGCCACCTCCACAACCGTGAATGAATCAGCTACTATTTCAGTTCGAGGCGTCCCCTAGTTTCTGACTTAGCGTTGTGAATGGCTGCGACGTGCCTCTTCCCTTTCCCTAACATCACTATTGTTTGAATGGTTACACCTTAAACTGGAAATGTTATTTGAAAGAAAAGGATTACTGTAAGCCACTTGGCAACTTGAAGTGAAAGTTGTTTGGACTTTCAGTATTTTTTCCGTAAATAACTTAATGCTTTCTTCGAAAATTTTCTTTTGACTAGAATGTGGCCGGAAGAAAGCGATTTGTTTCAAAAGAGTTCATTGTACTGTAATACAGTAAAAACTAGTAATAAAATAGCATCATGCTATCTGCAAGAACTATTTGTCCAGTGCTTAAAATTAGATTTGTGCTCTGAAGGTGATGTAGTACAAATTATTTTTCAGTTTGTGAACAGTGAGTATGTGTGTAAAACAATAACATTGTATGACAATTCTATTAAAATATACTACGTATATATCAGTGCATGATGTTCCAGTTCATGATTTATTCCATTTTTAGAGTTCACTTCTTTGCCTGGGATGTTTGTTCAATATTACTTTTTATCGCAGAACATTTAGCTTTTGAGATTAAAACTGAGATACGACAAGAAGTGGTCTGAGATATATCTTTTATTCGGCAAAATAAGTTGTCAAGCGGTTCTTGTCTCATTCGGATAAGAGAATATTGTTGCATGAAGTCCGCCGACGTCGATAATGTGACGTGTTTATAAATTTCGTAACGATAACTTATCATGGAGGGACCTGTAAGATGAATGGAACATCTTCTGTGGGCTTCCCAGGCTGACAGAACCATTCATAAAATTTTCCGTATTAGATATTTACATATTCATAACATGTTTTAAACAGCGAGAACACAAAATGAAGCCATCCAGACATCACGTTGGTTTTTATCGTGTTGTGTAAAGTTTATTTCGGAACGTTTAATGTAATGTGTTCGATATCTTTTTCCGCGTCGTAAAATTAATAATCTTCTCTAGTGTTACAAGAATCAGCTACGAATTTTGATTTCAATATATGTTAAAACACAAGTAAAGGCCATTCACAGGAACTGGGTCGTGATTCACAATTTTTCCCTCATAAAGTGGAAATCGAAGCAAATTCGTTGCCCTTGTTTCCTTTAATAAAAAAAGAAATTAATAATTATTTTTAACATAATCTTGAAGATTCTGTGGTGTTGTCTATTGAAACATATAGTCAATCACAGTCTTGAATTGCGGTTTCTATGCTAAATAAGACTTTTCCCTGCTCTTTCATCGAACTGACATATGAATGAAATAAAATAAAATGTTTTACAATAAACAGTCAGCGAGATACTTACTAAGATCATGTTGAAAGGATACGTCGAAAACGTCTGAAATTTCAATTGGACGTGATGCCTCTGCATTCTATCACATCTCCCTTCCTAACCTGTAAATTCGTAACTGCCATCCTTCCTAAAATCTTGAGACCACTTCAGTACTTCAGGCCACCTAGACGGAGAGTAGGTGTAAATCACGAGTCTCCACCGTGTGCTTTTCCGAAAACCTTCGCTCTCTCCGTACAGGATCGGGACGCTTCATGTAACAGCCGGTGATAGCCTCTGCAGTGCGATCGCCTCGACCATTGATATGATGCGTTGCGATCGCTTCAGTGACAGTTGTTCCCGCCACTGCCTGCTCTCTCGCCGGGCGAGGCGCCTCGGCCCGTGGCCGAGAGCTCCGCTGTGTCGATTGGAGATCAACAGTCTCGGGTTGCCCCAGGCCACCGCCGGGCCGCCCCGGGCCTCGCCGCTTCCGCGTAGCCCTGGCGCTTGCGGTTGGCAACGCGCTACTCTTTCAACGCCAAAGAGTGCGCAAGGAGATAATGCAGAAGCACGGATCGTACACAAATGTAAATTCATATTAATATTATTCGTGAGTGATTGATTGTAAAACAGGAGTCTGCTTTATTGTTGTAAGCCTAATTGCCAAAACGTTGAAATTGTCGGAAAGAAACGTTCTCGTGGTGACAAACAGATTTTTCAAAGAACTGACACATACTTCCCGTCCTAGAAATTACGTATGTGTATTAGTGGTAGAATTAGTTGATATAGATAAGTTTTATGTAATTTCCATTATAGTCTTCCATATAAGTTTTATTTCATTAACTAGAATTTCAAAGCGAAAATTGTTTTTTTCACAACCGAAGTTGTTTCGAAAATTTCATCTAATTTAGAATGGAAAAACATGAAGATAGTTTATCTTTGTTCCAAGCTTTATCTTGCTTGGAACTTTCCTTGAAATGAACTAAGCTAATGTGAATGAGATTGGGAAACACCAAATTGCATCTGTTTTTAATTACTATCTTTATTTTTCTTTATCTAAGGAGACTTCGACTATTCAATGTATATTTTTTAATTAGATAAATTCATTTCTGTAAAATGTTGGATATCAAATTAGGAGTCCCCAAAAATGTGTATGTGCAGAGAATAGTAGAACTTGCAGTAGAACTTTTTTTTTCAAAAGTCAAAATTGAAATGAATGCATTGAGTAACATTATTCAAGTTTCCTTTTATTTTCATTGTTAAATATTATTTTGTAAAGGTTTGGACTCATTTCAATGTTCTGGTATTCCTAATTAATGTCATTAAGTAGATTTTTGTCCAAAATTGTTTAGTTAACTAACTCATCGAACATTTACATTCACAATTAAAATTTCCTGTATTAATTTCCAATAAATAAATAAATAAATAAATAAATAAATAAATAAATAAATAAAAATGCGTCATCACTCGGAGACGAGTGGCCTCCCTTTCACGTGTGGTCTTTCTGTCGGTGCCCAGTTTCCCTTATGCTGATACCTAACGGAAACCGAACTTCACTTCTCGGATCGCGTGCGACCAAATCGTAAGGAGCGGCTCCCGATCCCCGCAGCATCTCCATACCTCCGCCGCCACCATCCAGGCAGTGGCTACCTGTCCTCCAAATATAGCTCGCCCCTCCCCGCCCCGCCCCACGCGGTGCCCCAGGCCTCCCGTCGGGCGAGTCGCTGGCGGAGCAACAAGGCGAAAACGATAACCGCGGCGCGGAAAACCGCCCGCCCGCCCGGCTCGGCGCCGGTGTCCGGTCGCCCCCCTCCCCCTACCCTCGCGGCCCGCGGCCGGCGGCGTCCGCGCCGTCGCAGGGCCATCGCTCGAGAGCTGCTGCTCTGGCGGAGCGGGGGGGGGGGGGTCGGCGCGGAATCTTCCGGCGTTCATTCACAGAGCCCCGCGCGGAGTAGGCGCCTGAGGCCGCTGCGGCCGACGCCGACGCCGTCGTCGTCCTCGGCTCTGCTGTCACACAGGCCCAACTGTATGGGATGAGGACGACATGTCAACCGAGGGTCGTTCGTTAGGGGAGGGTATTGGTTAATAACTCCCTCTCATAGAACGGAAATCTAAGTGAATATAAGTTGCGATCTCCTGCCAATCAAATTCTACAGCTTTACGTTCCATAATGCGGAATCTTGTCTAAAACGGAAACAAACCTGAGAATTCGCTTTATATATATATATATATATATATATATATATATATATATATATATATATATATATATATATATATATATATATATAAAGTTTGTGTGTGTGTGTGTGGATGCATGCGTGCGCGCGTGTGTGAATATTTGATATATAAGAAATAAACAAGTGATGTAGACCCTGTGCAAATTCTTAAATGAGTAAGAGTGCAAAATATATTTGATGTGGGTTAGTTGAAGGATCAATGGTGAAGAGCTTGTCAGTACGGGAACCAGTGGAAAACGGAGCCCTTGGAGTCGGAAAGCGATCGTGTGGGTCTGGGCTCGCCACGCCGCGCCGCCTCCCGAGTGCGCGACAGTAGCACCCAAGCCGTGTCGCCTGGTCCGCGGCCGCCGCGCACCGCTTCGTTATCATGACGCTCACGCCCGCACGCCTCCCCGCACCGGCATTTCGTCCCGCGGTCCCGTCCCCCGCCCCCGCCCCCGCGTCTTCCTCCGTCCCCCGAAGACGGCGCATCCCAGGCGCGCTAGAGCGTCCGGCAGCATCCTATCCCCCCGTCCTCCCTCACTCTCTCTCTCGTGCCTCGCCGCGCTCCTCTTTCGCTGCCTCGCCTCGCGCCGCGGCTGCCACCCGGCCTCTGCTCTGCCTCCGCCTTCGCCTCCGCGGACCGCCGCGGCTCCCGTCGCGAGGCTATTCATTCATAAAACGGAGCTGGAGCAAAGGGGCGATTCACTCGTAGGATTCGTTTCAGATTTGCTAGCCCACCATTTACTCCTGTTTTACACGTCGGTGGCAACGCGGACTACAAGGCGCTAACGACTACGTACAGTTTGCAGTCGTCCTGAGCTTGTGATCTCTGAGATAGAGGCGTGTTATTCAACGGATTCTGTGGGTGTGGCTCTCACTTTCTTTTCCGTCATTTATTCGTGATATAAACATAGTTACGTGAGTGACACATTTTTACACACTAGCACTAATAAGGAATTTAGGGTAATAAGTTTCCGAAAGTTGATATCCAGTAGGTTTTTATTTTTTACACTTCTTGCTTTTCCTCTCCCTCACAGTTGTTCGTCCCTTTTAACATTCATCTCGCATAATCATTACTTCTTATACAAGCAACGAATTCAGATACAGGCCAATATTATAGCGGGCATAATATTCTGTTTGCGCAAGATTGTATAGGGACGCAACTCAAAGAGATACAAACAGCAGCAACAACAAAAAAGCATGACAAGTCCTACAGCAGAAGGAATTAAGGGAACTGAACGAGAGGAAGCAAGCTTTCCACAGCTTGGAAGGTATATCTGGAACGGTTATGTTTCATAATTGGGTTTTTATGTGCCTCAGAAATTATCCTGTAGGAGCCCTAGTTACGTCGTCCCGTAAAATATGAACGACTTCGGGCGAAAAAAAAATTACCAGAAGCACTGGTTTGTACTCGGTGTCCATGATGTGGTGGAACGATTCGAAAGAGAACCAGAAGGGTGTAATAGTCGAGGTAGGTCATTCCGCCCCCAATGTTTTTTTTTAATTTAAATGATAATTAAATACAAACTAATATTTCCTTTTTTATTGACGAGAGACATTTATTACAATAAATTTTATGACAAATGAAATTGAAATTTAAAAAACACATTCAGGAAAACTACTAACGGAAAGAGGTCGTTTAAGCGAAAGATGAAAGAAAAAACCGGACGTGAGGTTGACCAGTGTGCTTTTGTGCTTCAAAACAAGCTCGTAACAACTTGCGTCCTTCTTAACGCTCATTTGTTAATGGAATTCCTTGTGTAGTTTTGCGAGTGCCTCAACACTTTGTACTATGCGTGACATATTAAATATTAATCACAAAATTGAAAATATTTAAGTATCATGAAAACTGATTACATTGCCTCAATTGAGCTTTTTACCCCAACCTCAGTGGCGGTTATTGATCTTACCTTAATTGAAGGTAAGCTTACTTCACTAGAGAACCTTGTGTAACACCAGTGCTATAATATTGTGAAGCAATCGACAAATATAGCTTAATCATTTTTATATCCGTTATACAATGAATACTTATTGAATACAGTAACGCATGTCCAAAGTAACACATTTTTGCGATTTTTATTAAATCAGAATGTCCAGACGTTGAGCAAGAGTTTTGCTGCATTTTTAATAGTTAGTATGTTCGTTTTTTAACAAAACTATTTTGTTTTCTTGTGTATGGAGCCTAGCTAATTTCATGTCAAGTTTACTGTCTACTAAATGTACCTAAACTTGCGTTCTCCCCTGCTCCATATTTCGTCGTCCGATCCCTTGTGCGCTTAAGCACGAGGTGTGTGTTGGAGAGACTGTTAGGTGCGTGGCGCGGCCGTGAATCCGTCAGCGGGCGGAGGGTTCCGGGCTCCTCCGCGGCCGCAGCCGTCGCGCGTCCACCTCGTCCTCTGCGAATCGCGCGGCTCCAAATTGTGGCGTTTATAATTAGACGCGCGGCGGGCGGCGGAAATGTAGGTTGCGGTGCGGTGTGCCGTGCTGCCGCTGCAGTGGCTGGAGCCGCACTCCGCAACTATTTTGCGCGACGCCTCTCGCTCGTCGCTGTAGACAGGAGGTTAACCACGTTCTGTTGTTGTGAATCACCGGAATAGCGTCGATGGAGACGTCGGCGAATGGGCACAAAATACCACATATTTACGGTTGGAAATGCTCCTTTGAAACTAATGTGACTATGAGGGGCTGCCGAGTATGTTTTAAGCGACTTGAAATATCAAGAACGTGAAACCAGTTCCCGATGTGTTATTGTAACAAATGTTTTTCAATCGAAGTGGTGTGACTATACACGTTCTAATGTTGGAACGGAGGAAGAAGTCCAATCATAAATCACGCATTCAGTTCACTCTAGAAGTCATACTAGAAAAAAAAAAGTTTTATAACTTTAAATCGTTTGCTGGTGAAATTCTGTTTCAATAGTATAAATGGAAACATCTGAACGTGGGTGGTACAGATTAATGAATTGCTTACTTGCTTCATTTGTGCACAATGCATGTTCTACAGCATAGTGCTTTCTTTTCTTTTCTTTACATGTTTCGTTCTTTAATTTGCAAATTCATAGTTGCCATTCATTTTATTTTCATGGTCTTATGAAAATGGATACCCTGAGTATTGTCAACTATCTTGATCCGCTACTTTCAAATTTGCAGCACATATTCCACTCAATTTCTCGACTTCGGAGTGTAGGCTTGCTATACCACACATCTGTTTTTCCATTAACATAACGTCATTGAAACATCATTTATCCACCTGTCTCAACAAGAATAATCACAGCATGACATCAAATATGTAATATGTTCATTACATGGAGCTGTTATCTATTTTATTATTCACTTAAATTAGACAGAGACGTTGTTTCCTGGCGTGTAGATACCAATAAGTAAGACTTCTTAACTGGAAAATTAAATTTATTTATTGGTCCTGAATAGTGAAACCGTTGAATTATTTCATGTTATAAAATATTTTAGAACTTATTTCCCACCTTTGAATGTAACGATTCGTGAGTGTAGATTGGAAGTATTGATCGTACGTGTTGATTACACAAAACCAATATTTATATTTTTAGGTTAATTTCTGCTACAATAAATTCATTAGTATGATATGAATTCGGCTCACTTCCTCCAGCGCTACCCTTTTTCTATCCCGTCCCTCTCCCTTTCTCCCTCTCGTCCACCTCCTTGTACTTCGCCGGCGAGGAGAACAGCACGGCACATCCCGCTAGGCTAGAGCGTGCGGCGGCAGCAACAGCATCCTCTCTCCGTCCCTTCCTTCCTCGCCCCTCCGCTCCGCTCCGCGCCGCGCCGCCGCGGCCGCCGCCTGGCCGCCTGGGCCTCTGCCACGGCGCCTCCGCCCGCACCCGCCCGCCGGCCTGCCCGCCCGCCGCGCCTCGGCGCGGGGCCCTGGTGCGAGGCTATTCATTCATAAAACGGAGCTGGAGTAAGAAAGCGGCTCGGGTGGGGAGCGGCGCGGCGTGGAGGGCGGGCCGATGGCGCGGGGGGCGCGGAGGGGGGAGCGCGCCGGTCGTCGGAGGGGGTAGGAGGGGGGGCGTCGGGCGTCGGGGAAGCGCAGCGGCGCGGCGTCCACATCTTGCACCATTAGTTGTGCGTAGCCTGCGCTAGGGTTCGCCGCCGCTCGCCCCGGCTTCTCTCTTGTTCCCTCGCTCCGCGCCCGCGCGCTGCGCCGCGCCTCGCCTCGTCTCGCGAGTGGCAGGTGCACGGAGCAGCAGCAGCGACCGCAGCGCGGACCACGCTCTCGCGAGCGACCACCGACCGCCGGCGGTTGCACGTGGGTGACGCCGCCTACGCCATCGCCTCCTGCAACCTCCATGTGACAGCGCGCCCGCCACCTCCGCCGTCGGCCCTGCGACCGCGCCCGCGCCCTCGCCAGCGCGTGTGTGTGCGCGTGCGTGTGTGGTGTGACATGTGCGCCGCTTCTGCCGCGGCGGCGTTACCCGCACGCTATAATTAACTTTCTCGTTCAAGAACGCGTATATTTCTCCGGGCCGGGCTGCCCTGTCAATATTTTTAACTCGCGCGCCCGGCTTTTACGTAAGAGTGCGTGAGTGGCGGTGCGTTGGTCCCGGGACATTCGCCGGACGGGACGGGACGGGGCGTCCGCCGGCCAGGACTAGCGAGCACGGCGTGCCCACCCGCTGCACCATGAAGAGCTGCGACGGCCGGAAAGGCTGCCGGCGTGCGGCGACCAGCCACGCGACCGCCGCCGCGCTGCGCCTCTGAAGCCGCCACCGCCGGCTCCACCGCCCGCGCCCGCGCCGCCAAAGGACCTCGAGTGTTTTGTGTGTGTTTCCTTGTATCCCTTCGACGTACCTGATCTAGTCACCCACATGTATATAGACTGGGAAAACTACTCCGTTATGGGAATAAAAACTATGAAGTCTTTCAATAGGCCTAGAGGTGAGTAGTCTCTCGGTGTAAAGTGAGAAGTGTGTGTGGTTGTGGTGATTGTGGTGGTGGAGGTGGTGGTGATGGTGCGTTTGGTTGGCAGCGCCTCTTGCGTTGAGGCATGTGGGGGTGGATACGCCTGCGACTTGTTCGCTCGATGAGTTAGGTAAATATAGCAGCTCTGGCTGTGTGAAGTGCTTCAAATTCCTTTCAATGATGTGTGTGCAATCATGGCTCCATCTTTGCATGTAGTGTTAGACAGCAATTGTATTTTCTTTGAATGATTAGAAGTAGTTAACTCATTAGCTTTTCTTTTCTTTAATGCTTTCTTTTTGTTAAAAAGAGTAAAAGAATTGTTTTAATTAATTGAAACAAACCTTTTACTTGACCTTTTATGTATCAGACTAATTCACTTTTAATCCACATGCCTCAACAAGTGTGCACATTTCGTACTACTTGCATAATGTTATCAAATAATACACAGTATATTTTTGCCATTTATTATGTGCCAACAAACAAATGAAATTCATTTATTGTTCTAATTTACTTTAATATAATTAGAATATAGGGCACTTGTTCAGTGACCGAATTGTTCTTTGTTTTGCAAAATGTAGATTTACATGCCATAAAATGAAAGCTCCTTATTTTTCCATTGACTACTTATTAATTTCTCCTCTTTGTTTGGCGAATTTGAAATTTCACTCGACACTCATTTTCCTAGCACTTCTTCCCGAGTTCTGTTAATTTCTTGACGGCATCACCAATAGCAGGTCGGATGTGATAAACGTTTCTTTATTTCGGGTTACGTAAAGTTTTAACGTTAGTGAATGCTCCTATTCGTATTATTCAAGGAACATTTGGATGAAGTATTATAGTTATTGCCGAATTATGGAAACATACTATTAGCATTATTTCAAACTTGATTACTATGTATATTTGACTAACGTGAACAGAAATTTCAAAACAGAGCTCTGTAATCATCAAAGAATAGAAACACTCCATAAAGTAGTGATTGATGGCTCCCAAGTATTTTCGTGAAAGCGTTGTCACAATAGACCACAACCAAACACCCTCTAATTTCTACGTCCAACCTTCTTTTATGGTAGTGTAAGTGATAAACCAAGGGCACCTCTCCATGGCTATCTACCCTCAGCCCACGCACTCGTATTTCAAGATGTGTACCTCTGGTTCCGTTCATTTCTCGGCGGCGTCCTGCGGAGCAGGAACAGGTCCCACAAAGGCTCACCGGAAAGAATCTCGCGGGCGGCAGCCTCTGTGACTTTTAAACGGCCGCGTACCTGCGTCTGCTCCGTTCCGGGGGCCGCCGTTTGCCAGACGGTCAGCGGCGTAGTGCACCTTGTGGACTCCGGCGGCCCCATTCACCAGACTCGGCCCGCCCCGGCAGGTAGCCGCCCCCCGCCCGCCCGCTGGCTCCTCTTGCCGCCAGATCTTCCCGTCTGGTGTGGTCGCCGGGAAATTACGCCTCCTGCGTTCTCTTGTCCGAGCTGTGTGCACGTAATTTCGCGAGGGCCTTTTCGGTTTTCTTCCTCTAGCCTGGGTAAGATGTCCCTTTGAATCGATTCTTTGATGTCTGAGAATAATAAGACATCAAAAGTATTGGGTTTTGCGGTCTTGCTCGTTGCGTCTTTGGGTCTCAGATCTAGATCTCTTTAAAACTGAAAATCTTTAACTTTTAAACATTGGTGTCCAACAAGCATCTTCTTTATCATTGTCAGATTTTGTCCAAGTTCTAAACAAATTCTCATGTCCTATGGCGTGTAATGAGCGAACATTTAATTGTAATGTGCAATTTTCGATTTAGCATTTTGATTTTTTTTGATATCAAATTAGTTCGTGAAGTCCAAATCTTCATCTACTTCTTTACTTGTTTCTTTAATTTTCCTTGCGTTATTTTAGAAAGATAGTGTTAATTATTTTACATTTCTTTGTGTTCAATAGGTGAACTATGTTCACTTCAAAAAGTCACCAGGCAGTGATTTCATGTTCCATCATTTATCTGTTCTGTTTATTATACACCGTGATATTGTGCGAATGTAACTAACCAAAATTCACTAAGACAATGCAATAACCTTTGTAATGTAAGAGCTCTTTTCATACTGGCACTATCTGCTTATTTCTTTGTTTTCTAGTTTTACATGTCAACATATTCTAAAGGTGATTGCACACCGCGCTACCGAAAATTGTATTAAAAATGACGTTTCTCTTATGTTAAACTGTTTCCGAAATTCGTTGAAGTCTAATTTGAAAATAAGCTCTTCAATTCAGGTTTCTAAAATATCGTGTATTGTCCACTTCTCGCGCAGTTTAAAACCCAATCATCGAGGCGCAGTCGATAGTAGTTTGCAACGCAGATGAGTCAACTGGTTTTTTGCGAATGGCTCCGGCCGGACAGTGGCTGCCACCGCAGGCTGCTATCGAACGGTCGGCCGCTAATCGCTTACCGAGTAACAGGTTCCACACCCGGTGGCGGTCGCAGTCCGTCGGACTCTTTAAAACTCGCCCGCCCACGCGGCAGCGAGCGAACGCCTCATCCAGATGAGGATTGCGGTTGTAGTGCGCGGGAAGGGTATGTTTAGCTCCGTTCCTGGCTGGGAGGCAAGAAGTGAAACCTGGGCGGTGAGCTGGGTTGCTTCTTTTTTTTCCTTTTATCAGTTCATTTTTCTTGATGATGTTTAAATTCAGAGGAACTCTGTATACGAAGTCACCATCTGCAAAAGCCGATAATCAAATTGTAGTTTAACTTTCACACAAATATGCTATTACGTAGAATGAGCGTGATTCAATATCGTTTGGGAAGTTTTCGATGTTCCAATTTTCGTGATTGAACGTTAGTATTTCGCCGAGCTGTTTTCATTATCTGAACTTTCGTATTTTTCTTTTCCAACATCACATAATCAGTAGGTTAACTTAAGGAATATATAAGAAATATATTACAAGGTGTATGTGAAATATTTTATTTACGTAAAAGACCTGAAAGCTCTCAATGTTCTAATTACACGTAGGCACAATCAATATTTTCGCTCATCTTCATTTCATTGCGTACAGATTCAAAATATTGTTTTATGTCCCCCATTCTAGAAGTTATCAGCGTGATATGTCAATATTTACTTTCAGAACCGTGTAATTTTAGTCTATGTAAAACAATTCATACGAAGTGTGTTCATGCCTAGGACCCACTTCGGAATTATGGATTCAGGGATATCCGTATGTCATATTTAGCCATTATCTTTGTGCTGGGCAATATGCGTAGAACGATAATTGTTCGTGCAGATAGCAATTCATTCAATTCTACACTGCAGTTTTTATGTCATGCACTATCAACTTCTCCTCTTCATAGTTCTACATTCAAGTAGCTCTTGATGTTCACGAGGGACATGATTAGGAGCACTAACTTAGCAGTAGATTAGGAGTCATTGCAGTAACATAACGTAAAGTAAAATAAAATTTATGATTAACTATACAAACGGCGGGCTGAGTAATATTATGTGTTGGGTACCAGAGTGTAGTTCAATGTCCAAAAATGAATGTTACGTTTTGTGAGTACATTGGTCGGCCATTATTTCGTGCTTGACCGTGGGTGTCATTAAATTCGATTGGTCGGGGTAAATCGCTGGCGGAAATCCTTAGTGCGAGGTGTTGGCGCGGCACCTAGGCCTAAACGCAGCGGCGGGTGCGGCGCTGCGCTGCTCCGCCGACGCCACCGACGCCGTCGACGCCGGCGTCGCTGCCGCCGCCCGCACGAAGCCCCACGAGCGCCTCCCTCGAATTGACGGAGCGCTCCCTTGAAGGGTGACTGGAGTTGATGGGGGGGGAGGGAAGTACGTGTTCGACAAACTCCTGCAGGTTGTGGAAGCAGGGCATTGTCGCTGCGATAGGTGTTGCCGGGCCCGCCGAGTAGTGATTGCAATACGATATGCCAGGCGGTGGGAGCTTCGCTGGAATTTTATATATTGACGATAATTGAACTGGGAATGGAGTTTGTGAAACTTTGAAATTGTAAATTTTATTTACAATTGAAATTAATTACTTGGGAATATACAGGATGTGTGTGATTTCAGAAATAATTTAGATAAGATGCTTTTCTTATTAACGATATTCATATTTCATGCGTTATATTTACGTCTCATAACTTTAAATAATTGCTCTTCATAATATTTTTTTTTTTAACATTCAGTTTCACACAGAGATTACGTTTTGCCTCAGTGCGTACCCTGAATATCAGTAGAAAAGAGGTTTGTATGTTATAAGCAAATATGGCGTAATCGAATGGTCATTTTACAATGATCTCTACTGTATTAATAATAATTACTGTAGTATTATATTAAATAAGAAAAGTATGTCAAATAATTTTCCTGCTCAACATTTAAAATAATTAAAATAAAGTCAAATGAGGGAGTTGAACGTTTTTCATTAAATCTTATTTGTGTCGATACTTCTTTCATCCATATACTTTTCTTCTTCTGTCATAATAGCTCGAATTGTCTGCTTGTTTGGTTAATTTGATTTAGATTATAAATGGAAACGAAATCCTTTTTGTTGTATTCACCTTACTGTATTAAATTACGTAACAGTTTATCATTTTTTATTGTGTCAACCCGAAAGGGTTTATTAAGTATATACTGAGCTGCGAAAAATGCCGAACTTACTCAAACCTGGCATAAATCATAACAGTTTCCATAGGAACCGTGGGGCAAAATGTTCGTCGCATACCTGTACACGCAGCGAACGCCTTATCGACGTGGACGCACGTGTTGCGTCGCACCCTAGGGGGACTGGGCTGTGTGCATAGTAGGGCACTGCTAACAACTGGAAAGGAGTTTTATCTGTGTTCGGTCTTCCCCTTGTTGATTTTTGAGAACGCACAGACTTCTGGCTTATCTCTTTTATTGCGAACTTCTATGACCTGTTTATTTATTCGTGGTCGCGAGAGAACTGCAAGCCGTTGGATTGAGTCCCGATGTTGGTATACCTGGCTCTAATTATCCAGCAGTTCTGATATTCCAAACGTAAGCGATAAACTGAATAGATAATTTAAATTGTAAATGGTGTTTACTGAATGATGTATTCATATGAATTATTTATTGTTTTCTGATCTCAAATCGTCCTTAGTTCGTATAGCCTGAAGTTGTCTTGTGTGTATCTGAACACAAAGCTACGTTGAACAGTGTGAAAATAATTTATAAATTGTGCACTGTTTACGTATATACGATATCAATTTTGCGATAATCGCTTCTAAAATCACCCGCGTTCGTTTAGTTTCGAACTCGCGGGTGTTGTCACTTGTGTAATCGCTCACCACGCTCACAGCTGCTTACGTTCCCGCTCGCGAATACTTTTCGAAAGTGATTTAGCGTATCAGAGGCGGTCGGCTGTATGTAAATGTGGGGTAGTTCGTGCCGTTGGATAAGGCTCCCCCGCCCGCACTTGCGGCCGCGCCACCGCCACCAGCGCCGTGTCCATTGCCACCAGAGGTGTAACTCGTGTTGACTCGGCGGCGCTATCAGTGGCGCTGGCTGATAGGCGCGCCGCGGAGGGGGGAGGGCCCGCCGCGCTGGGCACTTGGTGAGTCGCGGGCGCCGACGCGCCTGCCGGCCGAGTCCACGTGTGCCTGGCCACGATCCGATACTTCGAACAACTATATTACTCGTACGTGTTTGGCAGTTTTAAGCACGGTGTAGCGTCCAGCAATTGACAGTATGTGTCGATCTTCTGCGCATGAGCAGAAGCTTATAAGTGATGCGAAACTCGAACTGCGCAAGCGTAGAGGATTGCTGTCGATAGTTGTAAGGCAACGCTGTGCTGAAACTCCCTGTTTCGTATCAGTAATATAAGTATCTATATTGAAATAATTAGACTGCAGACACATTATATCTATTGTTACAAGTATACTATCAGTTTCGGTTAAGATGTTTGTTTCGCTGCTGCTTTCTTGTTTTAATTTCATACGAATGCAACATGTACTTCTTGTTCTTTGTGTGGGGATAAAATATTTATGGAAAATATATATGAAGTACAACAAAGCTACATTTTGAACTCTGAGGTAAACAAATGTGTATGATATTAAGGATCGGTACTGATTGTTGATATCCACAATTCGTCAAATAATGTCTTCTTTTACCAGTAAAGTAAATATTCTCTAGTTGTCAGTAATATTGTCAGTCTTTTTATTACTAAAACTGGTGGCATAAATTTGTAAAAAATGCATTCTATGAACACATCAGTATAACGTTTCTAAGATACAATGGCACACATGAACTTGCAAAGTGCATCAAGGTGTGTTGTACTATAATGTTAAGCAGTATTCGACGTTTGCTTGAGAGCTCCAGGAGGTCGGTTATTGTTTACCTGAGCGTCGCGTTGACTAGGCCAAGCGAACGGTTTGTGGGTAGCGGGCCGGGATCCGCCGCCAAGACGCGAGCTCGCACGCCTGCACGCGTCGCACGGTCCCGCCCCGCACGCCCGTGCGTTGCGCACGCTTCCTGGCGTCTGGGCGCACCGCTGCGCTGGCGCGACACGCTCCTTTCGCGACTGCAGCTCATAATTTCGCGGTCACTGCCTCCTCGTCTTTCTAAGGAAGGTTTAGAGTTTGGTAGGTATTAGTTCTATCGCCCGTCGTTCATGACTTTTCTCCTCCCGAGTCGGTTTTTGTGAAATACTGTGTCCTTACAGGCTTGTCCGTTAGTTGAAATAGTAACTCTTTGGAACAGAAGTGATTTAATTAAATGGTGATTACTTCCAAAATCTCAGAACCTTCACTTTCCATATTTAATTAAATGCAAATAGTTTTTATGTGGAGGTTTGCAGTTTTTAAAAAACTGATAATTTCTGGGAAACTTTTGATAAGCCTCTAAGCGTGTTTCATTAAACCGTTACCTTTCCGCTATGAGATGTGGCGTCAAAAATTATGAATATTCCTCCTGATATTTAATTGGAAGATATTAATTTATTTGTACTAAATGTGCTGAAATACCAAACTTTCAAAATTTAAGAAAATTACTTTCTTCAGTGAGCGAATGCGTGCGTGTTCATTTGCCGTTTTATTCCGGTTCTTTCTTGCGTTAATGAAAGAAACACTTTAGTGTGTTTAATCTCAACATTCGTGCCTTGCATCGTCCTGATGGAGGAGGAGCTTCGAGGACCGGCGAGGGTTTGCGTGCGCTGCGGGAACGGCGTGTAAATCCATCAACGGGGTGGACGGAGGGAGTGCGTAAGAAACATAAAGCATATGTTCGAGAATTTTCCACATCTTTAGTAGCATCAAGTATCGTAGATTAAACTGGTGTTTAATACATGTTACTTGCTGCCACGGAAAGGGGGATAAGATTCCCGAAACAGGTGTTTCGTTTATTATTTTCTATATAAAAATGTATATAAAACACTTCGTGAATTCTTATTGATCATTATGCATTCCCACATCATCTCTGCTGCCACCTCGGAAGTTGGTGAAACAAATAGTGGCACTGTCTACTAAATGTACTGACACTTGCGTTCCCCACAGCTATATTTCGTCGTCCGATCCCTTGTGCGCTTAAGCACGAGGTGTGTGTTGGAGAGACTGTTAGGTGCGTGGCGCGGCCGTGAATCCGTCAGCGGGCGGAGGGTTCCGGGCTCCTCCGCGGCCGCAGCCGTCGCGCGTCCACCTCGTCCTCTGCGAATCGCGCGGCTCCAAATTGTGGCGTTTATAATTAGACGCGCGGCGGGCGGCGGAAATGTAGGTTGCGGTGCGGTGTGCCGCGTCGCATCGCCGCCGTCGCCGCCCCGTAGGCCCAACGGCGGCGCCTTGTCGCTCAATGCGGCTGCGGTGACATGCTCGTTTTCGCTCGCCCAAAGGCTGAAGAGAAGACGCATGCAGTCGAGAGTAGAGCGTGTACTGTTGTTGGCGCGTATGTACACGACGTGTGTAGATCAAAAAGTAGGGTTGTGCGGCTGGAATCGATAGACACAGCAGTAATGCATTTCGCCCTGAAGAAGGTCTCCGTATTACTACCGAAACATTATAAACAATGTAACTATTCCGCGGACGTGACGTGTCCCGGACAGCCAAGTAACTACGACTTGTGTACTTCCCTTTTGCAGTGTTCGCATTAATGAATATAAGCGTACGGAGTTTTTTGATATATTGATAGAGCTGATTTTTTAAATTCTTCATGGGTAAGAATCTTTCTCCACGTCTGTACTTCCCATTAAAGGCTTCGGTCACCTAAGAAGAGCAATCACACGACATTAAATATCAATGGATTTTTACTATTTAGAAGCTCTCTCTTGACTTGATCTACTTGAAGTGTTGCTGGGGCAATTTTCTCACGTATTAACAATTTTTCATTAACTCCCTCGGACTTGTCAAACAAATTTTATTTGCAAGATGTCAACGCTGGTCACTAAGACATTGTGTATTTATTCTAACATTCAGGCATGTTGAAACGTACATTTTTCGGTAAATTGCATTCTATCCAATAGGGACCATGATCCAATAGGCACTTTCGTAAGACACACATAAATTTAAATGTAAGGTTTGTGGTCAAGATATCGTATTACATCTGGCATGCCATTAATATTGCATGATAGCTCTTCACTTCTTCGAATATTCCTTATGTTGATGTACACTGTTGTCATCATTCTCATTAAAATAATCTTTGCTAGCTGTAAATGAAATGGCATATACTTTTGTTTCATTTCTTTTACTTTTACTTCAAAATATTATTTTATTTATTTCGCACAGTGTCATGTGTAAGTATGTAATATATAAGTATGTGTGTACATCTACCAAGTTGTCTTGTGAATTCTTTGTTGATGAATGTTTATTGGAAGCATTATCTCACTAAATGAATTTTAGGTGTGGCTGGAATATTATGGAAGCGTTTGGCAATTGCCGTTTCACAATACAGTGCCATTATCAATGTCGAAAACTCTTGCAATTGATCCGGATGTAGTTGTTGCATGTCCTTACTAATCCTAACCACAGGCAACCGCGAGAAATTGTGTCGTTTTGATAAAGAACGTGGAAACGCAATATTGTACGGTTGTGTGATCATGTATATAATGATCTTACATCCATAATTCTGGAGAGCTTATAACTAGTAACTGAGTGCTAACAGCTTATGACATGTGCGGATTTTAAAGTACATGGATGTAAAGACAATCACGTCTAGGTAATATTCGATGATATGCAATACGTTTCTGAATAAAGTATGTATTTGCTATTAAATGTATTACAAAAAGTAATTAGTGATTATTTTAAGACAAAACTTCCCTCATCATGTCTGGTACATTATGCCTTTGCTAAGCCGGATTTCATGTCAAAGTTACGTATATACTAATTATAGACCGCACCTTCCCGAAATAAATGAAACAAACTTCGCCGTCATAATAATAGGCTTACGTTTCTGCAGGAAGATATATTTCGAAAATTATGCTCCCTGGAGGAAAAAGAAATGCAAAGTTTTGGCTCATCCCTTATGAGTATAAGTTCCATTCCTTTGAATAAATATCGACTTACGGAAAATCAATAGTCCTATGTGTTTGTTGAAATTATGTCGCTCGATAACTTTGGGAGCCAAAGGAGCACCTTCACCAGAATGACTTCCGCATCACTCATGCTGGTGACACAGTTCCCGCGCCTCAACCACACAGTTCCTGCAGCTTCCGGGCATCGCCTCTCGATCGGTCTTTTTATTTCCTCGCTCCATTTCTTTTTTCTTCTCCGCCCTCCTCCTTCAGCCTCGCCATGTGAGCACTCCTTTACTCTGGGCCTCCGATATGATAAGGACCTGGCTTTGCGGAAGGATCTGTGTTGTTTACTGGGAAACATCTGCCTTGGACTGAGCGAAGTTTCAGTGCGAAGGTTACAATGTTTTCGCTTCGTATAAGAGATTTAAATCGATTTTCGAATTTCGAGAATGAAAATTGGAAAGGGAATTCCTACAAATACAATGAAGTACCAATAAATTTTACATATAAACTTGAGTCTTAGTACCAAGGAAGATATTTGAGTTGTTAAAAGCCCCATACACGTTTGGAATACGTTTAGTTTTAATTCGTACAGGTTTGAACATTAATCTTTAAAACTAAACCTCATGGCTGTGCACGGTTTGCGTGACTGCAATTTTCTAAATCAGTGTCATGAATTTTCGTGCCAAAAGTTATTTTTTTCTCCCGCAATGATGCGATTAAATAGCAGATTTTGAAAATTCAATTCATTAAATCTTGAAATTCCATAAAGACGATTCAATTAATATGAGACTGCAATATGAAAAGGAAAAACTAATGTACATAGTTTAAAAAAATACTTGTGTACGAGGACAAACTTAATTTTAAATACGAAGTTGAAATATAATGTAAAGGAGTTAAATAACATGAATGTGTTTTCACTTAAAGCTAATATTTTTTGGAGTAGTTGCTGTTAGGATTTTCTTCGTCGTCTTCGCTTCTTCTTCTCCTTCTTCTTGTCTTTACTTCGTACTTGTTTTCCGTGCGCTCGCTGCTCGTGCTTGGAGCGCTGGCGAGCGAAGCCTGCTCTGGCTCCCCTCATTCATGAAGCATCCGACTGCGCCTCCGTTGCCGCCGAGGTACTTTTCCGACGGCGGGGGCGGTGGGGGGCGGTGGGGGCGGCGGCCTTCGCCACGCTCGCTCGGGCGGCGGCTGCTCGCGTGCGACTCCATGCGAGAGCGCGACCGCCCCTCCCCCTCCCTCTCCCCCTCCCCATCTCCCCCCATTCCCCCTCGAAGGGGGCTCCTCAACTGCCCGCGACCCCCTCTTCCACAGCTCATCTCCATGGCCGGTTCGACGTTCATTGTATGAGCTACCGGTTAAAACAGTGTTGGAGGGAACGAGACCCCGAGTACATAAAGAGATGCTTTGAACATGAATTTTGAGGCGGAGCTAATGTGACGTCATGTGTATTCCCTCTGCTGATTCGCTTAGAATGTGACAGTTAGAGCTAGTGAGAATATGGTCCCGTACCGACGTTCAAACATTATTTGGAACCTACGTTTTTAATTATTGTTAAACTTGAAGTAAGAATTTTGCAAAAAGTGTTTTAAATAATTTTTGTTCTATGCAATTTCAATGCTACGCTTATTAAAATAATTGTAACTTCATCAAAATAATTTGTTTTTTCAAATTAATAACCCCTTTTTTAAATTTCCTTTGAACGACAACTATTTTAGTGACAAAACACTCTCTCCAAATTGGTTTACCACAGACTATTATCTCTGATAATAATTGTAGCAAAGCCAAGGGTACCAAAATAAATTTAACGGTGTGTTAAGTGGCTTTCGCTCTTGCTTTCTTATGTGGATGTGGTGAGCGCTTTATTCTAGAATAAGGATAGATTCCGTCGATAGCTAAACATCCCCAGTTCGACTCGCTCGTCCCATTCGTCCCGAAAGCGCCCCGGCGCTGAGGCAGCCGCGCGGGGTAAAATGCATCTCGTTAAGATGAGGCGGTATTTTTAGCGGTATTGCAGGAGCGGTTATTTATACAGGGGAAGCTGCGGCGGTGAAGGCGGCGGACGGAGCGTTCGCGGCGCCATCTTGTGAGCGTATTTATTTTTCCGCGGTGAGCATTTTCACGCTTCGAACACCACCGATCGTCCTTAATCTCTAGCTGTGTACGGCACTCGCGGATGATCGCATGCGGCGTCTTTAGGTGTAGTCGTGGATGGAGGTGACTATGAAGTAATATAAGGTAGACCATAGGTCGTTACTAATTTCGCAGATTGTCAAGTGTCAAAGGATAAATGGAACGGAAATATATACATTAATGTACCGACAATTAATGATTCTAACTACATTTGGCCTATTTTTGAAAGAAAAAAAAGAAAAGAAAAAAGAAAAAAAGAAGAAGAAAAAAAAGACCCATAAATTGAAGTCCCAGGAGTAATATAACATTGCTGATTTTTTTTTTGCGGATGATGGTAAGCCTGCTATAATGCAACAGTATAATGTTTAAAATACTAGCTTCCTATTAAATTAATTAATATAAGCTTTCCGTAATATGTTATTTTCCTATTGATAAACTTAAAGTGCATATCGGAAATTCTCCTCTCCTTTTTTCTCCAAAAGTTTGCTTTTTCTGATTGAGCTCCTTATGTATCCAAGTATCTGCGCCGTCCCTTCCGCTCGCAGCTTTTTAGATACTCCTTCGAAAACGGGGCAACTCGTCCGGTAAATTTTCCCGTGGAAAATACTTATCTGTAGCGTATGAGTGACGGGTAAATATTGGCAACGAAATGCGGAAGTGAATTACTCCATCCCATTTGCCGCATATATAGGCAGATCTTTTATCGTTTGGCCCTAGTTCGGATCGCGGCCCGGAAGTATCGACAGGTACTGGGAGGATTGCTAGATAATTTCTCTCGGCAGTGTTGAAGTGGGTCACACTCTTGCTTGTTTGCGAATGAACTCGACTCTGTGTTCAATGCAGAAAAAAATAATGGTTAGCTCGAACTAAAAGAGAAAATTCGTTTGATGAAGTTTTGAAATGTACTGCAAATCACGCAAGTTAATTGACTTTCATTGACTCGCCCGTGGATGTCGAAAATCTTATGTTACAAGTAACATCCCCGGGTTTGAGGGATACATTGGTATATTTATAAATCAGCTACATTCACATCTTATTATATAATATCTTAAACTTCCGAGGTTGCAGATTATTTTGGTGGCATTTTCTAAATGGTTTCTTATATTAATTGGATAATATTTGCAGGAAAAAAGTACGAATGTGAAGACATTTTCTAGAAAGATTATCATTATCGGCCAGTATTGACAAAGTAAAGCCAGGTCAAGTTACAGTCTTCTCCTGAGGTAATAAAAGTGAGTGGTGGGGGAAGAAGGGTGTTGAACCGTACGTGGTTCTTCATGGATGATGCAAGGTATATGATTACTCGTAGCCGAGACATGAGCCTCCGCAGTCGCAAATGTCCAATACGTTGTAATAACATTGGGCAAGGAGAACGAATGGAAAGCGAAAACAAGAGCGACTGCGCTACTACTGTAATGATGGTGCACCGTGGGGCGGGGAGGTGGGGGGGGGGCGGCGAGGCGCTGGCGGACGTGGCAGGCTCGGCCTGAGCCCAATCGAGACATGATGGGTGAGTGGGAGGAGGAGAGGGGAAGAGGGAGGGAGGTGCGGCCTCTGTGAAATGCTGGGTCGGCGCGGGGCGCCGCCCTTTGCCTCACAACTCTTTTCGCAACACAAGTTTTTTAAAAAATTTTTTATTATATTTTTTTCCTAATGGTAATTGCGCAGTTCAGTTTTACATTCACCAAACATATGTTTGATGACTTATTTTTAAACTAAAATTAAACTTACAGCTAGCATTGCGGATGAGGAAATCTAATCATTACCTCTAATTAGGGTCAATTTCAGGAAATTGCTTTAGAAATATGTGAAAAGGGTACCTATTTTTGGTTCGTGTAGAATAGATAGGGTTTTTATGGCTAGGTTGAACCTCGTTAAATTATCAAGATTAGCCAAACTTTCACCAAAATCGACCCTATCGACACTGACGACACACACACACACACCGCTAATCCACACTAACATCCTCGAGTATCATGAGGCTTGCTGGAATGGGCGTGGCTTATCTTGTTCTTACTGCCCCAACCCCTTCAATTATACTTTGCAATGTACATTTTAAAACTTTGTTCTTCTCAGTAAAATAATTATTTATTTAGATCTCTGTGCATTTTTTTTATTCGTGGCTAAGTCGCTATTCAGTGGATGTGCAAGTGCTTTTTAAACCTGTTTTCCTTGAAGATCATACCGTATATCCCAGAGAATGAATGTGGGAGGATACTAATCACGTCTCTTCTGGCTCATTGTAGGAGATACGAGTGTTGTTGCATTAATAACACTCTTCTCCCAACGCGTCGTAAGAGAGTTTCTAAGTTTTACAGACAAGGAAACTGCAAAGGATCTTTTCTATCTACTTGCAAGTCACACGACTCAGGAAAATTGTCACAAAACACGGTTACAGACCCGCTGTGTAAGATATATCCTTTTTTTATTTACAAAGTCGCACATGAGAGTAAGTGGACTGTAATTTTCTACCATGTATCTTCTTTAAAGAGTTAGAGATAAATGTAAAATAAATTATGGTTCTTGAGAATTTTTGTGAAGCTTTGTTCTGTTGCAAAAGTTGCCAGCGTCATGGTTAAACTGGCTGGAATTGCTGACAGGATAAAACGCGATTATAACTTCAAATGTTCAAAAGTCGAGTTTCGCGAAGTGCATTTGACCGTCATACATATTCAAATTGGAATTTGCAGATAACGAATGAACAAGATGCAACTACATTCTCAAAACGTTTAAGCAAATTTGTTCGAAAAGCTATTCGAAATTTCTAAAACGGAAACAAACACAAAACAATTCCGTGAACTCTTCAATATTTTCACTTATTAATGGAATTTCCCGTTCAAACTAGAGAACTGTGGATTGGAGAGGGCTTCTTCAGATACGGACAAGCAAGGAGCCCAGGCCCTAACGTTCAAGTAGCCGACGGCTTTCGTTCGAAACAATTTTAGTACGGCCACAGTGGAGCTGATTTCGGCCGAAATTTAGGGCAAAACGGACGAAATCAAACGAAATAGATCGTCCGTCAGCCGATGTTTTCGAACGCCGTCGAAAGAGGTCGTTCTGTTTCACTGTGACAATTTCCGTTTACAATAACGTATTTCAACGGCTTGGGAACATCTGGCAAAAGTGTCAGACGCAGGCTGACCGATATTTCGCCCAAAACGGGCTCCCCTGTGATCGCCGGATTGTGATAGCAGACGATCGCGTTTTCCTGGACTGGAGTATGTAAGGGGCCAGACCATCCGGAGTGGCGGTGCCCTCATGCTCTGTGCGGGCGCCGCCGTGCCCGGCGACGACGCGGCGAGGCGCCGCCTCCAAGGACAGCTGCGTGTCCTTGGCGCCGCCCCGCCGAGGACCGGTCCGCGTCTATTTCGGGCTCGCGTGAACCCGGGTGTGCAATTAGCGTTATTACCCGCTCATGACGTCAGGCACCGTACCGACCGCGGCTCTTGCTCTGCAGAACGAGTACTTTTTCGATTTTCCTGAGGTTGTGATGGTGGTTCGGTGTTTTGAAAGTTTTTGTTCTTGTTCCATTTTCAGTACGTCGATTTCCGATATTTATATTAAAAAAATGTAATTTAATTTTAATTTAACACACGTGGAAAGATCAGAATTCTGGAAACAAAAAACTTTTTTTCTGTTGTGTATTATGTTATTTTATAGATTTATTTTTCTTTGACCATATTTAGGTAAATTTCATAAGAAAATGTGTCAATAGACTTCAGCAGATATTGTTCAAGGGTGGGTCTCTTCATTTGCATAAATGTCACATGCATTATAAATTATTTTGCTAATCATTGAGTTAGTGCAGGGTGTATTCGCTGGCCCGCCTGACATTCATTTGGCAACATGGGGATCATACGCATGTTTCTTATAGCAAAGTGTGATGGACGTCATTGCAGAAGTTTGTAGTCGATGTGCACCGCTCCCTGCTGTCCGTGTTCGTCGGGCGTCGAATGCTGAGTTTCGCCGAAGAGTTTTTACAAGAGACTTCTGCTTAACACATCGCGGGGCCTTCCCCGGTGCTTCCCTCTGCCCACCCCCGCCCCCTTGCAGTGCCCCCCTTGTTCTGTCTCGTCTCCTCGTACCCGCCCAATCCTCCCGCTCCCCTCTCGTTCCGCTCCATCCATTTCGTTCTGCCCCGCCTCGTGTCACCATAGCAACTCTTCTTCCGGCTCGTACCTTCTCGCTATTAGGGCTAATGATTTCCAGTTGCTATCAGGTGAATTTGCTGATCCAAACTTCTTAAAAGATGTGTTCGAACTTTCTGTGGGTTTCTCAAAACTTGCAATTACTGTCTTTAGGGGCTGTTTTACTTTTTTGTTGATGTTTTTTTTTTTCATTCGTTCTGAGAATTTGCAGGATCGAGTTTTTGTTAAAGCTCGGCTAACGAGTTGTAGAAATGCTTTTGGAGTATGTTATCGTTTTCAGTAAACAGGGCTTGAAAAAAGTACAACCGTGATTGAATCCAACGATACAGGTAATTATTATTAATATGCCAGAGTATCGCACTACCGGCAGCTATAATGGAAGGGGATCGTAATTTAATGTATATTTTATGACTGCGGAAAGACTATTGCATTTGAAACTTTTTGCTCTCTGTCCATTCAGTGCTGAATCTGAAGTAGTCTGAATCTTCGGTTAGATTCTTTTCACTTCTTCCCTCTTTGTGACCTTATTTCCTCCCATGTTGTATGTGGATTCGCTCTTCTGAGAAGCCACACCACTGAATTGAAAACATAGCTCTAATAAACTTGTCTGCGTTATTGAATTCCAAACCATTCGATCTGGCCTCTTTGAAGAGGAATGCCGAACGAGTCTCAAAGTCAATCAATAACTGCGAGTTCGGAAGGACAAGTGACACATGGTGACGACCTTAGCTATAGATGGATATTTCGTTTTAATTTGATTACTTTGCGGGTAGGTTTATGCAACGTGCACAACACTAAGAGCGCGTGTTAGATGTATAATTATGACCTGGATTTGGAGACAATAACAATAGGAGGCAGGAAATAGTAACGATTATAATTAAGAAACAAAAACGTTTTTTAAACACGTTTTTTTTGTTTGTTTCCGGAAGGTGGCGCGCGTTTTCATTTATGGTATGAAAGGGTCAGTAAGGGTGGAAGGAGCTTTTTTGTTTCTCGTTCAGGTGCCAATGAACCATGTCGCAACAGTGACTTCAACACACTTCTGCATGACTTGTTGTCTTAATTCATGCGAATGCAAGTGGGAATTCAATTGTAAGGCACCTTATATAATTCTATAATTATTACAATAATTATCGCAACTCATCAAATGGTCCCAAGTTCAGCCATCAGAAGGATTAGTTCGTAATAGCTGTAACCGAAGCGTCTAACGAATGATTGGCTGGGAACCGTCTACATTCAAAACCTCTCCACATCCTCTCAATTCGCACTTGTTCAATGGCGATGCCCACGTAATGATGTTGTATCAGGGAAATATAGAGTTTGCAGCACACTCTGGCGCCGCAGGAACGAACCAACTCCATTAATCGCGATTACGTGACCTGTGTGGCTCCCTCTAATTACACGCGATAATTCTGGCGGTGTGTTGTTTTCCGCTATCGCTCTAAAGTAATGTTGGAGTTGGCGCATGCCCCGAGGCTCAAAAGTGGCTCTTCATATCGAAAACAAAATATGTTTTTCACACTGCGCAGTACCTTTCTAGGTTTGATTTCGCCTCATTTGTGTAATCGTTATGAGTACTGCCTCCTACAAACACACACATTGACACATATTTTTTTTCTCTCTCTCTCTCTCTCTCTCTCTCTCTCTCTCTCTCTCTCTCTCTCTCTCTCTCACACACACACACACACACACACACACACACACACACACAGTTTCACCTGCTGCGCGACCGCCCTTCGCCCGTGGCCTGCGTGGGCGTCGCCCGGGCAACAGCCGGGATTCCGCCCTTCTCGGTGCCTACGTGCGCGTCCGGCAGTCCGTTGCGGCGGCTGCGTGACTCTCATCGAGGGAGATGCTCGCATGTTCGGAAATGTATGCTCCCAACATTGCCCTGCATACTCTCATTCTTCTCCTGGTTCAGCCTTTTTCTGTTGTTGAAAATTTATCGTCGTATTAACAGCGAGGTCATTAGCGATCACGGTAGCGGTAACAGTATGATGTGATATGGTGATGGTGAGGGGTGAAAGGACGGACATAAATACAACCGCTGGACTCGAACCCGCAATCCTTCAGCCAGAGATCGCTAGGCCAATACAGCCTTAACAATGTCAGCCGTCGGGACGACTGGTCCAGCTATGTTCACAAGGTTCACGTTTAATTCTCTCTCTGCGAGTGGAATTTTTTTTAATTTACATCCGTTTTCTAAATTGTCCCGTTATCGTGTTCGATGGTATCATGCCATTGTTATGTTTGTGTACGTTTGGGATTGTTTTTCAAATTGATCTGTCTCTTAGTTTTGGCTTATTTACTGCTTCTCATTCTTTGATCAAGCTATGCCATGGACCTTCGTGTTTCTTAGTTTACTTAGTTTTAATACCTTGCTTTAGTTGCATCTCTTCTTATGCTTTATTTCCTTCCCTTTGACCGGCTTAATTCTTTCTCAATGTTAGTTCCCTGATTTCATCTTTATGTCGCCTCCCACCCTCTGCTCCCCGCTGCGCCCACAGCCGCCTTTCCCCGGCGGCCTCTGCCTATTCAATTTTCGTGCCCCTCTGCGTCCGTTCAGATCACGGCGAGCAATTAAGGTATTATCACTGCGGGGCGGCGACAGCTTGGGGGGAGGGGGAGGGGGGGAGCGGGAATCGCTTCGCCGCGGGAGGCACCGGCCCCTTGACAGAAGTTGCGCCCCCTCATATCTATTTCGATTAGGCCAAGATGGAACGGTAGTGAGAGCAGAGCACGGCTACCGGTCTTTTGAGGCGCGTCGCATTAGCTTCGATGATCACTCCCTCGACATTTTCGGTTCTTTACGTGAAAGTAGGTGGAAAAATGTTGTATGAATTTATGTACCTCATTCTCTTTGGAAATATACTGTGCGATTTATATAAATGTGAACTGCTCTTCGATTCATTTCAATAACATTTTCAAATCATGTTTCATTTAGACCTACTCTAAATGACATGTTTAAAGCAATAATACTTGCGTTCCGTACACCTTCTTCTTCTTCTTCTTCTTCTTCTTCTTCTTTTTCTTCTTCTTCTTCTTCTTCTTCTTCTTCTTCTTCTTCTTCTTCTATCTGCTGCATTTGGTGTTACCTTTTTACCTATATTATATATTTCTACATCTAGTGTCCGTACATCCTATTTTCGTTCCCCCCTTTTTTCTTCTTTTTTTTCTCTTTCTATTTCCTTCTCGCTTGTAGATGAAGTGACGTCTATTGTATTCCCTGTTTCCAATCAGGGGTGTAAAATTTTGTGACATTGTGCCCCAATCCACTCGAAGAATGGGCGGAAAAGCGCGTCCTAGGAAGGGCCAATTTCGTCTCCTTCCTCGCGCTTTGGGCCGAGCGCCCCCGGCGAGCCGCCCCCCTCGGGCCCGACGCACAAGGCCCGCTTCACGAGTCCGCCTGCCCTTATCAACGCGCGCATTGTGCCGCGAATCGTGACGTCATCCTCGCTGGATACTATTCTCCGTTTCAGCTGCGAGAAATCCCGGTACACAACGTGGCGCGATTTTGTGAAAGATGTTGCGCCCAAATCGTGTTTCTGCGCAGTCACTTGTAAATATGTTGAGATTCGGCGTCTAAATCGAATGGGAGTTCGGAATTTTTTTCTGTGCCGTATTGATTGCCGGAGCCTAGGATGGATACATTATTAATACTATGTTTTTTTTTGCGGACGCATAAACCTCTTTGCATTGCTTAAGACACATTGGTGTCAGTTGCATTCACTGATTTAATTCAATATTACGTATAAAATTTCTGCTTTGGGCTGTTTCAGTAAGCATTTATATTTTGCAGTACCGGCTTATATTTTTTTTTAATATATTACACATAATTTCCTGAATTTTAACAATCATGTGCATTCAGTTTTACTTTAGCCTGATGGTCTCGTATTTACGTCGTATGAAAATGTGTCAACCGAGTATCTCACAGTAGACCCACGATGGAGATTATGATTACTTCCAATTTCACGAACATTGAGGAAAATAAAACCACACCATGAAGAGTTTAATGATTTAGAAGTCGTGAGACCACTTGTAATATTTTCAAGAAAATGTTTTTCTAATTTCCTAACGACTGCTTTCATGTAATCTTACTCTATTGAAAATTTTTGGTTTCAATCAAGAAAATTATTTTAAAAGAAAATATTGTTCATGTTCCGGGGATAAGATCTCTGTGCTACCAAATTGTATTATAAGCAGTCCAATAAGAAGTTGTGAGGGGAAGAGGCGGCGCTGGTGTCCGTATTTTGTTTCTTTTATCGCACGACATTGTTGGTGATTTCATTTCGCCCTTTCGCCGTACGTATGTACATCTGTGGCATGTCCTTATTTGCTTCCTTGCTTTGAGACCCGCGATATTAAAATATTAACTGGAATTTTAATTAAATATTCACATGGTTCAGCTAGTTGTTTTTGAGATGGACGAGGGTTTCCGTTGTCAAATGTACTTTACCTCGAAACGCTAAATGTGGGAACCGAATTAATCCGAATATAGTCGATGTTCTTCCGCTTGTTAGTCTTCTGTTCTAAGCCACCGCCACCGCATCTGCCTTGGGCAATGACTGACTGGTCCATATCGAATCTATGAGCTATGACGGAATTAACCTGTAGCGGTCCGTGTGTGTGGGGCTCCCTTGTCAGAATGCGCCGTGCACGGTGAGGTGGGGGGGGAGGTGGTGTCGTTTGCCCGCGCTCTTGACATTCAGCGCGACGCGCTATCGCTCGTCAACGCGCACCTGGGGCGCGCTTTGAGGGTCAACGCTTCCTATGCGATAAGCCCTCCGCCGTCTCCGCCTCCGCCGCCGCCGCCTCCGCCGCCGCCTCCACCACCGCCACCGCCACCGCCTCCGCCGCCGCCTCCGCCTCCGCCTCCGCCACCGCCTTCGCCTCCGCCACCGCCACCGCCGGCGCAGACTTCGGCGACCCGTCGCATGCCGGCCTCTCTAATGCGCGTTCCGTGTCTGTCAAGTACGCGCGACCGAGCGCTGTTGTATTTTTTTTTCTTCTTCTTTTGCTTCTTCTTCCTTGTCTGCGAACTGCCACGCTGTGATGCCCACCATCATCGCGATCCGCAGTGACCTCGTGTGGAACTAGTGGTTGCACATGGATTATTTTCTTCCAGTCGCCAAGAATTTCCAGTTTGTTACGCTTTGTTGTGGTCGTATACAATTGATTGACTGTTGCGTGAATGATGTATCTGATATTCTTCCTGCAGAAGTGTGTAATATTTTCCAGCAAGGTTGGTGCTTCCGTTCTGCTGGAATGAAACTCGGGTTAGAGTATTTTCCATAAACTAACATATGGTGGTCAGTGGTAAAATCTTTTATGTTGTACGGTTTCTGTTGTTTTCTAAAGATATATCTTCTTCAACGTACGTCAAAGGTCACGCGCCCACAAACTTCTTGCTCGTATTCCGGTCTCTGGTCCCGCTACATTGCGGTGAAACACGGTCATATCGAGGGGCGGGCGTTACTATGTCGTTCCGCGTGTGTGCGAGAAGGGCAGCATTTCTATGATCGTAAAGAAAGAATGTTCATTTAATCCTGTTAGATTTCGCGCCGACATTGTTCACAAAAATATTCAATTGATACTCTTAGATATCTCAGATTCTCTTGTAGCGTAATGTTAAACGTGGGGGCGTGGGAGTAAACCGCTGAACTGAAACCGAAAACTTCGTTTGATAGTTTTGCTTGTCCGAAAGCCCAGTTTCAACTCGGTTGTTTTTGTCTTTTAGCTTCCACATTATGTCTCTGAGTCCCGTAATTAGATAAGACTGCAATGAAATTAAGGTAGATTCCATGTAATGGGAAGTTTATCGTGTCAGTGTTCATGTCAAGGGCGTCTTTGTCAATTACCAGTCAAGGTCGTATTTATGTCAAGCTCTTGAACTTTGTTTCGATTTTTTAAATATTTTCTTGTGTTTCTAACGTCTTTTCGTCGTGTTTTCTTCCTTATCTCCTCTCCATGATCACCCTTTTTGTTCTTTCACCTTTTTCATCCGACTCTTTTCTCATCCTACTCTATATTTATATATTATATATTTTCTTATATATTTACTTATATATTTTCTTCCCACCGTTTCTTTATTCCTATATTTACTTCCTCCACTCGACTTTTTTTCCAGCTTCTTTCATCTCACCATTTTACCTACTCTACTACATTTCTCGGTTTTCCTTCTTCGTTTTTTGTTCTTCTTCCCTCCTCTTATCGCTTGATTCTAGTGTCTCTTCTCTCCGCTGGAGCCGTGTGTTGATCGCTGGCTGGCGCGCGGCCTCCCAGGGAAAAGGAGTAAATAATAGGGCGGCAGGGGCGTCCAGGGCCGGCGGCGGAGCGCGCTGGTTGGGTTGTGGCCAGGCCCAGGCCCAGGCCCAGGCCCAGGCGCGCGCCGCAGCCTTCTTTCGCAACCCTCGTCGCCTCGCCCCGGCGCTTTTTGCGGTGCATTTCTTGTTTATTTTGAGCGGAAGTTACATGGACGCGAAATATATCGATTCGCGGGCCGAACAGATGGTGTTACAAAATGTCGAGCTTTTTAAAACGATGATAGACATACGTACTTCTCGCTTGAAAGGAATTAAGGGAATATAAATTAAATCAGTAATATTTTTTTATGTTAGGTAATACATGCGCAAATTGGTATGTTCTTTTTGTGTAAACGATTGGTTTGTAGACGTGAAGCTATTTACTCATCGATTATTTCGTAGTATTTGTAAATTGTGGAATCTTTCGGTGACTGTGAGCAACTAATGTGACTCACTCTGATATGAGGACAGATTCACCGTTATTTGGTTTTGCTGTTAAAAAAGCTTATGGTTACTCACGTAGTGTTATCGCAATGCAGGCAATAGGAGAACATGTTACTAACAGAGCAACGTAACGGGAATGTCCGTTTTCCTTCTGTGGTCGTTTAGTTTTCACAAATTCTGTTTTTTCCGCTATCCAGACCAATTGTGATGGAATGTAACTTAGTAATTTTATTTATTAATATTGATAACACACTGTAAAAGATAAATAAAATATTTCTCCTTACTCTGTAGCAATATTCTTTGGAGGAATAAAACACAAAAAAAAACGTAATGTTTGATATGAAAAAAATACTGTTTGTACGTGTCCAGAACTATCCTGTAAGATTGGATAACTTCAATCTGCACATCGTGCATTTAGTCTGAATTAATATCTGCTGTTGATAGTGTATTTTTCTCAAGTGGGTTTCGATGCGGTTGCAGTTCAATATATCGATATTTAGTTTCATTCATCACAATTTTGTTGCTGCTCTTATCTCTTCCAATAAATGGGCTGTAATGCGAAAAAAAGCCTGTGTGGGGACCGTAAAGTCGAGTGTTGATTAATGTTTCTGGATTGCATAATCATAAATACACTCTTCTGCTTTACATATATTTGAACTATTGTTGCTAAAACAACCATTTTTTCTGGCATTATTTGCCACTTTTGTAATTTTCGAAAATTCAAATAATTCAGCGAACCTGCGCCGTTTGTATTTGCGAACATTGCTTTATTCGAGAAAAAATAAAGAATAATGAGTAGTAGTTTGTGACAAAATATTTTTAAAACATTGCCTTCAGATCAAACATATTTGCGACAATTACAGATATTTTGCTACGTAAATTGTAATTTTTTAAAGATATGTCTTTGTAGAAGAGATTTTATTAAGAAAAAATACCTCTATTTTAAATACTGTTGCTGTAGGAAGACGCTGAAAATTTGGGAACTAGTTCAGTTTTGAAAAATTCAATGTATTCAACAAAAATTAAACTTGTCATTTTTTAAGCATCCTTTGCTTAACCCGAGATGATTTAATTGAAACATTTGAAAGCGTTTTGAGAAAAATTTGGAAGTGATAAGGCTGTATGTACTGGAAATGATAAGGCTACTCGTAAAATCAAAATATCATTTTGTAATTCGCAGGGTATCGAATTTGGTCAGATCGATGAGGAAATATTAGGTATGAACGTGTGGCCACTTGCGTTAACCACGGACAGATAGACATATGGGACACGCAGGGAAGGAGGGACGTTGTGTGGTGATCAATTTTTCAGTTTCTAGGATCCTTTACATGGGGATTCTGATTAAAGGAAGTAATCTTGTATATTTGGGAACAAATTATCAATTAACAATTAACTATCGGAAACAGGACACCACAATACAAGCATTTATGAATAAAACTGGCGACTTTCCGTTACAGCGTTAAAATACTTCTCATTACTACGTAAGTACGTAGGTAGGACAGTAAAAAGCTATTAGGAGTTCGTTTTTCCAGTCTTGCTCTGTGGATTTGCCTTTCACTGGTTGTGATGGCAGGCCCTCGTCCATTACGTCTCCGGCACCGCTGGCCGCCCGCCCTTGTTATTAAGTCGCCGGCCAGGTGAGAGGCCAACCGCCCTGGTCCCCCTGCTCCGCCATTTCTCGAGGCGCAGCGGCCTGCCGGCCTGCCTTCGTGGCCCCGCGGGGCCCCCACCTGTCGCGGGCACGTGCCGGCCAGCTGCCCCCCGCGCACACCTTGTGAGCCCCCCTCCCCGCCCCGTGCGCCTCCCCCGCCCCGCCGCCCGCGCGCCTTCCCCCTTTTTTATTATTATCATCGGAGGTTTTTTTTTTTCGTTTCTTTTCTTCGAAAAATACCCACGGACGGCTACCACCCGTTCACAATTTGCCGCACGAACGGACGAAAGAGAGACCCCCGGCTGGATACATCATCAAGTCACCGGGGAACAAAAGAACATCAGCAGACCGCCCCGCCCCCTCCCACCCGCCCTTGCCCCCACCCACTCCCGTCGCGCGCCCCTCGTCTTCAGAGCCCTGCGGTTTTTCTTGCTATGCACGCTGTAATTTATGTCTTTATATATCACTCTCTGGACACGAGCGGCGTAATGATATGCGTCTTCGCAGAGGCGGCGAGGGCGGGGGCGTGGCGGGGCGGGAGGGTGGAGAGGGGGCGGCAACGGCGTGCCGCCTCACCGGCTGTTGCGCGCCCGGCGACAATGATCTCCGCCCTATAAATTGGAATTATAATTAAAAATTCCTCTCGGTGGCCGTGGCTGTCCCACATGGCGCGTGCCGTGCGGGGGAGGGGAGGCGATGTACGGGCTCTGAGCTGCGCGCAGATGCTTCTTTCTGGTGGGTGCTCGCTATCTGTGGACCGGGCATTTATCGTAGGAAGTAGGTCCCTAGGTTTTTCGTAGCCGAGCTTGTGCAAAATATATTTCGTTACTTCATTATTGAACTGATTTGGGTTAAGCGCAGTTGTATCTGGAAGGACTAGTGTACGGGAAGCGTATCCAATTGTACTTTCTCGTATTCTATTTATTATTTCTAAAGCAATCGTTAAGCACATATAAATTGTAACAAGTGTTTGTTTCATATCAAAAATATCCCAACGCAATGCGTCAACAAAATTGATTAAAAACGCATGTTAAGAGAGAGAAAGTTAGATGCTGTTAATATTAAATATCATAGTTTCAGCTGCACGAGTAGTAGCATTTTTCCTTTTTCTCCCTGGAACATTTTACCAGGAATATCCTCTCGGCAACAGTAATCTCGCATTGAAGAATTATGTAACCGAGTTCCCTGTGGCATTCAAAACTTTTCGCTCCGGATCTGCCAAGGAGGGGGGAGGGGGAGGTGTTTGATTTGAAAGGAGACGTGTCAATTAGCGTTAGTGAGATTTATTTCGAGCGCGGGGCCTCCGTCGCGCGATCTCCATTAGGCCTAATTGCAGGCGCCGCGTGAAGGAGTGCGCTGCGGCGCGGGTGGATGCGGGCGCTCCGCGGCGCGGCTCGGCGGGCCGTTGCCAAATGTCAGGCCGCCTCCGACGCTCGCTGCAACTCTGGGAGCGAACGCCCAACCTCCCGCTTTTCGTTTTCTCTGTAAAAGAAAGTGATGTATCGTGAGGCTTTAAAAGGAACTTTGTACGACTTTCTGTACAATTTTGACAAAAAACAATTACATTTGAAGAAAAAAAAACTGTTCAATTTTTATGAGACGGTGTTTTTTTGGCTACGACTAAAAACATTTTTCAATTTCCTATGACAAAAATAAAATAAATTATTGTAATCATTAAGATCATCGCCTCACTGATAATTTCATTCTCGCCTCACAGATCATTTCTTCTTATATGTAGCAGCGTGTTCATCCCGGAAATGATAGTTTGGTCTATAGGAACTCCCTGGGTTATTTATAAGAAATCGTGAGATGTGACCTGGCTTGCGGCATCGGACGCTTCGCGTCGCGCCGTTGGCAGCCCTGCTGCATCCCCCTAACGACGCGCACATGTGGCGCGGGGCCGCGGGCAGCTGACTCCGCCCGCCGCCGCCACCGGCGCTGTCGTCTTCGCTTCTCCTTCGCCGCCGCCGCAGCCCCCTTAATTGCGTTTAATTGTCCGCCCGGAGAGGCCCCACCCCATCCCGCCCCGCTCCGCCTCGCAGAAACCTTCTAGGGGACTTGGGCGCGTGCTCGGCCTCGTCGTCTCTCCACCCCTGTCCCCGCCTCCGCCTCCGCCTCGCTTCCGTGGCCGCCTTCGCTGCCGCCGGCGTCTCTTTCCCCAACGGCGGCCCCGCCGCCGTCGTCCCCTGTCGCCGTGTTGCCTTCCCTCGTGGAGTCTGCTTTGTCGTAGCCGTCGCCCTTACACAGCTTCGCTTGTTCTGTTCCTCTTACGATCTCCCGTCGCCTGTACTGGGACGCTTTGGACTTTCCTGCGAAAGGTTTCTCTTCTGTTCCTTTGAGCACGCCAATTTGATTTTGCCGCCTTCTCTGCAACACCGTCTGGTTCTGTTTGTTTCCTTGTTTCCTCACTCATCGCTTACTGATTTTTTGAACGTTCATTTCATTCTCGCACATTCTTCACTCCATTGCTAGTTGTCTCTGATTGTTTAACAAGTTTTTCGCTCCGTGTACTCTCTCAATGTCAGTCTATCTGATCTTCCTTGTCCCTATCCTCTCTCTCTCTCTCTCTCTCTCTCTCTCTCTCTCTCTCTCTCTCTCTCTCTCTCTCTCTCTCAATACATATTGACTTACACTGGTGCTGAATGTAATACAAGATCACTCGTCCTCATTCTCAATCGCTCACATTCTTATAACTCAGCCTTAAAGCTCGCAAAGTGGTTTCGTTCTTTTTCTCTTATTGCACACTTATGTACTTTCTAGGTCTACGATTCATCCTCGTACTTCTTTTATCGTTAAGCATAAGCGGATGCGTCTTATGAAGTCCACCGGAACAAGTTGGCGTGTTTGTATTATCGAATTTGACTCGTACCAACTCTCCCCCCCCCCCCCTTTCGTTTTGTTAACTTTGTATGACGAGCCCTAAGCAAGGCCTCGGAGTCACGAGACCTTCAGCGCAGGGCTTCTTCCTCCTCCTCGGGCGGACCGCGGTCGCGCGCGACCTCGCGTGCAGCCCCGCCCCTTCCCTCCCCTCCCGCCCCACCCCGCCCCCGCGCTCTTAACGAGACGGCGACCGCAGCGCTTTGGGCCGCCGCCGCCGCTGTGCTTCGCGGAAGCCCACGGCCGTGTGTGCCGCCGCCGCCGCCGCCGCCGCCGCCGCCGCCGCCTGTGATTTCCGAAGGCGCCGTCCGCGCGCGCCGCAAACACGCCCACCTGTGCCGGTCGCCGGCGCGTGGGCCCCGCGGGCTGCGTGCGGACGGCGGCCGCCGCTCGCCGGCGCTTCGCGAGCGCTGCGCTGCTGGTTGGAGCGACTGCGCAGGGGCCGGCTGCCACGGCTGGCAATTCCGGGGTTCGACATCCGACGGAGGCGGATTTTCACACCAGCTAAATTGCTAGGTCGGATGCGGCGTGCGTCGGGAGCGGAATTCTAATGGCTGGATCTCTTATAGTTCTCCGTGGTTTCTCCGATCAATACCAGACGAATGGCGAAGACATATCGTAATAAATGGGCCCTGGATTGTCGTTCTATCCTTCCTCATCCTCCCTTTCACTCCCACAAGCAAGCGCCTAAAAATTACTAACAAATTTATAACTCGTATATAAACTTCTATTTCCTGAAACTTGTATCACAATAACTTGTGTACTAAGTCAATCCTCAATGTTAGTTTTTTTCTACTTCCCTTTTTTCTATAACATGAAAAATATTCGATGAGTGATCTTGAGTATTATTCAGGGCGAAAGTAAATTTTCGACTGCAAGTTTGTGACACGTCTTTAAATGGTTCATATATTTATGTCGATTTTAAAATCGTTAACTGAAAGTTCAGCCTACCGGGATAAAAGAATTTTTGACGAATATCTTCCGCTTTTTTCCTAAGAAACATGTCTTTCATTGTCGGTTCCAAACATCGCGCGCCATAAGTTTATTGTCATTCGTGGCATTCATTATACACGGCATCCCCCGTATTGAGAAATGCCCTCGCCCGGTCTCCCGAGGGCACATGTCGGCGCCTATCCCTCGGCGGCCGTTTCTTTCCGCCCCCGCCCCGCCTCCCACCTTGTGGGGGCGGGGAGGGGCGGTGGCGGCGCACATGGCGCCCGGGGGCGCGCGCGTCCCATATGTGGCGGCGGGGGCGGCGCGCGCAGGTGCCTGGCTGCCGCCCCCGCCGCGGCCGTCGCCGCCGCCACCTGCCGCCTCCGTGGGGGCGGGGCGCGGACTAGTCTAGCGCTGGCGAGGCCGCTCATGACTGCGTGCGTCTGGACGATGGAGTGGTGGCACTTGAGTGGAGTTGAATTTCCCTAGCGTCCGATCTCGGGGAACATGAGATATATAGTAAAATATTTGATTTACTCCTGCAAAAGCGTGGCTGCGTGAGAAATATTCTTCTCTGAATAATGAAAAATCTAATTTATTTGTTAGCTTGAACAGGAAGAGAAAATATCGCGATGAAGGATCATTTGAAATGATCCCTCATTCCAAAAATAAATAATCTTAAATTTTCTCATTAAAGAGATATTTTGAATATCGAACGAAGCTATTTTCTGCATTTATGTATTGGTGTTACTTAGTCATGTTAGAGCGCTGTTATTATAATTTCGGAAACTGACACCTCGTTAATTAATGTTATTGTAAACCAAGAATAGTCATTTTCAGCGGTCTTATCTCATTCTTATTGTATGCCACTCAGCATGTTAGTAGAGAACTTTATAAATTCTTATTTGAAACTAGTGTAGTTAACAAAGTTCTAAACGTATTTATAGCGTTATCTTCATGCAGTAATTCGTGGATCCGAGAATTGCGACTTTCGTTTCCTCAAGAATGCGTGGTTTACTTCTGATCCTCTTCACAAAAATCGTGTTTTGTCGGTGGAGGAGACTCGGAAACCCCTTAATTGTTATCCAGCTAGTTCTTCGCTCCACTTCCTGCCCTTCCTCGCCGCGCGTGTCCCGGGGCGAGCCTGAGTGCCTGTGGTGGTGCGCTCAGCCCGCGCGCGCGTCGCCGCCGCCGCCGCCGCCGCAAAAAACCGCGAGAGCCGCCCGCCCCGAGCCCTGCGCTCGCCGTGGATTATTTTGTCTTTAAAGACGCATTAGGGGCGAGCGCGCGGTGTCGCGAGGCGACGCGAGGCGGAGGCCTGCTGCTCGGGCGATGACGTCTGCTCTGCCTTTGTAGACTCTACACGGGCGATCATTCCGACGTGAAATTGGGGGTCGCGGCCCGAAATGTTGTGTTTAGGATAATTATAGGAGTTATTCTGTGAATTGTATTTTTTTGTGGAAAGGTGATTATCAACAACGGATAGTTATTATTTTCTGTGCCGTTTATTCTTTATCTACAATTCCAAGTTTGCGATGTAGTCTCCCTGAGTATGAAGGCGGAAGATGTGTACTTTGGTACCAAGATGGAACGGAGTGTTCGAAAAGTAGAAGAGGTTTAGTGAATACCTATTTCAAGTGATTTTCATGAGTTTATTAGTGTCCATGAAATGTCTTTTACTAGGCTACGTGTTCCTGAGATGGAACATAAATGACTCTTATAATAAATTTCAATAGAATAGTGTATACAAGGTCTTGTTGAATCTTATAAAAGTTTCATCCGACTTGCAATTTGTTTCTTTTGGTTGAAACCTCACCCGATGATTATCCCAATTCTTACCGTAGAGCACTGCAGCTGACAGCATGACTTCTTTGTCCAGCGCAATAAGCAAGTATGAGAGTGCTCTGAGGAGAACCGACGTGCTCGCAACTTCTCGGAAGCTATTCGCGGGCGGCAGAGTTTGTCTCACCGCCGCTACGCTCCGCTCCGCGCCGCGTGGGAAAGACGCGAGTCGGGCGCGCTATTACGGAGCGATGAACCTGTCGCTGGGCTTACCAACCGCTTGTCCTTCATTACTCACCTCGGAGGGGAGGGGGGGCAGCGCTTGACGCTACACCTCTCAACCCACCCACGTACCCTCGTAATGGGTGATCTGCCTCGGCGGCGTGCGCAGAATGATGCGCTCTTGTTAGTCGGGAGATTTATTTAATCACGAGGTGTCGGCCACGCTCTTTTATGATAATTAGAAAGAGAGTATGCAGAAGTTCAGAGAAGTGTTGGAATATGAGATTTTTGTCCAGAATATTTGCATGCTATTTATTTCAAAATGAATACTCGAGTAGAACGTCAAGAAAAAAATATTGTTCATTCTACGTACTGCTCAGTACGTTTGAATGTTTCTTGTATAAAACTTACTTTTGTTTTAGTTTGAATAAAGTTTGTCCCGAGCCAACGAACGTGTGATTATTGTGGAACTCTTAACTAACCACTCGTGATATTGTCGGTGTTTCCAAATTCTAAACCTTAAAAAATAAATCACGTTTGTGAGGGATTATTCGTATTTGTGTGTGGTAAATCGATGACTTCGGTCCAGGGCAGAGCTACGAGATGCGGGGAGGGGCATAGGCGGCGTGTGAGAAATATGGCAACGCGTCCCTAGTGTGCCGTCGGCCGGCCGGGCGAAGGCCTATGCGGGCACAAGCACTGCCCCACTGAGCAGCCCCTACGTCTGCTCGCCACCCCCGCCCGCACCCTCGGCGCCTGCAATCTCTGCCTCTCTCTTCGCCACTTCGCTGCTTCCCCACTTCACGTGTTGTTCTTGTGACTGTCTTTCATAAATTCTGCCATTTCTCTACCATATATTTTTATCTCTTTTTTACTGGAATTAGTTCGTAACAATATCAGCGGATACTCTGCGGTGTATTCAAAGCAGATACTGATATAGTTTATCCTTTAACTAAAGGTTCAAGAGAAGGGAAGGATTGGCACTAGGGAAATTATTTCTTGGTTGATAAACCTTACTATTGACATCACTTTGTCATTTGTAGAGCTATTTTGAAATACATTTATAAATAATCAACCAAGATGGTTGTTTTTTGTCTCTTCGTCATATTCAAGACTACTTTCTAGATCTGTCTGTCTGTCTGTCTCTCTCTCTCTCTCTCTCTCTCTCTCAGCCATGTATGTCATCACTTCACAAATTTGTCACAACTTCATCAGTATTTTTCTCTTTTTATTGTTTTCTTATCTTTACACACCTCCTGCTTCTTTTATTCATAATACGGTTGCTTTTGCTGTTGTCAATCATCCCTCTGTTCCTTCTTGATCTTAGCTTTCTTGCTCTCGTCGATCCGTTTGTCCTTCGCCTTGGGGCGGTTGCGGTCCCGCCGCCGCCGCCGCCGCCGCCGCCGCCGCCGCCGCCTACGCGTCCTCGCCCTCCGCCGCCCCAGCGACGGCCCCTAACGAGCGCTGGAACAATTTGGAGACGCACCGATCCGTTGCGGGCGGGCCGGGCCGGGCCGGCCGCCCCTCCGCCCTCGACCCACTCCGCTCCGCCGCGGCCCGAGCGCCTGCAGGAGCAGCTCGCGTCCAGGGCTTTGAATCGACCTTCCCTGCGCTCCTGGCTTTTATTTTCTCTTCTCGCGTCGACAGACCTTTCTGGTCTTGTTCTTGATGAAGTCATCCAGGTCACCCCTTAATCACCTTTTTCAAGACTTGCATTTTTACTGTTTTAAGTAATTTATGTTTAAAAAAACACCAGTTTTTGAGTCATTCGTTAGGTTACACAGAATCTCTTGGAATTTGGTGTAGTGCTATTATGAACGTTTACTCATGTACTCATTTACACTTTTTTGGTGTTCATTTTTCATTGGATATGTGTATCTCCTCTACATATTGTCTTTTGATTTGGCGATTTTTCTTTTTTCTCAAAATAAAATTGTCAATGGATTTAACATTGAATGCGTGTGATGGTAACCATACAAAAGATGATGAATGTAATGATGTGCGAATAGACATGTTGGCATGAGAACCTACTATACCACAAGCACCTGCTGAAAAACCACATTCTGTACATGGGAATCGACCCCCCCCCCCCCCCCAACCTTTGACATCTTGTACTGAACGCTGCTCTGAATCTCTGCGCCACCAACGTGTAATTCTTGTGAACAATTCAGCTTATTTTTTTCTAATAATTTTAACTTTACTTGCTTTGCCTAGAATATAATACCTGGATTTCATAATCGTGTATTGCTCGCAACTTCTTCACTTGCAATTCGGATTTCCTTGCCGTCCCACTAGGCACGTGACATCGATGTAAATAATGCATCGCCCCCACAACGTCCATGTTGTACGTATACGAGGAAGTGAGTAGGAAATGTCAAGACGTCGGGATCGCCTCTGTTGAGAGTGAGTGTGCTGCATGAAAATACTTCGAACAGCGTTCGCCTCGTTCGAGCACATGAGCGGGTAGTGCTATTTGAATTTTTTATTTCATATTTTAACTTTTACAAAATTTTCATTAATGTACTTTTTTCATTCACATAGAGAACACGGAAATCTTTAAAAAAAATTGAACACAAAACTTCGTTACAACCAGTCCGGATGACAGAGATCGTGAAGACAGTAGTGCCGTATCGATCTATGCCGTATCGCGACCGAAGGATCGCGGTTCGAGTCCCGCCTCGGGCAAGGTTGTATTTGTTTTCGTCCTCTCACCCTCTATCATCATCATATTGTGTCATCCTCGCATTTACCATTTCGTTAAATGCAATAGTGGTCGCTAATGGCCTAATGTTGATGCGACCTTAATAGAAAATAATGCATTAATAAATCGATGCTTGAAACATCTTAGTTTCCATAACCATAGCCATGTATTGAAAAGACATCGATGTCGCTTCCCACCGCTCCGTAGCGCGGGCCCTCCACGCTGTCCGTGCCGGTCGTCTCGCAGGCGCCGCCCGCCGTGGCAGCCCGTGCCGCTGCGCGCTCCTGCGTCGTGTCACCTGTCTCGTATATTTCGCGCTAGTTCTGCCTGAGGAGGCCCGTCGCTCGTGTATAATACGCGCGGTTAGTTCTAAATAAACGCTCCACTTGTGTAGAGCGCGCGGCTTGCGTGCCCGTAAACTCGCGTCGCCGATAAATCGTAGGGACATCTCGAGTGTTTAGCCCGCCTCCCCTCCGCCGCCGAGCTCTGTTTGAATGCAATTCTGAGTACGCCCGCCCTTTTTTTTAAATTTTCGTTTCCTGGCTTTTCTCTTGTCCTTTCGTTTCCTCGTTTCCCTCTTTTGACCTGAAGATCGTTCCCCGAATTTTCGCTCAAAATTAAGGTGATAGTCGTAGTGGGATCTGGATAATTAAACAAAATTAAGTAAATATCCTTCGTCGTGTTTCTGTTAACAAATAAAGGTATACGACGGAAAGAGTGTCGGAGGGACAGACGGAGAGAGTGTCGGAGAGACGAACGGGGGAGACAGGCAGAGGGAGAGACGAAGAGACTGGTAGAGGGACGGACGGACTGTTGTAGCGACACGAGGCACAGAAACCCGCGCGTGCAAGTCTTGTGAACGTCTTGGATCTTTAGACACACACGTCAAAAGGCTCCATGTTAAATGAGTGATCTTTCATTTATGTTGTCAGTCATGACTAGTTAGCGTTTCTTGATTGCGTGCAGGCCGAGTCGCTAACCTGCCGGCATCTGTCTTGCAGGTTCCTATTCACAGCGCTCTGACGCCCCGTGTTCCCTGCTTGCAGATATTCCGACGCAGGTGCCCCCGCTCACGCCGGGCACCAACAAGAAGATGACGGAGGCGCTGAAGGCGTCCTTCGCCTCTTGGGAGAAGGAGCAGCTCAGGCTCAACATCGTCAAAGGTAGGACGCCATTCAAACATACTCGTACAGGTACGCTACACTGCGGTCCGAAAAATATCCTCATTGGTGGTACCGACAGATGTCATTTTCTCTCCCCAGTGAAATTTTACATGACTTTAAAGATATTACAACCTACATCAAATATAAATATTTTATTTCATCAGTTCCATATATTACATTTCTAAATTTTCTGGTTTTATAAATTGATAGGCAATGAACTAAAATATTGGATTTTTTAAACAAGTTTTGTTTAAATATATCAATTTTTAAATAATTTAAAAAGAGCACCTATGCCTTATTTTATCATTGTATCGCTATTTGCTTAACAGTGCTCTCTTGTGCCATTTTTTAGCTATTAGTTACTAGAGCGAGTGAGGGACATGCTCATTTGGTCTGAGTAGTTGTGACAGCAGACTGCGAATTTAAGTTTTTATTCATTGATGTTGATGAGGACTGTTCAGATGTTGTGGCGTGAATTATTTGCTATCGGGGTGCGTGCAAGTGTAACTTGAAAATTGCCACGAATGATGTTTTTAAAGTCACCTTGCTTTTCTTCACGGAAGGAAACTACACTGAGGATATTTTTTTGGACTGCAGTAATAGAATGGAAGCTATTCCAAAGATATCTGGTGCGGGAAATGAAGTACTCTTATGAGTGTTGTGATGCACGTACACTAATTTTTTTATGTTATTGACATTAAATAAAAAAAAACAATCAACAAAACATTTAACGCATTTCAACAGTTTTATTTTGTTTCTGTAATCTTGCCATTCCGTATTACGAGAGTCGATCGCCAACGTATTTTAATTGTATATTACTGGTTTTAAAATTCTTGAACACTATATCTTTTTCTTCCTCAGAATGAATTCTATGGGTCGTAGATTTTCAGTTCAGTCCAAAAAGTAGTGTCTGGCCTAGAACGCGGTAAGAGATCGACGTACGCAAACGAATTGGAAAAAGAAAACTCTCACCCTAACTGACTGTTTTTTTGCTTAACAAGGAAACTGATAATGAAGGTTCCTTCAGCAAAAAGGGCTCAATATTTGAAACCGTTGGTTTGTTAGTTAGCCCCTCGCATCCGTGTTCAACCATCACCTGTCGGTTAACATCTAAATGTTTCTATTCTTTCTTCCTTTCTTAATTTCTTTCTTTCTTTCTTTCTTCTTCCTTGCTTCTTCTCTCCATTTACCTTCATCCCCCCTTTTTCTTATTTTATTATTTCTTTCAGTCATTCTGTCCGTTTGGCTTTACCCCTACCGACCTCTCCCTTCTTTCCTTCCGATTCTTCATAATTTTTCCCTACATTCTGAACTTCTTTGTTCTGCGTCGATGTATCTCTGCGAGCGTGTCCCGACACCGTGGACCATGGGTTCATCGAAACCCCGTGGGAGGGGGCACCGGGACGCGGCGTCGCCAACCTCCGCGAGTGCCGCTTAACGACGCTTAACGCGCGCTTTGTGCCCCCATCGGCGCCCAGGGCTGTCCATCCGCGCGCCCGCGACCTACCGCTCGCCCTGCCCTGCCCTGCCCTGCCCTGCCCTGCCCCTCCCGCGCAGAAGGCAGAAGGCTGCCCCGGCTAGCGGCTTCTCGAGGCCCTTCCGGGCACCTGCTGGAGTTCGGGGGGATAAATGTAAAATGGAAGTTAGGAGTTAAACAGCGTACGATGGCCATGTTAATGTGCGAGCACACGCTCTTCTTGCCCTTTTGCGAGCTCAGAGAACTTCCCCGTCTTCGCTCTTATTTCCCCTCCAAATCCAGAAAGGGAGTATACTCGTGCGACCTGTAGCAGAGAAAAGAAGTACGAAGCCCGCTCGAAATATCGCGACGAATCGTTGCTTCATACGAAAAAGTTGACGTTTTCTATCAAACAACAGATGTTTGATTTATTTTTATTTTCGTTACTATTTCCTATGTATTTGTGGAGTCAATTCTGCCTGGTGTATTGATTTGTAGCAGGAATTGAGTTTGAAATTTCAAATAAAATATTGAATATTGATTGGTGCTTATTACATTTTGCATTATACATCCTTCATTTTTTCCAGCTAGTCAGAAAATAGCTTTATCACTCTCAGGGATGAAGACAGTTTTAAGGAAGAGTTTACAATAACATTTTTGGACCTAAGTAATCCTGTCGTAACTTCACATTGTTTTGTTTTCGAAAACGGAGTTCACCTAGCAATCGTTCTCTCCACTGATTACGTCCAGATGCAATGTACCTTCACTTTCTGGTTGACTTCTTCCGAAGTAAATCAAGCGAGGACGAAATAAAATGCAGTTTAACGGCGTAGAAACAATATCCTTAAGAGCTTCATGAGCGAGCAGGAATTGCCGAGGTGCGCCGCGAGGCATGTACCAAGGCCGGGACACGATACTTCATCCATAAACAACATGCGGACTAGCCGCCCGTGCGTCGCCCGGGGTCGTGATCTACATTGTTTTACTCGGCACTGCGTTACTCGTTGCTGCCGTCAAACAGGAGGCTTTTCGTCATAGGATACGTTCACGTTTCACTGCTGACGAGAGAAAGCTATTACGTTCGTAAAGATCAGGTTGTCACTCTACCTAATGAAAGAGGTTAATAGTTACGGAAGAGGTTATGTTTAGGTAGTTTTAATTGAGGCGCATGGTTCAAGTTGCGTACTGTTTTGTTGAATACGCAAGGAGGCAGATACGAGCTTGACAAGGAGATGTATGAAATGTTGATGGTGAGTCTGACCTACTTGAAATCTATTCAGAAATTCTGTACCACTCGATTCATTGGAATGTTTGCACACAGGGGTTCGGAGTTCAGAGTTTAATAGACTACGTGACGAGATAAATCGTAGGATTCCGGAGGATGGTTTGTGGAGAAATTTGAGAAAATACTTTTATTTTTATCTCCAGGTTGATTGCTAGAATGTTGTCTACAAAAAACAATAAATTTCAAAATTACTTGCATTCTGGTGATCTCCCCTAGTGTACTGATTAAAACACGGAAGCGATTATTTTTCAAGACATAAATTTCGAAGTTCTATATCTAACACGTTTATAGTGTTTTGCGGCTTGAGTTTAATATTATTTATTGTTCGAAACGTTGTTGGAGATTTCATCATCTAGTTTTATAGTCTCTTTTTAATAGACGATGAAGTAAAAGAGTAACAATGCAAATATTTCTGTGACATGTATTCTTCAAAACTTCAAAATTAAGAAAGAATCAACGCAATAGAACAAATTAAAAATATGAATTAAAAAGTTCATAATTCGTTCTTAAAATCGTAGGTCCTAAAAAAAATCGTGCACGCTGCGTAAATGTAGAGCGAAGTGTCTACAATAAGACGACTTTCCGAAATCGTAGTTTCCGTCGCAGTGAACGACTCTAACGAAGAGCTTCGAGTTATCGAATGAAGCGGGGTGGAGGCGGGTGTGTGATCCAGGCGGTCGGCACGGCGCGACGCGGCGGCGGGCGCTGCTTGCCTGGCTGGGCCGCTGGCGAGCGGACGCATGCGGAGATAGTCGGACCTCATGTGACAGGTGAGTGGCAGCGCCAAGGTACAGGGCCGGTGGGAATCGAGCTGCTGCGAGGGTTGTGGACATCTTTCCTGTTTTGTTTCGTGCTGTTCTTTACAACTATTTTGTCCTCGCCGAGATGTGGACTTCTATCAGTTCAGAAATTAATCGTGAAGATGTGATGGCAAGAGTTTAATGTTGCTATAGAGAGATGGATAATCTGACATTGACAGTCGTATTTCTATTGTAAGTTTAGAAAAAAATCATCGAGTTCTTTATCTCAGATCAACGATTTCTATTAGCAGAATTTGGCTGCAATTTCCATCATTTTGTAATTCGTAGTGGGAACGTCAAGTTTCTTCAGGTACATCTGTTTCATTTCATTCTCAACCCTTTTGCACGCAGGTCATTTATTGCACGCTCAGCTCCATTGTTTAACGTATCTTTCACTGTAGGCGTACTACTCAGATCAATTCAACACTCGCATTCATGTATCGCTTCGGATTAAGATCGATAATTTTTCTTTAATTTCTGGTGATTATTAACCTACCAACTTTCGGTATTTTACCAATCGTAAGAACTTCTCCTACATTGTGTCGAATAATCGCCTTGATCGCCAGAGGTATAGATCCATCTCCGTCATTAATCCCTTCCTACATAAATGCCCTGTCTGAATATTCACCGAATGAATCGCGTAGACGCCTCATTCACACTCTGCACCCACCCGTCCATCCAGACGTCCTCGTCGCCTTTCGTGGGGCCGTGCGGCTGCGGCGGGGCAGCGCCGCCCATCGATCGAAGCAACAAGTGCGCGCGGGCGCAGGAAGCAACAGATGTGCGGCGCGGCTAGCCGACCCGCCCCGCGCCGCCTTCAACCGCCGCCTGCAGGGCCCCCGCTGGCAGGGCGGCGACGGCGCGCACACTGGGCCCGAGCGGGCCCAAGGGCTGGCGCGCCGAAACGCGGCCACTCGCTTGGAAGGAATTAATACAAATAGGCTTGTTTCTTGATCCTGCCCGTCGTCTACATAAAGACGAAGGCATACGGACGCTTTCAATGCGGTAAATCTAAGAAGTGTAAATGAAAAATTGTTTATTGATCAATAGTAGTTATTTACAGCTCTCCTAGTGACGAAATAAAGGCAATGATACATGAAATTGTAATTTCGTATTTAAACATGGGGCAATAATAAAAGGTAAGATTATCTGCACTTCATTACGGGGGTCTAAACAAATATTCAGAGTAAAGAGACATTCAGATGCATTTCTCGATAAAAAGTATGAAGGGAAAACATACAACATAAGCACGCTGTGAAGAAAAAAAAAATTTACTCATTATACGTAGTTTTATTTTATTTATTTTTTAAATTAATTTATTTGTGAACATGCTACGCGAAATCTTAAATGCGCCTATGGTGGCGTTTCGGGTCACTGTCTCGCGGTGACCTTCTGGTGCCCGCGCTGGACGCTTCCAGCCGTGGGCCCTTTTGCCGCCCCCTCGCCTCGCAGACTAACCACAATGGAAGGAAAGCGGGGCACTCGGAACGGCGCTCGACTGGGCTCGGCCCCTGTGCAGCGGGGCCCTGGCAGGTCCTTCCGTATTTTCCCCACTCGCCAAACTCCGCCCCTCCGTGGCCATTGGGCCCCCGGAAGGAAAGGAGTCAAAGGTTAGGCACTTACAGAACAAAATAGACAAGAATTATTGTGTTACTACGATGTGACTAGAGCATAGGATCTACAAGTACCTGTTTTCTGATAAGATATTTATCTATCCGTGATCTTATTTGCCGTGGCCGAACAGGCTCCCTTAAAGTTGCCGCCGGTCGACGGTACCGATACTGCTCAAGAGAGTGCGCTGTCCGACAGCGCGGCAGTACCGTCACGCCCGAGCAGACAGCGGCGCGCGAGAGCCCACCCTTATCAGCGGGCTGGCCAGCGATCCTTCGCCGCAAGCGAGCTATAAAAAGAGCCGCTCGGGCGGCGAGAGGCAGTTGGAAGCGAGCGTCTGCAAGTGATTAGCGAGTGCCATTGTGAATAGTTGATACGTCGAAGTGCTTACGAACTCTGGACTGCCCCTACGGATATTTGGTGATTTAGCGACGTATTTGGACTCTCTCCTGGAATTCTGTTAGAACTTGGCTATTGTAAATTGACTTGCTCTTTTGGACTGTGGAATAAAACACGTCGTGTGAAACCGTGTTTATCTTTGTTGTTTTTCTGGTCATAACATTATTTAGTTCAAATCTAATTCATACTGCAATGAAAAATTGAAATATTCTTCTCTAAGGGCTCGTTATTTTGTGTTCATTAGAATTCCTAATTCCTCCAATCTTGACTTACTATCGCTCTCCACCAATTTTCCGTCATGCATTTTATTTGCATTTTCGAAATAAGTAAGTAAATCTATAAAACAGTCAAGAATCTCGAAACGGCCAAACGTCTCTCGCAAATGGAGGGCAACTCATTTGGAGACGACTCTCAGCTGACATAGGTGTCGGTGAGTTCTTCTGTTTCTACACACATTTAGCGTAATAACACAAAATAACCATGCGTTATTAGCGAAGTACAAGATCCCAGATCAGGCCGTGATCTTTCCCACACGCGCCACGGTTTGGTCTCTCCGCCGAGGCAAGCGATCATTAACCTCCATCCGAAAAACAGCCGCCTGCGCCCAGGCGCGCAATCGGCGCTCTCCTTTGTCCCGCTCGCGTGCCCCTGTCCGCGCTCCTTGTCCGTCCGTCCGTCCGTCCGTGCGTGCGCTGTCTCCGCGCACTGCGCCGCGCCTCGTCTCGTCTTGTCGTTTCCTGTGCCCGGAGCACTGTCGGCGGCGCGGCGCGGCGCGGCCCGGCCGAAGGGCGTAGCTCCCGATCCAGCCGCCCAGATACGATCTTCGGCCGCTAATTTGCGCATGAGTCAGTGGTGTCGAGACGCGCCGCTGAGCAGCGGTGACGGCGGCGGGGGTGACGCGACGTCAACACGCGATCCGCGACCCGCGACGCATCCGGCTTTGTCCGGCCGCTAATTGTGTTGCGTCGGAGCGCGGCGTGCCTTGCCATCGGACAGGTCGCGAAACTTTGCGGAGCAGGGGAGGGGGAGCGGATTGTTGTGGCATTGCATGTGAATGTCTTTGTTGGAGCTTGGGTTGTCAGCGCTTTTTCAATAGCTGCTCTGTTGCGTGACACATCTTTAATTGTATTGTAAATTAAGCGAATGTGTTTAACCAAGGCCATTAAAAATTATTTTAATGGCAATTAATGGGGATATACGAGGATTTATGAGTGTTGGGTTGTGGACTCTGTATAGTTTGACGTGATTTGAATGTTGGTAGATGTTGAAACTCTTATATCTACATGGTTTCAGTTACGTAGTTCGAAATAAAAAAAAAAAGTATAGAATAGCGTGAGAACAACGAACTGTCAGTCCTGAACTCGCGAAGTCACGTTTAACCTAAGCCATTGGGCAATCCGACTCTTGACATTTCATCTCTAGTTAGCGATCGCGTATTCGTTAATTGACAGATCGCCGCGGACAGTTGGCAACTCTCGATATCTCGTAACAATGACGCGAATTTCGCGGCTGAATTTCCGCATTGCTGTTCGCTAGCGGTGGCTTTTAGCAACATCGACCGTTCTGTAGTCGTGACCTAACTGTGGACACCACGCCATGGTTATCTCCGCCCATCGCCGTCCCCACCCGCCACCCAAAACTTCACTACGTAGTGCGCGCCTCGAACCTCGTTTTTGTTTCGGTTCACTTCCTGAGTCTTTGCTGAAAAACAAATTTCTTTCTTTTTCCAGGCGTTAACATTTTATTCGTCTACGCATCGGAACAACCAAAGCATTCATTACATTAAAATTGTTGCTGAAGAGTTATTTTGCGACTAACGTAAATATGTGTCATAATATGCAGTGTAATAATATTAGATGAGTCAACGACTATGCGAATATGAGCTAAGGCAACGACTTCGATTGGTTGAGGCAGCAGCTACGGCGTTGTGTGTCATATGCTCTTATGCACCGCCTGGCTGTGGCCGTGGCGTGAAGTTGCCTGCCTCGCCGTGTGGCGGGGGCGGGGGCGAGTCGTTTGCGAGTTCCGCCGGCGACGGTGGCGCCGCGCGGCGTGTCTCCGGGCGCGCGCTGGACCGCGCCGCCGCCGACCGCGCCCTCTATTGAGGGGCGGCCTGCGGGAACGGGCGCTGGCCGCCGGCCTTTGTCCGGCCGCCGCCCCCGCCGGATACGCCCTCGCGTGCGCCCTGCGCCCCGCCGTCCCCGTCTCTGGCCGTCCCCGCCTCTCCACCGCTACGCAGTCGTTTTCGCATGCTCCGGCTGATCACGAATCCCTCGAAAGCGTATGAATCGTCTGCTCGACCCCGGCGATCCGATCCTAATAGATTCCTTTCCTCGTGGAAACTCACGTCATTTGTTGGAGCATGGCGACAATAACTGAGACATTTAGCATCATTCAATGCGACAGTAACCATTTGTCTCTTCGTTGTAACACTTATATAGGTCTTATGCAAGTAAAATTATTTATAGAATCAACCGGAAATTATTACGTGCGCACAAAGTATAACGTAAATGATGAAGTGATTGTCGTCAAAGGCCGTTTCCTGCTTGCCTGAGCGTCAGCGATCGGCGTCCTCCCCTCTTACGTCGTGCGTGAATGTCCGCTTTGATATTCCACACCGCGTTGGACGCAAGCGCGCAGAAGCGCCAGTCACGCCCGCTTTGACATGCGCACGGCGGCGCGGCGCCCGCGCAGCGCGTCACAGGCGACCTAGCTGCCCCGGCGACGCCACGCGGCGCATCGCCTCGCCGCCCATCCCCGTCCCCACCCCTTCCCTGTCCAGGCCATGGACACCCCCCGCCCTTCGCCGCCCCGCCACCCACCGCCCTTCACCGTCCCCGACCCTACTCACCGCCCTTCGCCCCGCTTCGTCGATCCCGCTTCCCCTCTGCACTTCCTCATCCCCGCCCCACTCCCCTCCCCGACCATGCCATGGCCGTCCCCACCCGCCACCCACCGCCCTGCATCCTTGCCACCTTGCCCCCCCCCCAATCTGACCACCTACTACTTCCGGTCCCGCCACGGCCCTTCGCTGACATGTCTCCGTTCCCGCTCCCCACCACAACTCCCCGCCCCAACACCCATTGTTCCCCGTCTGCCGCCGGTTCGCGGCCCCGTTTCAGCTCCCCACCGCCCTCTCCCGCGCCTGCTGCAACATCCCCGCCCCTACACTTCCCGCTACCCGCCGCATGACCCCACCTCAGGGTCTGCGGGCTCCCTCGCACCCTCTCTTGGTTGTCATTGGCCGCTACCGTCGCCGCCCGTGGCGATGACGTGGCCGGCGGCGCGGAGCGGCGCGGTGGCGAGCACCGGGTCGCTGGCCTGTTGAGGGGCACCCCGCGCGTGGAGGCGGTGGAAGGACACGGACCCTCTTCTGGAAATGTTTTCTCATAATTTCCCCATTGCGTCATAATGGATTATAAATATAACATCACGGCATTTCCGATACTTGAAGTATGAATTTTAATTTTGCTGCATTCTTCAGTTTCATACATGACTTGCACCTTAGTTCACGTGTGCGTACTTACTCCGAAACGGAAGTCGACGTTTTAGACCAAATCCAAATGCTCTACATCAGGATTATCCAATTGGTGTCTCACGAAGCCATTTCTTGTGGCCCGCGAAAGGTTCAGTCAGAAGTCAAAGTCCCTTTCGTCCATCTTGGGCGAGAACATTGTGCGTCTAGCGCACGCGCCCTCTCGGAGTCTGCACCCCCTGATATAAAAATAGCTTAAATTCAGCTTTAAGATATTTTTTTAGTAAATTCAGAAATTCAAAGTCATCCTATGCGTTGTACTGCTTTATGCATGCAGCGGCCTGATATCACGCATGTTGCAATCCCCTCCTCTGTTTCAGAACAGCCGGGCAAAGCGCCATACCAAAAAGGCAGGCGAATGAAAATATTGCCCGCAACATATTGAAGATTTTAGTTCTGGCCTGTGAGGCCTTGCAAATTAGTCACCTCTGTTCTACTCATTCACATACCAAGAATACCCTGATATCATGAAACAAACGCATTTAGCGGAACTATCATAGTTTTTTTTTGTTTCTAGATAATAGTTTTACGACGAAAGGACTATGTATTTCCGTACTGCAAAATTAGCCCTTCTCTTTCGAGGTGAAAGAAGACTAATGATTTTGAAGGACTCTCCCATAAAAGATAATTCTCGTGGTAAGTTTCAGTGAAACAAACGCACGTTTAACATTGGGGCGTTTTCTTGTGACCTTCTAAAAATCTACTGATAACTTGGTGATACTATTGAAAGTAAATAAACGTAAACCACCTCAAGGTGACTTCGGGATAAAATCCTGTGACGCAACACAATCAGCACATTAAGAAAACCGGCTGTGCGTAAAAGTCGCCAGATAAACGTGTTGGCTGCGATGCTCACAATGTACTCACACCAGAGTGGCCTACTGAAGGGCCCGTATGCAATACTCCCCCAGTTCATGTCATTATCGCTAGGGCGTTGTTCCTGGGAAGGGGGAGATAAGGGCCCGTGCTTTGTGGCGCCCTCAGGAGAGCGTGAAAATTAATGGCGTGTCTACATGCGAAGTTCTGCCCTGCTGAAGATAATGTTGTGAACAACGTGGTTGATAAATGCGTGGTCGACTGTGGAAGATGTAACTGCGCCATTCCTGAACAGTCGTCACGGGCTGTTTGCGGGGACATTGATAGGTGTAGAACTCATTCGCGCAAATTATGGTCCCGTAATCCTATTTATATTCCGTAATATTAATGTGAGGAGCATTGAAGAAATAACTCATTAATTCAGACATGCTATCTCGATACGGAAAATTCTGGACGTTATCTCTTTGTTCCTGAAGACATTGTATTTGCATTACGAAAAGAATGTGATTGACAGTTAATTATTGAGAGTTTGATTGTTAAGAATTCTGATCGCAGGCACGCATACATTTTTGCGGTATTGCATTGTCTGCTTTGCATACCCACATGGACGTGTTTCTGTCAGAACTCTTAACGACGAGCATGTGACAAGTGCCGGGATACTTGACAATAATGTCTGTGATGCGAAGACGGGGTGTCCGCGATTTTGCTTAGTTAATATGCGTGCATTTGTGAACTTCCTTCTCCACAGCCCAGGAGGGAGAGCTCAAAAAAATGTGTATATTACGTTTGTAGTTGCCTTCTAGTTCCTTGTTGCATCAAGGCATTCATTCTTCACCAAGTTGTCCAGATTAAAATTTCTTTGTACTCTTTTCAAACAAACTCCTCCAGATCCTTCTGATTTCCTGAGGAACATCTCAGTGGATATCGAGTCGCTGCGCAGATTGAACGTTCAGTGCTTTGTTCATTGTAGGTTTATATTACTTAATACCTTGACGAGAAACACTGCAAATGGATATGCCTATGAAATAGAATTTCAATACAAATTTAGTGATGAGTCGGATTGTCAACGAAGTTGGAACATGCTAGCTTGGCATCGATGCGCGAACAATCGCATATTCGCCCTGGTCATTGACGTTCGTCCCTTGTTTTTTTGTTGTTGCTTTTTTGGTGTCGTGGAGAGCATCGTGTGTTTTTGATCCCCCATTTGAGGTTCCCCTTTGGCGTGTGTCTGCGGCATCACTAAGGGTTCCACAATAAATTTATAGCAGCAGCACATACATATTTGATCTCTCGAAGAGAATAATAAACCTTATATGAAATTACAACAGGCTATAGAGTTTATATGGTGCATTATAATAGTTTTTCTGATAACCTCCAAGCAATTTCTGAATAAATTAAATTAATAAGTAATATTTTAACAAACATGTAAGTATAAAATATAATGTAGATAGTATAGTTGTTTTTCAGATATGCAGAAATTAGAGATTGCATATTATTATAAGGACTACAGAGGTCTGAAGAGGTCGACAAACGTCTGATTTAGAGGACAGGGTTTTATGGATTGTTGGTGGTTTCTGACTCTTGACGGGACAAAAGCTTTGAATTACTCGTAGTAATTATTTTCCGAGCGAGAGGAAACAAGTGGAAATAGAATATAATCTGGACAACAACCGCGTCGAAATCTGCTTGCTGCTTCCATCCGCAGCCATTTTGAGGAAAGCTGTTGCGGTCTCGTGGCGGCGCCATTGCTGCCCAGCGGGGGTCTCATTGTCCTGCCTCCCCGCCCCGCCCCGCCCCGCCCCGTCCCTTCTACTCCGCGCTCCACCATGTCACGCACCGCTGCTCGCTGGGGACCTCCAGGGCTCCACTCACCGCAGCGGCGCGGCGAACAAGTCGTTTACGCACTTGAAGTAATTGGAAATTGTTAAATGGTGGCGGCAGGAAAACATTTTTCGTTTAAAGATGAGTGATAAATTCCTGGTACAAAAAAATGGACTGCAAATTGAACGACTTTTTTGGGGTAATGATTTGTGGAAATAGCAATCCAAATAGTTTCCTCTTAAATTATTGATATGTGGTCGAACTAGGTGTCTCTAGGGCTCCCTTGGAGCACAAAAGACTTTTGGGTTTTTTGTCATGAAACATTGATATTGTGAATTTCACACATTTTCACCGAATAAATGGTTCGGGAGGAGGTCACTTCAGACTAAAATTTAGTTACAAGGCAAACCGAGTCACATCCCCGGAAACAACTAAAAGAAATGTACAACAATTTACTGTATTCTTATGCCATTAGTTATAAAATTTAATACTACTTGTATGGAAACTAAGAAACTGGTTGGGGACGAATAGGTGCTCATATCTCAACTTTTTCCAGAATATATCATTGTATTATCATATTCTTCAAATGTAAATCATCACATTTATTGAACGTGTGTAATAAATATGTATAAACAATATTGTGGAAGTATGACGACTTCATTTAATATTAATCAAATATTGTCAATATTTTTTCTTCGATGTTTCCTTGTACTTCTTATACTTGTTCTATAATTTAATTAGAAACGTGCGGTGGCGACACTAGTGGAACGGGAAATTGCAGCCCGGCGAGGAAGAGATGCGTTGCGCGAAGGGCGTCCGACCGTGTGAGGGCGGGGCGATCTTGGCGGCGCCTGATCGCTCCGTCTCGCCGTCTCCGCCCCGCCCCGCCCCGAGTGCACACATGCCTCTTGTTTGCCGGTTCTCTCGCCGTTTCCTGCGCGAGACCATTCTGCCTTTGAGGTTTCGCCCGAAGGCAGTTTACGAGGCGCGCGCCACGCACCTTCCAACCCCGGCCGAGAAGTGGGACAGGAAGGAGCTCTCAGCGCGGATGTCGGATTTCTTTATGAACGATTCATAGTTTGCTGGAGCTGAGAATGTAATAGCAAGAGAATTACTCTCCAAAAATTACATTTTTCTTTCACTTTTCTGCTCTTGTACTCTTCGTTAGGTTTTGTTAGAAATTTTATCAGGCTCTGGAACCATTCCCTGTGCATGATCGAAATTTGTGCAACTTGTTTTTTGTATCGTTCGTTATTATATTTTAAATTGATTTTACAAACTTGTAGTTCTAATGACACTTCCATAAATCATTATCAAAGGTCTGACTAGTTTTATGTGACAAGTCACTTAATATGAATAGTAACTCAGGATGGCAAGCACACCTGTAAGTCTTTAAAGTGGATATTTAAAAAAATTGGGGGAAAGCGAGAACATAATGACAAATTGGATGGAAAATTTGTAATTCGAAGAGACGATTTTTAAATTTTTTTTTTTTTTTGTTTCATTATTGACAGACTGTCAGAAGCGTATCAAGCAACATTCCAGAACATGTAATTGACAAATCCATGTTTATTTTGCATTAAGCTAATATACGTTTCTTAAACTCTCTCTCAAATCTAATATACTTTTTCTTAAATTCTAATTGTAATGATGTATGTACCCAGCATTAGCTCAAATATAATTTTAATATATCAATCTACCTATATATCTATCATATACTTCTTAATGGACTGTGTTGATACAATTCTTCATTAAAAGTGTTGAAATATATGCATACGTTAGGGAGTATGTTGTAAAAGGTACAAATCAGAACTTCGAAATCACTCTTTCTCAATTCTCGCAAACGTGAACGAAACTCTGAGTTGGAACTGCGTCGCATCGGCGGGGAGGAGTGGGCGGTCGAGCGGGGGGCGTGGGGCGGGGCGGGGCGTGGCGAGGCGCCGCGCAGACTCGCAGCGCACCCAAGCCTCCTCCCCCGAGCAGAGGCCCCACTCCGCTGCCCACGCCTGGAATAGAACGGCGCCCCTCCGCGCGCTTGCCATTCGCCGCTTCCCCCTGCCCTGGCCCCGCCCTCGCCCCGCCCTCACCCTCCCCCTCGCACCACGCCGACCACCGCCTCTCGGCCCATCTGCCCCCCCGCTCTTCTCCAGCGACAGAGGCCGCTGCCTGTCCGCTTTTATCTCTTGCGACGCTCAGCGATTCCTGAAATTCGATGCTTGTGCGTCTCGACTATTAATAGCGTTGCTGCATTCATATGGCTTGCCGCAAAATTATTGGTTTTCTGGAGAGTATGCTTTGTTTGACTTATAAACTGTTCGTTGGAATCCAAATGCGTTTTATTGAAATAAGGCTGGCTTGGATCAGTTTGCTTAAAGACTTTTGATCAGAAGATTCAACAAGGCAGTCAGGGGCAGCAAAAATCCGTGGAGCCATCGATATAGCTGACGTTTGGGGTTTGCCGAGGGGGCTACATTTTCAGGGCGTGTTTATTGTTCGACACATGATTTCACAATTTATGGACAATGTCAAGGTGAAAACTACGATCGACCCTCCCAAGTCTTGCAGAGCGAGGGAGCAAATTGAATTCGAGAGTTGACCACCCACGGCGGCGGGATCGCGAATGTGCGCAGGCAGATCGACCCGCCTGCTGCGATTGCGATTCCAATGCAATCGAGGTCCTTGACGACCGCCTCTCCCATCGAGCTTCGTCATAAGTCGTGTCATTGTTCGCGGGCAGACAAAACTCAATTTCTTATGCCGGAGGGCGGGGCTGTGTAGCTCCCACAAACATGGGCTCCAACGCCCACCGTGTTTCGGATCGTCTTCATCTGGCTTCGTCGGCCTGTGTTCTTCTCTTTAAAGATCATGCGTATAAATGCATCAGTGTCTGACATTGCTGTCCCTTGTTCATTACTAATTCGCCTGCCCGCTCTTCCACGCCTGTTTGCTTGTGCTTTGGCGCTTTGCGCCGCATTTCGGCTGACGTCTTGTCTGGGCACGGCGTGTGTCAAGTCTGCCGGGGTGTGTCCCTGACTTTTCGGAGGAAAGTTGGGACGCCCCGGTCGCAGGGCGCGGTCAGGAAGTGACGTTTGCGTAAACAACGCTTTCTACGACTTCGCGTGGGTGCGTTTTGCCTGGGTCTGCGCCATGTCGGTTGATATACAGACTTTATTAAGGAGTGCAAAACATTTTACAACGAAGCCATTGGACAGAAAAGGCAGCTTGCCACGTGAGTATAGAGATGACATCAGTCAAGTGAAGGGTAATAACATTCCCAATTCCGCGAAATAATCTGTAGTAAAATTGTTAGTGACATATGTTGCTGAATGTACTTCCTTTTGAACTTACGCCGCTGTCAATTCAATAATTCGTTTTTTATTACGAGGTCTTCGAATTTTCTATAGTAATCCTAATCCAGTTTCTATGAAGATGTACCCGGGTTCCTAAGACATTTTCACATTTATCACAGCTACTGTTCTTTTAGAAGCAAAATTGCTAAATCTAGAGAATTCGTTGGCGGAAAAGGGTTATCTAATTAAATTGCGCAGCGACCGCCAAGGACAGGTGAAGGCCCTCTTCATGTCGCAACGCCCGGTGCTAACCTCCCACTCACCCTTTCAGGGAGTTTCATCTCGCCCATTTAAGCTCGAACAACCTCTGATTTGCATATGGCATTGCTTTATTGTGCGTTGATGGGCAGGCGAGAGTGGGTGCTGTTTCGACACCCCGCATCTCGAATCTTCTACCTCACCCCACTATCCTCCCCCACCGCTTGACGGTTCGTCTTTCGACCCAAATTGAGCTGCAGCTGCTTGATATGCTAACGATCCTCCATTGTTAGCCCTCCTCCTGTTGCCGGCTCTTTGTTCTTCACGTGTTTGTGTGTCCAATGATCATTCGATTTTAACGCAATTTGCTTGTTGCGCTTGTTGAATTACGTCCTGAATAAGAGAAACTTAGCTGCCGGGCACCAACTGTGAGAGACGAACATTTGGCCTCGCAGATGTGGAGATGACTTTAATTTTTTCTCTATTTTAGTAATTAGCGACGGTAATGTGCAGCAACTTACCGAATTTCACGACCCAAGTATGTTCCCTTAAACTCTAGAATGATTAGTTTTGATTTTACTTCATACACAGAAGTTTTCTTTGATAATTGGACACAATATGAACCACGTTAGAAAATCGATGAATGGAGACTGATCCGAGCAAGAGGGTGCACTGGTTTGTCGCGTAGTGCCGTACGTTTTGTTGCTATACATTTGTTGTAGGAATCATTGTCGAAATACTTCTGTCCACTTTCAACTCATTGCGTGCAACACTTGACTTTCTGTAAGTCGCTCAGTTATCTTGACGTTCAGGTGAGAAAAACGGGGATGCGGGCTAAAACCACCGTGCATCTTTTCCGTTCTTTAATTTTGTCGCATCTTGATCCTTACATAACGCGTCTGTGTCATACCGTGGCGTGACATAGGTTTTTGCGCCGAAACGTTAGCTTTGTTTTCCTTACCTCTTCGAAGTACGAGCTTTTTCTTTCTTTCACGGGAGCGGACACCAATCCACCTGAGTTACCCTCGCCGTTTTACGCTTGCTGCGTGCCCTTACATCTCGGCTTCCAGCGAGTGGAAAAGCACTTGGTCTGGGGCGTCGCTTGTCAGAGCTATCGCTCTGATCTCCCGGAGTCACTTATTACGTTTTCCGCCACTGTTGCTCTCAAATGGAAGAGTGTGGAGGAACAATTCAAACCATGCAGTTTCTGGAGAGGGTTCACCACGTCAGGGGAGGATACACAAATTGGCTTGGTTTACTGATTTTCGTTTGAGAGTTGTGATTTCAGTAAATAAACAAACTTTATAACTCGATTTGGGTTGATATGGGATTGTGGGCGAAAGAATAAAATGACGATTAACATAAGATTTGCTGTTCTCATTTTAGCAACTTGTAGAATAATGACAGTATTATTTACTCGATTTAGATTAAGTAACTTTATTTGGTTCTCATTGCACCACTGTTTTAATTGTTTGTGCGTTGTTTTATTTTCCAACTCATTGAAAACATTGTGCAGGTACTAACAATAGTACACACATAGCATCGCGCTAACAATCTCATCGTTCACGTACACGGCATGGTTATCAGGAGCTCGTCAGCTTCAGTGAAGTCGTGGGAAAAGCTGGTTGTGGGAACGCGACATCCCAGAGGCCCTGCCATCGAAATTCGAATGGAGTGGAAAACAATCAAAACACCATCTTGCTCATTCCCCTGCCCTTATATAACGCGCATCGGAGCGTGTGACGAGGGCCATTGATACGTCACGAACGTGAGGGGTGCGGCCGCCGCTCCCAGGGCACGGTGGTTCGGGAGACGCAGTGAGCGGACAAAATTCATTTTATAAAGGCTCCAATTTACATGATTCCTGCTCGCTAACGATTCATATTTCATAATATTTTTTTCATTAATTTTGATCCATAACTGTATAGAAAAAGGACCGCAGTCACGGGCATTATTTGAAGACGGACTGTAATCATTTTGGGATCTTATTTGTCACTGCTGTAGAAATTGCATAATTCTCTCCCTATTTTTCGTTAGTTTTTCACTCTTTCTTCTTGTTTTTTTTAAAATATTTTAAAAGTTTTTGTAAAAGTTATTTTTAAAGCTCAAAACTTCCTTACATTTCCTCTCAAACAACGTGAATTTTTGTATTAAACTTGACAAAACACTACAAAAAAGACGAAAATACGATTGTGATGGTGTTATTTCCATTTCTGAGCTTTATTGTAACTTAAAATTCACTTTTTTTAAGTTCGTAGCTTAGGATAACCGAGAAAGAATTGCGCGCGGTCCGTGCCTCGTTTTTACGAACTGCTCAGGCTTCTAGTTGGAATTGATGGATGAATAGAAGCTACTGATCAGAATAACCGGGCTCCAGGATTCTTATCCAGGATGTGAACTTCAGTTTCGTTTAGCTGCGGTTGAATATCCTTTACTTTCGTGCTCCGAGCGTATGGCTTCTTCTGTACGTACGTAAATGTATGGTAGAAACACCTTTTTTTTGTCCGCCTTCCCCGGACGCGGCCCACAGCGCGGCGGCAGCGAGGGGCTCCCGTCCTCCGCCGCGACGCACTCACGCACAGGGGCGGGCGGCTGTAAAAGCCCCGCGCCATTTTACTTGGTAATGCAGGGCGATGAGAAGGAACGGGCTGCACGGCAAAGGAGGGGCAGGACGGGCGGTGGAAGCGAGAGCGACAGTGGGTTTTGGGACACATGAGCCACTGGTCAAGCTCTTCTGATTTTTAGATCAGATTCTTTTTATTATTATTATTATTATTATTATTATTATTATTATTGTGCAAAGTGGCTTATTGAACTGCTTTCCGAGCAATTTTTGAATCTTGACTACACGTTCATAAAACTTAGTAACTTTGACTATGTGGTTAGTATATATCCTAAAATAAGGAAATATCGAAAGTTGGGACCTTAAGATTGTAGATATATCGTATTTTGTTCTCGACTTCTCAGAGAAATACTATGTTTTGGCTTTTATTGATGGATATATGTATCACAATTACATTTTTCTTACATATGCGTGTCTGGAGCAGTGTGTCTGCGAATTTGTAGATATCCGGCGTTGTTCACTGTGCACCTATTGTGGGAAATACACGTATTTGCAGACACGTTCCTGAAGCTGCAGGTATTTTTGCTGTTGCATCGTGGATGTTTATTACACAAACTGCAGTCAGTTCACTTGATAAGAAATCCGTTCAATCTAATGTTTGTCTTTGTTCCTGCAATACGTTCATTCCCACAGTGCTTAAGTGGTCGGGAGTTATAAATCCTTTTTTCTCAGTGTCGTTTCCTCGTCTTTAAGCTAGGCAGCGACGAGGGGTGGCCCACTGTAGTATGGGGGCGGTGGCGGCGACGGGCGCGCGGAGGCACCGGGCGGAACGTTCCCGTGTCCAGCCGTCACGGGCCCCACGCCCGCGCATAACTCAGCTCAGCCCGGCTCAGCTCAGCTCAGCTGCCGTCGCCCGCGCCCGCGCCGCTTTATGGCGCGCTTCTCGGGAGAGCCCCCGGACGTCCCCTGCTCGACCCCCGCCGCTGCCTTTACAACGCTTCCATCCGCTCTCGGCGCGATTCTCGGGATTTTGTTCGGGGCCGGGCAGCGCTTTCGGGGTCTCTTTTCTGCGACGTGTTCGTGTGGTTCCAAATGCGTTGCTTCAAATCGTGTTCGTACACTTTCATTCACGTCGTGTGCGGAAATCAAATAACAATTTTTTAAAAGAAAAATTTAATTTTACTCCTGTGGTTTGTGGATGCGGGATGTGTGAGACTAGTGAAGGCTGTTTGCATGATTAGGTACGTAGTGAATTCAGAGGTTGAGGAGCTGCTATTGTTTTTGAGTTTTTAAAATTACAGCCCCATACTTTCCGGTGATTCACTACCGTACTTATGGTTCAGAAAAGTAGCTTCATAGAACTGCAATCTACAGAAATAGGTAATACTGACCTAGAGCATAGGCTTGGCACAGTAAGCTGTGCGCCAGGGAGTGGATATCGTACGTCACTGCGCAAACGTTGGCTCCAATTTACAGTTAATTCCATCTGAGTCATAAGTAATGTCAATAACATGTCAGGAAACAATAGCCAACCATCTAGATGGCTCACCAAAAACCCTCGCATTTAAAATCATAGACTTTTTTTGTAACGTTACTTAAGAGGAGAATTCTGAAGTAAACATTTTCGTACGAAACCCTACACTTTACAAGAGTCTTCAAAATGATTTTCCCTGTAATGGTCAAAGAACACGCAAAAACGCACGCCTGTGCTTGTGCATGACAATGCATGTCGTTCACATTGTTCTTTATATCAAGGGGCACATTAATATTCTTAACCGAATTTTGTACTCCAGCTAACTGACCATTTGAACTTCTTTTGTGTCGTCTTTCGCTTTAGTTTTCGTGGTCTCACGAAGCGTTCATTTACAACGGAATGGCCATCGCTTTCTACGCAAATGCGCGGCTGCACTTGACGATTTTCCCACAGCCGCCAACCACGTGGACGTCACGGGGAGCGAGTGAGCGGGCGGGCAAGGCGTCTGCTGCAGGGCTGCGATCTGGCGGGGGGAGAGATTAATTTATCCGAGCCCCGTCCCAGTAATTACTGAGACGCTTGCACGGGAGCGGAACGCCCTCCCACCGCCCACGCAGCTCACGCCCCTCCTCTCCCCTCGCCCGCGCGCTGGTGTCCGCGCCTCCCCCGCCCCCGCTCACGCCTACGCCCCCGCTTGCGCACCGAATGATGCGCGCCGCAGGGGAACATTGGGAGAGCCGCGGGCGGGTTGATGGAAGAGCCGTGTAGTTCCCTCCGTGGTTTTATGGCCTGTCCGCCTCGAGGCGGCCCTGGCGGCGGCGAAGCGTCGCGGCGCCCGTCCCTCCCTCCCCCACCCTCCCTGCCGCCGTCGGCGTCGGCGTCGCTCCGCGGGCGCCGGAACGTCCTGGGGCCGCACACGGACGCCGTAGATGGAGGCTTCGTTCTGCTGGAAGAGCCATCGTCGGGGGCGTGTTCGCTTTTTGTGTTTCTGCTGTCACTTACGCCCTTTGTCTTGCTGCTGGGTTCGCGTCGCCTTACTTTTTTATGGGAATCCTGTGTAGTGAATTTCCTGCAATTGAGTGAGTGCATTGTCATAACGTTGAAACGAACATAAATCGCTTAAAAGTTATGATTATTATTTTATTTAGTTCCTCAAACGCTCGTCACTTTCTTCGGAATTGTATATAGCTAACGGTTGTTATGAGATTGGAAATATGAAGAATGAACCATTTAGAATATTTCATAAGCCATCCCTAAATGCTAGATTTTCGTTTATTGGTTTAAAATAAAGTATGTCTCCAAAACACTCGTATATGTATTAGCAACATTTTAACGCTAGATATTTGGAAGCAAATTAGTCTTTAATTTTCATGACACGACCTGGACCCAAAGGGCCAAACCCACTTCTATTCAGTGAATATTCTTCTCTCCAGCGACTGTATTTTCGATACGTCACCCAATCCCAAACAATACGGTATTTTCAAGTGAATAACATAAAATGCTTTCATATTTTTTTTTAAAATCAACTTTTTGTCACAAGAAAAGGTCCAACACAGTGGGCCAAACCCGCGCATCTTTCCACGAGCGCGATTTCCTCGCTCGGCGAAGGAGGAAAACGAAAGGAATGCCCCCCCCCCCCCGCCCTCGCGCTCACGCGACCGCGAATTCTGAGCGCACGCGGCGCCCCCAGACGCGACGACGGCGGCGGCAGAAGCAGCGTGGGCGTTTCGCTTACGCAACACTCTCGACTTCGCGCGCGCGCAGCCCATCCGCCTGCTCGCCCCGCGCCGCGCCGTCGAGTTAATGAGCGGCCGCGAAAGTAAGCGCGCCAATTAGCGCGCGAGGCGCCTTCTTCTCATCCTCCTTCTTTTTTCTTTCCTCGGCTCGCGCTCGTGACCCCGCCCCTCCACGCCCCCCGTTTACCTCGGCGCCGCCCCCGCGTCGCGTTGCTCTGGGGCCCACTTGCGATCCCTCGGGATGCACGGTGAGTTTCCTTGTCATAGCGCCTTAGGAGATTAATGGACAGGATTCGGAAATTGTGAACTGATCTGGTGAGTGTCGAACTCTTTACAGCGCAGAGGCGAGAGAGGAGGCGGCTTGTACCTTATAATTTTTTTTTCTTGTGCATTTTGTCGAAGTAGAAGTTCGTCTAAGCTTTCTACTATATGAAGAATAATATGGTAATCATGGAAGGGTGAATTATTATGGTGATACAAGAGGGATTAGAAATGGAACGATGTTAATGGTATATGTGATGGGAAAAGGTAACCTTGCCTCAAACACATGGTGAAACCACCCATATGTAAACAAGACTCTCCTCCCATTCATCGTCTTTACTACTTGGAATATCTTAGACGATGTTCCAAGCTCGAATCTCGATTATTGTCACTAAGCAAGCTATTAGGTTTATAGGTTTTTTCATTGATACCGCCCACGTCGTTTTTGCTGCAGACACACCTCCCGTGTATCTATCCACACCGCCTCGAGTACGTCACAAACATAGATATCTAAGACTATCTGTCGATAAATTCTAGGAATACTTCACAAGTTTCCTCGTATAACTGCGACGATATCTCTGTATGATCTTTTGTTATGTGAGCAATGCATTTGTTGTGCGTGAGGTTTCCTCCCCCGTAACTTACGCCCACGCGGCGAACACATCGAAGCCTCAGCCGCAAACATCCCTCGCGCTTATGTGAGCTCTGCTGCGCTCGTCACACACCTGTGATTAGGTACAGGACTGTTTCGTGAGAAAATGCTATGAATCCATAATTCAAGAACAGATATGTTTTGTGGAATATTAGTTACCGAGCTAATATTAATGCAGATTATTGTCTTTGTTAAAACTGTGGAAGTAATACGTAGTCATTGTAACGTGCGATTCTTTGTATAGAATTCAATCTGATTGCGTCGCACGATACTGCGTTGAGCAATTGAAGGCCACGAGGCTCAATATTTTATAAATAAACGATGTATTATTCACGATCTGTATTTATATAAGGTGTCTAATTAGATAATCAGTTACACGTTGCATTCCCTCCTTGTCAGTCGTGCACTATGGGTGAGGGACAGCAATCCCTCGACGAAACGTGGGGGCAGTGCCCCGCCGGGTATCTGTTTTCAGGCTGACCGCCTGCCCGGATGTACGCTTAGTGGCCTTAACATGTCTTGTGTTTACATGTTGGTTTGCGTCCACTCCTTTTTCATGTGTGCTCGAAATTTATTTTTGCTGTTCTCGTCCCTAGTTTTAGCCAATTTGCCTCAGTTGTTGCGTCTACAATTGTGTGGAACGGGTCGGTAACGAGTAGTGACCATGACTTCTTGGGTACCCGGGTGACGCCGCGTCGTTGGCTGAGAGGCCGATGTTTCGCCTGTCATATCGCAGGCTTCTTCAGGGTAGTGACGACGTCACTACCCTGAAGAAGCCTGCTGCCTCTCAGCTAACAACGCGGCGTCATCCGAACAGCCAAGAAGTCATGAACTTGAGCGAGCCGCGGAAGCCTTCGCGCACATGAGTAGTGACCATACCTGCTTTGGAGTTCGCGTGCTGCGTAAGTGTTTCTGGTGTCTTATTCGCTCTCCGAACTCAATTGCCATAAAGTCTAGCAATTCGGTACAGTTTACATGCGTTCTGATAAAAGAACATTATTCCTTGCGAACACGTGTACTACTCACGTGTTGTAAGCGCATTGAAATGTGAAGGATAGTGGTAAAATGAATCGCTAACTGCGGGAAAGCATGCCATGCGTGCGTCTTGTGAACAATGGCGTGCCTTCCTTAACTCTCTCAGAAAAATCCACGAAGGCAAGAAGCAGCCTCATCCGGGCCAAGGTCCTTCGGCGTCACTCCTCCTCCCGTCTCCGATGATTTCTGCTCGTTGCGACCTTCCATCCGAAGAACAACACGGACCGGCATCGCTGTCTTCACCGCCGTCTAGATATATGAGAAGTAATATTAACTTTAGTAAGCAATCGAAACGTTAATTATATTAGGCTTTCCCACATTACGATGAAAGCGAAATGAAGGCAAACGTTAATTGTGGCGTTTAGATAAGCATAATTGGGCGTGTGCAGTGTTCATCTTCATATACGCGCGTCAGTTCTGGAGCTTGTTACATCGAAGGGTGAAGTGTTGTTCTCTCACCGTGTGGGAAAACGCAGTCGCGATGTCATGCTTTGTAATAATGACGCTTCTTCTCCCTTCCATGGATTTTGTTCTCACGCTTTTAAAATAATAAACACCGACGTGCAACATTCATATTCTTGAATTCTGGTGACTGAATTTATCAGGGGAAGAAACAACTTAAAAACGTTTATGAAAATGCCTTGTGTTTGTGTATGATATACACATTTTACGAGATTATTGGAAATATGTATGTATAAAGATTAAGAAATATAACGGTGAATTTCTTAGCACATGAAAGTCATAGGACGTATGTATTTAATATTTTACGTATATTGGGAAGTTACGTTTAATGAATTCGTGTGTTTCAGTAGATAAGAGTTCGCACTTCGTCCGACATTCTTAATGTCATTACACTCCAATAAACTTCTGAGAGAGTCGTGTGCATTTCGACTCGTTTGTGAAAAGCTTGTTTATCGTCCATCAGCCGAACAGTAAATACACAAGGCTTCCAAGGGATTATCGTGAGCTTATCCCATTGGCCACGACAGTCGGAAGAAGTAACCAATGCGTGTGTTACGTCGTTCTTTCATGTCTGAAGAAAGCGCCAGGGAGCGTGGCCTGTTCCGATGGTGAAGGAATCGAAACCCAATGATTCTCCGCTGCACACAGACCTGAGGGTCGGCCAGGGCGGATCCGAGCTGATCGGCCGGGAGGCTCCCCCGGCCGGCCGGGGAGGTGGGCTCATCCGGCGGGGGGGGGGGGGGGGGGGGGGAGCGCCTTGCCTCACCTGCTGGCCGCGGGCCCCTCGCGGAGCGCGGCGGGCGTTGCGGGGGCGGCCGCAGCCTCAATGGGGCGATCGGAGCTGAATGAGCGGGAGGGCGGCCAGGTACGGGCCGGCGGGCTCTAAAACAATGAATGGGCCGCCGGCGGGCGGGCGAGCGGGCGGGCTGGCGGCCGGATGTGGGGGGCGGGCGACCCACCCCCGGCCGCGGGGGCGGTGCGTTGACACAGCCCGCGGCTGTTTGCCCGGGGCCAACAGGCGGTGGCTTTGAGAGGGCCCGCGGCCGGAACGCCGTGCCCCGCCTGCCCGAGGGGCCCGGGCGCTGGGGGCCCCGCGCCAGACGCCCACCTTTCGGGACCGCCGGGAACCTCCTGCCCGAGGCCGTTAATGTTTTCGAAATAAGGGGAGGGGGTGGGAAAAACTAAATCGGAAGCTTCCGCGGGCGATGGGGTGATGAAGCACGTTACGGAACATACGAGCTCGTTTCGGTCTTCAGAAGTTCGAAATTCACGAACGCGTCATCTCCCTGGTAGTTGACATTTTAGCGATTAATTGCATTGTTTGTCATCAGCTGCAATTAGAATTCGGCTAGTGACAAGGTTTGTTTCCTTATTCCGCTTCGGTGGATCATTGATTAAGTAAGTTCGTGGATGAAAGTTTCGCTCAGAGCAAGACGCTTGATAAGTTCTGTGATTGAAGTAGTGCCATCAATTATATCGTTGTTTTTCACGTCGAGCTTAGTGTAAGTTTGTTGGCTTCATTGATCCACGTGATTATAAATGGAGACGAAAACATTGTTAATACTGTCAACTGAAAGTAGCCTGAGAGAACATAAGTTATTCCTGGCTTGTATTCGTATCTGCTTATTCATTACATCTCTCCTGCAAAGCCCTGTAGTGATATCATTTATCGAGCTGTTTCTTGATTGACTGAAAGTCTAATTGTGAAAGACGAGTTTCACTTTGTGATTACGCCCTGACAATCAGAACGAACTCTTTTTTTTAACTTTTTGATGAGTTCTAAAACTTCCAATTTCACAGTAGTTCATCCAACCGAATTTCCATTCAGCTGAAAAATATCCCGGTGTCGAATGTCTTCCTCTTCCCCCTTCCGTGGAGCCGAGCGTCATTCTGCAGAGCCGCGCGTGCACAAGTCGAGGGAGTGATCGATGGCAGGCGGATGACGGACGGGACCCGGCGCGACGCAACGCCCTCTCATCTGCAAGCTAATTGCTTCTGCGCGCGGGCTGCGCGGCGCGGTTCAAAGCCGAGGCCTCTGCCTCCGCGCACGGCTGCGCGCGCGCGGCAGCAGCAGCAGCTGATGAATGATAGACGCGCTGATGTGAGTGGCGAGGAATGTTCTGCCGGCGCTCCATAACGAACATAAGCGTGTCGACCGTTTGGCAAGCTTCAGGCCAAGTGAATTTTCTTGGGGACCGTCGTGCGCAGAGTTGCGACTATACATAATTTCTGGTTTGGAGTTTGGTTTCTGGTATGCACCTTTTCAACGACTTAACTTCAGGTTTCGTGTAGTTTAAGCTTGTGTTCAGTTATTTTTCGCCCAGTATGTTCTTTAATTTTTTTGTGACCTTTGCTCATTAACATTTCTTGTGAGCTGAGGTTACTTGTTTACGCGAATTCTTGAAAAACGTTGGTTGTAAGAAACGTCCTGTAGAAAGAGGTGCACATTTATGCAATAATGCAATAGAAAAACAAGTATCTGCTACAATTTTGCTCGGATTAATTTATGCTCTTTCCATTTGCTATTTGAGTGTAAAGATTTCTGCTCGGCGGTGCGTCGCTTCACCAACCAGACCTGCGCATTACTGGTTCAAATACAGTTTGTCGCGTGTGGTTGAATTTTCTGGATATTTGCCTTCAGAAACTTCAGCGGTCGATCCGTAGTGCGGCTGTCTAAAGTTGTAGTTTTGTGGAATCGTCGAATGCCCATCCTGTAGAATATTCCGCGCTCTTCATTCAGAAAGGCGAACCACGACGGTGGCGCTGCCTCCCCGCGCCGGGTTCAACGCGTGCCCGTGTTAGCACGCCGTCGGAGCGGCTCGCCGAATCCAGGGAGGCCCCGCGGCCCGTGACGCGCGGGGCAAACCCGCGAGCGAGCGACCCGGCGTCCGCGAGCAGCGCCGGCTGGCAGCGGCTGCGTTGCATCACTGCGAGGAGGAGGCCATTTTCTCGGAGCCATTGTGACGCGGAGCGAGGTGGGGCGGGGAGGGGTGGGAGGGAGGGATGGGAGTGGGTGGGAGGGGAGCGGCGGCGCATCGCGCTCGGCTCGGCCCGGCTCGGCCTGGATTTCGCCAAGCGGAAAGATCGCGCGCCGCGTTACTGCGGCCCCCACGTGACTGTGGCGCGCGCCGGGGGGGGGGGGAGCCTCTCCTTTTCAGGACTCTTCCGCCTGCGCCGTTTAATTATTTTTTTTATTTATTTATTCTGCCTGCTGTTTCCCTAATAATTGTTTCTTTCGCTGCTTTAGAAGATTAAAGGATCCCCGTGCTTACGCAAACAAGCCGAGAAAGTTCTACGGGGGAGATGGGAGGTTAGAGCTCTGTCTTTTCGTTGCCTTCGCGATTAGATGGAGGTGGTGTGATAAGAACCATATTCTGTGGTCTGTAGCTCCTAGAGATGTACTGTTAACGAACCAATAAACCTCAAGATTTTATGTGAAGGTAGGTTATGTTTGACAGCGTTTTTAAAGGTCTTAATTGTTCCTCTATTTCTTCCATATTTTTTAGTTATTGTTTAGTTGGTATTTAGATTGGAGTTCATGTTTGCTGGCGAGCCATTCGCGATATATCTTCTTTTCTAGGCTTTTCTGTTGTGATTCATTATTCCATATGTGCGCTGGTAGTATTAAATTCCTTCTAGAAGTTAGGTAGCTACTCTATCTAAGTACTTACAATACTGAATGAACAAAGCATTGGAAGGATTTCAGATCTGTGATGATAGCTCCTCATAAGCAAATCTCCACAATTTCGATGAAGATTATACTTCATTCCATGAACTATTTCGTAGTTACGATGCTGTCACAATTCTTTTTATTAAAATATACTTGTTTCATAGTCTCATAAACCGTTTCTCTTTTGTATACACTTCTGCTCAAGCACATTTTGTAACAGCATTTTTTTATCTGTATTTGAAACGACGACGATGCCAAGGCTTTCACTTTTCAACGGTGTACGAAGTACTCAAAACAACGAACTCATAAGACCACAATACAAAACAAAAAAAGGACGCGATAATTTTTCTCAAAATGCCACAATGCGCCTGGCCTGCTGGAATGTCCTCTTCCGCTACTCTTCCCGTCGCGACGGTCGGCGCTTCGTTTGCCGCGTGCCGGCGCGTCGAGTGAAAGTTCACACAGTATTCTACAAAACTCGCCGACCAGAAATGTACGCGCACATAATTGTTCACAGTAGGTTGGCGCGCGCCACAATTAACTCATTTCCCCACAATGCTCGCTCGCGGCGCCGCTGTTGTTACCGCATCCATCTGGGCGGGCAGGCGGGCGTCGGGTCGCCTCGCAGCGCCACGCGGAAGCGGCGTCGAAGCCGAAAACAGGCGCCGGAGCGTCGCGGTGCCAGGCGCTGGCCAAGCTCCTGCTTGTACCGCTAGGAGCGCTGTTAGTGGTGTCTGGGGAAAAAAATGTATGAACTTTTACCTAACACAAATGGAACCGTTTAACCGGCAGGGGGGAGTTCGTGATGATAAGGAAGGGCAACGGTGGATTCTGTGGCGATGAAAGAAACCTAAGGATCCCAAACTTTTCGTTAATAGAATTCAGCTGTTGACCAGTGATTTAAAGACATTTGAACTTTTGTAACAATTTCTGGAATGTATATTGATTCGGCCGTTGATTGATAATGAAATTAATGTAAAAGGACGGTGGTGATAAAGAGCAGTAGGTCCTATCTATTGAACACTCAGTATTCGAAACTAATAGTCATGTATTATTCTCTTCTTTTTTCGTGAAAATAAATTTGATCTCATCTGAGAACTTGTTATTATTTTTCGAAGCATATTTTTCGACATTAATTTCGAAATCTGACTTACTCTAGAGCTGTGAACGTGTATTAAGAAGGCAATATTTAATATTGTAACATATTGTAAACAGTCTCGATAGTTAAATGAAATAATAGTCGATGAAATTACAATTGGTAAGGTTCTGGAAACTTACAGCTTGGAAAAGTCAGTGTTGTGCTATATTAAGTTTTAAACATAGGTCGTTTATCAAAACAATTATTGTTGTCTGAACAATTATATTAAGGAATCATAAAAGGGGTTTAGACCAATATCAGTTCGAGATCAGCGTTTTAGGAAATAATTCCAAAATTATCACAACATGAAAACTTGTGCCAAAAATAGGAACTCCATTCAGCGACAAGTTAACACACTTTAGAGTGCATGTGTAGGAACGTACTATATTTCAACAGTTTTATTCAAGGACTGCAATAAATGTAAATTAAACAAAAAAATGACAAAAAAACATTAATCGCAATCAAAATTTAAATTCATTTACGAATATTACGAGTTCCAATACTTTCCGTTATCCACACGTCATTAATTTCGTCACGACGAAGGATTTTCTCTCGATACCATCGATCGAGAACCAACCGCCCACGCGGAAGCGGCGCCGAAGCCGAAAACTGGCGTCGATGTGGCGCCGCGGTGCCAGGCGCCGCCTCTCGCGCCGACTCCGGAAGCCGCGCGTCCGCCCGCCCTCGCGCACGCGCGCGCGTGTGCAACTGGAGCGGCGCGCAGCCACTTGTATGTCGGTTATTGCGCGCGGGGGGACGAGCCGTGAAAGCGGAGAGCGCACCCCGCCGCACGTAGATTGAAACAGAGTGACTTACGTCGTACGATCGCCGCTATCCAATCGGGAGATTCGTTGCGACTTCATTGCGATCGGTATTGAAGTTCCCGATTGGAAAGCCGCGTCTTGGAGTCACTTTTGACGTTCAATCGGCTATCTAAACGGGAGAATGATACCGTGATTCAGGCATAGGGTGATCGAAATTTCCGCAATCTGCTCTTTACGGATGTTCGGAAGTTTTCTCAATCTAATGTGCTTGTTATTGCCTTTCAAGATAATCCACTCTAATACGAATTTTGCAGAGACTAGTTAATATTGGTTTCGAGTAACTTGGGAACTCATTCTACAAGAATGCCATTTAGCTACGAGCAATTAATTACACTCTTCTTTTATTTATGGAACGGATATGTGCCCTTATTCAACTTATTTTACAAAAATAATACGTTATTACCTCTAAAAATTCCCCGTTACTAATATCTGTGTATTTATTCTTGTTTTAACAATGAAAAATGAAGCGTGGAATTATTTACCTTACGTGTCCCTCTCTCCTGTTTCCAGTGTATATTCAAACAAAGCATTTAACATTTCATCTTTACAATCAACATTAGAGAATCGTTATCCATTGTCACGTTCTATATATCTTCGAAGCCAAAATGTTATACTTCTCACATCTCACAATTAACGTAACATTTCTGCAATAATGACGTTACGCATGGCGACTAACTGATGGTATAAGTTTCTCCACCGCCCAGTTTCCTCATGTGCGCGGGTGGGCACGCATGCTTTATGACGGCTGCATCCTGCACGCTCAGGAAGCTTTGTTTTTATCGGCGAGCTTCCTTCCCCGATTTTCCTTCTTGCGTCACGTTCACGTGCGAAGGATATTTTTATTTCTTTTCAGCGCAGGTTGACTTTCGCTGTCGAGGCCGCCAGCCGGCGCAAACTAGGCTGCTGCGCGCTGCCTCAGCCATTGTAGAACATCGCCCTCGGGTTTCATACACCGGACGACACGTGTCTGCCGATTACAAGCGGGGGCTGGAGATGCTGCGAGCGCCCGTGTGTTGAGTTGCCAAACCTCCTTTGTGTTAACTTATGGAGGAAGCCGTGACATCCGCCACTCGACGAGCATCTAAGGATCTCTCTATCTGAGACGAGTTCCGCTTCTGATGTTTCTTTATATTTTAGCAACTGTGTAGTGTGACGTAGTACGTCTGTGAAATGTTAGAGTTACACAATACTTGTAATTATGGGTGGTTTTATAAGAGTGAGTAATGAAAGTGGAATAAATTACAAAAATTAGAGAAATGACGGATGAATATTATCAGTGCATGAAATACCATGTATAATTTATCAGTTTTTTGTTGTTCATACATACGAAGTTCGTACTTGCGCGGAAGTGGTGTTTTTGACGTCAGTTACTATTTGCTTCATTGACACGTCTTATTAGTACAGGGCCACACTGCATTTCACGATCATTTAACATTTTGGTACGAGAGAATTGAGTTTGCTATTTTTGACCATTTCCTCAAATATTTTATTAATGTATCACCATATGTATATCTTCGGAACATAATTTACCCTCAGAGTCTTTCGATTCCTATGTTCACATGAAAATCCTCCATATTTCAATTGCTTACCTACTTCTGCGCAACTTCTTTTTTTCACAGCATCTTGATTCCGTGCCAATCTCCGTCCCCCGCGCCCGCTCACCGAGTGACATGTCTTCCCCGCGCTGTAAGAGTGGGCGCCCGCCCGCCCGCCTATCTCTCCTTTGTTACCCTTTCTCGTGAAGACGCCGCGCCGCGCTGTTGTCTGCGCCGCTTCTCGCAATGTGTCATCGCTGTGGCGGCGGCAACAGCCCAGCAATCGCGTCGTTTATCTCCGCAGGCTTCCTGCTGCGCCCCGCGCAGCTGCGCAGGCGCCGTTGTGGTGGGCGTTCGTCCCCCCCCCACTTCGCCCCCGCAGTCGCCTGTCCCCGTCCCCCCTATCGGCGCCCTTGGTATCTGGTGTCTTCTCGGCGTGTGTCGATTATCACGACCCCTTCGCTTGATGTGGTGTGACAACTGTTTCATGTGCGTTGTTCGTTCACCTGGCGAGTGATAGACTAGATATCCGCGACAGAATCGACAGGAATGTCACATCGGTCACTTGAAACGAAAGCTTAGAGGGACGTCTAGAGGAAAAAATAATGGTTTTCTCTTTAATCGGTACACTATTTCCAATTACTGTTCAGTACTACGTGGGTGTATTTGTTAGAAGAACTGAAATTTTCAGGTTTGTTTAGAAATCCTTATTAGACAATTTATTTCGAAGTGAACTGAATTCTTAACAATCGGCAAAATAATTACCGATTTAAGGTGAAAACATTTTCGTAAGAAAGTGTAAAGCGCACGAAAGGTATTTACGGAAAGTCAGTCTGCAAAAGATGTTTACGAAATATTTATTTAGAGTCTTTCGACTTCCATGAACGTCTCTGTGGGGGCGCGGTTCCGTTCCGTTCATTCCGGGATCAACCGCAAAACAAACTCTGGAAATCAACAACCAGAATCGACGCCCAACGCCATAAAATGCAGATGATGGATGAGCTCTGACGCAGCGTGCGCCTGGTGTTTGGTCCGGTGAACCCCGCGAGAAGACTGCAACCCTTGCGCTCCCCCCCCCCATCCCCCCCGGCCCCTCTCGCTTTGTTCCACCGGTGAAGATGAGTCAGGTCGAGGACGGGAAGCACCTGTTCTGTGACTAACGCTAATTCAGGAGACATGCTCTGGGGTACAACGAACGTGATGGATAGGCTGAACCTTCCGTGCATTTGTACGTCTCTCTAGAATTTGTCCATTTATACGAGTAATATTCTTTTCATCAACCGATATTTTTCTATTATTTAAATCATTTCTTTCACTTCACGTGCCTCTGCAGGAAATTTGCCATTGGTCCCAAAATCGTCCATTTCAGAAACGTCAAATAAACTATTTACTGTCGAAAACTTGTTGGTCTTCATTGCAGATGCTTACTAGTTTAAGGCTGCTTTTGAAGAAACGGTGATCGTGCAAGAATCAGCAGACCTGTTTACACTCTGCCATCTAGTACAAACGGGTGTTTTAACTAATGTTATAAAAGTTTTCAGCCGTTAGTTCAGAGGCTCAATTTAGGCTTAATATTCTTTGAGGTGCCGCAAATCTTATCTCACAGGAAACGAATTTTCCGTTCCTGCTGAAAGAAAGCATACAAAACCGTTTTATCTAATAGAAAAATGGAGAGACCTCACACGTAATTCCACCATTGAAGGCGTGTTTACAAATTATATTTATTACCCTTTAATTCCCAGCTGCCCTCCAGATTCCCTCGGAGCGTCCTCTGCACCGCCCCGCCCCCCTCTGTCGCGTGTGGACACGGCCGGCCGGCTCGACGTGCCGCGAGCAAACACTGGCGGCCGAGAGCTGTCGCAACAACTTGTTCTGTGCCCATAGTCAATATTGACTCGCGGTACACGCGAGCGTGAGTCGCTCCCCTCCCCCTCCCCCCTCCACTAGCCCCAACGCAGCTCTTTCTCGTGCGGTCGCGCCCGCGTCGCCCGCCCGCCCGCCCGCCCGCCCGCCCGCTGGAGTTCTCGGCGGCGGCGCTCCAAAGCCCCCTGATCCCCGGGGCTTCACGGACGATTTGGCACTGGCGACGAAGGCGTTAGGGTTCAAACGCTGCGTTTAATAGCTGCACTTCCTATCGCCTTTTAAGCCGCGTCGATTAATTTACCTTTGCTTGTTTTTCATTGTTACACGAGCTTCCATTTCTAACATCGTAGAGCGGTTTGTTTTATCACATTTGTCATTGTGGTTATAAATATGAATTTCGGTGTTCGACTACTTTTGCGCAAGGATATTGTTTGTTCACAATATTTTTAAATTCTATTTGATATATTTTCTATTTTCCCGAGTTTCGATCTTGAAATATTGTTTATCGCCTAAAAGATGAAATTCTTTATATGCCACATCATGGTCTACTTTTTGTTGTTTTTCTTCTTTCGGTATTGATTTTATTTATCTATTTCTCTACAGCATTTTATACATAATTTGACTTTTGCCGCTATGATCCATTTTGTTAGTCTGCTGATCCTCTTTGTGTGCTATTTGTCAATGGCCGGTGAACGTCGCATACAGCTCTTTCTGTTCTTCAACAAATTAATCAAATCAAATATATTTTTCGTTATTATTTTCTTTGTCCGCTATTTTTTACAATCCGTTTCCCCTTAATTGAAGGTTCTTTTATTCTTTATTTGTTTCTTTAATAAGCTGCACACTCGTAATAGCATCAATTGCGGAAAATATTATATATTCGTAAGAGAGACGGAACAGGCTTGGTGGACGTGTGTTCGTTGGGCGGCGGTGCGGGGTGGGGCGCAGGTTCAGGGTACCAGCACACGTGGGGGCGGATGGCGGCGCGCATGCGCGCGGGTGGCGTGGGCCCCTCCCGTTGTCGATGCCGCCCGCGCTGTCACCCAACGACGCCGCTTGCGTTTCGCCCGGCGGCGAGCGCTGGCGCCGGCGCCGGCGCCGAGCGCGGCGGCAGTGTGCGACGGGAGGCCTATCCGGCAGGCGCTCCCGACGCAACCCCTGCACACATTAGCTTATTGCGACATCCTCGCCATGCCGAGTGAAAATATGGATAATGAGCGGGATTGGAACTAAATGCATCGACTTTGGCTGTGAAGTTTGGTCTGATTCCATAAAATCAATATGCGATTTCAAGTAATGCTCCTTTAGACAGCACTCATTTAAACAACTGTCGACGTTTTTGATATTTGAAGCCTTGTAATCTTTGTAGTTATTTTGTGAACGAAGTAGTATGTACACTTGTCGCCATGGGGAGGAGAATGCGGAGGTTGTAGGTTATGAGTTTAGTTTTAGAAAGCGTGAGCGAGTTAGTGGAGGACTTTTGGAGGCGTTTCGGTTCCACGTACGTAGATCGGTGACATTCATCAAAGTTTAATGTTAAGGTGATGATTGCTAATGCAATTGATCCGTGAGAGGAATATTGCAGTTATAAAGGATGTAAACCATGCTAGAAATATATTCAGTACTAGGAATTCAATGCTAATCCAAAGGTCATGCGTTAAGCAGCGTACATCAGCACGTTAAAGTTCAGTACCTTCAGCCAGGCGGTCAACTTATTAAAGAAGGAGGTAACGTGAAAGGGAATTAGCTCTCATTGTATTTACCCGCGCATACTTGAGAAACGTTACACCTGCAATGGACGCACCTGTCATCAGAGCGTCGGACCTTTCTCGCCGAGTCGCCCCGGAGGCAGCGGCTCGCAACAGTTGCCAGCGCTGCCTTTGTGCGCGCCCTTGAGACCTTAATCCGCCGCGGGTGCGCGTTCAATTACCGGCCACTTGAGGGCGGCGCGTCGGCCGCTAGCACGTCGACGCCTTTGTTTGAGGGCGCCCCCGCCCCGCCCCGCCCCGCCCCCCCCCCCCGCCGCCGCGCGCCCCGACGCGGCTCATATGGCGTTCGCCGCGTCGATTTCGCGCTTTGATCGGCGCTGTCGACTACCCTTTAATGCCCGACCGCTATTATCCGCGGCCGGTGGGCGTGCCGCTATTGTGTCGCCAGGTGGGAGCCCTTCCTCGCCGCCCCTGGGGCCAACCCGTGGGCTCTTCAGAGCAGCCTCTCTCTCTGTTTGGAGTCGCTTGGCGGTGCGGGTGACGGACAGACGACAACATCGACGCGGGGGAGGGAGCGGTGTGAGAGAAGGCAGTCGTTTACGATGGTTCATTTATTGTGGTCTTGTTGGTGCTTCGGTCATCTAACAGGTTCTATTTTTTTGGTTGCCGTACGAGTATGTTTGGGTCTTAGTTTTATTCATACGTTACGTTTTCATGGATCTTGTCCCTAAAGTATTGGATTGCTCGCTCTAGTTTTACTTCATGTATGTTAATTACATTCATTATCAATTTTTTCCTTCAGTTTTAATTTTGCTCTAGGTTTGTCACTTTTGTAAATTTTGTAATTAAAAACGTCATAACGATAAATATTTTGCTTCTAACCATTATTTTCACTTTTCTTCATTTAATTATTTCCTTGATTTTTTGATTTGTTTATATCTATCTTCAACCTCATTGTTTTCTCTGTAATTATTCTTTCTGGCATTTTGAACGGCTTCTGTTTTTTCTTCTGAAGGTCGACCATGTTTTCTTAGGAAGGTCTACCAGGACTTCTGCGTATTTATTGTCTGTTCTTAGTAATTTTTCGTGTCTGTCATTTTTTCAACGTATTGTCTCCTTCGCGAGTTGTTGTTTGCGTCTGTTTCTTCGTAGCTCGACACGAAACTGTCTCCCTTTTCCGTTCCACGCACCTCCTGTTTCTCCGTTTCCTTCCACCTTGTCCGTCCAACCCCCCTGCGTGTCGTGCTCGTTACCGCAGCCATACGCTGCCCCTGCGTCCGCGTCACTGGCGCTATTCAGCGGCCAGATTAATTGGCGGTTGCCCTCCGCCCCCTCCCGCGCGCGCCGCCCTCGCCGCCGCCGGCCTCCCCCTCGCGACGCGGCGAGCCGGCCAGGGCGAGCGGAGCAACCTGCCGCGGCAGAGGGCGCGCTCTTTTATGTCCAAGGGAACAAAAATCACCTGCTCGCTAAAGACCGCGCGCTCCCGTCCGCCCTCTGCCCGCCGCCCGCCGCCGCCCCCTCGCCCGCCCGCCCGTCGCCGCCGTTGTCCCCGAGAGGATGTCCTGTACACTAGCCGAGCACAATGCCACCGGGGGTCGATGATTCTCAAAGTCCACATCACGCTGACTAGTTCCTTTCACTCCCGAAAAATTCGTCAACCGAGGATTATTATTTTTAGTAGTATTAAAACTGGCGGGCGGTCAAAGGGAGGAGGAAAGGAATTCTAGTCACATTGCGCACTTTTTCCATTGAGGCCTTTCGGGGAGAGAAAAATTCTGAGTCGGTAAGTCTTTTAAATGAGCTCCCCTGAAGCGTGATCATTCTGAGCAACGAAGGAAGAGTTTGATGGTTAGTGCTTCGTGCTTTGTAGATTCATCTTTTTACTGGAAATCATCTCCTGACTTTTGTCCTGCTTCTTTTAAATTCAGTTAGAAAAAATATTTTTCCTTATTTTTCTTTCGCTCAGGATTCTTTGTTGTGAAGATGTAAATAACGTGTGGTATTGTACGCTACCAGTAAACGCAATGCCAGTGTTGTCAATAAAATATGGTTCCCTAAGTTCACAGTAGTTTACAAGATCGTGGCTAAGGTTATTTTAGAAAATAATGGAGGTAGCTACCTTTTAAATCTTGGTCTATTTGGAAACAAGGCTTATATTATGAGAATAGTGCATTGTTCTCTTACTTAGAAACTGATACACTTCGTTGATTACTTGATGGTGTGAGACTGTGGTAAATTTCATTTGAAGGGAACATCCGGCACTGTAATGAGTAGAAACTAATTTGTAGAACTTGGGCAACTGATATTTCGAAATACCATCACACTTCCTCCGTTTGTTAATTTTTATTTACTGTGTATTTTGGATTAACCAAGGGCATTTTCGTCATAAAATAACGATCAAGAATCTTAGGTTTCGTTCTGTTTTCTTTTATAACCGGACATTTTTATTCATCTCATTATTTTCTGTAAATCTCTCAAGTATTATAAGAAAGCATATGGAAGAACGAAATAATTTGTACTATAAAAACGATTTTGGCGTAGTTTTTCTAGCTCTCTATTCTTATTTTAGTGTTCTTTCATGTAACTATTGGCACCCGTCCGTAACCGAACTACATAAGATGGTATTTAACCTCCAATTATTTGCATTGTTAGTATCCAAACTAATACTTGGAATAATCTATGAACCTAACAATCGGAACATTTTTTTTAAGGACGAGTATGACGGATAGCGTTAGGTGGCTGGCAGCATCCAGATTTTCTTGAAGCGGGTACACCGCGGCAGTGGTGCGGTTGTTTACCCAATTCCCTCGCTGATTGGATGATTGCCGTCGCAGTTAAGCCCCTCGGGTGGGCGTACAACGAGCGCGTGGGAGGACGATGACGCAGTGAGTGATGCTCGCTGGCCTGCTCGCCGTCCCGCGCCGCGCTGCCTGCGGCCGCCGCCGCTTGTGAATGAACCCGGCCGCGCACAAGCCCTTTTTTTCGCTTTGCTTCGTCTTCGAGCCGACGTGATGTGTGCGTCAGAAAACATACCAGTTGACTAAATGCTTACGTGTTGTTGAGTCGTTTTTTAGCGTGCTTATTGTTATCATCTATGCGAGGAAAGTGCGAAGTTCGCGAAATCAGAGAATGATTGGTCGTGATTGTATTCTGTAGGAGCCCCATATTACCTCTGTATTCTCCGAAATTCTGGGAAACATAATTTAATTGAATTCTCTTAGGATGACTCTGAAAATATAATCTAAACAAATTAATGTGAATCTCTCCTGTATGCGTAACATTATTCAAATTATTAGTGTATGTATACTTCGTACTTTGGAGTATTGGAATATGAAGATTACTTTGTAATAATTATTTTTAGTTCTTCGCCTCTTTATTCTTTCTGAAGATTCGTATGTTAAAGTACATGATACTGCATACCGTAGATACTTTTTTCTCTCACTTCGTTGTGTATTGTCATATTATTGACAATGCATTTCCATGAAGGTATACGAATGCAGGTTTCTTGTTTTCGGATTGGAATTTTAAATTTGTTTCTTTAATACTTACGCCCAAATGTATTAGTCACTTTTTTCCTGTGTTTGTCTTTCACCCATATATGACAGCTCATTCGGACTCCTTGTAATTTAAGATGTAGAATTTTGGACTGCTCGGGCTGAACTGAATTAAAAAAAAAAAAAACTTAGAATCGTAGCAGGGGTAGAGAGAACACAGAGTTAATTTCCTCAAATCCTGTAGTGGTTTTGTTAAAGCCTGTTTAGACTTGCAGCATACAGCAAATCCAATCTCCAAATAATTTAAAGATTTAAATCCAAAGTATTAAGTAACATTACTAATACCCCTGGTATGTTCAAAACGATGTACGATTCACTCTGATTTTAAAATGCCAACAGTTAATGAAATTAAAAAAAATAGTGTAAATGTATTTAAAAATTGGAATTGTATACCAACACTTTAATCATAGCTTCATTAGATTACAGTTTGGAAATAAGGCGACTTTGAAAAAATCAAGCCTCTAGATTTGCCTCACAGATTTTGAAGTGTATTTACACGTGTATCAACTGTATTAATGGCGAGATACGAATGGCACCTTCGTCCATTAATCTTAATTATCTAGTCAAGAAATGTACTGATTGTTCTCACGTATGTTCAGATTGTAAATAAACAGTTTGTGGCTTTGTGTCGCCTGTTCGTAAGTGACGAGCTGTGTGGTGGTGGTGTTGCAGACCCGCGCCAGTGGACGGAGACGCACGTGGCGCACTGGCTGTGCTGGGCCATCCGCGAGTTCTCGCTGGAGGGCGTGGCCATGCAGCACTTCCGCATGCAGGGCAAGGACATCTGCGCCATGGGCAAGGAGGCCTTCCTGGCGCGCGCGCCGCCCTTCATGGGCGACATCCTCTGGGAGCACCTCGAGATCCTGCAGAAAGGTGCGTCCGCCTCCCCCCGCCCTCCGCCCTCCGCCCTCTACCTTGTTGGGCACGCCCTACGAATACATTCATCAACAGCATGGAGCGTGGGGACAGGATAAAACCACTTACAAAACAGGATATAATAATTACAGCAATAATAATAATAACAATATTAATAACAATAATAATAAAAATAAATGTATTTATTGTCACGATGTAAACTTCGTAACGACCCATACAAAGTTTGCAAACATGTTTATTTCTTTTTAAATTTCTCAGTAGTGACTAATATGAAATAAAAAAAAGCGTAATATTTACAGATTAGAGGTAATCTTATTCAGATCTTTCAAAGTTAATTGAGAGAGAGCCCGAGAATCTAGTTTTGTGAAATGTGTCCATGACATTGTCTTAGAGCAGCTATCATCGAAACGCATACATTTTCTCTCTTCATATTTTTAGTTATATATAATAATACAACTCGCCAGAACGTACATTTATTTGTTAAAATTATATTTTACAAATAAGAAATCATCAGGATTGCGTTTTATTGCAGAACACTAAGTGGAATATCTCAGTCTTTCTAATACATTCAGTTCTGTTGATAGTCTCTTCATTTATTGTCTAGTCTCTTCAGCTTGTCTAGAACTGTCTTAGTGCAATCTTTTTCCCGAGACAAGTAACTGGGTACATTTGTTTCCAAAGCATTAGCTACCACTTGCAATCCACGTGAAGGCATTAGCTACCGTATGAAAACAAAAATTGGGGTAGGCAAACGCATACAAAACAAGACCGATAAGAAATTATGTGTGCGAGGATTTTTATCATCAAACCTTTTTACGTTTCGTGTGTATGATTATTCAGAATATTTTAAATATTTTTATACAAGAGTTAAATGTTCACATTGGTAATAAAAATCTATCATTGATCAAAAAATCTTGATCACAAAACCACCAAAATCCACCACTTTTACACTTTAGGAATGTGCATTCAACTTCACACAAATAAATAAATAAGTAAATAAAAGAACGATTTTCTTCATGAGAAAAATGTATCCACCAGGTGAACAGGGTATAGGTAGTCGAATTATTGCGCCTGCGGCCGCCTCTTCATGAATAGCTGCAGTGAGCAGGCGTGTGCGAGCGCGCCGCGGGGGCCGGCTGCTGGCGGCGGGGTTCGCGTGTGGCTCCTCGCCACGGTCGGTGGTTGCGGTGCGTCAGGGGCAGGTGGACCTGCGAGCGCGGGAACCGCCGCCCCACGCTTCGCCGCCCTCACTGGTGCGTCGCGTCGCGTCGCATCGCGTCGCCCTGACTCACAGCGCTCGCGCCGCGTCCGAGAATCCGCGCGGTTCCTGGAAGCACAAAGGCCGAGCGAAAACACCGTACAGTCACCTCGACAAACTCACTTGTTCGCTCGCGTCCAGGGATCTTTATCCTGTATGTAATAGTAATACGGGGGATTTTCTAGCAGTACGTCGTTATTCAGTGATGGTGTTTTGGTCACGATTCACTTCAAATTCTTTCAGTGAATGTAGATCGTTTCAAGTTTTTTGTCGAAAAAAAAAAAACAAACTAAAAATAAAAAGTAGCTAGAAAAAATTAAAAGAAAACTTTCATATGATACAAAATTGCATTTCGAAGGCACCAAAGAAAGTTCTCTTGTTCCCTACACACGAACGAGGTTATGCTTGTTACGCGATCATTTTATTATTATTATTATTATTATTATTATTATTATTATTATTATTATTATTATTATTATTATTATTATTAATGTGAAAATTATTATTATTATGTACTTCTAGTACCATAATGTTATGTTTTACGTTCTTCATGAATCTCATGGGCGGTTATCTCCCACACGTGGCGCTGCGGGTGGGCCCTTCCCGAACCCTTCGCTTCCGCCATCGGCCACCGCAAGAATTCCGGGCTGCGGTCGGGGGCGGCGAGGCCGCGCACGTGGTCGGGCTTTCTACTTGGCTAACTTAGTTGCGCTTTGGAAACTCCATCACTTAAGTTAGCGAGGACGCACAGTTTTCGGAAGTTCTTGTGCTGTCTCGCGCACTTGGCAAGTGGCTGGTGTGTGTGTGTGTGTGTGTGGGGGGGGTTGCGACGCGAACAAACGGCGCTGGAGTGAAGTAGAGACGCGATGTTGGTCTATAGGACCGTATGTATATATGGCACTGTAATGAAGCAGTTCGCGAAGTATTCGTTATCTGCATTGGGAAAATTTTAACTAAACCCATTATACGACACGAAGAATTCGTAATAAATTAAACCTATAAATAATCATAATTTTCTGGGATCTTCAAAAATTAATGCTGCCAACAAGCAAGGAGATAGTGAATTAGTTCAGAATTTCCAAACTTGTCTCGTCGCGCACATTCTCACAAAAATGTAATTTCAACATGGGTTTTGTGAATACGAATTTTTTGGAAAGTGTTTCTCTGCCAATATTAAACCATTTTGCGCGTTGCGTTGGGAAATACAAATAAAAATAATTATGTCCATGTAATATTCCCTGCAACATTCACACCCTATTCATTCTACAACACTTCATGTGCTTCGTAGCAATGTCTACGTCTGTATCAGCAGAGCTGCGAAGAAATAATAACAATGAGAAAAAGAATAAGACGCTTATGTTGAAGGCATTGAAATGGGCTGCAATACAGTTGTCAGATCGTTAATCATTTGTTAAACGCATAACATTCAACTTAAATTTAGTTTTGAAACCAGACCAATGAAATTTCAAAAATATTCACGTCAGTTCAATTTTTCGTTAATGCCACTCACTTAGGGTGGATAGTTTTTTTGAGGCCCCCTCCTGCTGTGCTGTGGGTGGCTCGCTCTGCCTCCGCGAGGAGCGCCACGGGAGCGCGGGCGCCGCCCCCTGTCTCAGGAGGAGGAGGGGAAGTTGGAGGGGGAGGAGGACGCTGGAGGTCGCGGCGCGCGATACGCTCTGCGCTTGCGCACTCGTAATTGGCGCTCCGCAAGTGCACACACAACGAGCCCCCAAGGGCGACTCGCCGCCGCCCCCGCCGCCCACGCCGCTCGAAGCGCTCGCCGCCGCCGCCGTCTGCTTTGAATGGAAGCCACTGGTGGCGAGGGCCGGATTTCGCGCGATTTTCCGTTAGGAGATTCGCAATGAGAGAGTACGTAAGCGTTGCACCGAGTTTCGGGGGCAAGTCTCAAGATACGCAGCTGTCTGGGCGACCCGACGCTGCCGCTGAGGCGAAGACTGGAGCACGTATTCGAATCATCTTGCTTTCTGCCTTCTTCAGGGCTAAACATTTAGTAAACTCGCACCTGTATACATGATAATCCGTCATTAAATAGTCAAGCGGATTACGTGCTAAAAAGGTTTGTATAATAAAAAACATTATTTATTGTATTTCAAGGAAAATGTACATGGTTAAATATACTTCATGAGACTTTCAACCAAAGATTTGAAGAATCGCTGAAATTTGACAAAAATGCGTACTCAGATGAGTTTGTGGCTTCAAAAAATATATTACTGTGAATCAAAGAGTACCATATGATGTGTGAGTTAGCATTTTCGTGTTCATTGAGAACGTTCGTAACATTAAGAAATTTAATTCTAGTCATTTGTGAAATATTTCTTACCGAGTTGTATGATTTCATATACAGTCCCATTTACGCCTGATTTACTGTTTATATGCGATCTTTCCATTATCTCTACTTGCCTTTCTAATTCTGGTGATACCCGAAGACTTTTATCATCTTGCAGATACCACATTGATAAGTATCTAATCTGCTTTAAGTGTTTTAATATACTGATTACTTTTTTTATAGTTTTGAAACAGTTGATATTTCTTTGATGCCAAATCATAAAAGGGAGCATTGAAGATATAGATCAATAAGTTTTCTGGACGAGCAATGTGATTTACAATTTCCTGAAAGACTGTAAGAAACAACGTAGGGTGACATGAATCTCATCAAGATTTTTTTCAAAATTCCCGGTTAGATTCTCAAGGTAAATTAACATTAAGAAATAGACATTCCTATAATATCAGAACTTTGCATCATATCAATTAGAATGCTTTATGCCAAATAACTTACGGGTCTCGCTTACGAAAATTAACGCGGTCATCAAGCATATGACATTAAATTTAATTAGAAACTCTTATGTGGGGACGTTATATCGAGAATAGTTACTCAGGCTCGCAACGTTCATGACTCATCCTTATCGCTTTACCGCATCTGACGCTAGCTGCATTTAAAAAACTCTTCCATGTTGCTTTTCGTTCCAGCTTTCCATGCGCGTTCGCAGATAACATCGACGCGCACCTGCTCGTGAAAATTTTCGGGTGGGCTCATCCCCTGGGCCGAGGCGCGGTGCTAAATAGTGAAATGCTCACAGGGCAGTGGAGGTCTGCGAACGTTGGGAGGCCATTCTTTGTTCTGAGTGAATTCAAGAGTTAGGAAAAATGTTTGCACTCTTCCAGTATTTAATGCGTACTGAATTATGTATTTTATTTACGAATTTTCCGTTTGTGAAGACCACATTGCTCATTTTGTGAACTTCAAATAACCGCACGAAGAATCATTTCCCTTTTTGTAAAGTGGACGTTCGGATTTTCATGCTTTGATAGTAGTAGTATAGACTCGTAGTGCCTAGCAAGAGAGAAGCTATAGTTAATATAATCTACTGCATTGTTGGGTTTTGATTCACCGGTTTCCAGACCAAAAGAAAATCTACAAATTGAACGAATCATACACCTCGCCCACATAGAGTTATAACTGAATAAGAAGTTCTTGAATACACTATCATATGACGATAAAATCTCTTACAGTGTTGCTATGCTCTGGTTAAGTTTTGGCTTCTTGAATTATATTGACAAAATAACAAAAATAATTGAAGTGCTTTGTTATTATTATTTATTATTATTATTATTATTATTATTATTATTATTATTATTATGTATTATTATTATTAAGAATTTTAATTCGGGCGCATACTACTTATAAAAAAGTCATTGTGCCTGATGTGTTGATGTAGTACGCGGCTGTGAGAATGCTGCATTGTCCACACAGTGTAGTGCTTTTGGCGCCTGCTGTCGGCGCAGCCGTTTCGTCCATGGGCTCTAACGAGGCGGCGCGAGCGCTTTCGGGCTGTGGGCGAAGGGTGATGCGCTGAGTTCACCTGGGCTCGCCTCGCCCGCTCCCCGGAGTTTCCAGCTGCACTCTGAGTTCCGCGCTCGTAAGGGTCATTCGATGAATCGAGCACTGCATGTCTGTTTCGACTGATGGTGAATGGGTTAACTAATAATGAGAACATTACAGCTTGGAACACAAGATGTAATGTATTTGAAACCAATTAGGTCGCCTCGTTCCGTCACATCATATCCAGAGCATGTCTCCAACCTTATTTCCGAACCATAGAGCTCGTCAATCCAACGTATCATCCAATATTGTGTTTTCTGTAAGAACCAGAATACCTCTTTGTCACAGCATCAATTTATCTTGGGACAATTGTAACGCTTACAAGTAAAATCAATTGGATTTTATTTCGTTGGATTCAATTTTGCTTTCCACTTTTGATAGCGCGTCATTTCAAAAACGATTGGTCGAATACACAAATAAAAACAGCTTCATGCATCCGAGTCTTCCCTTCAGAAACACCGCGTCAATTTTGTTTGGCAAATTATCGAAGTCAATGTATGAAAGGTAAAATACATTGTATATTTTTTGTACGTACTAGATTAATTTCGGAAGTGTATATAAATGAAGGAATAGAGCAGCTCATCTTTCGCAGGGTATCTACGAGTCGTGGATCGCGCCTGCAGCAGGAGCATTGACGTCCAGAGCAGTTCGCGCAGCGTCACCATCGGATGACACCGTTCGTGTCATGTTGCGCGCGGCGGCGTCGGACAGTTGACCTCCACAGCGCTCACTCCTCCCCACCCCGACCCTTTCCCCTCCTCGCCCGACCCCTCGACTCCCCACCGGGCCCCGCGCCCGCCAGTCCCACAGGGTATTGTCTGGGACTCAATTACATGCAATGAGGCTATTCCCACGGTCTGCGCGCCCCTCCCGCCCCCGCTCTAGCCCCCGCCACCGCGCGCCGCCGCCGCCGCCGCCGCCTTTTGTACCTTTAACCTCCATCAAACCGAAAGGAGCTCGTGTCTGGAATGATTAAAGACTTATTTATTTGTCTGTGACGGATACAATGGGTGTTGTGTATACGGTTCTCGTGTGGCAAGAAACAAATAAAATGGCTGTTCGGGAGGAGATCTTGATCAGTTTGATGCATGTCGTTATGTGGAATTATTATTCATTATCCCCGCACTCGTGGGCAGAAAAGCGGCAGAGCGGAACGCGCGTCGGAAAGCGTTTCCAGAGCGCGCTGGCGGCGGTGGCGGCGGCGGGGGCCGAGGGAGGGAGAGGGGAGGGGGGCGTGGGCGGCGGCGGCGCATTGCTTTGTTCGGAAATGGCGCCGGCCGTATGATGAGGCGCTATTAGGAGAAACGCGAGTGTCCTGTGTGAGGCGCCCGCCATTGTGCCGCCGCGCTGCACTTAGGGTTCGCCGTGGGCGGGGAGGCGATGTGACCCGTCGCGGACTCCGCCCGGCGCCTCCGCTTCACTTGCGACTTTCTCTCTAGGCTCTTTGCCGCGCGGATTGTGCGCCGCGGGGTGATCGGCCCCGGGATGCAGCGGTGTTGGTTAATAGAGGCTGTTATTAGTACTTAACGAAATGATTTTCTGGTATAAGTCTCTTCGTTCCTTTCTGTCTCATACTTATTTTCAGAAGTTCCCTGTACACAAAAGAATGATCGAATACATAGTTCTTGTTTATATTTTTAAACCTAAAACTCTTATGGAATTTCACCAAAACCTTACAATAGTATCATAATTTTACAAGTCATTCGGTTCCTATGAAAAGAGACATGGCTGATAATGAAAAAAATGCAAAATTTGATAAATATTTACGAGAAAAATAACGATACGCTCATAACCCATCTAATTTTTGGAATTCTTAATCATTCAGTTTTCGACATAAGAAACCTTTGAAGAAAGCGCAAACAGCGACGCTATCTTTTGTAACATTATGGGCCTGCCTGCGTCTCGCGAACCGACGCAGCAGTCACGCACGTTCTAAGTATCGTAAGCAGACGTTCGTATTTTAGTTCCTATAGGACGGTGCTGCAGTAGAGCGCGCCGCTGAAATAGTTTCCTCCACGTTATACGGGAGTTATAAGGTCTTGTGTATAATGGTTCTCTGATCTGCGGAGGAACTACAGGCAGGCGGGGCTGCGCGGCGCGACGTCGCGTCCAGCGCGTGGCTCAGTAACTGAGTTTCCACGGCCCAGTCGCCACGCAGGCGCGGGTGGGTGGCCCAGGGCGCCGCGCCGATAACAGCCTCAGGCGCATGCGCCGTGCTTCCGTTGAGAGCTCCCCCCCCCCCCGCCGCACCTGTTTTTTTGCCATCCGCTCCTTCGCTCTAACTGTTGTGCGTCTCGAAGCATTGCCGAGCTGCTTTAGGCATCCCGTTGCTGCACGATGAATCAAAATTGTTGTGGTCCTGAATTGTTACGTTAATCTTGAGAAAAATCACTCGTGTATGTGTGGGTTCAAATTTGTGTGGCTTCCAGTTTCTCATTCTTAAATGTAGTTAATTGTCATCATTGTATATTTAGATAACAATCCGGCTGTTTGGCATTTTTAGGCAGCCATTCTGCATTTTTGTTTCGTTAATGAATCACGCTATCTAAGTCATTCACATTTTAGTCAATCGTATTGATCTGGTTGCTTTATGATCAATGGATAGATTTGCTCTTAACGTATAGGCAGTTCTGTCCCTATCTGATAACAAAACATCATAAATAGATCACAGCACTTTTTGGTAAATTTGTGTGGTATTCGGTCAATCCCGATTCGTCATCACACCGTCATGGCGGGGGCCTGCCACCCCCACTCGCCTCGCTCCCAACTTCGTAGCCCACCTGCGCCTCACCGCCCCGCCCCGCCCCGCCCCGCCCCACCCCGCCCCGCCCCGCCCCGCCGAGGCGGGCAGGCAGGAAGCCGGGGTGTCGGGCGACTACGTAGCCGTGTAATGCCCTTACAAGAACCGGATGCGAGCAAACAAGCCTTTCCCCGGGTCACTCCCGCGCCGCGTTCTTCCGTCGCGCCGCCGCTCCTCCTTCCGCCCTCCTCCGCCCTCCTCCGCCCTCCTCCGTCCTCCGCCGCCGCCGACGCGGGCGCTGACGAGGAAGGCAGGCGCTGCACGCACCGCACGCACGACTGCAAGTGGGTCAGGTGTGTGGCACGGAAGAAAAAAAATAAATAAAAGTGCAAAATCTGTTAATTCGATTTTTTTGAAAACAAAATTACGCCGAATTTTCTTTGAAAACATAATTACGCCGAATTTTTTTGAAAACAAAATTACGCGTGTATCTTGCACTCACTACGAGAAATCGATCGTAAACATAAAGCATTCAGTTGAATGGTAAAACAATTTAGTTGAATATCCAAATAGGGTTTTAGATGTTTAAGAAAGTTGACTCGAACACACATGATTTTTCACATACGTAATAGAGGAAATATTGCCAATGTAACGACTTTCACCATGAATATGAAAATATATCAGAAGAAGAAAGCAAGGGTAATATACGAACATTTTGGAAAAACTAAGACGCGATATTGTATGTTTATTTAATTTTAATTTATAAATCGTTTCTTAAATTTATTATTCCTCGGCAGATGAGTTTGATTCAGAATCAGAGAAAAAACCCCACGCGCATTTTGTACTTTCCGGGAAGCACTGTGTGCCAGCAACGGCGTTGGGTGCGATCGCGCAACAAGGGCCCCCGAATCAGCGCGCGCGCTGGCGCTACGAAGTTACGCGGCCGTCCATGCCCCCTCGCGCGTCAATCACCCGCCATTGTCGCGGAGACGCCGGGCCGCTTCCGGTCGAGCGCCGGAAGCGGCTACCGCCTCCGCCGCCGCCCCATCGCGCACCTGCGCTGGCACGCCCTCGGCTGTCGGGTTCCGGTGCCGACGCCGCCGTCGACGTTGTTGCTGCGATTCCGAGTTGACGTGTGTGTGTGTGTGTGGATCTGCGGGTACTGTTGATGTGATTCTTCGTATCTGGAAATATATTTGTGTTTCTTTTTGTTGCGCGTTATACAATGTGACTGTGCAGTTTCTGTTAATTTCTCAAAGTAAATACGTACAACTTATTTCCTTGTCCCTATTTATACTGGTCAGTGTGCACTACTCGCTTACATTCGAAACGTATTTGAGGAGCATAGAAGTGACTCTTGTGAAAGGTACATAACGTACATAAATAAAAAACGTACTAATATGATGTGTCAGTGGATTCTAAAGTTTTTATCACACTGCTGCTAAGACGATTCACCTTTGATCGCGAACTTCATTATCACTATCCACATTGCGCGAAGTCACGATAATGGACTTGCCACAGTGCCGCAATGTTACCCAAATGCTTGCGAGCACATGCTCATGGCTCATCCTCCCAGCAGTCGACTTCAATTTTCAATTTTCGTACTATGTAATCTCCAATTGCGTATTACTGCTTTCGTGCGTTTGGGGAGACAAGGACACGGGTGATAGAAAGGGGAAAGTCATTATATTGTTCGTGGGATTTTTGGAATATTTTTGAGAGACCGTGCAAGCCCAAAATTGTTGAATTGTCGTTGAGTGTCTAGATTTGTCGCAATTTAAGTCTGTTAATTTATCATTTCACGTTATTCATGATGAAAGAACAAATAAAAAATAAAGACAATTACGGAATTCGTTATAGCGTATATTTGAATATGAATTTATTTGCGACTTCGCTACTCAAGATTCCTAGATTGTAAAGACATAATTCACACGATTCTCCACAGTGAAGCATTTTCAAGCCACCCTGAAGTTCCTTAGCCTCATCTCCTTCTTTTTAGGAAGAAACGGTTCATAAGTGAACTTTGGGATCCTTAGATCATCTCCCAAGATCTAGAATGCCTCGGGCAGTACTGCAAGTAGGGGAATGTCTGGGCCAGGCCGCACTGGACTGTAGAGCCAAGTGAGAAAATATATTCAAGCCAGCAGCCTGCAGCAGTAAAGATATAGAAAATTAGTAACACATGGTGCAATGTAATGATAAAAAATGAGATTGACGTTGCATTTTTTACGATTAGACATGAAGCCCAGTAGACAAGAATCATGGAGTGGATTGTTAGATTCGGTCAGAAGAAATGATGTAATGACATATTAATAATATCACGTCATTTTCTCTGATGCAAATTTTTAGATTCACTCTCATCATTTAGGCTGAGCTACAGATTATATCAACATTTGCACTTATCATTTTTCCACGGGCTATGATGGTAAAGTATCCATTCCCTTTGAATACTGTATGATAGGATTTTCCGTTTACATAACGGAATACCGAGGTGAATCATTGAAGAGAATATTGCCCGTAAACGTTCGGCGCCCAAGTCATCATGTGTGTGCTACGAAGCAGCCCTTCCACAGTAGGCCCTATAGCCTTTATCCTCAGAAGGCCCATCCACAGCGCCCAAACCGAGCGCTCCCTCACATCCCCTCCCGCGCCACGGATTCGCCCGCGACCTCCACCGCCCGCCCCGCCCCGCCCCACCCCGCCCCGCCCCGCCCCGCCCCTCCCCTCCCCTCCGCCCGCCCGCCCGCGCGCGCGCCCGCGCGCCCCTGACCGCCGCGTGGCGTCGGCGGGCGGGCGAGCGCGTCCGTGCCGTGCGCGCCAAGGTCTCCGCCTTTGTTCGGCGCGCGCGGCCGTTCCCATGCGCACGCCGCCAGGCGGCGCGGGGGACCACGCTGCGGCGCAGTTGCGCCTCGGAGCAACGGGTCTCCTTCACGGAAATTCAGGGACCTCGATTGATCTGGAAGAGTCTGATGGAAATCAGGGAATTTGTGGGAGCATTTTTATGTTTTTGGCATGAAAATGTTTGGGATAATTTTAATACCAAGTACTTGTTCGGCAACATCAGGAAGTTAACAAGAACTAAGAGTTGCTTAATGTTTTTTCTTTTAAATGATGTGAAACTCTTGGAGAAACTTGGCTATGAAAAATAAGAAGTAAACTTATCGAAACCAGAGAAAGTTCAAGAAATTGGTCCAGGAAAAGTGTGCTTCGGAATCCATTGTTTACAATGCACAGTTTGTAAACATTTTAAAAATATGAATTTGTTAAAAATTTCTTATTGCTCTCCAAACATTTTCCTTCACTCATTTGGAACTCGCTCCAACAATGTATGTGCAGATTGTTAAGGTATGAGTAGGAAACTGAAAGTTCATCCGCCTACAGATGCACCACTTCAGAATCAAGAGTATGGCAAATTGATGCCCTCTCGTTCATCAAAATCATCCGTTGTTAGGTTATGTGGACAGTGCGACGTTTGCCGAAGCTGTTGCGGATTTGAGGCGAATAGTGTGTTCGCTTGGCTCAAGGCACCAACAATCAGTTTTAACCATACTTGCTTGGATCTACCAACGAAACCATCAATACCATGTTTCCGTGGATTGATTCGCGGCTTCTGTTCTCGGCAGGGGCAGGCAGCTCCGCAGGGCGCGGGCGGAGTGTTTGCTCTGTCGCTGCGGCCGAGGTCGCGTAATGCGTGGGGCAAGTGCCTGTGCGAGGGCTGGTCGCTGCCTTTGCGCGCTTCAGTGGCGGCCGCCGGAAGCTCCGCCCCCCCCACCCCCTCTGCACGCAACGCCCTGCGCCCCCTCCCGCAAGCGGGGCCCGGGATCCCCCTCGACCCGCGCGACCTCTCTTCCCTCCTGGTCGGCAGCAGGAACTAATTTACGCCCACGCAAACAAAGCTGCTGCTGGGGCCAGATGAAATCATGGACCCGTAATTGTGTAACGTTGGGGGTAAATAATTGTAGTTACCGCGCAAACGTAGGCGATGACTGCACGTTTCGTGTACCATACAAATTTGACATTTTCGAAAACTACCAATTGTATCTCACTATATTAATCGTAACATTAAAAAAACTTCTGGTGTTTCGCAAGGACATTTTTTTTGCCAAAACATAATTAAACTAGATTTTACAAGTCTATTTTGTTTTCTTCTTTTCCCCCTATGATGGCCAACTTCTCGAGATCGTTGTCCGTGTCTTCCGTGTTTCCCCCTTTCCTCCAAATTCTTTACTCTTTCCCCCATTCCAGAACAAGATGAGAGGCCGCGCTCCGCAATTTCTTTAATGCTCTCGGCCTCTACTGTTTTGTCGCGTTCCGTCCCCTTCCTGTTCGTCCATACCGGAACTCAAAACTACTGTAAAAAGTCTCTCGCAAAGCTGCTGCTGCTGGGGACCGGGGGATGAGGGGTGTGAGAGGGGGGGCGGGGGCAAAAAAAGTGGCGTATCTGTGGGTGCCCGGATGTCCGGGCGCCGCACATCCGGTCCACGTCCGCCGTCGGTGGCGGGGGGGGGGGGGGAGGGCGGGGGTCGCCCTTGTTCGGGGCATCGCGCGCGGTGGGGCTCGGCCGGAGCGCTGACCTCGCCGGTCGCCCGCCTGCCCACCTGTGCGGACGGGCAATTTCTGGGAGATCGGGGCGGATTCGATCGGCGAGGAAATCACACGTATTGGAATCCCTCCGCCGGCTCTGTGATGGGAATTATTCGGTGTGATTTGTAAAAACATATTATAAAGCTCTTGGTCAGATTTCAGACAACTAGAGCGCAGACTCTCTATTTGTTCTGGAATGAGGAAAGGAGTTAAAAATTTAGAGCAAGTGAGGAACACGGAAGGGAAGGTATGATGAGATTGAGAAGTTGACAGTCATAAAATAGGAGGGTAAACGAAATGGACTTGTACAGCTAGTTTAATTATGTTTCGGCAAAAAATATGTTCTTGCGAAACTCCAGAAGGTGTTTAATGTTAAGATTTCTACTGTGCGATAAAATAGTACTGTTTTGCGAAATACGTAAAATTTGCAATTTCCTGGCACGAAGGGATAGGTTTATTTGAAAACATTAAAGCTGGTTATGTACATTCCAACAAAATATTTTGCTTCAAAAAATTGAATGTGCATTACCAGCAACTTCAAGAAATAAACAAAACCCCGAATGTATTCTGCAGTGATGTAACCTTCAAAATAATGATCGCTTTGTATTTAAATCCACGTCTTGAGTTAATATTCATCCGTATTAAATTACTCACATTTATGATATCAACATTTAAAATGTTTTTTCATGAGCGCCGTAAAAATATTTTCATGAATACCAATAACATTAACGCCGAAGCTGAGGAAACAATCGGGCCGGAGGAAATAAAAAAATATTTCCAGTGACGACGCGTTACACGTAATAATCAAGGTTACTTTCTGTTTTAATAACATCCACCGCTTGTTAGTTCCTGTTATTGGTGCGTACTTGGCAACATGCGAAACACGCAGACTCGCGCAGCGTTCCCCTTGCTTCCCGCGGTGGCAAGTCCGTAGATGCATATCGAGCGTGGGCATGGAGCGTGGGGCGGTCCTTGGCGGCGTGTTGGGAGGCGGGGCACGGGCGCGGGCGCACGATACGCGTTGACACCTCGCGCGACGGGGTGGCAGGCGGGAGCTGCGGCGGCGGCGGTGGCGGGCAGCCCCGGGCCCCGGTCAGGCGCGCGTGAGTGACGGCCTTCGGGGCGCGACCAGCCCATTTTGTTTTCATGAGCGAGTACGAAGGGTGTCTTTTCTCGACGGCTGCTTAAGATGCGCCGAGGTGCGGCGCAGGTACATTCATTACATCTGACGGTACACGGCGTTGAATATTCAGAATTCGAGCCGGGGAAATCGCAGATTGGTCGTCTATGGTTCGAAATTTTATCGATCCTGGAAGGGGAAGGGTGTTCTTTATGTTGTACTTGGGTTGGTCCTTACGAAAATTCATAGATTGACTTGTCGAACTTTCTAAAAATTTGTGGAATGTTCGACTTGTTTCAAGGACCTTACGATTCTGTTCCTATTGTCATGTCTATTGCTACCTACTCAACGTCATGTAGACAAGGAAACAAAGAACTTGCAGTATAGTAGTTATTGATATTCTATTTGTATGTAACTCTTAATTACTACAGTTTTGATGTATCGTTATATCGTCCACTTCTTTTCTCAAACTTGAAGAAACAGTCGAAGTAGTTCTTGTCAAGGTTATTTTAATACTGTGTGCTTGTCGCTTGAAATGCAATGCCAGGGTATCACGCGAGGTGATGAACATGCATGCGATCCATTATTCATTAGTTTGAACAATCGATGAAACGGCCCTATCTAAAATACTATTGTATGAGTGAACTTGTAACATCCAAGTTAATAAAGAATTGAATGGAAAATATAATTTATTGTACCTTTGCCCGAATTTATCTTTCAAGTAAAACAAGTGAACATAAATTCTTCCTTATCTCCCATGAATGCACGAATGTGAAACTACAAAGCTGTGGAAGTAAACGTAACCCAAAAATAAATTGTACTTTGTAATACTACGATCGGTAGAATTTCTAACCTCTGTTTAGAAACTGTACTTAAAAATCTTTATCTTAAAAATTTAGTTTTTCTTTAATGCACAAAATTGAAGAATGCGGCTGAGAACTGATTCGAAAGAATTACGTAGCCAACAGAGTAAGTATTCTTTAATTATCAAAGAGGTTATGATTGCGTTTTTGAAGATAAAAATGCAGACCTATAACCAAAAATAATTATTTTCATGTTCTTGAAATAGATAATCCTTCTGTGTTTGTTTGGTTTTAATACTTTAAAATTCATTTATGTTGAAAGTAAAGTAGGCGACGTTTCTGCGATTATTTTATAATTGACGTAAATTAATAGAGCCTGTAACAACTTCTATTTAAAATAAATAAGACTGTTTTGTCTGCCCTAAAGTTACCTGTCTCCCTTCAAATACAGAATAATTGAAATATTCTCGCGAGTGTAAAATCAAACAAGGCATAAAAGAAAGCGAGAGGCCACGCGCGGAGTCGAAAATTGAGAAGACTTTACTGAGCAGCGCGGCCGAGGGACAGCGGTTCCAAGCCCGGTGACGCCATGCATAGTGCTGGGGGAGCGGCCAGCAGCCGCCAACCCACATGCTCACATCCGGCGGTGAACCATAACAAACATGCACGACACTGCGCGGCCGCTCCTCCCGCTTCATCTTCCGCTGCGCCGCCCCGCCTTCATCCACCATTCCCTTTTTCCGCTTCACCCCACTTCTCCGCCAGTCGCCCGTCTCGCTCACCTCATCGCTCTCCCCGCACGGTCGTTGCTTTGCCCTATCTCACCTCCCGTGCCACAACCAACCATCAAGAACAATTTTTTTTTTTTTTTTTTTTGAAGCTATAAGCTTCCGTGCGCCCTCCCGGCTCCATCCACGCCGCCACACCTCTACTCGCAGCCAGGTCTCATATCACCTGCTTGGCCCTGCCACGCCCCTACCCTACCTTCTTCTGTATCTCCGCCCTGCCCCTCCCAGTACAATCCAGTCCAGTCTGGCTACTCTTCTACGCTCCGCCATGCGAATGGTAATGCCGGCGCTGCGCGTTATCTGGTGAGCGTCACGCGAACTCGGAATTTCCAGTCTTGTCCCAAGACCATGACTATTCCACATCATGTCATCGAAAATTAAATTATGATACTGAAGTGAGACGGTAGACTTCGAAAATACTTTTTTCCAGGGGGAAATTATTAATCGTTATTCCATCTCAACTCCGGTAAATACATTTTTCTGAGTCTGAAAGGTTTATTTTAACTTAATTAACACAGTAGAAGCATCCATAATTTTCTCTCTATCAAGTTCCAAATTAATTACACGAAAATCTAGGGTAACTTGTTGGAATTGACTTACAGTTGTTGATGGAATGGCCGCTTCCTTTATTTCCAATTATTGATCCAAATGTAATTACTGTAAAGTAAGAGATTTTATTTATGCACTCTATGCATTCTGTATGTGATCCGCCCACGAGGATAATCGGCATTGGGATACCAATCCCCTGTGAAGAGGACCTTTGCCTGAAGCGAAGTAGAACACCACGATATTTTTAATTATTAAGTAATACGTACTTGTATTAATTTTTCGACTAGAAATAGTATGACTATGGACACACAGCCAGCAATTAGAATATTAAATTTCAATTGTACGTAAATTGTTAAAACATATTAATTTAATTAACAATTTATCATTTGTATTCATTTTTTAAAACTTATTTCCACATTGTTTAAAATGTTTGGATTATGGTCCCTGCGGAGCGCCCACGCGTTTGGGGTGTGTCGTGGGCGCTTATCGCGGCTGAAGCGAGCGCGCGCTCTGCGGACATGAAAGCGCCGTCCGCGCGGCTCGGCCCCTGCGCGCCGCTTTTCACAATAAACGCGCGCTCCGGGCGCGCCGCTCGCCCTCTCGTCCGCGCTTCCACGAAGCGGCGGCGGCGGCGGGTGCGATGCGTCGGGCGCTGCGGCCGCCACGCTCCCAATTCCCCAACGCGTTTGCGCCTTGCGAAGCCACGCGCCTCTCCTCGTCATAGCTTAACCACATTATCAGCACACTCGTAATAATTAATTTTAGATTCCCCGAAATTACGTCTGTCTTACTGAGTGGGGACGCGAAAAGAATATTAGTTGAATCTTTGCAGTAAGTGTGAAACGAATGTGTGGTTGAGTAATGATATAATTGAAAGATTAAGATGGATTTCAAGCAATTGTTTTTTTAGCCATACTTACGATATTTTGTTTTCATTGTTTTATATTAAATATTATTGAATTTATTATTAATAATTACTTTCGTGGAAAACTAATGGGATATGGCGCATTTAAAAAACTTAACTCCTGTGGAGCTTCGGAATAATTTTAAGGACAATATTTGTGCCGTTCACTTCCCTGATATTCCGTATTATTAATTCTGAAACTTGTTTATTAGTATCGGCTTTTCCTTTAAGTTAATACTAACACAGCGAAGTTAACTATGTACGTTCTATTTTATTGTTTCGTAAAATAAGTATTTTGCGACCGAAAAAAGGAAGCATCTTGATTTATTATTTGTAGAACTCTGCTAAAACGTACATTTAACTCTTTGTTTTATATATATCTATAATCGTGAAACTTCGCTAATTGGAGCCGAATTGTTTCCAAAAGCGGAATGAAGGGGTACTATGCGAGAGAAAATGCATTCGCGTTTACAGAATCCGCCGACGGCTTTGAAATCCGCGCGCGTCGACAAATCGAACCACTGTGCGCGGCCGCGCCGGCCCTCCGAAAACAAACTCGCAGCCTCCCAGTGAATGGGCGGCGCCGAGGCTGTTAAGTGGTTTCAGGGGGCGCAAAGGCGTTATTTCAGAAGGCGATGAGCGTGTTTTCGGAACGCACTGTTTGTAAATCCTGCAAATTGGTTTACATGCAATTTGGTCGTTTTAACTTCTTTCCGAGCTCCGACCGAGCAGAGAACGCGATAGACGCAATCGAAACCTATGATTCACCCGAGCGATCTCTGAGTCGGACGGTGAGAAAGTAAAAACGCTTCTGCACCGGGACTGAAGGAGGCCTTAGAATTTTCCTGTGAAGTAAGATGCTATTATTACTAGGCTAACCACATTAAGTGACTGATTGACTCATCACAGTTCTGTTTTTAAACACACTTTTTTGCCGAGGTTTCGTTTACAACAGGTTGAGCGGAAGAGTTGGTTGTGGTCATGGATCACTAGTGTGCTAGTGTTTTTAGGGCGAAATAACCTTAGCGAATATTTTTCGTTGGTATTGAATCAATTAAGGAAAAACATCAAACTCGTAAACAACTTTCAGATCGAAAAACATAACGAATCTCGGGGAAGTAAAGGGTACGCAAATATTGTCTTGAACGTTAGGTTGCATTGGAGAGTGACGTGTTCTGTTACGAAATGCGTGTATGCCCACACAAGCTGGACAGTGGTGTTTACTCGAATAACTACCGATTTAGCATGCTGTGATATGTTGTACTTGTCATGCAAAATCATACAGGTTTGGAAGAAATATTTGTAAGTAGTGCGTTATTAATTATAGACCCTTTACCGTTTGACATAGTCGAAGGTAACTGCGCCCCAAATCCGAACGCGAACAGGAGCCCCGTGGAGCGATGGCCTTCCGCCGGACCCTGCATGTCGTGATCAGGAAGCACGCCCGACATCACCAGCAACCCATGCGCGAACACGGGCCTCTCCACATCCTGGCGGCGATCTTTTTTCTCTCTCTCTTCATTCCGGTTGAATCACTCACACACACTCACGTACACAAACACGCGCTCATTTCCACCGCTGCTGCCCTAAAATGGAAAGCCTTTTGTCACGCAAATGCGATGGAACGTCCAAGTTGCACAATCCACCACCCCCGCAAAGAGATGGCCAGCGGAAGTTGCTGGAAGCACTTTGGATTTATACGCCGTCGTAAAAAATAAAAAAAGTAACAGAATACTTTTCCTTTTCTCTCGTCGAGTGCAACGGGGTCGCTGGGGAGGTTGTTTTGCGCATTATCGGAAACGCTCACCGACACAAGAGGCGGCGGCGTGAAGAGGAAGGCGTGTGCTATCTGGACGCAACACGCACTCGCACGAACTAGAGCGTCACTTTTTTCCGCGGAGCCCCGTTGCGCCACGCGCCGTTCTTCACGCGTTCGACGCGTCCGCCTCGCAGGTGGTGGGTGCGACGCCGCGCCGTCTGCAGCGGCGCACGCGTGATGGCTCGCACGCCCTCTCGACGCGAGAGTTTCCTCTTGGCGAGTGGCGACAACAGCACGTGACGACGGCGCGAGTCCGGGATGTGGCGGTCGGTTGTTGAAGGATGCGGAGCAGCTGGTCGGAGCGCTGGACGAGAAGTGAAGAGGCGTGTGACGTCAAGCAAGGGGCACTTTCGAATAGCTTCATGATCGCTCGTTTTAAAAATTACTGGGAATAACCTGATCCGATGTATTACTGGTAGATCTGCAACGCAGCCACTCTTCGACGAGAACACGCACTTCACTTTTGGGGGGTGGCACTCCGTAAAAACATTCATTTCGGCACAGCTATAGATTTTTTGGGGACGCACACGTACGATATTTGTTTTCAACACCTCTTGGCAACTGGGCTTCACAGTCCAATCGCACAAAAACGCAATATCTGACAGCAATATTGTTTGCAAAAAAACACCCGATGTAGCTAACAGTCTTCTGATGTTTGAAACTGCGAATGAAGCAGCAGGATGACCGAATCTTCTCGTTCGTGTACACCACCAAGTTCAAATAGAACGTCCAGGGCGGGTTCGTTGAATAAATGTCGACAGGTAGCGCCCTCTGGTGCCTGCGTCAGCCGGTGGAGCTCGTGGTGCGCGCAGCCCTGCGGGGGTGCGGTACGCGTGGAGCGTGCCGTGGCCGGCGCACCCCCGTGGCTGCCGCCGGCCCGCGCCGAGTCCCTGGGAGCCCTTGGGAGGGCTGGAGCGTCGCGACGTCCCGACAGCCGCCGCCGGCCGACTGGGAGGCAGCTCCCGGGCGCCGCGCCACAATACCCGAACGTCCAGGAAGGGGATGTGTGATGTCCGGGAAGGGCCTGAAAAGCGACATCCCCCGCCGGTCGGGCCAGGATATCCTGAATCCTCGCGTTCTATAGATGATGACGAGGGCGGGAGGGGGCCGGCGCCGGGCTGTCGACAACGGCAACAATAACAACACACGGGTGACATCGGGCAGCGCACCGACACGAATCAATGGCTTTTAATCGGCGTCAATGCCAAACGGGGCCAATATGTGTGGCTGTGTGGGGGTTCTAATGAGAGGAAATTCGACAATATGTGACGCGCCTGTACTTCCGCACGTTTGGTGCCCGGGACAGAGGGCGGGAGCGGGGGCAGCCGCGGGGCCCTGTTTATGTAAAGTAGGAATTGAAAAAGGCCTCGGGCCGGAAGGCTGCGCCGGGAAGTGCGCTTGATACTGGAAAGCGCGACCTTGACTGTCGCACGCCACACCTCGCCCCGCCCCGCGCCGCCCCGCCCCGCCCCGCCCCACTTATCTGCGCCTCACCCTCCTCACCACTCCGCTCCCTTCCCCTACCCCTTACTCTAGTTCACCTCACCTCCCCTCACCATGCTCCACTCTTCCTGATCGAAACGTCCCTTCATCAAGGTGGCGACGTAGTTTATCCTCTCAGGTGAGGATTCACTAATTCACCATGACTCCATCATATTTGTTGATCTGTCAGTCTGCACGTATCGCCCTCCTTCCGAAACATTTCTTATGTTTCATGGCGAGGTAGTACAGGCATTTTTATTTCTTATTTTTACTTCTTTTTGGATCATTTTGTCACATTGATCTCCACTCAGTGTTTTTTCCTCTTTGCGATCTGACCTCAAGAATTCGAATGCAACGTATTGTCCTGTCATATAAATATGTATACTGTGTACTGTCTTGTAAATCTTGACAAATATTTTCTTCTGCGTATTCAAAGATAAGCTGAAATGCCTCTTTCGAGCCAATTTCGTGTTTTACAACCGTCAAGGAGACTGACTTTTTTCATTTCTCTATTGGTGTTCTTCACTAATAATTTCGCTTGCCCAGAACTAGGTATGGTACCATTCCGTACACCTCTGTAATATTTCCAATGCAAATAGAACATGCTCATATAATCCTGGCCCTTTATGACTATATTTAAAAAAAAAGGTTTATGACAAATGTTTCAGTTCAGGAATTCTCACTAAGGAAAATAAAAATTCATAATTTCAACATTGACAAGATATTATTCAATAAGTAGTATCTACCGATTTCTTTTATGGCATGTCATGAATACTGAAATGTCAACTATTTACAAGAATTCTGTAATTGTTAATGGTTGCTCTCCAAACTGTATGAAGTACGTTATTTCAGACACAGTGGGTTTGATTTTCAATGTAGCTTGTGTTAACAGTGTCTCTGATTATCTAATTTTCACTCGCTTTCACGTTCGCCTTCCTGCTGTGGTGGATCTTCTCGCCCATCCGTAATTTAACTCTGTAATCCTAATTGTCTTTTGGTTCGCGCTCAGGCCGAGCGTCCATCATCTGCGCGCCAGACGTCGCAAACGGAAGTTCACTAATCTGTATTTCGTTATCTCACTTCGACATTTCTGATGAAGTTATGGAAATTCCAACATCCATAGATCACATGACTGGTGATGTAAGCTTCCTGGGTGTTGCATTAAAAGAACAAGTAACAGTATTTGCTTCATTGTTTGTTGCGTATTGTATATTACAACAGCGATTACGTATAAGCGTACAACGCAATGCTGTCCTGGCTATGGAATTAATGGAATATATTTCTTTATTTGTGCGCGGAAAGTAAATGTTGTTTCAGGATTAATTTTTATAGCTACCACCCTGAAACGTAAATGATTCTATGCGATTACAATTTTCGCTTTTTAAGCAGTTATCCCAAGTTAATTTTCTAATGGTGGGCCAGAGGCGGAATCGCCTTGTACAGCCAGCACTTGGGGGTTCTTTAATGTGAAATTAAACCAAAATTCCTTTCCCTAAGTATCAGCATTTTATTTCCTTCCTTCGTATTGAGCACTTCAATGAAGAGCCCAATTATGTCCTATTGTTTATGGAACACAAAACTACAGCATGCGTGCTATTGCCCTCAGATGCTTCCAGTAGTTTCCGTACGAGGCAAACATTACCCTATATATGTGTTTTCTTTGAAATCTTTCAATAGTTTTCAATATGGTATCTATTGCATTCTAATATTAACTTTAACAATTAGAAAATAAATTTAGAAGTAATAATTTTTCAGGGAAATCCGTATAGGGAAAACTGAATATTAATTTTATGGCTCTTTGTAAAAGCAACTAAATAAAAAGAACCTAATTTGAATTTATAACATTTGTAGCAATGAGAGAGTATTTTTGACAACACCGTTGCGTGTGCACTCGCAACGGAATCTCTCCCTTGCTGAGTGCTACAGTTAAGCGGTCGTGTGACGAGGTGGATGTGGTTGTGTGTCCGCAGACGTCGAGAAGGAGCGTTCCGCGCAGGAGAACCTGCCGCCCAACCTGTACGACCAGGTGATCGTGCCCGACCTCATCGACTTCGTGGGCGGATACCACCACGCGCTGGCCGAGCACAAGGCGGCGGTGGCGGCGGCGGCGTCGCTGGCGGCGTCCACGGGCCACCCGCACACGCACGCGCACCCGCACGCGCACCACCCGGCGCCGGGCCAGCCGCCCAGCGCCGCCGCCACGCCCACCCCCGCCTCCACCCCCGGCGCGCCGCCCCCGCCCCCGCCGCCGCACACGTACCTGCACGGAGGTGAGTACGCCACATCGATATTAATACAGTAAACCCTCGTTACCACCAATTCCGATAATAGGCGTTCTTCTTATAAAAATTCGTGTTATATGATTTTTATGTGTACCCTCATTATTACGATTCCTTGGCGGAACCCATTTTTCTTTCTTTTGTGTCGTTGGACGACGAATTTCGTCCTAATCAAGTTCGTGCTAACGAGGGTCTACTGTAATTCATTAACCAAAAACCAATTCATTTCAATAATGCCTTATTTTACGTGGCGAGACTCAGACCATCATACCTGCTTTTCCGCCTGACCAAGCAAATTTCGCTATGTTCCTTTCACCATCTAGCGGAGATTTAAATTTAGCTCAGACGCTACTTTTAGTTTAAGGATCTTTTTCATGCAATAAATATATAACAAGGGACAACCGGCTTTACTTCCCCTCAGAAGGAAGGCGCACGGACGATTTTCCTCCATAAAAATCCACGGTTTGATTAGTTTTGAACGTGCAAATAACCCGATAACATTAAATTCGAGCGCAACAAAATTTAATTTGATAGTGGCTTAGATTATTAATTTATAATTATTTCAGTGAAAGCAAAGTTTAAAAACACCTAAGTCCGAAATACGAGGAAAGAATGGTGTCAGTGTCAATACGGGCGAGAGATAGTCTTCTCCTAAAAGGTAGTTCATACAGAGTTCCTTTGGATCGATCATGTAAACTGACTACATCAGTTTTTTCTAAAAATTTAGCATGGTTTCGTAATAGAAGATTCGTAATAGCGTTCACTAATGATGGTGAGAACATTGTCTTTTAGTATGTATATCGTGCCTAGATTTATTATAATTTATTCAGTCTCAAACGTTGGCAAATGTTGACTCTGGCGTGGCGTGATCTCCAGCTCACTCAATTATGACGAACTTGTTTATGATATTTATTGGTAGTTCGTCGAATGATCTCAACTCATTGTATTTCGCAACACTACTGTTCAAGTTGAAGTATTTTCTCACCCTCTAGTTTTGAAGCATAAACTCTTCCATTGTGTTTTTTTTTTCTTTCAGGCCATCTGAATGGGTAATGTGTGGTTTGTTTGATTATGAAATAGTTCTTTTTAATTGGCAAGATCACTAAGAACGGTAACAAGGCGGACGTTAATGCTCAATTTTATTTTCGGACTCTGCTAATAATTACTGCCGTTATACAGCAAGGGAATGTAGCTACACAAAACCCGTACTATTGCATTCATTGAGAAGAAAACTATTTTTTCTTTAGTATTTATAGGTGAAAACCCATGTCACGAAGTACATCTGCAGTCGTAACGCGTCTTAGAAATTACGTCAGAGATCTACCCCATATATTAGTAGCGTGAAATGCTTGAAGGTAGGGTGATATCCTACGAAGGCAGGATGTACGAAGTGTTGTAGTGGGAGGGGACAAGGGTCAGGGGCCGTGAGGGAATGGGCGACCAGCGCTTCACCACGTCGCTCTCACGCCCCCGCCCCCGCCCCCGTTCCGCTCCGTGCCGTGACCCCTGTGTCACCCTAGCCTTCGCTCCCCGACCCCGTACACCGGAACATCGAATTCGCAAATAGAATGAACAACTCCCAAATTAGACATCTCTACTTTCGAAGTACGCCTCCCATCGCCGATGAGTGTCATGTTTTTGGAATGATACTATTAGTCACTGGAAGATTGTGGTCATGATAATTTTCAGTTCGCGTGACACTAACTTACACATGTACTATGTAAGGACACTTAAAATTTTGACCACTGAACATAAAAATTTACTTTAATGTTCTATCCCTCTCAGGAATTTGATAGCTTTTGTGTAGCTACATTCCCTTGCTGTATAACGGCAGTAATTATTAGCAGAGTCCGAAAATAAAATTGAGCAGTTTCATTCTAGATGTTCTTACTTTAAATTATGTTTTCTTATGACAGTTTATTCGAGTAGTTTGCAGTTTGTAGATCTACTTTGTTTCGAACCTATGATGTACTCACAATGTAACTTTTGACTTCGAATTGAACTTCGAGTCTTCGTGTCCATCGTTTTCAACACACTTTTCAACTTCATTACTAGTACCCTGGGCCCGAGAATCACATCGCCGTCCTTACGCCGAGCCCCCAGCGCTGCCCATCCCTCTGCGACCGACGGGGCAGCGCCCGGCTGCAGGCCGCCATTTGCATACCCATTTACAAAACAGAAGCGGGTTATCTCCCCGCCGCGTATGCATAACCGCCGGGTATACATATTAACGGAGTCTTTACGGGCGATACGCATCGCGATACGCCACATATAAATGACCCCCCGCGCCCCACAAAGGGCCGGGCCGGGCCGGGGCGGAGCGGAGCGGCGCCGCCGTCGCCTTAAATAGAGGCTCTCGGCGTCTTAATGGGAGATAGGAGCCACGGCCCGCGTCTTGAGGCGGCCGCAACGATCCGCACGGGGATATACGTGTTTATTCCGGGGAGCGTGGCGCTGCGGTCCCCGAACGGTTTTAGGTGCACACTCAGCAAACTGGGAACTAGTGGAGTAAGCTTCTCGAAGCAATGTAATTGGTTTGAATAAATATTTTCATGTATTTATTTTATTGAGTATCGTTTTTACTATTATGATTGTTGTACTGCTGTACACTCAACTAATGTATCGTAATTTGTAAATTTATTTTATGTAAGTAAATACTATAAAATATTACAAGGAATGTACCTCGTGCCTTGAAGAAATTTGACGTTTTCTTGCTCGCATTGTTGCTTCAAGTGTTATGAGGCTTGAATATGTAAAATATGAAGAAATTTTCTATGTATTAATATTTTATTGCATATTAATATTCCATGTCCCTTAGTGCGTCCTTAGGTTCTCAATCGTTTTCATAAGTTTTCTCATGGCGTGTCGCGTTGTAGAGAACCTCAAGCGACCCAGTTGACTGGCTGAGGCAGGCCGTGGCCGCGGTGACGTGTGAGAGCGGCGAAAGATGGATCACGGCCCCCGCGATGACAAGGAGGCGGCTTTGTCACGGGGAGTTGGCGAACGCGGGGGTTTTCGCGGAAGAATAAATGGTTATTGCGTCGACGCGATGTTTATCTTGCGGCGCGTATCCATGCTAGTAAACGGAAAAACGTTAGGGAAATTAATCTTTTTTTTTAATATTCCTAGTAGTTGTTTTGGGTGCCGTATACTTTTTGCGGGTCTTTGCGTCATAGACGCGTCAGGATTTTAGTAGTCTCTTGAGATCTAATAATAAAAGTGTAATGAACTTACATTCTCGTGACGCGCAATAAAACGAACACAAACTATTACGTAGTTTGGTTATTTCTTTTTCGTCCCAACATATTGAAAAAATTCCTTTCTGAGTTTCTACCTGCCAGCGCGCGTTGCGGCGTCGACGGCCTCTTGATCCATTTCTCGGCGTTGAGCTGTCGCAACCGCGTGGACTTCATCGCCGTCGTGCAGAGCTGCTGCCTCATCGCAGTGCCGGTGTCGCCACTCGCGAGTGGGCCGCGGACAGGCGGAGGGCCCAAGTGCCCGCCAAGCGCACGTGCGAGAGGAGCAGCGTTATCGGGCGCGGCGACGGCCTGCGTGGGCGGTGGAAGGCCCTGGGCGTTTACCCAACGGGCAGGACGCCCCAGGCTCTGGCGAACTGTCGGCTCTGACGAAACGCGCTGCACGAATTACGTCACCCGCGCGTTTGATTCTGTTCAGTCATCTTCCACGATCGAAAGGAAATATAAATAGCAATGGACGTTTCTTTTGCACATTCAGATACTCGTAACATATTTTGTAGAATATCAAGTAGTTTTTAAGTAAGCGACTGATGCACAGGAAGAGAGCAGGTGATGAGAAATTTAGTTGAGAAAGCGACGTTTTTGTAAATAACCCTTTTTATTTTCTAAAATATTTAAATAGTTTGAAGTTGATTAAATATTGTCAGTGGAGGCTATAATGTTCATTTCAAAAAACCTCACACATTTTCTTTGCCAGATTTTAACACCTCCTTCGATATAACGTTTGAAATGGGAACCATTTACCAAGCTAAGTGTTTTGTAGGTTATTGGACTTACTTCCTCCATTACTTTCTCGCTACCTTCATTGTACGAAGTATCCTCTCTCTTGGGACTCGGACGAGAATTCTGAGCGGTATGTCGCTTCCAGAGATTCCGCCGAATAACCGCGAGCGCCGTGGGCCTGCCCCTCTTGAGGCCTTGCCCCCGCAGCTGCGCACGCGATCCGAGCGCCCGCTAGCCGCCGCGTCGCACCTGGGGGCTTTGTGCTCGCGCTGCAATATCGAAGTTGGCACGCAACTATGTCGCCGGAGTTGCGCGCGCGGGCCGCGGCGGTGGCGCCCGGCCGCTCGGTGGCGTGTCCGCGCCTTTGATCCCGCCTGGAAACTCTCTGTTCGGTTTCGCGCTCCTCCGCCAAGACGCCCCGAGGCCACGCCACGCCATTGTGACGGCGGTGGACCCCGCTATGCCATTGTCGGGCCACTGAAGACGCCGCCAAGTTTCGGGGTCTCGCGTCGCGCCGGGTCGCGGATGACCCGCGAGGAAATGGCGCGACCGAAATTCGCCGGAGGAGACGGCAGTCGGTTGGCGGCGCCCGGGGGTGTCGACCTCTACGCGGAACAATGCCTGGATTATGGCGGAAATGCTTGCCGTGCGCATTTGTGTGCAATCAGTTTGGATTTTCAAGTTTCACAAATTTTGGCCCTTTTTTTATAATAATTTAATTAATGAAAATATTAAAACATTCTTGACTTTTTTTATTCGGAATGAAGAAAGCATTATTACATTTTGGTTACAGAATAACTTTCTTGTATAATTAAGTCATGCAATAGTTGGTGTTGGCCTAGCAATATTACACATTCATTAATATATTTCCTTCCTAAATTTTAATATAGGTCTAAACACATTATTTTATGCCAATTTCTTGGTGTTTTGGAATAATTGGACCTTTTATTACAATGGGGGGGGGAATTGACATGCTTCGTTTGTGCGTGTTCAGTATGCGATCTATGGGAGCCCACTTTGGCCAGCCCTAGCGTAACTCCCACACCAGTCCACTTACGAGATATCTGATTTACAGCTATCTTCACGTATATTTCTTTTGCTGGAGACATGTTACATAAAAACATGAGCGAACAAGTCACGGCGCTGTTGGTATTTATTCTCGGACTCCGGCGATTTCAAACCTAGAAATTGCTTTCCTGCGCGTTTTATTGACTGGTGCGTAGCTTCTCACCAACCTGTGACCTCGGAGCTGGTTGCCTTGTTTGATGAAGATCCCTCGAATCCCTGTAGCGCTGCCTCGTCTCGCGTTGACGCTCCAGCGCGCCCCAGCGATGCGCGCCAACTCCCTGTTTCTTAGACGTCGCCTCGGGCGCCAGAATTGCGCCCGCGAGCTATGCGACTCAGTTGTTGGGCTGTGATTGCAATCCTCGGCTTATACGTAACTGGAACTTGCTGATATTCTGCAGACAAGGGAAGACGGGAGGCGACGTAAGAAACCGTGGTAGCGGTGTTAGTGATGTCCTGTTTCGAAATAGCTTGTAGGAGCAATCAGTGAAAGTACGTTGAAGTAACAAGAAAATAAAATTGCAAAATATTCCTTGCATTCCAAAAAAACAACTAAAAATCATATTGAGACGGATCGTTTACTAATAGTGAGCGGGATGCGTCAACTGTGTTACATCATCGTTATAAACATTCATGAGATAGAACATTCTGGCATTCAGGCTTTATCATACAGTCCCCCCTTCATCTACATCGAGATCTTCGTCTTCCCGTTGGCCGATGCTGCATCATTGTCCCTATCCGTTCTATTTATTCCTGTATGTTGATGAGTGTTCGAAGGCTTCCGTGGACGCGCTCCGTATTAACTGGACTGTCCGAGCGCAAACGCTTCGGCCGTCAGTTGCCCAGGGCGCGGCATCTGCGCAGCGAGGTTAATATTGAGGAGTTCCTTTTTCATTCATTTGGCTAGTGTGCTGCGCTGTTGCCCCGTCAGGGCTCTAGCTGAAAGAAACTAAGGCCCGGCATGTGAGGAAACCGGAGTAAATCATATTACAAATTAACAGATATGGCGACAGTTTACCTCGTCAATGGTTCCATTGTTTTCTAAACATCTGTACCGCCAAAGCTTTACCTCTATCACATTTGCTATTATAGTAACCTCTTCCACGTGCTTTTACATAAAATATTTCTTGATATCCAAATCATGCCAACTCTGATAACAGTAAGATTAGCAAGCTCTCCTACGGTTTAATTTATTTTTAAAATCGCCTTTCAGGCATATATGTTGCCATTGTGACAACTACGTTTTCTTTCTACGAGCTACTGGGAAATCTTAAAATTCTTTAGTTAAAAAAAAACTAAACAAACAAACTATTTGCCTGACCTGCTAAAACCGTCTTTTTCTTCGTTTTTCTCTTCTTTTTTGGTCTTGAGTCCTTTTCCATTCTTTCTATTTTCTTTTGTCCAAAATCGTCTCGCCGCATCCTGCTATTCTTTTCTTCCTGCAAATATCGTGCCACCTCGTTTCTTTGCAGTACTCTGGAAACTCTTCTTTACAAATTTCTACTGAAACCTTTTCTGTAATCCTTTGTGTTTAGCCGTAATTCCAACTTACATGCTTTCAACAGTTTGAACCAATTAATTTGGATTTCTCGATGTTCGTGATCCTTTATAATTTTTTGTTTCATGCCAATTTATTATATGAATTGTTTTATAAATGCACGCAAGTCTAAGAGCCTCCCTACGCGCCTTGTGTGTGTGCTCCTTGGAGGTCCGCGTGGAGGCCGTTCCGGCTGCCGCCCCCGCCGCCGCCGCCGCCGCCGCCGCCGCGCGGGCGCGCTCTAGTCACGCTTCGGCTCGCCTCGCCCCGCTCCGCACCGCACCGTCCCGCTCCGCCCCGCCCCGCACCGCCCCGCCCCGCCCCGCCCCGCCCCGCCCCGCCCCGCCCCGCCCCGCACCACACCACACCACACCACACCACACCACACCACACCACACCGCACCGCACCGCACCGCACCGCACTGCCTCGTGTCGTGGCGTGGCGTCGCGCGCAAAAATGTCAAGCGATGGAGCGCCGCTTGCGTAACGCCACTCCAGTTCGCGGCGCGTCATGCGCGCGTCTCCATCCCTCCCACCCAGCCCCGCGGGGAAGCACACGCGCCGTCGGCGTTGTGTAAGCAAAGCGCTGCTGGACGAATTCAGCTCGGGGCGATTTCAGATCTACAACGTTTTTGGTTACGCAAGTCGTGTGGGACGATATTATGTGTTGAAATTTAATCAATTTTTAATTATTTTAGATGCGTACATCATTGTATACAGAGTGGCTTAGCATAAATGTTACAAACTTCTAATACTTGTAGGCGGAGTAAGATGATAACATTTTGCTAATGAACACGTGTCTCGTATAAAGAAGTTATTACATGAGGTGTTTGTCCCTGATTTACACACAATTCGTACTTGGCAGGTATACGAAATCTCTTTGCGTGCTAGTGCTCAGATCATTGCGTGCTAGTGCGTGAAGTTGGCAGTTCAGGTCTGCTCATAACTCAATTTTTGCCAAGTGAACTTTTTTCTTAATTTTGTCTTTTGAAGAGCGTAATCACTGAACAAAAACATTTTTGGCTTTCGGCTCTCCCGCTGCCATCTGCCTCTTCAAGGTCTTTCCTGGATTCCAAATAAGGTAGTACCCTCTGCTACTAGTACCGTCTGTACTACTATCATTTCTACTACCTAATCCTGTTTGCTTTTTAACCGGTACTTCGGCAAGCGCGATCTCGAAGCTTGTGCCCTCTGTTGCACGTGTCGTAATGAATTTGGAGAAGAAGCGCTGGGCATGCTATGAGGGGAGGGCAGGGCAGGGCAGGGCAGGGCAGGGCAGGGCAGAGCAGCGCAGGGCCCCTGGGCGCGTTATGCAACGCGAGCAGCCACGTGCGGCTGCGCGCGCGCGCGACGACCCGCGGGCGACGGGCGTTGCGCCACGGCGGATGAGGTCACGGTGCGCAGTGTTCGGGCGGGGCGATCCGCCAGCACACCTCGTGACGCTCCACTCATTGATTGAGTGCCCAAGGAGTCGTAGCTGCCCTTCATGTTCGGAATAGTGGTATTGTGACGTACCCGTGTGTAAGTGTGGAGATATATTTATCGGGTAGGCCTGCGTTCTCCTCTCAAACTACTGAAAGATCATTTCGTAGATAATATTAGGAAGTTCAGAAGTTTTGGAGATGGCAGGAGCAACTCAAGTCCCCTCTAAAAATTCTTTTTGAACATCTCTTGCGAAATTTTCTCGATTTTTAACCCTTTACGTTCCACCTGGTTGTTATTGTTGAGTTTACACAACAAGCTCGTATAGTTTTCCCTTAGAATAAAAACAAATTGAGGAGTATTATACACGTTGCCCGAATGCACTTGCGAGAAATGGTTTGTGTTTAGAGAATTTGTTGAGTACGCCTCCTGTCCGAAATTTTGTGGGAGCATACTCTGCCTTATGTTGCATGCTGAAGACTTCGCGATGGCTTGAAGAGACCGCAAATGTTCCAAGGAACCCTCATTACTGATTGTTGAAATTAATCAACGTGGTCGAAAAAATTCCTATAGCACTGTGGAGGGCGTTTTAAGACCTCTTAATCCGCATGACTGCATTCAGCGTGATGGCACATCGTTCGTGAAACGAAGCTCGCCAGCAAATCTTCCGCTCGCAGTGAATCGTAACGCAGTTTAGCACCCCCTGCGCCGCGCATCGTGCGAAGCCCTCCCCGTGGGCGTCGCGTGGGAGGGGGCGGTCACCCTCGATGGCTCGCGCGGGGCTGGCACGGAAGCGGAAGGAGAAAGTCTTCTTGAGCCGCCGCCGCCACTCGCGCCGCCGGCCGCCCGCGCGCCCGCTGGCGAGCATTGTTGCTCCCGCCGCGGCCGCCGCCGCCTCGCCTCCTCCTCGCGCTTCGGCCCTCCGCCGCCCCGCGCCGCCGCCCTCTGCGCCCGCGAGTGCCCTGCACCCGCGCCGAGCCGCCGGCGACGCCCTCCAGCCTTCGTCGCGCCCATGTGCCCAACGCCCCGGCCCAGTCATGATGATTTGGAAGGGTAAGAGGTCGCGTCGGCTGCGGACGGCGCCGCCGGATGCGGCCCGCTGCATGACGGTTTGTGTGTGTGTGTGTGTGTGTGTGTGTGTGTGTGTCTGTGTCTGTGTCTGGGACGGGTTGGGAGTTTTGTAGTGGCTGTTGATGAAGTTTCCGTTTTCTTTTGGCACTTGGTGAACTGTTGTGATTCTTCAGCGGTGCGTTGTAAGTTGTTCCGGATGTGTCCTAAAGTGTTCGGGGAAAATGTTTGGTCGACGGGTCGAAGTTGGTGAAACTGTCCGGTCGACAAAATTATACCCCTGATTATTCCAGTCACCTGATACATCTGTGGGGCAAATTGTGATAAAATATAACATTTGGGTTTTCAGAGTTTTAAAAAGACCTTCAGTCTTTCTGTTCACTAATCTGTTTACGACATTATTTTCTTCAGGGTAGAGCAGTCTTTAGGATACTTAATTCGTGATTTGAAACGGAATATTCCAGTACACGCAACATTAGACTATAGGGTTTCTAGATTTTCCGTCGAAGATAAATGTAAAAAGAGTGTCCCGTGAGTGTTCTTTGCTTTATATGAATCTTCTTTATGCAAACATGACGTTTCATTTCGGGTTTACTGCCTTGACTGTGTAATGAGGAACTGGAATGTTAAGAAAATCAATGTGACGAAGAAGCGAAGTCACTGGAACTGCGCACTCGAGGGATAGCCGCGTGGCCTCGAGGCTGTGCACTTCCCGCCCACCCATTTATTCCCGCCCCTGAATGAGACGTCGGCCGCCAGTGACAGATCGCCTGAATCATGTGACTTGCATGTTGCGCGTGTCACCGCGTGTGCTAATACTACCTTCGCCGTTTCCCGCTTTCATTTGTCAAATCTCGTACTCAGTGCCTGTCAACAATGATCTGTAGTCTACGACCACGCACGCATCGAAGTTTGTCGTTTTTTTTTCTTTTGTTTCAGACTCCGTTAAATTACTTTATTCCCTTCAAACGCAGGTAGTAAAAAAGACGTACGCAGATGATGTAGTACTGGTGCGCACTCCTATCTATTCCCCATGCGGACGCGTTATGCGTGAAATCCCAGGCGTGTATTAATTTAGAGCGCCTTTTAATGCCCGTAATTCGTGAGGGTCGGCGCGGCAATTTCTGGCCATCACTTCCACTTTACATGTAAGTGGGTCTGATAGCGCTGTTTACATTGGCGGGCCGGCCGAGCGGCGGCGCTGACCGCAGGGGCCGGCGGCGGAGGGTGCGGAGTTCGCAGGGGGGGCCGAACGCCCCCCGCTGGCGGCGGCACGCAACCCCTGCGTAGCGCGCCGCGGCGGCGAGGGCGGCTGCGTGCGTACGCGAGTGCGTGTGCGTGCGTGGCCGTGCGTTGGGAGTGCACGGAGACTGCACCTGCCCTCCGGGGGCCAGGGGGTGGGGTGGGGGCAGATGCCGCTGCGCGGGTGAGAGGGGGCCGCCAGTGTCCCACTGGTGGCGCTGCGCTCACGCGATGACCCCCGTGTGACACTCGCCCCAACCGCCATGCAATGAATGCCATGCCATGCCATGCCATTCCGCGCCGCGCCGCTTCGGCCAAGGAAAGGGTGCGATAGTTCGTGCCATCTAGATAGGGAGGCAAACGGCCGTGTAATTACTTTCAAACGTTTCGAGGTCCTAAGTGGACGTGAATTGCGCAATTTATTGAAGTTTTTTTTTTGTTCTTCAAATTAAAATATGTGGTGCATTGATAATTTAATGTTTGAAGTGATAACGTAGTACGTGTCATTTGGAACCCACTCCGCCAAAATATATTGGTTCACGATCTTTGCTTTGCAAAAAAGTATTCCCAATTAAAGTTTCTAAGTACTCCTCGAGAAATGAAATGTTTAGTTAATTAGTAATAATTGTTTTTAAAAATGGGAATAATATGTTTAATTTTTGACAAAATAGTTAACGAATATTGTGTAATTCTATTTATCATTAACAACTAGCAAAGGAAACAATCTAATGGTGACGTTTATAGCTCAGATGAAACCAATAGAAGGGTAAGAATTTTAACCAGTGAAGGAGTAGTTACGAGAGTTTTATCTTCCAGGAAGCTTTAAAGCTTGTTGTGTAAAATCCATCCTGCTTCGTAACTGCTAGTTGTCTTAGTCTTCCTCTCCCCGAGTTTGTTGTCATTCCTTTATCGGTCATTGACTCACAGGTGTAAATTCAGAGGAAGAGTGACTTTGCTGTATACGTTTTGTTTAGCGTTCAGATATTTTCGGAGATTGTCAAGTCTGAGCTCGGTCATTTATGTTTAGTTTCGTAATAATCAACATTTATGTATTACATTCCGAATTACATTATTAACTTTTCCATTTAGTGTTTGTCTTCGAATTTCTTCCGGCGATTATTAAAGTGAAAGATTTTTTGTTCTTGTTGAAAATAAATATTGTATTCGTTAAGAGCTTACATATATCTGGAGAGTTGCAAATTATATGGGTGTAGTTGAATAAATGTTAGCGCGAGAAATCCGGAAGTTTGGTGTTCAACCATGCAGCAGTCTTATTAGAGAAATTGTGTTTGTATGTGTCACGAAGGATCTTCAAGATTTCACTGATTGTGTAATAATTTGCAACGTGTCTTGGATCTTTAAAGACAAGAAACATCGAAGTTTTGGTAACAAAAATTGCTACTGATCATTCGGAGTTTTACCTGATGAACAATTGGCATTGAACGGCGGTCGATATTTACGGGTTTCTAAAGAAAGGGGAGCTGAACGACCCTTGCGGCGGCCGGCAGCACTTCAGTTCGCTATATCTGAATATATTGTTAAAGAAAAAAAAAATATTCGCAGTTGAAGGAGACTTTCTCTGAATTTCTGCGGAAAATGCGGGGAGTGTGCGTCACATGACGCGCGTGGCGACGCCCGGGCCGGCTGCGCGCGTCGCCTGCCGCCGCGCGAGGTCAGCGCCGAGCTGCGGCGGCGGCGGCGGCGGCGGCGGCGGCGTAACGACGGGCAATTACCAAGCAGAGCCCCTCCGCCGCCGCCGCCGCCCGGGGGCCTTGATGCCGTGGGCGGGCGCTGGGGGCCCAGTTCACGTAACGGCTCCCGTTGCTGCCCTGGCCCGCCGAGGCGCAGCCGTACGTTGAGTAACGTGGAGATGTCCTTTTGATGTGCGGTGGGTGGTCCTTTGCGCGGTTTACGGCGGGCTCGTTTCCTCGCGCCAAAGGCGGCCAGACAAACTACTCTTGTGGTTGAGAACAGACGCACGGCAAACATTCGAGCGCTTCATTTTGTGCGGTTCTGACGGTTCTTTGTAGAATGTTGACGCTTCATGTGCGAAGTGTTCAATAAAGATTTAAATCTTAAAAATATTCTCTGTACAAAGTTTATAACTCATGAACGCCGCCCTGTTCTTTCGGCAAAATGTTGTAGTATGAAGTATATTCAGAGGGTTCAACAAAGTTGTGGTTGTATCATTTAACGTACCTCTGAGAGCTATTCTCATTGTTGCGTAGTTAATTTCTGAGAACGACGTGGGGTTGTTCTCTATTCGCCATCAAAGTAGCATTCCCTAAGACAGGAAACGCCCTTCACCCGCCTGAAAGCTGATGGCGAAGATACGTCTTATGCGAAAAAACCTTCATTGCACACACGTTCCCCGCGGTACTGCACTTCTTGGAGATTTCGTCACTTCCACGAACGTGACCACTTTGCTCTTGAGTGGGAATAGCAGCTCCGCATTGAAACGACATTGTGTTTTGAAAGATCCTCAGGAGTGCTGAACAATATATTTGACTGCTTACATGGCCTTTTTTGTTTAAAGTTACATCAACATCTAGGTCATTAGCGACCACTATTGCATTTAACGGGATGGTAACTAGGGGGTGAAAGGACGAACACAAATTCAACCATGTCCGAGGCGGGACTCGAACCCGCGATCCTTCGGTCCGAAATCGCTACGGCACTCTGCCGTAGAAAGAAAACTACATTTCTTGTGTATCTTTGTCATTCAAACTATCCCCCAAACACGGTGGGCCAGCGTTATTAAATATAACGAAGGTAATTAAACACAATGCCAGAAATTTCTCCTGAGAACGTACCGTTGTGTGTCTGATTGCGGAAGTAATCCAAATTGTACACTTTCCCTTCGAGTAGAAAGTGCCAAAAACGGCGCGTCTGCCAAAAGATGCCCGTACCCGCCACGCCACGCTGCGTCGCCCTGCGCACGTTTCATCGCGAATTCTTCTCGTCCTCCCCCTCCCCACCCCTCCCCCCGCCCCGGTCTCATTCGCGCTCCGAATCAGCGCCGCGAAACGCGATCGTTGGCGGTGTCGACTACTTCCGGCGCAACCACCCCGCCCCGCCCCGCCCCGCCCCGCCCCGCCCCGCCCCTCCAGGGCCTCCCGCGAACAATACGAGAAAGAGTCGGCCGCCGCGCCGGCGCGGCGGGAGGAATGCGTTGCATAACGCCCGCGCTAATTAGTGCAGGAGGCGGCGCGGCGGGTGGATCGAGGCGGAATATTTCGTCCTTGTTCCGCCGCGTCTTTGTGTGTTTAGGGCACGAGGAATGCCGTCGTGCCTGGCCGTGCGCGGGCCGTTCCGTGCGACGTCGATTGGAAATGAAGAGTTTGGTCGCAAACTGACGAAGAAAGACGCTAAGGAAAAATAGTAGAACTTTTAATTTGCTTTATATACTTCTTCCCTCGGTGTATTAAAGAGAAGACGGACTCGGTATGCGCTGATAAGAAAATCTACTTGCGGAATATGGAAATGTATGTACGCCAAACGAGCCATGCATGTACAGAGTGTGGTAAGACTGGTTTGTGCGCAACACAGTTACAGGTAGTTGAAAGCTTTCGGGACCTTATGAATTGAACTTCATTATATAACGCTCAGGTAATGTAATATGTATTGCAGTGTTGGCGTTTTTATTAAAATCCTTCACTATTCGTAATGCATAACTAATTGAAGGTTTTTGCGTGTTACGGTTATGAAAGTGTTTGTTGTTTTATCATTACCAATAGAAAATAGGAATACATTCTACTTGAAGCAAGCAAATTCTACTTTAAGCTTGAAATACGAATAGGTACTCTGAGACTAACGTAAAGTCTATTATAAGACGCCAGAGCAACGCGTAATTTATTTGGGACTAGCGGAACCCGGCAGACATCCTGCCCTCCATTTCTCTCTTTCTCCTTCCCTCTCCCTTTGTCTCGCCGCCTTTCTTACTGTCTCTGCCCCTCTCTGACTCAGTCTTTCCCCCGGTCTTTCAGATTTTTCTGTTTGTTTCTCTCCCGGGCGTTATTTCACAATCGCAGGAGCAGCCAATTAATACCTGAGGGTGCTGCGCGTTGCGTAGAGTGCCTGAACAGGGGCGCTTGTGTCAGTATAATATCATCTACGTGCGCAGGCATAGGCACATTTCCATCGTACTGCGCGTGTATTTTTCCCACAAGTGCAAGCAATAAGTTGACAAAGTTTTATCGCAATCGGATGAACGGTACTCGGCGCATTAAGCACGAACCAACCAACCAACAAACAAACAAACATTGTCTTTTATATATAGGATATTAAAACTTGAGGAAGAACAATCTCTTGGCTAGTAAAATAGAGTGAACCGAAATCGCGGGGGGGTCTGTTTTGAGTGGTCGGAAAAACGATCTCTTGGCGAGTGAAATAAAGTGATCGAAACGATCGAAACGGGGGGCGCGGTTTTGAGTGGTCGGCTGGGAGGGACGAGAGCGGCGGCGAGGGCGGCCGCTTCACGCCGTTGCCGTCACAATCGCGACACGGGCCCTCGCGCACGCCGCCACCGCCGCCTGCGGCCCTTCCTAGTGCCTTCCCTGGTCTCTCGCGCGTAATTAGGGCGATACACGCCGCTGCCGCCTTTGAGCGCGACAACAATGCTTTTCAGTACGGTCGCGCGCCGGGGACTCGTAATCTCTTCCTCTGAATTCACACAACTTCGCTTCTGGAATGTCGCGTTTGTGGATTTGGAATGGGGCTCGAGAGCTAGCCTTTTTAGAAAGCGGGTTTTTGATTTAGCCGTTATTAAATCTTCAGAAAAAAAGTGTCCCTGGAATGGATGTGCTTTTTCGCTTGTGTAGTTTTATTTTAATTTTGTGGAGGAGAGGACTACATTATTCCTTTGCGAGAGCATACATTCAATGTTAGTCTGTTATGTCACAAGGAAACCATTAAATAGTATAATGTGTTTGACTTTTTGCCCCGTATTGTTGTACTTCCTCGATGCAGTTTTTTGAATTTTTTTGCCCACTTCAATTTTTCCGACTCTGAGCCCTCTTTTTCCAAGATTAGTCGCATGTCATATCAATCATACATGTGGGACAGGTTTTTGTTCAATATATATTCATTCGGTCCACTTTCGTGTGTACGTTGCATACTGCCTCTTACAGTGAATGTGGCTTTGATGAAATTGGTACAAATACAGAGCTTGTGTCTTCAGGTCCTACACAGTACATCTTTGCACCCAAAATAAAGGTTTTCTGACACGAATAGGGTTGAGTTTTTACAACTTTTTTTTTTCTTTTCATATTTTCACAGTTGGTGTTGTCTGGTTTGGACGAGATTTGGCAGGATTGCCCCTAATGACACAGTTCGCTCCCATTAATCGGCCGGTGTCAATAGTGGGAAGTAATAAATATCATTGACGTGTTTTCGAGCTGTGCTTCCTCGCGTATTCAACACAGCAAATGAGCACTGGCGCCGTATCCCGTTTGTTTTGCGCGAGGTGAAGAGCGGCGCACTGTGTACACCGAGATGCGCCGTCTGATAGGCCGCCGCTTTGTCCTCCCGCCCGGGCGGTCATTTGCCGGGCGCTTCCGGTGGGCGGCGGGGGCGCTCGGGGCGACGAGGGCGACCTGAACGACTGCCAGCGTCAAGTACTGCGCCTGTGGCTGTGGAAATACCTGGATTCATCCAGGCCAAGCTCCTGGGTTTGTCGATGCACCGAATGTGAATGTTGTGGACTGCAATTAAATATTTGTTAACCGATATCATAATTCAATCATTTAATCAAAACAAATGTCCTGTCGTTCATTACTGTGTTAAAAGAAATTGTCAATTCATAATTACTGTGATATTCATTAAATATTTTGATTATAATACGTAGTTTTTCATACGCACTCCAGTAAAAATTTCGTAACTTGCTCCTCGGGAGGTCGTCATCTAAATTGTCAACCAGCATAGTTGGTCTGATGTATTTTCCCACTGTTGTGTGGAAGGATTCCTCCCTTCATTTAACGTGTCCGGTTTACATTGCCAACTCGACGAGTTAGTTTCTTTCTGTGACGACATATTAGACGTAAGATATTTGATTAATTTTCTGCGCTTGGCAGCAGAATAGAATTGCTCTAGGGGCGCGTATTTCATAATTACCCCTAATCTCTGCCCAGTGGAGCGCTGGCGTGCCAACGGGGCCGCTTCCCTGACGTAACGGAGGAAGGTCTTCCGGCGCGCCTCAGCCACCGCCACCGCCACCCGCTGCTCATGACATAACCGCAAAAAAGTGAAACCCTCCCGCCCACACCCTCGCTCACGCCCTCGCTCACAGCGCGCGCGCGCGAGCGAGTGAAGACGCACGCACGCACGCACGCACGCACGCGTGCGCTCCTGGACGGCCGCGCGCGCCCTCGCCGTCGCCCTCGCCCCCGCCCCCGCTCTCGCTCTTCACGCTTTCTAACTACTTTTATAACAGGCCTCCTCCCGGCGACGCCACGCCCCCTCGCGGTGGCCTACACGACGCCCGAAGGGCCCCTGTTCCCCCTGGCGTGTTTCCTGGAGTTTCAACAAGTGGCTTTTTTATCTGTGGACTGCATCAGTTAAAGATCAGTTTTTGTTTACCTGTGACATCCTTGTTTATGTTGAGGAAGTACCTTTGCGTAGTCTGAAAAATAAACGCACTTTCTGTAGAAATGACGATATATTCTTAACGATGTTCCATGAGTTCAGGGAAGCCTCTTTCTGGAAAACTAATAAGTGTCGGAAAATCTTTCTGGTCTGCAAAAGTTGAGAATAAATTAGAGAATTTTAAAGTGAGAGAATTTTAAAGTTTAAAAAAAAAAATTTTTTTGTCATGAAAATATCTAAGACATAAATGGATTTATATCACGGATACAATGATATTTTTTCGTACAATATTTATTTGTTAATGGAATATTGTTTGTTTTCATTTTCGCTCTGAAATCAGCGAGCTCTCAAATTTACAAACTTACCTTTATTTAGTAATATCTTCAATGATTCTATAACTTTTATCAGGGATATTTAATTTTTTAAAAGCTATCAATCCTAGGAAAATTCATTCCATTCATTCCAAGAAAGAAGCCACCCTAGGTGACCCTAGTGACAATAGGTAAAAATTGTACTTTCTTTTTTTCGTTTTTATAAACACATTCCTTCAACTCTGTATAGCTGGGTTGGAGGGGCTCTTGGCCAATTTGCGCAGGATGTGAGTGCGCGAGTGTTGCTGAGGAAACGGGGGACGTTGTCCTCGTTTCTGGAACTGAAATATGAGGGGAGAGGATGAGGATGGACCCTATCTGATGCGGTGGCGCACTCTTCGCACCTCTTGAGACTCACGTCAGATGGCCATCGCAGAATTTCCGCTGCTACCACATCTCGCGACGCGTGTCAGACCATGCTAAGGGGGCGGCTGTCATGACGATTTTCTCTAGACAATATATCTCAAAGGAGTATGTCTTACTATTGATATTACTGTACTATACTAAGTCATAGTGGTGAATTGGCGAGTTGGAATGTGGATTTATCCTAAATGAGAGCAAGTGCTCGATTGTGAAACAGACTAACTTGAGTGTACAAGGCAGAAGAGTCGTAGAAATAACAATCGTTGTATAATCGATGTCCCGTTACGAGTTTCAGTCGCAAGCTAGTTGCTTCACCCTGTCGTGAATGAGATGATAATTATTTCTTCTCAGAATTCTCGGAAACTCGTTGCGATTCTGACGCTCTTCGAAGCTCATTTGTTTTTAAAATACGGTGTCAGTCACGTCAATCAGTTCATTGAACTTCATTGAATGAAATCGTCCAACATCGGTCTTTGAAATCACCATTTTGTGATTATTAAAGATGATTCCTTCCGTAAACAACCTGCTTATGGCGTCTTTAAGAATTTGAAGCATCATTCGTAATACCAAATATTTAAGTAGTAGACGCGCTTTTGGAGTTTTCTTTATTTGAAATTCTCCGCGTTCTATCCTACATAATGCGCGTCATCGTACGAGTAGGCCTCTTACATCCATCCCTTGAATAATCCCTCGTCCATCACAATGGTTTCCGTAAACAACTCGACGCGAAGGCAGCGGATCTCTTTCTCGCTCAGCCCGTTAGGGTTCGGCCTTGCGGTGGCGCGAGTGTCGAGAGGCGTCTTTGAGCGAAGGGTTGCTCGCGGAGTGCACTCCGCGGGCAAACAACCCCGCGGCGCGTCGTGGAACCCCTTCGCTCTTGCAGAAGGTCAGGCAGCCACGCGGGACGCGCGGGTGCATTCCATCAGGACGGCGCGGCGCGGCGCGGCGCGGCGCGCGCCCGCCCTTGCTCTCTCGTCCAAAGAGCATCAAAAGACATTCCTGGGGGCGGCGCGCGCTTTCACGGGGCCCGACCGCGACGCGCGTCTCTCGGACCCTGCGGCACTCCTGAATGAGCGATTCGGATGAATGGGCTGAAAGAACGGGGTAGGCGGCGCTGCTGCGTGGAGTGGGGTGTGGTATGTGTGTTATAAGGGAGGCGAGAGAGGCAGGGTGGACAAGGGATGGATGAGTGAGCGTTGGAAGTGTGTGAAGGTACTGTTGTGTTGCTGAGAGACGGGGAATATTTCGGCTGGCGAATTTTTTTTGTTGTTCCTTTTTTTGTGTTTAGCGGCGAGTATTTAAGAGTCGTCTGTCGTTTTTCAGAGTGTTGTCAGATTGCAATTGATCTCCTCAAAAAATGCTTTACTGACGTGTGCATACATTGTTTTCCTGACGACTGTATCGACGTGAACATTCTGTATTTCATTTCGGTATCTCGTAATGCGATTGTTAGAGTTTAACAGGAAAAAAACGAGAAAGTAAAATTGCGAGAATTGGCCTTTTAACATGTCGAGACTGCACATGCATTTTAGAGAACGCGTATGTAGAAGCCTTTCAAGCGATTTAATGAGCTATCCATTTGAGGAAAACTGAAAGCTTAAATTATGGGTAAAGTAATAAATTATGGATGTCTTTCAGCATTGCATCATACAAATTTCTACTGATTCATTGTCACAAACATGATGTCGAGCGCGTGTGTAATTGTGCATTGTTTTATGTTTTATGCGTTTCTATTTGGGTTGCGTGTCAAAGTAAACGTTTATTGGTTATATTGTGAAATACAAAGCGAAACTTCTCAATTCAATTTAATATTCAATTTAATAAATATTTATTTGCTTCTAACTCGGTGCCATCCGTTGCAAGCTTCTGGCTTTGCATCTGACGATAATGTTGTGGTTAATATTAATGGCAATTTTGAAATAAATATCTCGGTTGTAAACGCTTGTTCACGTTCTGTTAGTGGTACTTTTTCTGAGTGAATCCGGCCTTATGATAACAAAGGTGACGAATAAGAGGTAGTCAATCCTGAAATATATGTTCTTTCAATTCACCATACTAGGATGCGCCTAGAATTTTCGACTGTCTTCGCATTCAGTATTATAGGTTTTCATGTGGTTGTCATATAGTAGGATACCACCTTACTTATTTTCTTTTTCCTAACTTCGGTACGGAGGAGTCTGGCAAATACAAATGAGCTGTATTTCATAAACGTATTACTTGGCGTGTGATCCTCTCAGTTCCCTCCTCATAAATTTGGTCAGCATGCAGCAATTTCTTTGACCTTTAAGACCGGAATGAGTACGTCACGTGCCTACGTGTTTCGCTTCGAGCCGACTGCGATGATCCACACGGGAGTGGCGTGCGTTCGTCGGGCGCATCTCCACCGATTGGCAGCCGTCCCACGTGCGAGCCACGTTCAACTGCGTCGGCAGCTGTGCAGGGCGCGCAGTGGCCCCGATCTCCAGCGCCGCGGCGCAGCGTCGCCTTTGATCTCCAGCGCCCTCCCCTCCGCCCCGCCCCGCCCGGCCCCGCCCCGCCCCGCCCCGCCCCGCCCTGCCCCTCCGCCAGCGGACGTTATTTCCGGAGTTACTCGTCCGGCGAGTTCGCTCCCCCCTCTCCCCGCCGCTGGCGCCACCTTTATGGATGCTCTGTGGACGATGGTGAACGCGCGCAGATGCGCAGTTCCCAATGGCGAACGTAATTACGTGGTTCGCCAGATTGTCGCTGCTTGAAAACCTTTTTGTATTCCATTTTATTACATTTTCAGAATTGTTATTATTGTTACTATTATATTAATTTTAGAAATGTATATCACCTATATGAAGGTGGTTGAGTTTAGCTGTGATCTTTCTCCCAGTCAATTCCACTGCAACTGCATAGGGTATTATAAATTTGCCAATTTAACACATATAATATTGATGTATTAGAATCTTTCTTCCTGGCTCGATTCCCTATTTCTGCTTTACTTCATAAAGGCGATTTTCAAAACGTTCCTCACCGCACTGTCGCATGCCCTGCGCCCCCCATGGCGTGTTCCACCGGAGCGCTGTGGTCGGACGCCCGGGCTGTTACATACCGGAAATCACCCGACGCACGGCGCGGGCCGATTGTTTCGAGGTCGATCACCTCTTTCACGGGTCCTTTTTTCCTGCAGTAGCCGGTGGTTCGTCACAAACGAGTTTTTCGGGCGTTTTCTCGCTAGGTAGCTCGTTACGGAGCGACAACTGGAAAGCGTTTGTTTATGCCCTCTCCGTGTATTTTTGCTCATTGGTAATCTATGTCACAATTTTCTGACTTTCTGCCAGTATATTCGTTATTAAATCACGTTATGCGTGCAGTTTCAAATTTTTTAGGTGCTCTTGTCACATTTTTATCTACTAGACAAAATGGCAAATAGTTATTTCAGAATGAATTAAAGATGAGTAAATAAATAATCAGTAAATCAAGATACCAAGAAAAATTCAAAATATTTAACGAAACATAGAAATAAGTATGACAATACGAACACAAAGGTTTTAAAAGAGAAGGTGGACCAGAGATTCTAGAGGCTCCGTGTTTTAAGGAAAACAAAACTTACCGTAATGTTCACCTAGAACATAACTCTTACGAATATTTACATCGCCGACTACAATATTTATTACCACTTACCTTTCCATTTGAATGTTGGACATTGAAATCATCGCTTCTCCGCCACCCCCTGACAAAATCCCCCGCGCCGAGCCCTTGTGGCACGCCCCCGTTCGTGAAGCCGGCTGCAGCGCCCACGTGCTCTGGGCGGGGTAGAGGGGAGGGCGGCTCCTTCGAGGCCGGAGAACAAGACGCCGCGTCGACGCACGGATCGTCTTTCGCGCGCGTCGCCAGCGAAGAATGCCCAGCGCGGGAGACGCGGGGCGTGGCGGGGCGGGCGCGGGGCGGGCGCGGGGCGGGCGCGGGGCTCGCGTGCGCGCGCCGGAAGCGCCCCATTGAAGAGGCGCGCGCACGGCCCCCGCCGCTTCCGAAGCGCCCTTTGTTGCCGCTTCCGGTTGGTCGACGCGAAACCGAACCCTCCCCCACCCCGCACCCCCTACCCCTGCGCGCCCGGCCCGCGCTAGAGCCACGCCGCACCGCGCCGCGCAGCTGCCCGCCGGGATTGCATACCCGGCAGGCGCCCGGCGCTGCCACGCCGCCCGGCCGGAATATTCCTTTTCGGAATGCCGTACTGTTATGTTGAGTTAACCATATAGAGGAACTAAAAGACACTCTTCATCACTGCCAATCGTTAAGGATTTGACAGTTCCCTGTCTCTTGCGAGCAAGAGAAACAAACGAGTTGTATAAAAAATGGCGTGAGTTCCGCTATTGTAAGACCTCTTCGAGCATCGCTTCGGTTTACAAAATTCAACCGCGACAGTTATGTGTTCTACATCAATGTAATTATATATATATATATATATATATATATATATATATATATATATATATATATATATATATCATTAGTAGTTAGTTCCTAGGGTTTCCTCATCGGACAACTAATTTGGAAAGCAATATATTCTTCGGTTGATACCATTGATTTTGGAAGGAATTAGGATATTTACGTACAGTTTATATTCCTCGTTTCTTTGGTTTCTTTTGTGAATTTTACTGGAGTTAGGTATATGGGCAAGAGCAAACGATGTATGTAACGTGCAGAATTGTTAAAGAGAAATCTTTCAGCAGATAAGATGTCCAGGAAGCTCTGAGAAATTATGAACCGGACGAATATTTCCTACGAAACTGTGTGTTGCTGTTGCAACAAGCCGTTTTCTCTTGTTAACCACGAATGTCGGTGAAAAATGATAACTTAATTAACACGTCCATTTTCACATATTTCGCCACAATTCACGTGGACAATCCACATTAGCTACCCAAAAAACAGTCCCATAACTACTCTGATATTCGAATAACTGTTGATGCGATTGGAAAAATTTCTTTGAAAATGTGTGGAACGTTCCCTTTCTTCATTCTCATTTGAAAATACCTGGCATTTCTTTTATTCTTTCGTCTGTTCTACGTGGCTGTTTAAGTTCCGTTGTTTTCATGTAGATTCTACAGATATTCCTTAAGAGGTCTTTGTGGTTCCATTATGTACCTCTGAGAACGCTCGCGTGTTAATGTAAAAGAGGTTAAGTGAGCGAAGCATGATTTTCCGAGAACCGGTAATTTGAAGGTGGAGGTGTCCAAATAAGAATGCATTGCTGAGGCGAGTTCCGGTCTCTTACAATATAAGTGGCCGTTCTAAATAAAATAACGTTGTCTGTACGCATTTTAACGAAACGGTGATTTAGCATTGCAGATAAGATGGCGTTATTTTCGGAGGAAAACGAAGGGATTTGGCATAAAGAAGCTGCAACTGTTGCTCGAAAAGAAAAGCAAGGGAACCGTTCCGTGACGGTGTGCTTGAGTACTTCTCAGGAAGACATAAAGTTTTTTTTCACTTAAAATGCTGTCTGTTGAGATTGCAAAGCACGAGACTAAGATGGCTTCTGATTGCGTGAATTATGGACGAATGTACATAGTTCACGCTCATGAAGATACATCAGTTTCAGGAGGGGAGGGCTCACCTAAACACCAAAACTTGAATTGAAAATAAACCTTAAGAAACAGCTTTTCTTGTGAAATGCTGCTGTTTTTCGATGAACGTGATATAATACTTGGAAAAGTGTTATATGTATGTTACGGAAACTCCCGCACATCACGTAGAAGACGATTTTCATTAGTTGAAGCAAACGTTTCTAAAGTAAAATTGTAGATGAAACAAACAATTCATGACGAAAATACATAGTAATTATTTTGTTAATGAATGCGAAGAATAATGTTCATAGGAAAGTTCTTTAATTAACTATTGTGTCAAGGCATAGATAAAGTGTTTATACAAGAAGTTTTCATATGCATGATATGAAACTCATGCATATCATTATATAGTTCAGTTCAGTAATTTATTTATTGGATGAGTGAAATATTTGGTAATAGTTGCTAGAGTAGTATATTGTACAAGGTCAATAACATCTGCAACCATGTAAGCCAACCTTCGACAATTGTTTAATTCAATTTAAACAACCTTTTTGTGCAGAAATAAAGTTTTTACGATTTCTTTATGAGTTGACACAATTGAGTATTCTCATGCAAGGACGTTGGATGTGAAAGTTTGTCAACTTTCCAGGACCAGAAAAAAATAATAAAAGATTTAGTGTTGTAATTGTATTAGAATACTCTAGAATCCAACATAAACGTACCATTTAACGAAGTGGAATGTTCTTGATTTTGATCACGCTATTATAGATGGCTTCTACATTCAACACTTTTTCATTAGCACCTTGCATTTGATAAAAATCCTCACATCCTACGTTCTTTTGCGGATAATAAATAACTTTGTTATGAAAATGATCCTTCGCATTCATTCGCTCAAGAATTAGTATGTATTCTCGCCATGAATTTGTTTTTTATCCATATATTTACTTTTGTAACGTTTACTTCTGTTCAAGATGGCACCGATTTTTATTTCACTCGTTCTAAGATTTCGCTCGCTACGTAACATCGAACGATGACCCCCTCCAGCTAGCCCACTGGAGGTGCGCGGGCGGCCGCGTTGACTTCCATGAAGCACACGTGGCAACGAGCCGTTCCGTGTCGCCGCCGCCGCAGATTTCTTTAACCCAGTTCCTCCCCGTGATTCGTGTTACGTAACAACGCGAAGCAAAACTGTTGTGATGGCGCAAGCGCTCGCCCTACAATGGACGAAAAAGCGATAGCGCAATTTAAATAGGGGCCCGTATTGCTAAATACGGAGCTTTATAAAGTCTAGCCGTGATTTGCATGCGGCTGCTTGAATTACATGGCGTGTCGGCCCCGGCATATGATTACGGGCGGCGCAGCGGCCGGGCCGGGCAGCACCACGATGGCGGTCGGGCGAGCGCCGCGCCGCCCAGGCGGTGGCCATTGCCGATTCCACGAGCGCCCATTTCGCCCGTGCGCAAGCGGCCATTTTTTTGGTCGCATGTTGCGCTCGCTGTTTGTGCATCTCCCCGCTTATCGTCCCGCCGACCGACAGTTTCATTGCGTTATCGATTCGTTTTCGTGATTGATAATGCTCCTGCGAGATCTATCGATGATAGTGGGAAATCATTACAGTCGCAAATCGTATTCATGGAAATATTGAAATTCCCATTGTGTTTGGACTCTTTACGAGATACAATCCTAAGCTCATGAGCGATTGACTTGAACTCGTAGGCAGTCAGAGGAGTCGACTGAAAAACACTGGATAGGCAAAGATGCGCAGTTGACAAACAGCGTGCACTTTAGTTTAGCTAGAGTGTTAGTAAGGTGTCATTTCGGTTTTAGTTCCTTCAATTTCGTTACTCACCTCGCGTGTTCATCTTGTAAAATTCAAACGATTTTCATATCTACTTGAATTATTGTTACTATTAATTATTAAAACATAATTACGTAAAGCATTACTCTATTGTCTTAATTCTTTTGAATACCATTATTTTCTGGATAGATTTTCGTCTCTTTTTACCCGAAATCGTGATCAGAGTGTAACTAAAAAAAAACCGAACTAGATCGTGTATCATCGGGATTCTCCGGCTCGGTTAGTCGGTTATTCCCATCCCTCCCCCCTGTGTTAGGACTTCGCCGCGACGTTTCGGAGGCATTGTTGCGATGGCCCGCTGACGCAGTGGCCGCCGCGCAGAAGGTGAGCGAGCGCCGGTGAGTCAGAGCGCTCGCCCCGCCCCGCTCCTCCGCTCCCCGCCCCGCCCCGACGCCCCGCGACGCCGCCCGCGCGGGGGCCCCCGCAGGGGCGGAGAGCACAGCGGCACGGCTCGGCACGGCACGCGCGGCGCCTGCTGCGCGAAGGACCCCGCCCACGGTCGGCGCGCCGCTCTGACCCGCTCGAAATAAAGGAGACGATGATCTGCGCGTCTTTGCTGGTGTGCGGGTGCGTGCGTGCATGCGTATGCGAAAGAGTCAACGAGGGAGAGGGGAAGCAGTTGGAATGAATGCGCAAATAATGCGTGGATGTGTTTACTCACATGTGAGTGGGTATGGACTCGTGTGTGGATGAGTATGGACTCGTGTGTGAGTGGGTATGGACTCATGTGTGAGTGGGTATGGACTCATGTGTGAGTGGGTATTGACTCGTGTGAGTGGGTATGGACTCGTGTGTGAGTGGGTATGGACTCGTGTGTGAGTGGGTATGGACTCGTGTGTGAGTGGGTATGGACTCGTATGTGAGTGGGTATGGACTCGTGTGTGAGTGGGTATGGACTCGTGTGTGAGTGGGTATGGACTCGTGTGTGAGTGGGTATGGACTCGTGTGTGAGTGGGTATGGACTCGTGTGTGAGTGGGTATGGACTCGTGTGTGAGTGGGTATGGACTCGTGTGTGAGTGGGTATGCGCTTACATTTGAATGAGTATATAACTCTGCACGTATGTGTGTGTTCCCTCGCTGCCCATTTGTTTTTAATACAAACAAACACGGAAATAGTAGATATCCTTGAAATGTCAGAAAATGAATATTAACGAAGGGGAACTAATGAATTATCTAATTTCCATGCCTATTCAGTGTTTCTTGAATTACAGTTTAGTTGTTTGCAAGTAGGGCCAAAGTATTTAGGGCGGGGAATTTCAGTTTTATTGTTTGAAGATTCAATTAATCCTTGTCGATAAATATGAACGAAAATTAATACGTGAACTGAGTGAAGTAGTAGTTTATGACGTTCACCTACAAATTCACCTTTTGATGGTTCCTATAAATTTCCTTCCAAGTTATTGTTTTGGCGTTTATTCTTTCCAGCACGAGGGTACAATACGTTTTGCAAATTCAACACCAATTTGCAATTTACGACAAGACGTGATATAAACTCATAACCTTAAGAGTCCAAAGTAATCGCTAAGAACACCCTCAACCAAGTGCAGGCCTTTACGACACGCAGGAGCTGTAAGAATCTTTCCGAAAGCTTTTCGCGCATAAGGTATTAAACATTGCTCCTAGGCTCCAGTTTCTTAACGCCGGAACTTTATTGAGTGATGCGGTAACTACCAATAGAGCAATCACCAAGAACGAACAAGATGAGACCCCGGGATGCGGAGTCAGTCTGACGAAGAATTGCCCCGCATGCTACTGCGGAACTGTTTGCATTTGCAGTAAGCTATTCCGCACCGTGGGGCAGTGGCTAGAGATGGGCGGGGCGATCACGTCAGTGAAGGTCTTGAAGAATAAGTTACAGGAACTTTAAACGAGATTGTTCTGATAATAGAAAGAACTCCCAAAGTGAACTGAATACTTTATCCCTGACGGTTCACTACGCACTATTGTGGTTGTTTTGTATAAGCTCATGCGCCTTCAGAAGTTCATAATAATAACTTCTCTCTTTTAGGCAAAAGAGAAACTAAGCAGAGAAATCTAGTTTTGCAACTAACACGTTCAGTATACGACAATTTATGCCTTACATTGCTATTGTTAATTACATTTAATTTTAAGAAGAAAGTGTGGGAAGGAACCAACAGAACACTTCAGAAAAAAACTTAATATCTCTCATTTCGCGCTGTCGGGTTGAAATTAGAAGGGGAAAAAATTGCGATGTTTTCCAATTTGCAAATCTTAATTTTTTTTTATCCCTTTTTATTTTTTAATGTTCCTATACATTTTTAATTAGGAATAAATTCTGTTTACTTTAAGTTGATTACGCTCTCGTCAAAGCTAACGAATCGAGACGTTTGCGAAGACGCGTAATGTGAGCGGAGGGGTCCCGTGAAGGGGCCGCCGTTGAGCGCGCACGCCGTGCGGTGGCCGTGGCGTGGGCGTGCGCGTGTGTGGGACGGGGCGTGAGCTCGAAAGCGAAGTGCGGAGCGCGATGGAGGGGGTGGGGGCGGGGATCGCTGAGAGCGCGCGGCGCGTGGAAAACGGCCCACGCGGAAAAATCGCCCGAGACGACGCCCTGCTGCCTGCGCGAATGCCCGCGCCCCAGGGCGAATGTGGTCGACGGGGTTGCGGGTGGCTTCGTCCAGGGGAAGCAGGCTGGACGGGCGCGATCGTATTGTCGTACCCAAGCCGTTTAGTGTTTTTTTTTTTTTTTTTTTTTTTTTTTTTTTTTTTTTTTTTTTTTTTTTTTTGTATATTACATATGGATGTAGGGTTATTCAGTTATCCTGATAATTGGCTTTCCTGATATCTTGAATTTTCTTTCAGCCTCTTTCTCATTCGTTGCCCTTATTTAAAATTTATCTAAATAAATATTACAACAAGAAACAATTAGTGACTACTTGAAGTGTGTGTGTGTGTGTGTGTATGTGTGTGTGAGGGGAGTATTCGATTATGATACGACACGAGTGATTGTCTAACAAACAACTACTGCTACGATAACACTAAAACAGAAATTTTAAAATTATATGTGTAAAGAAATCGGTGCTACTTGTATATTCGTGAATTAAATAATAAAGAAGATTAAGTTGAAACTAAAGTTTCTGCAAGCAAAGAGTGCAATTTGTTTTATATTCGACAGAAGTTGCATTTGTCACTTAACGGAATTTCGAATGTGTAACCAGTAAACATATTTATGCTTATGTTTTCAAATATATTGTTATTATAAAAAGGAATACTAATTAGCATTCGGGTTTTTTGCAATAAGTGGCAATAAATTATTTGCTGTACAGATGTATGCAAAGTCCCTGCACGATACAATATGTTTTGTGTGTGTACGTTAATTCAAGGGCTATTTTCTTTTCTGCAGTAAAGGAAATGAACTTAATGTTCATATATATGCTTTAGTTCTGTAAATGCGAGAAGATTCGCTATCGGTCGACTCGTAGTCCTGGGATAAGTAGCGCCCGATTTTGCTGTGTGGGGTTGTTTAAAGGCTCCTGCTGGTTACGTGCGAACAACTCACCACCAGAGCCCCCGTATGCTAATCTCTGAGCGTAAATCCTCGGGCGAGAAACTACTATGACAAACACTTTTCTTCTCCTTACTTTTCCGACCAACTCTGGTGTTGGAAGAACGAAAATGTTATATTAAGAAAACGTTATGCAGGAGTGGTAATCAATGTATATTTTTACCTTAGTAAGTCTCATTAGTGGTAATATTCTGAATCTCTCAGGTTATAAATGGAGAGACCACACGTGATGCTATTTCTTTTCTTAGAATATGCCCTCGAGTTGCATATTTCTGCGTTTATCTTTTGACTTGTATTTCATTTATTACAGAAGAATTCAGTAACGAATAATGCGTCATCCAAGAAATAAAATGCTAATTGTGGCCATTTAAGAAAGTATCCCAAATAGTAGCATCCATTGTGATATCTGTACCAATTTACTGATATTTTTTCAACTTCACACAAAAATCTTATGCGTTTCTATTCACGTTATCTAAATATCACTGGGGAAAATGTAGCATTCTGTTAGATATCTTAGGGATCTATTATTCTTGTCTGGTGAATTGTATTGTGTTCAGGCGTACGAAGTTCTCCGAGCAGATATTCAGACAGCACAAAAGAACCTTGCCGTATTCGACCCTTCTTTCGTTTCCGGTCTACCAGCTGAGTGGAGCGGAACTCTGTTTCATCTTTGTTATGACCTGCTTCTCAAAACTTACGCTTATCGGAAAATTATTATTACTATTGGAGAATAGCCAATAGAATATATTAATAATCTTCATCTGTTTATTGAAGTTAATCTTCATAATTTATTGAAGTCCAATGCATTTCATATGTGCAATTGTCAGGTGAAAATGTGGGTTCAGTCACGTTCTGTTACTTTCTCCTAGCAACCGTATATTTCGCAAACTCGTTCTTCGCGTAACAACGAATTACATTTGTATTAATTCAACATACGCAAACTTAAGATATCATTCTCTCTCGATCATAAACCTGCAGGAAGGAAACAGCCTCAGAGAAGGGAAGATTCTGGATATGACGTAACTGTTTTACACACTGTCAGGAAATAATTGGGCAACGCGTAGATGTTTCCTTCTCTGACAAAGAGAAATTAAATTTTTTTGGGATAAATGAGGTTGCTTCATGTAGGTACGGTCGTATATGTTGAAATTGAAGCTACCACATTCATATATATATATATATATATATATATATATATATATATATATATATATATATATATATATATGGTTACTTGTTATGTAGCAGCTGCTAATTTTTGTGAGTCTATTGTACGACGTGTAATAATTATTATTAAGAGATGTAACTAATGGAGTGAAGGTGCCTACAACATCACGTTAACCAAGCCCTTTGCGGAACTCGTTTCCAGAAGGGTTGGCCGCGAGTCCTGTGTTTGCCGCTGTTGTTTGTCTTGGACAAGTCCCGCGCGTCTGTCGATGTCGTTCCGGGAGCGAAGCGCGAAATTTCGCGATGTCCAGCCCACGCCGCGACGGGCTGTCGCGGACGCAGACGGCGGCGACGCCGACGACCGGAAGCTCGCGCCGCCCCCGCCGCGCGCCGGGCCGCGCCGGGCTGGGCCGGGTCCCGCCGAAGAAGCGGAGCCGAAGCCGCGGAGGTGGAGGAGACGGAGGAGGCCGAAAGAGAGGTGGTAGGAGGAGGGAGGGGGGAGCGCGGGCCGACGCCAGGTGTGTCGGCGATGGTTCGCGGTGCGGCCACGGCGGGCGGCCGCAGCGCTGCGCTCTCGGCAGGCGGGCCGCCGGGCCGCCGCCCTCACCCGCGCCCGCCGCCGCCGCCGCCGCCGCCGCCGCCCGCGCCGCCGCTGAGGGCTCAGTCGAGTGGCGACACGGCGCGCGGTGAGACGTGTTTCAACCTCCGCTCGCGCCCGGACGAGCTGCCTCCGCCGCCCGCTGTGCTCTGCCGCGCCGCTCCCATCCCCTCCGCCCCGCCCCGCCCCTCGCTGTCTTCCGCCTTCTTCGCCGTCGCCGTCGTCGTCTGCGAGCCGGCCCCCCGCCGGAGCCCGGCAGGCACAGCGCGGCGGCCGCTATGGTCCTGCAGGTTCTGGACCTGGTGACAGCGGCGCACGAAGCGTTCTACGGCGACTGCCCCAACACTGCCTTCTCCGTGGACGGCGGCGCCGGCCCGCCCGCCACCACCACCTTGATCCCAGGTAAACACGCGTTGTGACGGCTTCCCGTGGTGGTGACTTTGATAAATACGTCAGGCGAGAACATGTCATCCTCCGGAAATATTCACTACGTTGTTTTTATGTGGGTGTGTAATAGGTTTTTCTTGTGATTTATTTTCATACTCGTTTCTCACATAACTTCAATGAATTTATTGTTTCGAAATATTTACAATTGTGCATCTTGTAGATTAGTGTTTTTATATTTTTACGCGTGCACGGGATCAAACATATCCCGTATATTTTGTGGCTTCTCAGAAGTGCAGGCAGTGAATTGTTTATTGTGAAAAAGTTGGTTTTCATATAGTACGTTACTGAAGAATGTTGCACATACCTGTAAAATTTGTTGTGCTTTTGGTTTACCATCTTATTAATTCTTAAGTTTTCATAATTTTTTATGCACAATTTTTGTTTATAACGTCATGATTCCATTGTTTCAATTTATATATATTCCGAATTTCCAATTGCGCATAGTAAAATTTTGCTTCCGTTTAAGTTATCAATATTTTCCAAAAAAAGCAACAAAAAAAACTTGGAATAAATATGCCCGTCAATTTTTCTGTAGTCTTTTACCAAAAAATTGCTCTGCATAGGAGAAATATGACGCGCTGGAGTTTTTATCTGGCGTGCCAGCTTCCATCTCTTTGTGTGCCCACTTGCTTTTATTTCGCATCGCGACTTCCGACGGGGCGGCGCGCGCAAATAAAGGGCGAGCGGAGTTGTTTCGCGCGTGCGGTGCGCGCGTCCCGGTTTCGGGCCTGGCGCGACAGCGCTTCCTCCCGGGGGCCTCCCGTGTTCGCCGTCGTTATCGCGGGCTGCGTCGAGATACGGATCGGCGAATCGGGGAGCCGGCGCGCCGCGGCGCGGCCCGTTGTATTCAAACAAAGGCACGCCGTCTTCGCCTGCGCGACAGGAAGGCACGGGCGCCACCCATATAGGGGCGCGGGCGGCGGCGCTAAAACGTGGGCCGCTTGCCGGCATGGAGTCCGTCCCGGAGAACGAACGTTGCCGTTGGCCGGTGTTTATTTCCATCGCAGATTCCCTGCGCATTGCGTTTGCTCAAACGCGTCATGTAGTCGATGTGATTTCGGATGTACTGAAGCCTCCTAGTCATACCCCGTCGCATATCGCTTGTTACGTTGTTGTTGGTGCGTCATTGTAATATTGTTTTGACGTTATGTAATGATTAAAATGTCTTGCAGGATTTATATTTTTGTAACGTATGATAGGATTGATAAGTGACATTTTATTTTATGAGTTGGAAACGAACAAAATAAAATAACATTTACAATGCACGTCTTGTACCATGTTTGTGGCAGCCTTACTGACTTCCATTTTGTTTTAATTCAGTTATGCAAATCTCTTAAGTATTTGATCATTAAGGTCAATAGTAGCTGACGGGTATTTTGTTGCACGTACACTTTTGTCTGAACTTTTTCGCGTCTTGTCATCGTTTGTTTTTGGAACATTTTAGCATCTTATCACTTTTAGCACTAGTGCTAGATTTGACCTTTAAATGGGTTGTGTATGCCCTAAACGTAAGTTTTTACTTGTGGCTGCCTAAAAATATAATTATCTCCTACTACAAGTTGTATTAGCTAAATCACATACATGCTTTTAGTAGTTTTATTGCATATTGTGTGTAACGTTCTTCCCGGATGTTTGATCCTCGTGAAATAATTTGAATATTGGTTATGATTCTGGAGTTCATTGCGAATGATTGTCGAGAAAAAGAGGAAAGAAATTTGTGTGAAGTAATCTCCCAGAAAGAGATCGTACTCTAAGTTTACTACGTTTGCAATCGTATAGCAATGAATAGCAAAATCACACTACGAAGATATTTTTATCGATAGGAAGATTTCACATTTTTGTAGCAATCTTTCGTCAGCTCGTTTTTCCTCCAAAGATGACTAAACTAGGAATATTATTATTATTATTATTATTATTATTATTATTATTATTATTATTATTACCATTACCATCAAACATGCTCTTGAAACCCCTTTTCTTTAGGTTAATTTTATTTGTGAAGACATGCCGCTTTGTTGTGTTGCACGCTGTTTGTTGGGAGCGCCCGCGCGCGCGCTGGCGAAGGGCTGGCGGTGCGTGGCAGGTGTGTGTGTGTGTGGGGGGGGGTGCCATGGGGGCCGCCGCTCGCAGCGACGCCAATGCAGTTAATGAAGCGAGGGCAGGTGGCCGCCGGCGTCACGTCACGTCGCTCCCGCACCCGCGGCGCCCCCCGCCACCAACGCACTCCCGTGGACGTTGTTGCGAACGATGATACACATGATGTCGCTTACCGTGATAAATGATTCTAAGGTTCGGAAATCTGAAGTTAGCATTTAGTGAACCTTATGATATTAAGAGTCTACTGTACGTGTGATCGGTTCCTTTCTTACGAACTGAATGTCTTAGAATGATCTGATAATTCACCTGAAATCGTTATCTTTTTCTGGCGTGATCTTTTAATTTTCTGGTTGAAGTATAGTCTTATGACCTTCTAATTTTTTTTGCGGGGGGGAGGTTTTACATGAATCCCCTAAAACATTCTTAAAATTTTCTCAAAAATTGCACATTTTTTCTTTCATTATTTCTCAATTTACTCTATTTAGAGGAATACATGCTTCTAGTGATTAAGTTGTATTGACATGATCCTGAAAAGTGTATAACCTAAGTCAAAGAATTTATAAATGGCTTTGCTGTAAATCTGTAATATTAACCAGCTAAGAAGGGTCGCTATCACTTTACAAGTTAGGTTATTCGATTTCTTTGCATCGCTTACTATGTGGAGTTGGGTGCACAATGCCTGCGAGAGTCTTGAGTCGCGGGTGTGACCAGCATTGGCCCATTAAGTATCGTATTCAAGCAATGTCCATTGTGCTTGAGTCCGAACCTAGGTCTCGCTTGCGTATTGTCCGGCCAACAATGATACTCGATTACCCTTTGTTACTACCCATGTCAAACGCATGTAACTGGGCACCTGAATTCATAGTTCTACTTTTGTTCGAGAGTGGAGCATGTTTTGGAATGTCAAGGACGTTGGGAAATAAAAATAATCTTGAACTTGTAATTGTCTTTTGTTTACTTACTCCAACTCGAAGAAAGTAAGTAATATGTATACAAGTCAATGTATACAACACTGTCGAAATAAATTTTCTACAACGCATACATATTCATGTATTTCATACTGGGAGGGAAGGCAATTTCCCTCTGTCTTAATCACTTAAGTCATTGGGGTGGACTCTAATTTTCCGCGTAACCTCCATGCAGGCTTGTTCTTTGTGTTGGGTGCTGGAGAAATCTCTTTTTAATCCGTGAGAGGCGCTGGGTTCGCATTGAAGTCGGGCGAACCACAACCTCTTTTCTGATGGATGAGGTGACAATATCTGAATGCATCGCGATTTTGTGGAAAATGTAATTGCCTGGTTCAGTAATTAAATGATATATCCTTTGTTTTCTCATATCTATGCAAAGACAAGGAGAAGCAAATTTGAGCGTGTTAAAAATTCTTATACGTTTTCTTGCCACGTGTGTTGCAGCCCCAATTTCATTTCTCCCAACATGTCCAATAAAGGTTGACGACGTTCCGCATTGAACGTGCAATCTAACAATGATTTTAACGAAATTAATAGAAATCCTTTTAAATTAATCCCAAATCAAGCTCTTTTAATGGCAATGTCACACCGTACTTTTCTCACCACTTTCACAGTCAGTAACACAGAACTAAATGAGCAGTGTAGTGGCAGTACTAGCAGATACGCAACAGTTTAAGGAAAGCTGAATTCCGAATAGGGCGCGTGCGTGAGTCACAATGCTAGGGCAATCTATTTCCGTACAAATAATCTACTCATCATATCACTTATAAGCCTGTATTTTATTACGAAAGAAGTGAGGTGTTGGCAGTTATGAGGTATTTTGTCAGTTTGTGAACTTTGAGTCGGAAAAAAATTGTGTGTTCAGATTCATATGGTTTATCGATCTAAGTTTAATTTGAATAACATAAAAATATAATTAGTTCAAACAATTTAAGCAACCGAGAAACTAATTGACATGGATTACTCTGCAATTAGTGATAATATTCATCCGGAGTTTCAAATCCTGTAGTTCTGATGGCTTATTGTTTCGTCATTGGCAGTTTCATAATTTGCTTTTGTATTTTAGTTGATTTATATTTTTTTAGGGGAAAGGAAAGGCAGTTTAAAGTTTCTAGTTCAAGTACGAAAAGTCTCTCGGTAAGAATTTTTAAACTCGAACATTTGAAGACTGCGTACCCTTTTTTCGATATTAAACGATCTGCTCCAAATTCTCTCGTCTTTTTGGTAGTTCTGCAGCTTCCCATGCTCAGCTATTAAAGTTGTCGAATAGTTAAAGAGTCATAGGCGTTGACATTACCTATATTTTGAAAAATTTAAATAAATATGAATAAAAAATAAAAATATTGGTAATGGCAAAACATTTTAATGAAATATTTGCAAATAACGTTCTCGAATATTAGAAAAGTAGTATGGGTTGTCATTATCAACAGTTTAAAAAAAGAACACATCAAAATGCGTAATATAAATATGAAATTAAAATACTGGTAACGGCAACGTGTTTTATTCAAATATCTGGAATGCCCGGCAGGCAGCCAATGGCCGTGGGCCCGCGGGGCGGAGAGCGCGCGGCGCGGCGCGGCGTGACCCGCTCCGCGGCAGCGGGCCGTGGCAGCGCGGGCAGCTGCCGCCTCGTCGCGTCGTCGCCCAGGTGCCGGCGCCGATCGGCGCGGCGCGGCGCGGCACAGCGGCGTCGCGACGCCACGCGACGCGGTCCCACGCACCTGGGCCGCCGGCGCCGCGACGCTGCGCTTATTAGTCGGCAACTGGAGCTGCCAGAATGGCTGTAGTTAACGCGTTTAACGTAATACCCACACCGTCTGCTGCACTTATTAACAAAGTGATGGCTCCCCCCTTTTTTTAATTTGTCAGCGTTTTTGTGTTGTTTTTGGGCTGTTTTAGTACTTGCGTTTGTGCGTGAAGGAAATGGGGAAATTAAGCATTATCAGTTAAAGGTGCATTTTCAAAGTCATTTACATTTTGTCTTTGACGTTCGTGTAATTGGGACAAAAGAGATCGAAAAACTCACTAATTCTCGAGTTCTTCACTAAGTTCGAAAAAATTAAAGAAAACCGAACTCCTTTCGTAGATTACTTATTAATACTTCAGTTTATGACTAGTATTCATTGTCAATCATACATATAACAAACAATTTTTAAATGCTGTTAACATTAAGCATAATATTTTATGCGCTAACCATTTACTGTTGAATTATCCTACTACTATTGTATTGCAGTACACATTGACACGCGGAATGGAGTTCGCAGTGGCCAGGAAGAGCCTGGGTCATTCCCTGCTCGAAATGTCTGTTGCTTCCCTCGACGGTCGCGAAGCCTCACTTCTTGCCCTGCGCGCCCCGTCATTTCGTAGCTGTGCCGGCCGGCGCGGCGCGGCGGGGGCATCGTTATAAAGTCGGAATTAAAGTCTCCGTGGCGGCGGCGGCAGCTGCTCCGGCACGAGCCAAGGGGCCAGCGGCGCCCGCACCTGTTAGCCAGCCAGGCCTTGGGGCCCTCGCCGCTGGCCGCCCCTGCCGCCCGCCATTGTTACGTGCGCGCCATTGTCAGAGGCGTTAATGATACGGTGGCTGGGCCGGTGGACGGTGACGCGCGCTCGTCCCCGGTCGTCGCGGCAGTCAAAGCGTGCGCGTGCACGCATGCACGCATGCACGCACCTGCCCCGCCCGCGCCACCACGCCCCCGCGCGACGCTATTGGCCAGTGAGTACGGCCCCTTGTTACTCGACCTCGAAGTAGATTCCACGAAAATACAAGCCTCTCTGCGCACGATTTTAAATGAAATTCGTAAAATATTTTGACGCGAACATTGTTTTGGCATTCTCACTGTAGAGCACGAAGAGACGTGAATAAAAATTCGGAATATTGGGACTCTCGTAAACTTCAAACGTTGTTCATGTGTGCGCGTTTGTAGCGCGAATCCGATGCTCTTGTGTGCGTTTGATGTAAACGCAATAATTACCACAGGAAATGATCATTTAAAAGATGATGGATGCTTATTCTCGAGATTGGAGCAGCAGTCCGAAGGAAGATTTGAGAAAGCGGACTTCTCCGAAATCCGAAAGTACCTAATTTCTCTTTCTCTCAGATAGCCGTACGCACTTGCACCGCCCGGCCGCCGGCCCGCTTACGCACCCGTCGCCCGCCTCGCACCTGCCCTCCCCCCTCTCTCACTCTCACCCTCTCTCTCTCTCCCATCGGCCGGTGTCCCGGGGCGCCGGCGCTTTGTGCGTCCACCCGTCTGCCACCGCCCGCGGCCGCGACGCACAGCCTCGGACGGAGCGACGGCGGCTGCTGGGCGAACGGGTGCGCAGCGCCCGGACCACGAGTTTTTGTCTCTCTGCCCCGCACCGCCTCGCGCCGGCCCGTGCCGATGACAGGTGCCGACTTCCCGGCGCGGAGCGATCCGGCCGTTCGACGCGCCGCCGCCGCTGCCTCTTGCGCGCGCATCCAACGATGTGCGCGCGGACGAGTTTCTTCGTGTGGGAGAGCTACTTGCTGCATGCAGTTGAGAAGCCGCGGATTGCAGGAAATGGATAGTTGTCTTAAACATAAAATTAGTGATAGTATGCATCCGGAGTTTCATATCCTGAAGTTCTGATGGCTTATTGTTTAGTCATTGGCAGTTTCCTATTTGCTTTTGTTTTTTAATTATTTTTTACGAATGGAAATGTAGTTTAAAATATCGATGTGAAGCACGAAAAATCACTCGTTAAGAATTTTTAAACGAGAAAATTTGAAGACTGCGCAAAATAAGTTTTCTTAAGGAAATAACACAAGCAGAAAGTACCCTTTTTTCGATATTAAACGATGTGCTTGCAATAAACACTTGCAATCAAGCATACTCTTTTAACCTACTCGGTATTCAGATGATAAAATGTATTTTTAATACACGTTAAATAACTAGTTCATACTTTTGAGGCTGTTAAATGTTTACATCATCTCATGTTTGAGAAAATTTCGTATTCGTTTGGAGTACGTATTATCCAAGTGCTTCTAGAACATTTCATATTTAGACGCATCTTTAAAGTCACGTGAAACTATTTAACCATGAATTAATACAGCCTTTTTTCATGTAGATTCACACGCAGATGTAATTTAAATCAAAATCTTTCCTTTCGCTTCAATTGTCCTAGTTACCAGGAGATTCAATGCTATGTACAGAGCTAATTCGATTGGATCTCTGAAGCGCCCACATGGCCTCTACGCGGCAGCGGCCGCAGAAGAAACGGTCGGAGCACCGAGTTTTTTCCTGTGTGTCGGCGGCGGCCGGTGCAGCGCGGAGCCTGCAGGGAACCCCGGGGCCCGGGTTTTTACCCGAGCGCCTCGCGGCGCGGCGGCTCTGCCGACAGGTGTGCGATGCGGTGCGGTGCGGAGCGGAGCGCGGTCGGCGCCACCGTGGCTGCCGCCGCCGCCGCCGTCGTCGTCGTCGGGGGCAGGTGGGGCGGCGGTGGAGGCGGCGCCGCGCCGCGCCGGTGCGTGAAGGCTGCGGGCGCCGCCGCGCCGTGGAATATTGCCGCCCCCGCTCGAAAAGTTCGGAATTTATGGAGGCGCGGCGCCGCGCCACTCCGAGCCACTCCGCGCTCTGGGAACTTGCTCCTGACTGCGCGGGCCTCCGCCGGGGTGGCGGCCGAGCGGGGCACAAGTGGGTTGTAGCTGCGGGAGGGTGTATTGGTGTTTTGTTGGAGGGTTGGAATTGTTTTCGTCAGTGGATGAGTTGTAATGTGTTTGAGGCTGTCGTATTCTGTTGTACGTAGCTATTTTCACTTCGCTTGGGATCGGGATTGACTGTTTGAAGCCGATAGGTGACGTGGTATTGATTTTATCAGCTGCACGACTGGGAGTCTGTATCACATCTAATTGTATCATCGATTATGATATATATTAATTGAATCAATCATAATGTATCCAACAAGCGACGATGTTAAACGCTTTAAAGTGTTACTTTAAGCTTCTAACAACTTATTATAATTATTTTGGAAACCGGAGCGCGAAATACGTTATCTCGATGAATAAGCCTGTAACAAGCCAGCGTCGTCCAAATCAACCGCCCACACTCCGCGTCCACTGATTTGCGCGCGCTTGGAACCGTCCGGTCCTAAGCAGCGCGCGCTGTTCCCAGTCGCGGCCCGCGGCTGTTGTGTGGGCGTGACGTGGGTCATAGGGGCGGGGAGGCCTCAAATGTAGCAAGTGTCAATTAAGACGAGCCCGCCTTGCGTTTGTTTTGCCGGTCGTTACCGTCTCTTTGTTCGCACCGCCTCCGCTGTTGCCGCCCAGCTCCGCCCGCCCACGCCCCCGCTCCCTCTCCCGCTCCGCCCCGGCCTCTACCCCGCCCCCGCCCCGACTTCGCGCCTCCCAGCCGTGGAAACTCCGCGCCGCGCCGCCGCGGGGCCCCTGCCTTCGCTGCTCTTTGTTCCCAGGGTTGACCTTGCGAGTGCAGAAATATTAATTGTTGATTGCCGCTCCTATCTTAGTGCAGCTGTTCAATCCACGCCATGAAGGACAGATCGTATATATATATATATATATATATATATATATATATATATATATATATATATATATATATATATATATTACTATGTCCATTGGGCTAAGTTGAAATATTTGGGTTACTGATTTTTGTTATCGATGTTTATGATAGATTTTATTAAATTATATTATAGATTATCAATTTGTATGGGAAGAAAGAACCGTAGGGGCTCGTTTCTCATATTCTTATTTCATTTTATAATCAGAAATATGTTTGCGCCATTTATAATTGCAATATTAAAGTTGTTTTTGGCGCTGTTGAGTTCTTCGACAATTTCGTGTTCTTCGAAGTGTTGTCCATAGCTCTGTTACTTATTACATAAAATTGAGTAAAATACTATGAGCTTCTGATTATGTTCTACATTTTCAGTAATTATTTTCCTAAATAAAATTCTTACCTTGGCGTCTGTCGCGAAGTGCATCTGGGCAGCTTGTTAAGGCCTTTGGCAACTTCTGCTGCGGTATCGCCGACCATGTAGCCCCACCCGCGGAGCCTTCGGTGGAAGAGGTCACTTCGTCGTGCGCCCGAAATAGCCCCTGTGAGCGCGTCGCGGGCCCTCTCCGCCAAGCAGCACTTCACGGGTTGATTTTCATAGCCCGCGTCATCCATAAACATCAGGGTCATTCTCCTGTTTGCTCGAGTTTATGACGGACGCTCCCGCCTGGATTACGTCGTTACCTTAGCGTTGGCCGCGCTCCGCGGCTGCAGGAGGTTAAATTGGGACTCCGGGCTGAACCGCCTCTCCACGTCCTCATCGATCGCACCTCCGAACGCTATTTGTCGGCCTCTCCACGTCGAATGGAGAATTGGTGTATTTGATTTCGATAGATTTCGAGAGGATTTGCGATGCGCCTACCTTTAGGCGGTGATTGCTGTTTAGTGTAAACCGCGTGGTTCTCTTTGCACAGTTTAAAAAAATATATAATTACCATCTCGTACGCTTTGCTATTTTCCTCCTAAGATGCCGAATTCACTTGCTGCCTTAACAGCAATGAAATCACATGTACCTGTTCAAAGAAGCCTCTAATCATGCTACATGTAGTGTTTTTAAAATTGTTTTTATACATTATTCAAAATTGTGAATTGTTTAAGTGTCTCTTCGTTACGTTTTGGTCCTATCTGATGTGAATTAATTGATTGAACGACCGAAGCACGTGTTTGTGTGTCCCCAATTTAAGATATTGATCCGCGGTCTAGTACTCATCTTTCGCGCCCCTCCCCTTTCGTATTTCCCCTATTTTCCTCTAATAACATTCCCCTGTTTCTCTCCATCTCTTTCTATCTTCCATTTCCTTCCGTCTCGTGATTTTTTATATCCTCCCATTTCCTGATGTATTTCCAACCCTTAGCTCCAATCTGACGCTCTACTAATCCACTTCTTCCCTTTCCTAATCTCCGCTTGTCTCTCCCCGGTGCAGCCTTGGCCCTTTTTCGTGTTTTCGCCTCTCCATGGCCTCCTCCTCCTCCTCCTCCTCCCCCCCCCCGTCGGCTTCGCGTGCGGCGTAACAAAGCGTTCGCTGATACTCGGCTCGCCTTACACCGATACGGCACGGGCGGCCCCGTGTTTAGGGCGGATTTCGTTTACAGCGGCGCACGCCATGCCAAGCCTCTCTGCACGGCCAGTTCGTTTTTCCGTTCGCGGCGAGCGCCGGCCACTCGATGGCTGCGAATGAGGGCTCGTGGGGCGTGGCGAGCGCTATTTTGGAAGCGCTGAGTCCGACTCCAACTCCGCCGCTGCGGGAGAGAGCCACAGGTGACGCGGGGGCGGGCGAGGCGGGTGCGTGCTGGGCCGATACGCTGTGCGCGTGTCTGCAGGCCGCTTTGCAAGTCCGAGTGGTACAGAGAAGTGTGCGAACTGCGAGCAGAGAGCGTTCGCGTTTGAAATCCTACTGCTGGTTTATTGTGTAACTTTATCAAGTTTGCGAATTGAAAGATAAAGGATTATAGAAAATGCAAGGGAAGTACAATCGTAAAACCAACTGTGTGTAGTAAATATTAAATTGTACGAGAGCATTTGTATAGTTACTTTTAACATATTCGAAAAGGCTGTTACAAAATACGGTAACCTTGTCCTTTGAGAGGTTTATAAACTATTCAATAATTGTTATTTTCATATTCCTTGTGCCAAGTGATTTACGTACTTTCGTTGTTCGTCTCTTCTATGTTCCGCGAAAGCAAGTGGTCGATCCTACGTTCGCCACGACACTATTCCTCGCCCGGCCGCACTAGCCGGGGTGTGAATGAGCTGCGGCGTCCAAGAGCGAGGCGAACTTCCTCAGTTTGCGTCGCGTCGCGTCGCGTCGCGTCGCGTTGGGCCGATCACTTGCGATCCGGAGCCGTTCGGTGACAGGAAATGACAGCGCGACGTCTCCCCTTTGGAGCGCGGCGATCCACGTGCTTCTCGGCGACACGTGGCCACGCCCCTCGCCCCTTGCCCTACGCCCCTCACCCCCACGCCCCTCGCCTCCACGCCCCTCACCTCACATCCCTCGCCCCACGCCCCACGCCCCTCGCACCTCGCCCCACGCCCCTCGCCCCTCGCACCTCGTCCCGCTCCCCTCGCCTCCATGCCCCACGCCCCTCCCCGTCGCCCCTCGCCGCAAGACGCGCGAGAGGTGAGGAGCGGGGTCGCCCGACGTCGGCGGCGATGGCTCATCTCCGCCGGGATAACGAACCGTCGGTAATCGGATTGAGCATCCGCGTGGCGGGCTGCGCGCCGCCGCTGCGCGGATCTCCGGCGAACGCGTGGGCCCCAAAGCCCGAGGCGTAAACAAGTAGGGAAGTGCATTTAAAGCGCTTTTATTGAAATAGATTTTTTTCCAAATTTAAACTGTATAATCAGGTTTGTCTTAATTACAAATAAAAACCCAGTTGAGAGAATCAGACATTGAACAAGTCTTACGTCTTTTTTATGAGAATACGTTTTACCAATATTTGGTGATTATCTTGTTCTTTTCTGCTCTACATGGATTTTTTACTGAGGTTCATTCCGCTTATGTTCACTCTTTTTCTCGACGTTTTCGCTCTTAAATTTCCTTGTTCTTAAACAATAGCAGCACCATCTTCACCATACGTCAATACTCCGTCTCACCAATTCCATCTTCAGTTCTCGCTGCCGTTTACAGAACTTCCTTCATTCTACGCACCAGTCATTAATGAACTCGCGAAATACGCAGAGGAAATGGAGCCATTGTTTCGCGATTCATTGCCAGAGAGGGCGTCAGAATGAAAGCTTCAGCTCTGAATGAAATATTGATTTTCAGCTGATCTCGTCTGAACGGAATTTCTCGTTTGAACGCCTTCGTTTTACAATCTTAAGTACACGCGTGTCTTTCCCGCGGAAGCCAACGACTTCATTTACACGTGTGTCTTCTTTTTTTTATTAAATATCACTATCTAGGTGGCCGACCAGTACGGAGCGTGAATTGTTTCTTTGAAGGATCTCTGATTGTGAAGCACCTCGCGTTTTGTTGCAGAATCACGAGAATTAGTGGACAATGCATTCTAAGTAGCAATGCTCGTGAAGAAGTCTAGCGTAAACGGCTTGGGCTTAAGAACGTTCAAAATAAAAAAAAGGGTAAATTGTAACGCTTACACAGTTCATAATTATGCAAATGTTTGTATAAGTCGAGCTAGTTTTAATTCGAACCCTACCGTCCCGACTCCATTTCCTCATAGTTTTTCATAGTGAAAATTATTATACGATTTAATAGGGATAGAAAATCAGGGTAATTTAGGTAGCCACTCGTCGACACAACGATTACAGAGTCCCGTTACTGTTCATCATTCAAGTGCCGTAACTCCTTTTAGTTCGCCGAGACTACCGGAAATAAGCCGTTGCAAACAGTCGAAAGCGGTAGATGATGTACGTTCTTCTTAATCATCATACCAAATCAATGTGCGTGACTACTTATGTTAAGCCGTTGTCGTTGAATGTTATTCACGTAAAGTGTGTTGGCTATGAGTCCGGATTTCTGATTGTAAACCATAGCGTTATCAGAACATTTTGTTAAACCTTAATATTAGGATTAAGTAAGACCTGTTACATTATCCTCATTATCGTCATTGTCATTCTATACTCAGTTTTTGACTTCCTACGAGGACATTTGAATAACTAATATTTACAGTCAAGCTCCGAAATCTGACAGGAATTTTAATATTATTTATTGAAGCTTGTCTCTGTGAAATTGTTAAAGAATCACGACCATTTCCAGGATGGTATTCGATATACCATCCAATACCAGGATGGTATTCGATATACATACGAGACCCTTTATTCTTGACCTCATATTTTACTCGCAACTAAATTGTACCCTTATCGAACGCCACGCACTAGTGCTCTGCCGCCCTACTTAGCGCCTGGCGCTGGCCGCGCTAGCCACCGCCATCGGCGCCGCTGGAGGCTGCGAATGCGACCCCGCGCCGGAAGCGGGCCCGCTCTCCCCTTGGCACCTCCCCGCCGGAAGTCAGGCCGCCGCCATTGGAGGCTGCGGCTGCTTCCGCCCGCAGAGGCTGCGCGAGAAGGAATTCAGGTCGCCAATATCCACCTCATATTATCGAATTCTAAAAAATTGAATTTATAGTGAAATTGATACAATCAACTGGTGTCTGAAATTTTGATCGCGTAGGGAAGTTTATCTTTCATAACACTATTTGTAGGGGATAACGTATAATATAACTGTTATTTCCATGTAATTAATAGGTAATGCTAATTTTTTGTTATCGGATGATCATGATTGTATTTGTAATTAATTTAATTACTGAAATTTTCCTCTCCAATATGTTGCGTCGTGTTTTGGGTAAAGGGAATTTATGTACCATTTTTCTCCCTTCGAAAAAAACGCCTCCCACTACAGCTGCCACTGGATCTTGTAACGGGAATCTGAAGAATGATCGAGCGACAAACTGAATACAGTTGAATCAAGCGAATTGAGAGAAGTGTAGAAAATGGGGTGTCGACACGACTTCGTTCCGCTGTGCCTCGATCAACACGTGAGGATGTGCTGGACGCAACCGCCACCGCCTGTTCCCTGACCTGTTCTGTTGTCGCCGCCTCCGATCTTATCCGAGCGACCTCTCTGCTCGCGGTAATTGCAGCCCTGTCTCCTCCCACCCTCCTCCTCTCCCTCTCCCGCTCCATCAAAGGACGCCGCGGCGCTCCGCCCGCTGGGGCATTCGCGCAAAAGCCAACCCCCTTCGAGTGCACTGGGGTTCGAACCCCTTCCTCTGGATGAAGCCCACCGGGCGTTGTCTGTTCGAGGAAGTGTCGCACAGCAGGTTCGAGAGGCAAGTAAAGAAAACAGTAATGACAGATGACAATTTCCAATTAGAAATGAATGATAGACATATCATTTGAGTGCCCGTTTTTAGTGTAAATTACGTACAATTGTCAAGACGTTTTACAACCCTATTGTCAATAAGCTGCTATTTCTACGTACAATTAATGTAATATTGCAATTATTACTATTCATAATTTCGAACGAAGCTAGACATCTTAGTAGTAAAGTTGTCAGTTCTTCAGTTATTAGTATGTCATTAGACCTACTCAGTCTAACAGTGTTTGACACAATCTTCTGGTAATCGTCATTGTATAATAGAGCTTTAAACTTATTATCGTGCTCGAACAAATAAACCGGCAAACCGCACACGCAACCCGACCGGTTTGGCAGGAGCCCGCCTCCCAGCACCGCTGCCACCCGAACACGTTGCGCCGCGTCGCGTCTTAAATTCGTGCGCACGCAGCTCAAGTGCCCCGGCAGCGTGCGGGCCGCGCGCCCGGACACCTTGTCGCCATACGTCTTGCTGCCTCCCGCCGCCGCCGCCGCCCCGCCGCCCCCGCTGTCCCCGCCGTCCCCGCCACCGCCGCCGGAGTGAGTTTGACGGCCTGATACCCATCGCAATTGTTGCGGCGGTGGCTTGCGGGGCGGGCGGCTGGAGGCGGGCGGCGAGGGGGGAGTAACCTTGATGCGGCGGCGGCGGCGCAGGTGGCGGCGGATAGGCTCGCACCTGTCGGCGGCGGCGGCAGGCGATGCGTGGGCTTCGCGTCGTGGGTGCTTCGGACGCCCGCCGCCTCGCGCTGCGCCGACCTGGCTGACCTGGCTGTGGGAGGCGAGTATTTGTATTGGGTCGTCTTCTGGAACTGTACTTAAACTTCTAACCAGAATTCGATTTTATTGTTTACGCGTTTTCAATTCTTTACCCAACAGTTGTCCTCTTCCTTGTTTGTTAAATATTTTTAATGAAAATCATTATAAACAAAGTTTTTTACTGCAAGAAATTCTGACTTATCTGCGAATATCATCATGAAATTATCGTATCTCATATTTCAGGTTTGTGTTTCATGTCATTTTATAATTAAATAAGCCAGACGATTTGCGTAAAATGTATTTAATTTGAACGACATTTAGGAAATTGTACTCGCATTGTGAACCGTTGAAAATATGTTATGGTGAGCTTCGTGACATGCGCCGTCATGTGATGCTAACCTACACCTACTAGTATCCCCAAGCCGACGTACTGGTAGACAAGACATCACTGATCAAATACTTTTAAGAAGTATTCATTTTTTTTCTCCTGGAAGTTCTAGATAAACTACTATAACTGAAATTCCGGAGTACAGGAATTGCAACTGTGTTAATCATGTGAATAGGTATCTGTTGGTAGTTCCCCCTGGAGAATATCATAATGTGATGAATTTTCCATTTTTTTTTCACCCACGTCCAGTTCTCCTGTTTTTCCCGCTGACCGCCCTTTGACATCGTCAACAACGAAGGGTTACCGGAAGTGACGGAATCCCTCTGCCCCCGCCCCTTTTTCAGCGGTTTCCGCCCACGAGCGGACTCGTCGACTGTCGTCGTCGACCTATTGCACCAGTGAGCCGCAACAGCGACGGACTGATTCGTCAGAAAGTTGCGAAAATTGTGCCACGTGCGCCGTGTGGCGTGTGCACTATTTTCGTCATTTGCATGGAACGTTTTTTATAGCTGATGTAACTTTTTGTTCTGTTTGAAATCATATTCCGGTTGACGTTGAAGGCAAGACTATCTATTCTCTCAAAATGTGTTTTCTGTGGATAGTATGACTGTGTACGTTCTCTCTACCTGTTTCATGAAGTTTGTGAATAGCCTGTTCTTGTAGTTTTGTTTTAAAACACATGAGAAATGTTGGTTTATTCTCAAACGCAGTATTAAATACGTGTTTTGAAATACGGTTATTCCAGGCATTGTGCAGCAAGTAATGACCATTGTGAAGAAAAAATTGCTGAATCAAAACGATTACGTACTCGATTCCTAACATATGCACGTAAAATTAGCGTATGGGGGTGCTTATAGCGAATTATTTCAAGGTTATATTAAGTTAATAAAAATCTTGCGTCACTAACATTAAATGTTAAATGTGTATATTGGGGCTCCAGATTAATACATCAGTGATATTTGCTGATATTCAATCTGCTAGTTTACTGTGTGAACAGTTTTTATGTCTCGAATTCGAAATGAACAGTTCCACTATCTCCCTCCTTCCTGTGCACTGTCCTGACTTACTAAATGTAGGTCTATTGTAGAGGCAAAATATATGTTTATGCGAAATGTTTCTGTTTTAATTTCCCTTCCTCGTCGAAACCATTACATTCTGAACAAATATCATATATACCTTCATATCATGGTGGTATAATGTATATTTTCTCCGTCTTTTCGAAGTTTTTCTTTACACCCTGAATCTACTAGTTACTAATTTAATGATAAAGAGTTGTAAAGGAATAACTTTTCCTCTCTCGTGAGCTTCCCGGAATGTGCGTTGGGATGGAGCCGGCAGGGCGTTGAGGCGGGGCGGGGCGGGGCAGGGAGGGGCGGGGGCGGCGACGGCGACGCACCATCGGACGTCGCATCGCGTCTGGGGCGGGAAACCCGCGCCGGCGCGTGCCGTGCGTCAGCCCATTGTCCGGCGGAGGTGGAGGAGGGGGCGGGGGCGGGGAGCCGACGTGGCCCGTGCCTGTCGCCGAGTCCGACGCCGATGGCTCCCGCTCTCCAGATGCCACCCGCCTCTGCGCCCTCCGCCCTCCGCCCTCCGCCCTCCGCCCTCCGCCCTCTTCGGCTTGCCGCTCAAGGCGAGGGGAAGGCCCAAGGAGTCTGGCAGTCGCTCAGTGATACCTCTTATATTGCACAGTTCGCTTTCGCATTAGTTGAGTTCAATTTAATGCTTCCTTTAACAAATTTTGATTAGATGACCTATGAGATGAGTTTGGTTCAGTAAATAATCTTGATATCACAGTATTCTCATTTGTTTTTAAAACTAATTTCAACTGGTTAATAGTTAAATTGGGACTTTGGAATAAAAACTCATCGATAAACCCATATTAAATGCTAAATAGCTTATATCATTATTTCTTACGTTAATGAAAAAAAAATCTCTTACGTTCAGTGGTTTTGGAAGGACTTCACTGTAAGTATTAAGACCTTCATTGGCGAGATTCGGAAATAAAATAGTAAGAGAAATAATTTCATCAGAGTTCATTGTAAATTATGGTCATTTATTACGCCTGGCAACGCATTACAGCTTGTAATGAACTGTGTCGTAATTTATTATCTGTTGGCTATTATAAAAGTAGGTAATTTAGTTGTGGCAACATCCTTGAGTATAACATGTAGATTCATCCATTATTAATGTATCCCTTGTGATGCAAAATTATCATCCTGCGGTGTAATTTTTGGAAATCGCCGCACCGCCGCCGCCGCCAAGTAACACGTTTACTGTTGTAATCCACGGCTAAGAGCTCGCATTCTTTGTCGACGACGTGGCTTGGAAGCTGAAACGCCGCGCGATTACAGTAATCGGCGTAGTCGGATCGCAGATCTCGATATTTCCCTTCGCCGTTTCCTCAGGGAGGATGTTTTTACGAGGGCCCGTCGGTGTCGAACGCGCTTGCTTGTCCCTCTGCGCGTCCGTCCTGGTTTTCTCCGGCGCCGCCGCAACGGTGTGCTGGCTCCGGGGGCCGCCGCCGCCGCCCCCCGGAGGATGTTGCGGTGCTGCAAAGCGTGGGCAGGAGGCGTCTGTGGATCTGGCTCCGGATGCGACATAAGCGCCGGGGCGGATGTGTTCTTCCCGTCGCGTGCCGCCGCCGCCGCTGCCCGAGAAGGCGATGCCATTGTAAGGGCGACACATGTGCTCACTGGCGCTCCGGGTCCGGAGGATTTACTTTCTCGGCGGATTGCATCGCGAGATTCAGCTGCGCGTCGTTGCACGTGTGGTTTAATGGCAACAGGAGGACTGGGAGGACCTTCAATGTCGTTTGGTGAATAACTTTCGAAAAAGAAGGGCACCATTATTTTCTACAGCATTACTTAGATATACTGCTCGCAGTTTACAATTGGTAATGCTGTGTATATTTCTTTATTCAGCGAAATTGTTTTCATTCCGTAAACACGTTTCTTAAAGGGCTTAATGGTGTTTTCACTCATTTACGTACTTACCGACTGCAATCTCTCACGTTTGATAATCTTCTATTCATAAGATTATCAAACAGTTTTTTTGCATTCCTATCTTCAGCGCAATGTTCTTCCAATCAGGTTTCGAGTTGACCATTGCAGCCCACTCCGCACTGAAAAAGCACATTGTCGAAAGTTTGCACTTGCGTTGTGTATGTGGTACGTACTATGTTAGGTACTCCGTTGTGTAAAGTACTAGGCGCTAGCTGGAGCAGCCGCAGTAGTCATTCTCTCGACCCGTTCACGGCTCGGCGCAGGTGCTGTCAACGAGCAGCGAAAGTGCTAGCTAGCTAGCTAGCGAGCGAGCAAGCGAGCAAGCAAGCGAGCGAGCGAGCGAGCAAGCAAGCAAGCAAGCGAGCGGGCGTGCAAGCAAGTAAGCGAGCGAGCAAGCCAGCAAGCAAGCGAGCGGGCGAGCGGGCGAAGCGTCGGCAAACGCGTTCCCGGCGGAGACAGCGCCGGGCGGCGCGGGGGCGGCGGGGGCGGCGCGCTGCGTGCGGCGGCGGAAGCGGCCTGGGAACCTGCCGCCGCCGTAACAATGGCAGCAGTCTAACCTTCGGGGGCCATCACCCCGCGCAGGGTCAGCGAGCGGTCGCCGCCGCCGCCGCCGCCTCTGCCACCGACGTCGTTGCCGTACTTCTTTGGGGCTCGGCACGCGATACGCCTCTCTCTCTGTGTTCGCTCTGTGACGGCCAACGGGCGCATTTTGCATTGCATTGCTTGTGTCTTCTGTCAGTCCTCCGCTTTCGCTCAGTGGCCATTCGCAGTGGTTTTCGTTAGTGAAGTGCCCATGGTTCGTCATTGGGTATTTTTTTACGGACTTAATAGGGGTACGTGTCAAAAAGAGTATGCTATAATGTAGCAAATTACATTGCTGTGTATGCCAATGACTTCAATGTCTGTATCCTTGAGAAAAGCTGGGAATGAGAGTTAAAAAACGCATCCTTACTTCAACCAGATCAGCAGTTATAAGTTTTTATAGTCAGACCAACTGTTCATGTAAATGAAGCATTTTAATCGAGCGCGAAAGCCATAAAAGAGTAATAACTTTTATTCTTCGAACTCTTTGACCCGCAGAGTATTTTTTGATTCGATGTCCATTAATTATTTCCTCTTATTTGGTATCTTAAGGCTACGTTATACATGGCATGTCGTGCTTCATTTCGTAGTCTGTTCAGTTTTGCTGCAAGGGATAGTTCGCTATCGTGACACTTAAACTACTTCAGTTGTTGTTAACATAGTTTACGGTTTATGTGCGTCTTTGTGTTAATATGACCCTTGCGTGACTTCTTGCCTGTTGTGGCTGACATGAATGTGGTTGTATAAACGGCAAATCTGTGCTGGAATTATTTAGAAATGCAGGCAAATGTATCGTGGCGTGGATATGTAAAATTACTGGACAAAGAGTATTGTGTGAGTTGGAAAATTCGAATCTCGTTTTATGTGAAAGAGACGAAACCGCTCTGTAAAACATCATGATTTATGAGTGGAGATTATGATTAACTTGCAATTTTTGTGGCTTAAAGTGAAGCTCAGGAAATCTGCGATATTAAGTTACGATTTAGGAAAACGTAGAATTTATTTTAACCTGCACGCAAAAACCTCTTAAATTTTTGAGAGGTCCTCTTAAACTGACTACTTGAACACATTCGCCGAGTAATACTCGTGCTGGCCAATTGACAGCGGTCTCACAAAATTCTTCGGTTCTTCCATTCTGTAATGGCTGAACGATATGTAAAAGTGTTCCTAACCTTTGGCCTGTGTTAGTAACAATATGAGATTGAGAAAATTATTTTTGTAGCAGTTTTCCTCAGTGATATGAATTCATTTCTTGATATTTCCACGTGCGTTGAATCACGTACTACGTGAGTAAGTCAGTATCTAAGGTCGAATTAGTAATATTACGTATCATTCGAGGAAGAGATGCTGTGAGTTTGAGATGATGTACATATAGATTTACCGTTGACACATTTCCTTTTAATTATCAGTCTCGAGAAACTAGAAAATGCAAACTTACAAATCACGAAGTCATACATAACTTTAATATTTGCTAACGTTTTCACAAGTTATCTGAAAACTAACATCAAGCTTAATCGAGAAATGTGTGTAACAGCAAAATTGTGCTTTTTTTACCTATTTGAGTGATCGTAAATTCTCATTCCTTTTTTAAAAATCAAATGGAAGCAACAGCAAAACGATTTTTTTAAGGCTTTCCTTGCAGTGTGTACAGTACTTTTCGATGAAATGGTGGGATATATCTGTAGTTGGGGGAACAAACATTATCATTCAATCAAATCAAGTGGGGATAACATAAGCGTTCTTGAATTACCGGACAAAGATCAATCGGCTATTCATGAGGTAAAATGGAATATTAGAATTAACCTTTCCAATCCCTTCAACTGCTAATAGTGATCTTTATGAACGATTTTCATCTTTTCTGTGATTACACTAAACATCTCGACTGGTTGCTCTTCTCCATTCATTGGGTATCAGATGTAATTATTTTTATGTCAATGGATAATACTTATTTAAGCCTATTTGAGAGCCATTTCCAGGCGAGTAATCTGCGAGATGTCAAAGCCTAAAACTCCGATGCCGTAGCAGCCTCCGCCGCGTGCGTTCGTGCAGGCGAACGAATCCGTCCAGTGCGGCGCATCCCCCTCGAGGTGACTGCGGCCCCGCCCCCGCCCCCGCCTCCGCCCCCGCCGGGCGATGAAAGCGGCCGTGTGTGCGCCCGCGCGCGCAGCCTCCTATCTGCCATCGCGCGAGCGCGCGCGCGCCGCACGCGTGACGTAGTCCGCAGCCACCTAAACCCGTTTGGCCTGCGCTAAGACCGCTCGCAAGTGGCTCTCGCGAAGGCTTCGAATGTCCGAAGAAAGAAAGAAAAAAAATAATTAAAAATAAATGGACGATGGGCCGGTAGTGTTACGCTGCTGATAGTTCGATAGTGTCAGTCGTCTTCAGCAGATACGAGGCTAATACCGATGATTGGAAGACGTTGCTGGGGCGCCAAACAAAACATTAGGAAAGGGAGACTTCTTCGAGGAAATAAAATTTGACGTGTATATTAAGTCAACTCTATATTCATCCAGACTATTTATTACACATGTTGACTGAATGTAATTTGTTATCAAATGTTAGATTCATTGCATTCCTGAAAATTGAGCTACTTCGGGGAATTTCGTAAAATCTCTCTTCCTCGTAGATGTGCTAAAGCATTTTGACTTATTTGGGTACGCCTTTATTAAGTCTTTTTCGCAGAAACGTCATATTGTATTAATTCATGAGTTGTCTAAAGTGTTTCTTCATTTGTCATTAGGGCGTCAAGAACGTTGTGAACATGTAGACTTAGTGAGTATGTAAATTCAATCACGTACTATTTCGATTGACGACTGTTTGTACATTATCGTAATTCTGTTCAGAATCAATTGTTATTTTTTCTCGACGCCGGTTCAAGTAGCTACTCCCGCTGACCCTCGAGGCGGCGCCACATGGGAAGGACGTTGCCCTTCATCATTGTTCTCCAGCTCTGAGACTGCTCAGCAGCCCGTTCCCCGGCCCTTCATTCGGTGTTTATGGCGGCTGTTGCCTCAAATCTCGGCGCTGCTACCCGATATAACCTCGTGGGCTTTTGTATTCTTCCCGCGGCGGCCGTAACAGCCGCACGCGTCGGAGCCGGCTAATGTCCGTGAGCTTTTCCGAGGTATCCTTCGGCTCATCTGCATTGTTCTCACGATTTCGTATTACTACTTGTGCTCTTAGACTTTCCGCTGGGAAACTCATTATACGCGCGTAGTGGTGGTTGGGTTGTTCGTTCGAATAGGTTTTAAATAACGTTTCCTGGTACGACCCAATTGCCGCTCGCATTGACTAAGGTACACGCAAACTTTTTCGTAGGAACTTCCGAGAAAGTGATTTTGCGAAACAAAATGATTTAAGAAACTGAAACAATAAAGGAGAAGCTTCTTGAAATATTTCACATTGAAAATGAAATGCATGAAAGGTATATCGCTAACTAAATCGAACTAAACTGGTCAGTGTCACGCAAATTATGTAATACGAAGGTAGGTTTGATCTGAAAGAGATTTCTTCTCTAATTCCTCCGTGGACCTCTCTAGACTTCTATTGCTAAATTATAAAACGGGATAAACAATTTTCCCGCAGCTATCGTGCAGCATAGCATTCCTCATTCCTTGCAACAGTGGTTCCCTGGACATATTACGAGCGAGCACGCCCCGCGAGGACTCCCGCTTTCAGTCCCAACGCCCTCGCCGAGAAACGCTCTCGCACCTGTCTGTCGTAAACGACGCATCGCGCTGCGTAGCAGGTCATTTTACGAGACGAGAGGGGGGGGGGGTGGAGTAACAATCGAAGGGAGACAATGGGCGGCGCCGATGCGTCAGCCAGCCAGCCAGCAGATCGCGGAGGCGTGCGAGGCCCGCCGCGCCGCGGAACGCGCCCCGCGCAAGGCCGCCCGCGTGCGCGGGTGGCGAAGATATGCCGGGTCACAGAGCGCGCGGGCCGGCGACAAAGGAAGCCCCGTTGCTCGGGCGTTGCGCGCCGACGCGGCGACTGGCGGGCGGTTTTAATGTCGCGCCGCTCGGGTCTTCGAGGGCGGGCGCTGCGGCGTTCCCGGGCTGCACCTCGATGACGTCTTGTTCTCTCGTGTTGTGTTCTGTGCTTGGACTCTGCCAATAGAGCGTAGAAACATTCCTTGTTCTGTTTTATTCCATGCAGTGTAATACTTGTACCTTTTTTGCTTTGTGTCCATTTGTTGTATAAAATGTAAATATTTATCTTTAAATCGCTGCAGCAAACAAGTATTAGTGAATAATAAATCAGCGTGAGAATAGTACGTACGTACTATATGTCCAGCATACGTTTAGTCTTGAAATGTACAGTAGGATCATGGTATTGAAGAGCAGTCATTCGATTTAAACTGCGGCCTGGCCGATAGCCGCGTCTTCACTTGGCCGCATCGTTTAATCCTTTTCGACTTCCCAGAAACGTATATTACCTCCAAGATGAACAAGTGCGCTCTTTTGGCCATTCTGTACCGATGTAGAACAGCCCCTCCTCTGCGAGGGACACGAGCCCAGACGAAGGGCACCGCCGTCTCCGAAATAGGTGCACGGCGACCGCGCCGGCTATGGCCGCAGTGCTGGCGCGGGGGCGTGGGCGACCGCAGAGGCCCCTCGCCGCTCGCGTCAATGGCCGCCTTGTCCGCCATTCTCCTTTTTGCGCGACGGAATTATATTCGATAAATCGTGTCCGGCGCCGCCGCCGCCGCCGCCAGATCGCATCGCGGGCGCTCCGCGCGGCGCGAGCGCTCTTCCGGCGGGGGCGGACCGATTAATCCGCGCGATACGCGGCGGCGGTGCGTGGGCCGTTAGCCGGGGTGATGGACGACGCGGGCCGTTCCCGCTCACCGCGTTCGGGCTTATCGGCGCCGCCGCGGGGCGCTGGTGCAGCGTCACGGCGTCGCGTCCCGCGGCCGCAGGCGACTGCGGCGCACCTGGCGGCGTAATTTGTTCCCTTGCATGGCTCTTCGTTACGCCTGCTAGCCGGATTATGATAATCTCAACTCTGCCTTTTCTCATTGTGGAGAGTAATGTCTGATAGCTTTATAAGCCTTACGTAAGATAGTGTGGCGTTCTCAAATGTAATGTTCGTTATGGTGAGGAATTACGGCATTAACATACGCCAAACATATGAAAATGAGTGAAGACAGATTATTAATTCAAGCAGGTATCGCCCCTCAGTATTATTTCATATTCGGCGAAGATATTGTCCGATTCTGTATATGATAAGCGAGTTATATCACATGAATAAAATTGAATGCAATTATTCCTCCATACTATTGCAGTTCATTTAAAGTACTAATTTAAATCCCAGGAACATATCACGACGTGTATGTGAAATTATTGATTATCTGTTTCATACAATGTTTTTGGATTTTTCTTTACTAGAAGATTGTATAAAATTAATTCACGGTTTGCTATTGAAACTAGCGTATTAAATTTATTTCACAAACTGTTTCGTATTTCTCATTTAAAAGTTCTTATTTATTTAGTACGATACACCAGGAACATTTATTTTTAAAGAAACTTCGATTTTACCTTTTGAATTAAAAATTGCACCTCTTAATTCGTCATCCATATCTTGTCATTTAGTTCAACTGTCGATCGTTCTTGAATTGCCTAGAACGTTTGTCGTTGATTCGGTGACATCCACATCGATATCCGAACGAGCGCAACGGCGTCAGCCGTGCTTAGGCTCCGTCCGAGAGGGCGCAAGGGCACGTGCGCACGCAGGAGAGCGCGCGAGGGCCCTGGCCGCGGGCCACAGGTGCTGCATGCGCCATTGTTCTGGCTGGGAACCGCGTTTTTGTCGGGCGGCGCGTTCGTTCGCTCGCTCGCTCGCTCGCTCGCTCCAACCGCCGCCGCTGCCGCGAGGGCAGATGTACGCCTCGCAACGTTGCCCCGCCGCCACCATCACCGCCACCGCCACTGCTGCCCCACCCCACCCCGCCCGCCTCACCCGCCTCGCTTCGCACCGGCCACCCATCCGCCCGCCCGCCCGCCCCCACCTCGTGAAATATGCATAAGCGCCACCGCTCGCTTTGAAAGTACAATTCCCGCGCCCGCCTCCCCTCCCCACGCCCCCTGCCACAATACTTGAGATTCGCCCGTAAAGAAGCGCCGTCCACGCTTTCTGACTTCGGAGGGTTTATGAGGCTGATTGCTCTTCTGGGAAGCGCTGGGTGTGTGGTGCCAGTACGTAGCGCAGAGATTTTAGAGAGAGACTTGATGCGGTCACGCTTAAAGAGCAGGGGAATAAGCTTTTATGTTACATTGACTCAAACGTATGAACTGTGCTGGAGTAGTGTATAATACACACGTATGTAAGTATCCCCATATATGTCCTATGATCATTTGTTTTACAAACCCACACAAAATATGACTATGGTTAATGTATGATAGTAGTAATTTCACATATGTCAATGCCATTGTGTTTCAACTGCCATTTTAAATGATAGGTAACAATTAACATGTTTCAATTGAATACTTTTATACATTTTGTCCGTTGTAGCGCGCTGCATTGTATTTACGCCCTTACTTCCATTGAAGAATGTCTTACGTACGCCATCATTAACCTACTTTTACTCCGCTTGCGCCCGGTGGAACACGTCCGTAACTGCCAAGGACGAGCTCACCGCGCACATGGTGCTTGGCGACCGGTCGCTCCAGCTCGTCCTCCAGCGCGCTTCGCGAGCCACGTACGAGAAGGGAGTACCCCAAGGGCCAGCACGCGCTCCCTAATTGAAACTGTCGGAGCGGCGGCGGTGGCGGCGGCGGCGACCACGGCGCGGGGAGCGCCTTGCGGCGTCGCGGCGGCGGCGGCGGCGGCGGCGGCGGCGGCGGCGGCGGCGGCGGCGGCGGCGGCGGCGGCGGCTCGTGCGCGCAGGGGTGTCCCGGGCACCGGCACCAGCTGCGAAGCGGTCGCCGAGGCCCGAACGCCACCTGCCGCTGCCCCTCCCGCACCTGCCGCCGTCCCGCTCCCCCGCTGGCGCGCGCGCCTCCGCGGCGGCGGCGGTAGCGGTGATGGAGGTGCCCTACGATTCGAAGCTTGGAGCCCCAGCAACGGCGATGTAGTAGGTGGACGGTCTTGCGTGGTGAAGTTTTGGTACTCGTCCATAGTCGAAAGTACTGTATGCATGAGCTGGAAGGGATCAATTCGTTTCCTATTGATGGAAATCGGTTTCGTCCGCTGACCTATTTTCACGAATGCGTCATATACGAGAATTAAACCTCGTTTTCGTCTACTTATTTTGTACCTAAGACCATATATTGTACGTTATTTCTTCACATCGTATCCATCATTGCGGTCTAACTTCTAAATAAAAAACATATTTCTCACATGAAGAAATACCCATTGTACAGGTATTTGAAGAATAACTGGGCGATATTTCATCGCTGTGTTGCAATCATACATGTTTTTATTACTATCCCCTCGTGGGATACCGCTGGCCGTCGTCAATTTGCCGGCCGCATGCGAGCGTAGAGTAGGCTTCGGGGGCGAGCGAAGGCGCGCGCCCGTCGGTGGGCGGCGGGGGAAGGAGGGAGACGGGAGGGGAGGGGAGGGGGTGTGGCAGCGGCGGCGGCGTGCCGAAGCGCGTCTGCGCGGGCGTCACTCGCGCGAACACCTTGTACGGGAGGCGCGCGCGCGCCGCTTGGTATGCCGCGCCGGCCCCGCTCCCTCCCTCCCTCCCTCCCTGCCCGCCGGCGCGCGTGGGCGGAGGCGTGCGCGCGCGCGCCCGCACGCGTGAGTCAGGCGTCGCCGCCCCCGTTGACCGGGGCTCGGCTCGCCTCGCCTCGCCTGCTCTGCGGACGACGCCAGACAGCTCCTTTGACACGAAAGTGCTCTCTGGGGACGTTCGGTGGCGCGGGTGAAGGAAGTGAGGGATATGACAGGCAATTTTGATATCGAGGCAGGAAGGAACTTTTAATGCAAACGTAAGGGCGGGCGTATCCGGATGTGGCTGCCGAAGGGCGACGGTGGTGTATTTGCCCCATATCAAACTTTCCTTCGTAACATGCCTAGCCCAATTTAGGGTTTAGGTTTCGTTTTTATTTACATATGGGGAAAGGGCAAATATATTGATATGGTGTACTAAGAAGATCTTGGTGACGCCACTGCATGTATCAGAGGAGTGAGCCTTTAGTGTCGCCTACTTGATTACTTCATTCCGAAGTGTTGCCTGGAAAACATGCAATTCGTAACGGGTTTTCCCGGCGTTTTGTATTTTCCTTTGCAGTTCAGTCATTTCCCTACTTGTTCATAATATTTTATGTATTTACAGTCTTCGTCATTTCCTGTCTTTCAACATTGATTCTTGTAATAGTGATACCTACAACTTCGATAACATTTTTTTTTTCTCCTCTAAAATTCAAATTTTTATTTTACTTCATTACTTTCTGATGTTCGTATGCTCCTCGTAATATTTTTTTGTGTCCTTCCCATCTTCTAATTTTCGTAAGATTCCCGTCTCCCTGTGATGCTGTGCGAGTGCCTGCGCTGTGCTTGTTGATCTCGCAGTGCGAGTGTTGCCCCCGCGCGGCGGCGTCCTTCCACCTGCTCTTCCCGTTCCGGCGGCGCGGCGCGGCGCGGCGCGGCGCGGCGGGCGTGGGTGCTCGCCCCGCCGCGACCTTCCGCCGATAGGCCCCGCCGCGCGCCCCGCTTGCCCGCCCGCCCGCCCGCCCTTCCGCCAGCTGCTGGGCGGATGCGCGTCTCCGGCCGCCCCGGCGCCTGCGCTTCCGACCGCGTCACGTGTGCGCGCCGCCGCGAGCGGCAGTGGCTGTGGTCACGGATGCTCACTTCTCGCCGGCCCCGGCGGCGGAGACGGCTCCATTCACTCTCCCTCGACCCCTCCCTCGGTCGTGATTGCGGGCGGATCTGTTGCGCTTCGGCCGGGAATCCCACATTCCGGTCACGTGACAGTTCAACTGCGTAGGCTCGCGCGTGACTTATTTCACAGTCTCTGGAAAGTGTTTACAAAACCTCTTTTTTTTACCTCGCCGCGTTGATTCCGTCTCATCTTCACAGGTTTAACAAGAAAATTTTCACAACCAGGTCAGGTAATTAATGGTTATGAGTTGTAATTTCTAGTACGGGTGAAAAATAAATCTACGATTTTGTTCTTGTTGAATAAGAATTCCCCTCTAAACAATGTTTGCTAAGGGTATATTCTCCTCTGCATCATGTTTGGTTTCTGCCTCTAGAATGAGAAATTGAGAATCAGTTTGGCTTCACTATGTCACATCATTTTACATATTCTCTCATTACATTTCCCTTCTCGCTCCTATTCTTCCGTCTTTGAGACTCACATCTGGGTACCCGTTTTCCATTTTGCACACTATTTGAGCAACAAAATCAAAAGTCCTGATAAAGATCACTCTCTTATGGTCATTTTAGTGTAAGGAATGAGCCAAGGGAGGCCTTATGAAACGTTATGCTTAGTTCCAGTGCTGGAACAGATAAGTGGCTAACCGTATCGCAATTACAGCTCGCGTGTTAAAGTACATCAGGTGCGTATTTACGCCGCCACCCTCCAATTCCTATCGCTCTTTTTAATTGTATGTAACCATTACTGCTCAGAAAAATGATATGCTTATCGCCAAGGACATTCTTGGCTCATAAAACAAGCTTGTGGCTTTAATGATTAGTCTATTGTTTTCAAGACTTACTTTCACAGGGGTATCGGCAACTACTACGAAACACCTGATAGCACATTAAGATGCTAATTAGTCAGTAGAATTCACTTTTTTAAAAAAGAAATATTGATAGTAATTATGTACAAATGATAATGCAGTCAATCACGCACTGAATGTTTTGATAAAAAATAGATTTTATGAATTTGTTCCACCGGTTCCAAAACAAGATTATTCGACATTGTTACTTAATACCAATGTGTGATAAATGAATGTTTTAAGAAGTGATTAGAAATGTTACAATCTAAAAGTTTGGTAAATTTATCCAAGGGCAAAGAATTTAAATTTTTGCCGTCGAATGTGTATTGACGAAATATAATTCTTTTTTTTTTTTTGAAATAGAAAATTATAATTAGTATGTCACAGATTGTCATAAAGCCATTCGTGCTAATTGAAGTATCGAATAGATGCTTAATATTAAAGTTCTCTTACGTTTACCGGATTTGTCCGTGAACTCCGACTTAAAACTCGCTTGCGCGGGAGTGATTGCGGAGGAGAGAACAAGTCGCAAGGCCTCGTCTCCCCTCCCCTCCCCCCACCCCTCCAACCGCCCGTCATACGCGCACACGCGCGGTCCATCTCTCGCAACTGCGCGACGGGTGGACGGCCCTCAAAGAGAAACGAGCGACGCCTCAGGCGGGGAGGGGAGGGGCGGGGCGGGGCGGGCAGAGCAGTTCCCCGAACGCCCGGTGCTGCCCGTCGCCTGTCCGCAGTCATCCCAGCGCCTGACGCGGCGGCGACGACGGCAGGCCTGACAGCGGACAGCGTTCTGCCCTCCGCCGCCGCTCCGGCTTGCGTTTCGTGAGGCGCTTCACTTCGTTGGGAACGCTGGATGAAATTGGAAGATACTTCTCTTTTGGCCTGTTGAAATAGATTCTAATTGGTTTAATATTTAGCTTGTGGTGGCGCTAATCAAATGGATGTTTGTGAGAGATCATTTAGCAGAATGGTGAAAATTTGTTATTGCATTTCAAGAATTTAAATAAAATAGAACTTTTTTTAATGTTCCATCCGTATTTCTGAATTGCTTTCAATGTATAATGATATTGAGTTCCTAATTGAGACAAACCTTCATAAGAAATTTCTTAAGATCACGCACGTATGATCACGCATACTGTATATATAAGGTGTAATAGTGACCTAATGTCATCGGCCACATCAGAAAAAAAACGTATGTATAAGAACTCGAATTCACACTTCCCAGGGAAGTTTCTCTACACTCTCATTGTTTCATGTAAATCACGACCCTATTATTTTCAAGTTATGTGCCTTCACATAATCGTCGTTCCCCGCTCCCACGATGTTGTAGAATGTTTTTGAAACTCTTGCGTACAACTTGTGTGCTTCCTGTTGAAAAGTCGCGACGTCCTCTCATCAGACCTCTGTCTGAACCGCCTTGTGACCGCTGCGGTGCCGTCGTATGTACGCTGTGCCGCCGCCGCCGCCGCCGCCGCCGGTCGCGCATCTAAAAATACCTCTGCGCAGAAAAGCGCGTGCTGCCATTGCGGCGGGTGGGTGAGGGGGGGGGGGGGTAATGCGTCGCCAACTGCGCCGCTGCGCGCGGGCGGAACGCAGCCATCGATCTGCGCCCTTGCCCCACTCGCGGCCCACGCGCAGCGTACGCCCAGCTTCCTGTGCGCGCAGCGCTTAAGGCAGATGGGCTCTGATTAGGGGCCCGCCCGTCTCTCCGAGGGCGGAGAACACGACGACGAGTCGACTTTGACAGGAAGGGAATTTGCATTGGCCAAAGAAGTTATGATGAAAGGAACAGCACGATAAAGTTCTTATATTTAATAATAACTTGTTTTCAAATTGTGAAGCAGGCTCGTCCTGCTGTTAGATGATTGAGGATTGTAGGAGTTACCGCATTCAGCATTAATATTGTCAGTTAAAATTATTTTTTGAACTACAAATGCCGTGGAAACTTTCTACAGATTCTCTTAGTTTGATCATGAAAAAAGAATGATAAATTGTTACTGCGTTGTTTTGTGAATTGTGTACGTCTTTAAACATTACGAATTCTCAGAAACTAATTTATTCATATTTATTTTATGAAATTCTATAGTAATTTCAATTTTCAATATTCTGTTTCAATTTCTTCACATGTACCCGTGTTCTCTCCCCAAAAGCTTTCTTCTTACGTTTAATTAAACCTTTTCCCTCTTCACCTGAAACATGTTTACTTGAAGAAATTTTTCCACTTTTCGAGAGGTAATTTGAATTTACTCCACAGAGCGAAGATAATTTAGTCCCCAGAGCGAATATCTTTGATGTAGGAGAAAAGTTGTTCCTTTGTAAAATGTATCATCTTCAACGAAGTTGTGTTTCCTGCGCGAATTGATAGAGAATGTTTAGGGCATTCCCTCGGTACAGATCCTCTTCGCCCGGTGAAGCCCCGTGCCAGCTGGGAGGAGAGCATAGTGTGTGCCTGGGCGGCTGCGAACTGCGCGAGCCACGGGGCCCGGTCGCCAGAGGTCGTCCTTAGCATAATCCGTTCCCATCCCACCCGCCGCTCGGGCCGGCGGGGGAGGGGGGCGCCGCGGCCGCCTCGCCACTCCATTGGCCGGCGGCCGCTCGGGGGGCGGGGAGAGTCGCGACCAATGGCGGGACTTGCCTGCCGCCGCCGCTGCCGCCGCCGCACCGCACCGCCTCGCCCGCCCCGCTGCCTGGCGTTTTGTGAGCGATGTTCCACGATTTTCCGACGGCCCGCGCGGTGGTGGTGGCTTCGGCGGAGGAGGAGTAGGAGGCGGCCCGGGAGTGAAGGGGGGGGAGGGGGCAGGCGAGCGACCCGCCGGTGCCCGGCGCATGCAGATGGCAGTGGATCGCCCGTCGCCGCCGATCGTCTCCCATTTCCCCCTCGCCGATCTTTGTTGGCTCCATGCGGCCGCTGGCGGCGCCACGGGTCTCGCTCGGACGGGGGTGCTGGAGGCGGTGTCGTTAGCCCGCCATGGCAAGAGGAAGTTAGTCTCGCGTGGCCAGGATGTTACAGTATCTCAGTGAGGATGCCGCGTATCTAGCGGACCAACCGATCGACTATGGTAAGCCCCCTTTCTGGCAGTTTGCAACCGTCGACCCGCTCCGCTGCTCTTTGCTTTACGCATCTGCGCTGGCCAGCGCTGCTTGCGGCTTCAGCTTTGCTCAAGCGCCACGATATACCATCAAGCTGCTTGGATGCTTCTCTTAAGTACTCATCTGCAACCGTGTAAAGAGTAATTAATCATGCTTCTGTTAGAATTTGTAATTTTTCGGAATTTGTTAGCTGAAATTGTTAGCGAGAAAAAATTATGTTCAGAAAATTCTGACATTGACTGTTGTTGTTGTACATTTGCCTCAACATGCAAATGCAACGCGCAAATGCAGTTTGTAGTTTAAAATATTCAACTTAAGTTTTTAATAAAAAATTGAATTAAAAATTTCACAAGAAATTGTTTGACTAGTTATCATCACCTTGAGAATATTCCTGATGGTTTAGTTAGTTTTATTTGTGAAATCGAAGCTTACATATTTTGAACTCAAATGATTTCGTACCTTAATTCAAATACAGGTTATTTACCGGACTATTATCAAAATAGATATAAATTTGTGAGATTTGTTCCTTTAAAAGACAAATGTTTCGTCTTTCGTTTAATAGGCTGAGGCCCAAACTTGAGTTTTTTATAGCCGCGTTGTTAAAAGTTTCTAAAGCTATAATTTTTTATCAGAGTGTGAGGGATTGTGTTCAAGACGGGAGGATGAATAGTATGTTTTTGTGTCCTTGAGGTGAAGAGTTTTAATTTAAAAGTTTTAATTTGTCTGACGGTTAAGCACATTCCCACCGTTAACTAACGTAATTATGTTCATTTCGTCGATTACGGTCGAGAATGACTACGATGCTGAGATAATTTCGTTATTGTTAGAGTAATTACAAAAAGGGTAGTATCTTAAATTGTTAAACTAAGTAGCGCAAATTTATATGAGTTCATTATCTGGTTGAGAGTCTCATCTCTGGCTGTAAATGCCGTGCAGTAGGGCGTGGCAGATTCAACAATACCCCTTCTTCGCGTTTTCATTTTAACATTACGCCCGAAGTCATTTCAATTTCAATTTCGTTTGAATATACACACATGCGTTTATCTTGTCGCAAATGTATACGGAGGCGATCAAAGTATTAATAGATTGAGGATATCGAAATACTTAGCTCTACTCTGTTGGCAGAAGTCGGTAAATAATGCTTAGATTATGAAAAAGAATTTCAGAGGTATTCTTCCTCGGCTATTCGAAGTCATTCAGTAAGGTTTTGTTCACTAATACTGAACTCGTTATCTAAGTTTTTTTATATTATCCTTCCAGTCTTTGATTAAGGCTTTCCTTTATTCTAGTCTAGCGTTTCTTCCGGTGTTTTTATAAAGTTCGTTTATTTCTTTGGGAAAAAAAAATTATCAGATAACTTGACAAACGTTTAAAAAATTGCATACTGTCATCTCATATTAAAAGCTGCGTAAATGGAGTGCAAAGCATTATAGTATGTCCAACACTTCAATTATTAAAGATATGTTCATTTTCCTGGAGATTTTTAGACTTTCGAAAAGAGAAGTACTTTGAGAATGGATGTTTCTTTATAAATAATGCTCTAAATTTGCATCATTACTTTTTCCGAAACATTCGCAAAAATAGGATAACGGTCTCACAGTACGAACTCACCAGCGATTTGTGTCATTTGGCTAGGGCGGATCCAGAGAAGTATTCCCAAGGGAAGCTTTTCTGAGGAACTCGTATTCTGATTTGACGGCCGTGATAATTAAACAATGGATAAAAGTACCAATAAAACTAATGCGGGAAACAATCTCAAAATCAAATATTAATTAAATTAATAACTTTTTATTTAATTCAGAACTTACGGAGATATTACCCCTATTTCAGCCTGGGTAGCCGACGCCTTATGAACTTCAATCGATCTGCGACCTGTTGCTGGTGGGGTGTGTGCGAGGGCAAGCCAGTTGGCAGCTATGCTTGGCGTCACTTCCGGCGCCGCACCCCTTCGCCTCTTCGTGCCCTCGACCCCCCTTTTGCCCCCCCCCCCCTCCCCCCCCCGCTCAAGGCAGTTGTGAGCACACGCGATAACTCAGCACTCAGCGCAAAAGCAGCTTCAGTAATCTCCATCAACATTCCGAGCTCCTCGTACATTGCCTGCAGCACTCAAGTTACGCCTATATACTCTCAAGGATTTTTGGGAAGATATTGAGTCCAGGGACGTGGTTCTCGTCTCGTATAGTTCTGATAGGATATTTTATCATATTTTAATATTGACAGCAAATATATTTTATGTAGGGTTAATATTAGGATTTGCGCAATTTCCACTTACTCTGCAAATTTGTGTTAAGTGGAATGTGCATACGAAATACGTAAGATTAAAAATTCGTATCTCTTGTTCTGTTTGTAAGCTGTTTTTAAATTGTGACGTAGGTTTCCGAGAAATATTAATCAGACACAATTCTTAAGCCTTTCAAAGGCATTACTGCAATTATATCATTGAAATTTAAACATCGAATCAGTAAGTAATCAGTAATTAAACACGTGAAATCATGCTGACGTACTCTTTACGCAGACATTTTAAAACACCTTAACATGTTTAACATTGAGCTACCAAAAGTTCCTCTTGTAGATATGTCTGGGCGTTTTTAGCATCTGGTACTTAGGCACTTCCATTCTGTTGATTAGTGCTTTATTATTTTCATTGTTCACATGACTAGCTTGCGATGACCGATTAGCTAGTACATCCTCTGCCTGCGGCGTTTTTTCGCGTCTCGCTTCCCCGTCGCATGACATGACATGACACAGACCGCCAGTTTTGCCAACGCTCGCATTGCCGATCGGCGACTTGTTCTGGATCATGGCTCTCCTGGGTTGGTAGCGCCATTGCGTCAACGCGCCGAGTCTAGTCGCGCCGCGCCGCGCCGCGCCGCAGCCCCGTGATAAGGCGGAAATCGGCCGCGCTGGGTTTTATAAACAACGCCGGATGTGGTCCGCTCCTTCCGGTGCGCGCCGATAAACCTCTCTGCGCGACGCTGACAAAAGTTTTCCACTCGCCGCGCGATCGGCCCCTCGCCGTTGGCAGGCCTGGCCACGCACGCTTTTTGCGCCCGGGAGAGGGTGAGATCTTGGATTTGAGGGACTCGCGTGCTCCGAAATCCCTTTCTCGTTTTCTGCCGCTGTCTCGAGGAGAATGGCTGCTCTGATCGGTAGTTTCCCGCCGTTTTCCCCGGCGAATGCCGGAGTAGTACTACCATCGGGCCACGGACAGCTTTCTTTCCTTCCCCTTCCTGCTCAACCGTTACTTACTCACACGTTCACTTGCATCCACTGAACAATCACACACGTTAGGAGATCATTCGGGAGCTTGGGGCTTGTCCCGGTTGGGGCGGAACCCCGCTAGTCGACGTGTAGGTCGCCACCGGATCTCGCTATTCAGCGGGTGACGACCGCAATAAAACACGCAATTCGCTTTCGAGACTCATGACCTTATAAGCCCGAGAACATCAATCAAGCGTTCTTGCTCGGCTTTCTGGGAGGGGGAGTTTCAATGCTGATTAGAGAGAGTAGGTGGCGGTCTACTAAAAGTTCGTGCTGAGCAAACGTCACACTCAGCGGATTGCCGTCGTGACTGTTATATTTTGTATTGCAAACCGAACGGTCTATTCATATTCAGACTCCTATACTCACGAAAATGTCCAAACGTTAATATTCTTACTCAGCCTACGGGCAAGTATAATAATAATAAGCAAATAGCAAAATAAGACGGGCCACATTTTCCCGTCTTATTGATGCTTGATTTACACACCTCAAAATATAAAAGTAAATCAGATTGCATTTTTATTGTGGAACAACCAGAAATCTTCTTTTGGGGTCGGACTCGTAACAGTAGTGTCCAAGTGTCCAGACGACTTGACGTTTCTTCTACAGACTTTTTTCATTTAGGCTTAGTTTCGAATTTATTTTTATTTAATTATTTGTAGTTTTGTATAAAGTATTCATTTGATATATTCAATTTGGTAGCATGGAAGGTAGTTAAAATGATATTCGTGGATTTGTGCCCCCCCCCCCCCCGACACGACATTACCTCAAGTTTGATTTTCACTAGTAATTAAAAAATACCCTTCCTTTTGGAAAAGATAATAAAGAAAAGATTCACTTCATTATTGCCTTGAGTTCCATTGATTTGTATGAATTCAATTACATAGATTTAAAGAGATTACTTCCGAGCACAAGTCTGTATAATATCCACATAAAACAGATATTTAGGAGTACACGTCCTTTTCTTTTTGAATTTTACAATTGTATCTACACTTATCCAGATATCCTGGCGTTGAATCATTGTCAGGGTAAAAAATTATCAGTATTGATTGTTACTGTAGTAATGCACACAATTCTGCAAAATCCAACGAGATAACGAAAAAAAGTGCAATATTACATTTACTTCTCAATCCCTTTTCTGGGTTTGTATTACACTTGTTGCGTTGGACCCGATATTATTACATTGAATATTTTCTACAATGCTTTTGAATCAACTACGATAAAAACAATTCTTAAATCGTGACTCAGTTTTAAAAACAGCTTCAATTTGCAGCTTTGTCCCAGAGTTGTCACTACTGATAAGTGTGAGTCAAATTCAGACCCAATAAATACTTCTCCAAACTTACATCACTCCACGAATTCATACGTGGTTACTCCACGTGGTTACAACCCAAGAAGATTTCTCTAGTGTTTAAACTTACGTTTTGTAAAAAAAATTGTTTCATAATTTAATACCTATTTTAGAAACAAAAAAGTCATTGTCTTAAAGAAGTAACGCAATGTGGACTCATTTTAAAAACTCATATAGTTCAGTTCGTAACTTATGTTGCAAAACATATTGATATCAGATTGAACACGTGTTCAAACATCCTGTATTTTATTTTTCCTATTCCTTATTCAGTCCCGCCATATTTCATGAGATAAAATAAGAATCTTAGAGATCGTATCATTGTAACATTCAAGTTCTGCTTTCTGTTTTATGCGATTGTGAAACAATTAATTGGTAGTACAAATATGAAGATCATTCCAAAATTTCGATATTAGTTTTATCGTTGAAGCTCAAATTAATACGAAGTTTATTATTCACATTTTACTTAAAAATCAATAGTGTTACCTGGCATCGGTTGTCCTAGTCAAATCAATGACTATGTTTCTGATAACTTAAAAAAAATCTTCCCGTTTGTAATTGATCAATAAATTCATTTCGTAACATTTTTGAGAATTATTTATTGTTGTTTGACATCGATATCCAGCATAATCCAAATAACAAGTGATAACAATTCAAATTTTAACCGTCGTGCTAAGTTTGTGCACAAACTTAATTGTCTTCATTAGAATAAGGATACTGACCTGTGATAAGGACGGTGATATTTTTGAGATGATCATAGGCTCCACACATTCGGTTTCCGGCGACCAACGGGCCATCGCTCGCTGTATCCCGAGTAGTGTGGATGGGTGGCTTGCTATTCGCCGAGCACCGAACATTCGGTATTCGCCCTATCCCCAGCGTATCGGTCACATCAATGGGAGCAGTTAACGAGCTACTGTCCGCTCAATCCCGAACAGCTGATATGTTCGGCGAATGTTCGCTCCCTTAGATGTGTCCTAAACACCGACACGCGGTGGGTAGGGCGAATACCGAATATTGGGCGCTCGGCAAATCGCAAGCAACCCATCCACACTACTTGGGATTTACCGAATACCGCATGTGTGTAGTCGCCTTACACCGAGTGACCGCGAGGGAAGTGGGGCGGGCCGGCCCGAGAGGTTTCAGGGGGCGCGTGTGCGTGGTGTGCGCGAGGGGGGCCGGCGGGACACCCCGCGACGTCGCGTGCCGCCACTGGGCGAAGGTCAGGCAGCATCCTGCGCTTTCGCGCCCCCTCAGCCCCGGGGACCCCGTCTGCCCCGCCCCCCTCCCGCGCCCTCGCGGGGCTACCCAGCAGGACATCCGCCTCCTCGGCTGCACAACACCGCACACATACACGCCGCCGCAGCGTTCGCCTTTTTTCCTTTCCATTCACGCGACGCCCCGCCGTACCCTCCTCGCCCACCCCGCCCCATCCCGCCCGCCCGCCCGCCCACAAGTCTCCGGCCCGGAACCGCTGCGGGTCCGCGTTGAGTAAGTGCCCACGAACCGTCGCGTCGCGCGCTTACTCACACTCGCTTGCGCCTCGCCTCCTCGGCCGGACGGGAAAAAAAAGACGCGCGTCCTGCACAATGCTGTGAGGCGGCGCGCGCGATGCCGCTCGGCAGAGGCGCCTTCACGCACGCCCTCGCGCTCGCGTACGCAGGTGAGAGCGAGCGGCGGACGCGCCTGCTGTGCCTTTGCGCGGGAGGGCAGGGGTGGTGTGCGTGCGTGCGTGCGCGCGCGCGCGCGTGTGTGTGTATGTATGTGTGTGTGTGTGTGTGTCGGGGTCGCTTGCGGGACTGCTGTAGATACCGTGCGAGGCCTCGTGCTAGTGGTCCCCTGCACTTGACGTCCCGACGCCGATGGATAACTCGATTCGTCATCGACGATGAGTAGCCCACCCGCCACCGCCGGACATGACAATCTAGCGACCAGTGAGTTGGTGCACCGGATGAATCCAGCGTGGCTGTCGAGATGTTTTGCCCTTGTAAATCATCGCGTTTCGATTTATGGGATTTTACTGTGTGTCCGTTGTGAATAACCGATACAATGGAACGGGTGTTTTTCACTTGTCTCATCATCATACATCGGGACCTGGTTGATAAGAATGTGCCTTGAAACTTGGCCTCTAGTGCGCCAATATAGTTACATGCTAATGAATTACAATTTTTATAATACAGTCTCGAATTTTTTTGAGGAAATAAATGCCCGTTTTCCGGTAACACACAGTATATCACCGGTGACACTCCTTATTAATCCCAGATACTTAAATGAAATCAGAGAAACATTTTTGATACCCCTTCCCTGTCACTCTTATCGTAGTTTCTTCCTTATATATATATATATATATATATATATATATATATATTTATATATATATATATATATATATTTATATATATATATATATATATATATATATATATATTATATATATATATATATATATATATATATATATATATATATATTTATATATATATATATATATATATATATATATATATATATATATATATTGGCATGGAATGAATTGGTAACTTGGTTCGTGTGGATTCTGTGTGTGTGTGTGTGTGTGTGTGTGTGTGTGTGTGTGTGTGTGTGTGTGTGTGTGTGTGTGTGTGTTGCCTTGGCTGACGGCGCGCGCGTGTCGCTGTTGCAGGCGGGTACAGCCACCTCCGGAGCCCCGTCTGCACGCCGCGCGATGGCGACTGCGGCCGTGAAGAGGGCTCGCCCCCGCCGCCGCCGCCGCCCGGCTTCATCCCGCTGAGGAGCCCGCTCTACACGCAACTCAAGCAGGAAGGTGAGCACTCTGCACAGCGAAGCAGCGCTGCGGATCCCTGCTAGGTTGTATGCAGTTTAGGGCAGTAGCAACGTAAAAACCGCTATTTATTTGCACCTAAACAAATATTGACATCCAACTGTAGCGCCGTCAACAACTTGGTAAAAGCTTTATGGATTGAACTGGCTAGGTGCAAATAAAAAGTCCACCCACTAACTAAATGTGATAAAGGGTGCCGTCAGAATAGGCAGTAAAGGGTGGGGCCTGTGTCAGTTAAGCTTGTAGAAGCCCTTTGGAAGCAGCTTCATATTCTGCTTTTTCAGTTTCCAATACGAAGCTGATATATTTTTACGCATTTTATCAAGAGTTATGTCAGAATTGAACGTATTAAGATTTTGTTTTCAAGAGATGCACCTGTTAGATGTTCTAGCAGAAATGATATTTATTGCCCAAATTTAGAATCGCGATTAAAATGTTTTCGTTACTTTACCGTATGTTTTGCGTAAAACCGTCTTTCAAAATATCAAAAACATATAATTATAAGCTGCATTACATTTATGATAAATAAAATGTGTTTACAGTTTTTTTTTTTTTTTTTTTTTTTTTTTTAAATGAAGATCGTGAAGTATGTGTAAAAGTGTATTCACTTTTGCCGCGTCAACTTACAGCTCATGGGTCACTTAATAGTCATCACATGTGTCGGATGTGACCATTCTTTCAAAACAAACGGAAAAGATACGACGTTGTCACTTAGATCTGCAGATGATGAAATTGGTTGTCTGGTTGTTGCAACGACGTCATACGTTGTTGCATGTAAGGCTGAAGGAAATCGCAAATGCCGCGTTTGCATGCCGTTCTTGTAAATACTTGTGTAATCATTTAAAAGGCTTGTAGACCCTTCAAAATCTTTCAGATTACGAAACTGAAATCTCCTTTTCTTTATGGTTTTATTTTATGTTTCTACTGGAATAACAGTCGATCATATTTTTGCTTCGTATACATTGTAGTCGGTGTAGTAATCTAGTAAAATTACGCTAATAAAAGCGAATACAAGACGAATGCGGTACCACTCCATGAAAAATCCGTGAATCGTATTTCGAATTAAAATATCGTTGGCAAACAGATGGAAGATTCTAACGTTCTTAAAACCAAGGCACGCTTCTCCATTAGATATGTAAACCATCTTGCAATTTCGGAAAGGCCTTTCGTCTCACAGAGAAGGTTCTCAAAGCAACCAATAGAATCTCTTGCATGTGGCGCTCAAAGCTGAACCTTCTCCCATGCACAGGAAGCGTCTAGTCTCAAAGCAGCCGGCCGTCGCGCTTTGAAGTGCACGCCAGGCCCCGCGCGACATGCCCCGGTGGCCTTTGGTTTGCAGGTGGCCGGCCGCAGCGGGTCGCCGATTATGCATTTATAAAGAGAGGAGCCAGGAATTCGTGGATGTGCGTTTGAACAACCGTATGGGAATTTTCTCTTAAAAAAAGAACATCAAAAGGGATAATTTTATTAATGTTCAGTTGTTACCGTTGGATTTAGATGTAAGGCAATGGGACGAGCGCAGTAGAAAAGTAATTTTCATCAAAGCTTATTTGAAATTTTGTTTCACTAATGGAGAAGACAAATAATATATCTTGGTTTGCTATGGTGAGCATGTAACATTTTATCACTATTAACAACGATTGGGGCTTTGTGTTGCAAAACACTCACGGTTAGCCGGATGTCCTCATCCTTAACATAATGACATTTAAATTCTTCATCTTTCATACTCGTATTTTGCTATTGATATATGAAGGGAACTGTATTTCGCCGATTTATGCCCAAGGAAACGGGAATTTATATTGATTAGGTAGTAGAACTTGTGTAACTGTTTCAAATGATAATCCACAGAAACCTAATCTGGACTCTACGCTCACAAACCCCATTTGATAGTTGAGGTACCAACATCATTTCTGTGTGGCCGCTTTAATGGCGTCCGCGGTTGTTAGAACTTTGCCTTAAAAATAATGTCCGAAAATTAAATATTGAAAACTGTGTTAATGGATAATTTCGAACGTTTTGTCGAGATATTCGTATCTGAGAGCGCTGTTTTATTTGTGTCTTCCAATCGCATTCGTTTATATGCGATTTTCGTTGCATTACTTTGCCTCTATGAACAAAAAACTAAACTTTGTAATTAAAGTTTTGGTGAGAATCTATGAAAATTGGCAGATCGTTTCTTCCGAGAAATGTGAAAGTTCGGCTTTCAATTTATTTTAATTTTCATGTACAGTGTGAAGCTGAAGATTAGCAATTACCCTACAATGTGATGTCGAAGATGCGTGCATCGGCGAGCATTAGCATTATTCAACAACGTAAAGTCGCTCAGTGCGTGTGTTAACCTGCTCGAATCCGGGAGGCTGCCGAGCCTGGGGTTCTCCCGTCGGTGTGCGCCCGCCCGCCAGCGGAAGGGTCGCAGGTGGGCCCTCCCGCTGTGCGTGTCGGGGGGTGCGTGGTCGCTGGCGGGAGGGGGGGGGGCAGTGGCGGAAGCGCGGCGCGTCTACTGCGAACCCTTGCGTGTTGGCCGTCCACCGGCGGTTTTCCTGTCGCGGCCGTGGTTCAGCGAACCGAGCGCTCCGTGCGGTGCGGGATGTAAACACGGTGCCCGGAAAAACGAGCGAGCGAGCGCGCCCGGGAAATTCCGCTTTTCTGTTCCCGTGTTCCGCGTTCTCGCGCCCTGCCGGGAAGATGGTGCTGCGCGGCTAGAAAATGAATGAATGAATGAATGAATGAATGAATGAATGAATGGGAATTATAATTTAGTGGCGTTGTGTCGATTTACATATCAACGCCTAAAATTAGATTAATAAATATGTGAATAAATAACATTATTACAAATTTCTTTATGTATTTTTTTTTTCTGCATCAAGTTAGTTGCGCTTAGAGATAAAGGAAAATAAATATATCCCGCTTATATATTTTCTTATATTTATTAATAAATTAATTATTTTGTACATACTATTTACGTTAAAAATGTTTTCGGTTACAAACCTAAATTGTTTATTGTTTGCGAACATTTTATCGGGAAGAGTTGAGGGTCCGCGCACACTGCGATCGCTCTGCATTCTAGCGGTCAGGTGGGGATATACGAACGTGGTCGAGTGTGGTGGCACCAGTGGCATCTGTGAGCGGTGTGCGGAACTGCGACTCGCGACGACCTGTATCTGAAAATGAAAGGGGCATTAATTACTATAATGCTAATGAAAAAATCAATATAGGAAAAATGAATGGAACACAAATCTGAATGAGTAGAAAATTTGATTGAGCGCTAGCATTTTGAGTCTATTATTTCCGTGGAAATATATACACACACTCACCTCTCATCCAATACTATTGCTCTAAGTAAATTATGTAGAGTAGGAAATGAATATTTGTTTTTTATTACTTTCGTTTTGGAAAACCTTTTATATAATCCTTTGCCAAGGAAATTCAAGGTTCCTTTCAATACTCCTTTGCAATCAATTATTCTTTTCATTTTCAGTAATTTTAACAGAAATATGAGTGTTTTGTTGGTATTTATCGGAGAGTTGCAAGTTGTTGTTCATAATACACAGACACCTGGACAATTTCAACATATTTTGCTTATTACAATTTATAAAGCTACAGTTGAAGAACAGCTTAAGAATCCAAGAGCGATGGTGAAGTCTGAACCTAAATGTCCATACGCCAGCAAAGCACTCACTGGCGAGTCAATCCGTGTGTTACTGGTGAAATGATCACTGGCACAATAAATAATACACACCATGTGTAGAGTTTGTATTAAAGCTAACACACGTGTGCGTTCGCAAGTGGACCGTGGGGTTGTGTGTGTGTTCGCAGGCTACAGCCAGCTGGGCGAGCCGCTGCAGCAGCTGGGCGCGGGCGGCGCGGCGACGGACCTGGCGTCGAGTTCGGGCGGCGGCGGCAGCGGCGGCGGCGCGCACGACGACGGGCCCGTCAGCTACGTGCAGCAGGCGCCGCCCCCGCAGCCGCCCCCGCCGGCGCCGCAGCCCCAGCCCCCGCAGCAGCAGCAGCAGCAGCAACAACAGCAGCAGCCCCCGCCCGCGCACTACGAGACCGACCAGGAGTACCACTCGCTGGACACGCCCGCCCACCACGGCGGCTACCTCGAGAGCTCGCCCGAGTTCTACTCCGCGCACCCGGGCGCCGCGCCGCTCGTCGACAAGTTCCAGGCGCACTACGTCAAGAACTACGTGCGAGGTGAGGGGCCGGCCTTTAACTTTTGCTACGGGGTGGCCACTCTCCCCCGGAACATGGAATTTCATTGCTCTGGAGAAGTCGTGGAAATATCAGGGAATTTGCCAAAGAATGGTATTTTTGAGATAGTTATAAAACCGGACGTTTTATCTAAACATTTGTACAGCATTAATTTTGTTCAATTTCTATTGGAACACAGATTTTTTAATTTGTACTTCATTACGGTGAAATCAGAGAGTTGACACTTTTTCAAGCTTGCTTGAATAATTTCTTTTAATAGTGTGATATACTCTACATATCTTATCAGTGAGGAGGGGAAAAATACACTGGAAAACCGGAAAAAATCGGGGTGATATATTTCAGAAAATGGGTGGCCACCTTGTATTACTAATTTCAACAGAAGGAACATGTACGCAGAATATATTATTTTTAAATGAATCTGTGAGTTCTCGATGCTGATGTGTGTACCCAACGCCAATAATGAATCGATGTTGTTATTTAGAAAACTTAATTGTGGCCGCGACCATACCAGTCTCCTACCGTAATAACCGAGAAATCGTTTCACGACAGGGGTCTTCAAATTCGATCACACCATTTTAAATTGGATCACCAAGTCACTGAGCTCTTTAAAATATAGAAAGTGTTCTTTCTAATTGAAGTAAGCAGTTTTTATTCTGAATCATTGAATAGTCCTAGATTAAATAAGATACGGGACAGACATCTTGGATATTATCACAGAAAATTTGACGAAATGGTTACTACAGTTCTTCTTTCTAATTACAGTAATCTTCAGAATGAGATGTATTATTGTATCAATAGATCAAAAATGTACTGAACATATTTGTATATACTGCGGCTTCTCTAGAGATGCTCCCTAACTCGCAGATATGTGACTCCCTATTTTGAAACGAAGGTATAAACTGTGAACCGAATTAGAATGCCCACAGTTCACGTTGTGCTTATTTCACAGCAGTTCGTAATGAAAAATTAATACTGTTGGATTTAAGAACATGTTAGAATGCTCGCGCGTTTAAAATTATTAACCGCAGTTATAGAGATAAAATACTGGTCCGATAACGATGAATTCTCAAATTCCCGCGTACGTCAGCTGTCGCTCGGGGACGTCCAGGCTGCTCCCCGTACGTCGTTCCCTTTTTAATGGCAGGACTAAGAGCGTGCATCGGGAGTGAGAGCGGGGCGTTCGAAGGCATTCGGGCAGGCAGCGTGGCGCAGCCGTGGGAAGTAGGGGCAGCGGGGGCCGGGGGACGCCCCAGCGGCATCGCGTGTCGGGGCCGCGTTTGCGGGGGCCTCCCGGGCGTCCCCCCGGGCAGGGGCCCGCCACCTGCCTGCATCCACCCTCGATTCCAGTCCTCTCTCTCCGGCGCCATTGTTGAAAAGCGAGACTCGCAGTTGTTACTGATATTCGGTGGATTTGCCACAAATAGCGTTTCAGAAGTTGCACTATCAGCGGCAGAATTCTAATATTTGAACAAAATATGGATTTCATAATGTTTTAAGAACTGGTCGTAATTAAAAGTTGCAGTTTCCTAAAAAGAAAACCGGCCTTTAATGCTATGTATTGATAAGTATATATTTGTATTAACCAATTCATTTAATATGGCAGTTCTAATCGTAAAAATTATCTAAAACGTCTGACTGAGTGTCTAATGCTGATAAATATTTTATCTCTGTCAATGCGATAATTTTCGGACGCATAAGGGTGCTAAAAGAAGATTAACAGTTGCGTGTCTTCAAATCATTGCTTGGGCTGATTATTTTACATAAACAATAAAATAATCAGCACAAGCACTATATTTTGCTAACTAAAAACTACTCTCTCAAGTAAGACATTAATGCAAAATATTCGCAGAAATTATAGCGTCTCTGTGTCCCCGTTCCCAGCGTCCCTACTCTTCTAAAGCCTTCCGCATAATTCGTTATAAACGTGATCGAAATGATTGTAGAAAATGTATATTTCGTGAACAAAATTGTTAGTTAAATTGTCTTTTGTCAATACGGTATTGTGTAATAATAACGAAAGATGAGACTGGTTTACTGTTTGAGTCACTTAGGTATAGTAGAATTCAGTCACCAAAACCTTCCGTTCAAATTTATATATCGAGAGCGATTACATGTGACTATTTGGTATTTAAAATTGTAATCAGGAAAATTACGCCTCACGTTACACAACATTTTGTGTGACACCTGTTTTAATTCACTTTTATATCATCATGCTGATGCATATTTTCTCGGTGTTTAAAATTTGTCAATGACTTTTTAATAATCATGTTTCGCTCTCTAAATGTATGGTTTGTTTCAATCAGGCTCTTTTTCGATTTGATATAATAGGTCTTGATTAAATAAAAATTTACAGACGTCGGTATTTTGTGAAAATTGTTTATTTCTAGAATTACTTCATTACTTCATTACTTCGTGTATATTTCTAGAATGTTATTACGTATGCAAGACTAGGCTCCTGTTCGGTACAACATATAATATGTAGACTAGGTATATTCAGTATTTAAAATTCTAAACACCAGAAAAATTATACCTCACTTTAAGCAACACTTCGTGCGATATCTGTTTTGATATCCCGGACAGCCAAGTAGATATTTATTTACATGTTTTCAACAACTGTAATCGCTAAAATGTCGACAGGCTCCCTCTTTACACATTATCGTTAAATTGGGGATTTTTCTTCCATGCCGAAAAAAAAAAAAAACAGCGTCTTTTCCGCACTTTGGAGTGTGTGAACGGATATCGCAATTTCTTGCAGGAAAAGGCATCCCATCCCGCGTTTCCTTTCGGAATCCACCGAAATAACAACCCAGCCGCACTGGGCGCGGCGGCGACCGCGAGGTGCCATTATCGTTTTCCGAGAGACGCGAGTCGCGCCCGCAAACACCGCCGCGGAATACACACGCGCGTCGTATTCTGGCAGGCGCTCTGCCGTCGCGTCTGCGCCTGGCCGTGCCGTGCCGCGCCGCGCCACCCTACCCCACCCCGTGCAGCGCCGCGCCCGGAAGCGGCCAGCCACTTCCAGGAAGCCGCTGCCCCTTCCGGTCGGAGCGCTGCGGTCGCGCAGCCGCGCGCTCTACAACGCAAGATGGCGACAGTGCGAGCCGAATTACGCTCAGCAAAGGCCCCTCGCCATAAAGGAAACGAAGTAAAAAAAATAAAATAAAATAAATGCAGACATTTATGGCTGTTAATTAATGTTATCAAGTTTTCTATGAAATATAATCATGTCTAATTTAAACCTAAACCTGTAATTGTAACGTGAACACACACATTCGATATTTGTTGCTGTGATAAAGATCATCGTGATTAAAAAGCATTTATTAATTCAATTAAGTATTTGCTTCCTTCTAAAAGCCATCATATATTAAAAACAATTCAAATAATTATTTACTTTCTTATTATATTCTCGCAATGATCAGGTCTTGGTAGGACGGGTGAATCCCCCATCAAATACTACTTTTAATTCTGAAATTAAACCATGGTATCATGGTTAATTGTTAAAATTGAGTTATTATTTCTAAACATTTAAACAGTAAAACTAGTGGAAATAATGTCGAGTTGGTTTAATTATTACAAACTTGGTTTGAATTTTCCAAACTGGCTTCTTTCTCCCTGAATTTTTAGCTTGACTTCAAACATATATTCGAACTTAAGATTTAATTCGCTTGCAATAAGAATGATCGATCGATTTGTTAGTAGAATGAAGCGATTAAGAAGGCATTTTTAAAAGTACAATTATACCCAATATCAGTCGTATAAATTGGAACTTCCAATTGCCTAGCGCCAAAAATATTTCGAAAATTTCGCCAACGTTCAATCGTTTCAGAATACACATAAATCAATGTTAAGTTTACCATCTGAAACCCCAAACAAAAATATTTATATTACCTAAACATTTAAGACCCAGAGTCATCGCTTGGTGGAACTTGGAGTTCTCCTTCATAAAAGGGCCGATTACAGAACTTATTTGGGGGAGGGGGGGGGCAAATTCTAATCGGATCTCTCATATTTTTGAATATTTAAAAATAACTGCTTGAAATATATTTGGAATAGGAATACGCCTTTGAATCCGAAGAGAACTATACATAGTAATTATTTGGAATAGATAGACTAAAATTACAAGAAAGTTGGCGGGGAAGACATGGCCATCGTGACACCCCCCCCCCCCGGCCCTTGGATCCAGCACACTTTTAAGTTTCCTTGGAACGTGCAGATGGAATGCGGTTGTGTGCGGGCCACTGCGTGTCGCAGGTGGGGCAAAAGGGGTATCGCCGACGCAGTGGCGTCCGGCCGCGGGCCGCGCGCCCAACGCGCGCGCTTCGACGCGAAGGTTGCGCTTATGGCGGACATCCGCGTGTCGGGGGCGGCAGCTGCCGCGGACTGACAAACATCGCGAGCGGATGTGGCAGCACACTGGCCCCGAAACGAACTCGCGCACGATAAAAGTGTCCCCGCGCGCCCCTATGCGCAGGAAGGCAGACCGGCGAGTCGCGTGCCACCCCGCTTTCTGGCCCGTCGAGGCAAAATCCAGCGAGGGGCGCTGGGAAAATAATTGAACTATTACTACTTTTGTGGCTCTGCAGGTAACATACACAAAACCAAACATTTATTTTTGCTTGACCCTCTGTGGTTTAAACGAGTTTCAACAAGAACTTTATATCTTCTTGAAGCACATCTTCGCAAGTAGATGGTCTTCGGGTGAATACATTGGCGTATATTGCTGCAAGACCGTAGCTCAAGCTTCGTTGACTGGGTCATGTAGCTTTGATTCCAGACGTTCGCCAATTGTTGACACCAGCTAAGTTTCAGCGCCGGACAATACCAGTCAAGAATTATACATACCTGCTGCTCTGATCCGTCATTTCATGCTCCACCAATCAGTTGCCGGCGGATGCCTGAGTAGTTGGTTACACATGGGGCGCGGTTCATCCTTCACCATCGCCTCCACTTCTCTACAAAGGGTTGGCGATGGGCTCTTGTCTCATTCCAATATGACTCCCCCCGTAAAAGGCTACAATATTGTTGTGAATACTCGGAAGGTAGACCAGAGGTCAAAACTGGCTGGGGTGAGGAAGGAAAGAGAATGCTTCTCCTTCACATTTCTCCCGTGCTTTGTGTTGATCGCGATGACTAAGATTCTGCGTTTGTGTTGCAGCTGGGCGGTACCCGCACCACGAGGCGTACAGCGACGCGTACAGCTCGCCGTACGACACTTCGCCCTTCCAGACGGTGCCGACGAGCGTGGGCGGCGGCGGGGGCGACCCGTGGGGCGCGGGCCCCGACCTGGGCCCGCCCCCGCACGCGCACCCGCACCCGGCCTTCCTGCACGCGGGCGCGCCCGGCCGCGGCGACGCGCTGCCGCACGCCGTCACGCCCAACGGCGACACCAAGCCCGTGCTGCAGTCGCCCATGCTGCCCGGCTACTCAGGTGAGGCCCCGCCCCGCCCCGCCCCGCCCCTCCTCTCCTCTCCTCTCCTCTCCTCTCTCCTCTCTTTTCTCCTCTCCTCTCCTCTCTTTTCTCCTCTCCTCTCCTCTCCTCTCCTCTCTTTTCTCCTCTCTTCTCCTCTCCTCTCTTTTCTCCTCTCCTCTCTCCTCTCTCCTCTCCTCTCTCCTCTCTCCTCTCCTCTCCTCTCCTCTCTCCTCTCTCCTCTCCTCTCTCCTCTCTCCTCTCCTCTCCTCTCCTCTCCTCTCCTCTCCTCTCCCCTCTCTTCTCTCTTCTCTCTTCTCTCTCCTCTCTCCTCTCTTTTCTCCTCTCCTCCTCATCCTCCCCTCCAGCTTAGGTGGCTCAGGGCGTCAGTTGATGACACTGCAGTATCTTGGACCGGGAGGTCCCAGAATTCGAGTCCCGACGATGGTAGGATTTTGGACACTAGCTACATCGCTATGTCGAATTCACCCGCTGTCTGGAGAGGAATTCTAGTGCCCGGCTGCACTGATCGATACTTTACCGTGGTTTCTCTGGTCAACACCAGGTGAATGCCCTAGCAGTACCCTTGCAAAGAGACAGCTCATGATTTTTCCTCACTCTTCCTTTTCTTATCCTCATCCCTTATTTACATACCATAACACGTACATGCACTATACTTCCACGCAAGTCGAGAGACCAATCAGGAGCTTACACTGCGATTTATCCAACTCTGTCAACAGCTGATACCTGCCAGGGGCAGAGTTGGATAAATCGCAGAATAGTGCTTGTCCCGGCTGATACGGTACCTCGCTGGTGGGAGATACCTGGGAAGGGAAACACCAGTTGACGGATAGGTCGGCACCGAATCTCGCCATCTTGCAAGGAAAAGTTACCGCCAACACCCGCGAGAAAAACCTGCACTACACATACACGTATGGGACTAATGATGTAGTCAGTTGCCGCTCACATAATTACTAATCAATCAATCTTCCTCCTTCCTGTTCTTTATGTTTCTTGGCCTAGTTGATGACTTGATCTTAGCCTTAGAAGGAGCATGTTTCTATATTGTAAATTATTGATTCCAGGGGGTCCCTGCTTTACGGGCTCAGGTCCGATTCAGCTGTGGCAGTTTTTACTTGAACTGCTCACTGACAAGTCCTGTCAGGGTTTTATCTCATGGACAGGAGATGGATGGGAATTTAAGCTGACTGATCCAGATGAAGTGGCTCGCCGCTGGGGGATCCGGAAGAACAAACCCAAGATGAATTACGAGAAGTTGAGCCGTGGGCTTCGCTACTACTATGACAAGAATATTATTCACAAGACCGCTGGCAAACGTTACGTGTATCGCTTTGTGTGTGATCTTCAGAGCTTGCTGGGGTGAGTGTCACTCCATAAAAACATGTGTATTATTAAAAACTCTAGTTCTTTCCCATTTCATTTGACCCAACATCATATAAATCCCCCTGACACTTTGTCTGATATTCCAAGTGCAGGAGTTCAACTAAAAATTATGAGGACCCTGAAATTCGAAACAAATATAATATGTAAATGTGTACTATTGTATACATTTATTTGAAGTTTAATTAATTTTATTGTATTACTATTTGATATACTAAAGAAAAAACAAACGTTTCTTTTGGATTCTTCCTATTAAATATAAAATATTTAAGTTCTTCTGATTTCTCAATTGCCAAAAGCAGCAATTACAAATTCTGAAGTACTTGTTGATATGTGTTCAGAATTGTTAACTTGTGCATTGGTCTCCTGTTTGTAAGGATTCTACTGCTTTGGAAACCTCTGACAAGTGATTTAATCTATTTCATTCTGAAAAAATGTATTTAGTCAAGAAGTCTCTCTTTATATTTAAATGCATGTTTTAATTTTTTGTTGTGAAATATTCAATACAGTAATGAATTATTACAAATAAAGTTTAAACTTTTTTAATGTTGATCAATTTTTAATATTATTTACATTAATCATTTATTTACACACATTTATTTACATTAAAGAAAATAATGGGAAGGTTTATGTTGATTAATCTTACTTATATATTTATGATTCTCAGCAGTAACTGTCAATTTCAATCAGATAAAATTAAATTGAAAATAAAGACATTTGTAACAATGAATAATGTTTCTCTTTTGCATGTTTTCTTTATCTAAACCAACATTGTAGAAATAATGGTTTGGGTTAATCTTAGCCATATCATGCACAAACTCTGTGCAAAGTTATCTCCTGAGTGTTTCCATAATGTGGTAAAAGAGAGGAAAGACTTTTGAAAAGCTTAAAGTATCAAGAAATGCATACCAAAGAGTAAATTTCTGAAATATATAAAAAATTTAATTCAGTTAAAATAAATATAATATTAGTAAAACAACCACACTGTTTTTATTTATTTATTTACATCATGAACAGTTAAAAACTTAAATTATAATTATCTTCTTAAAATTAATTAACAGTCATTATGGATGTGATAAACTATCTCTTTCCACAGTTCGATGCAAATTAGCATTGTATCATATTCTCAAGAGATGTACAGGAAAAAGAAGTTATAAATGAAAATTAGCTTTCAAAAATAATAAAAATCGTATTAAAAATGTTGAATTCTGTCTATATTTAAAATTTTTAGCTACGAAGAAATCAAAGAGAGTGTTCCGAAAATAAATATATGATACTTAAATGTCTTATAAATTAATATTAATACCCAAATCACAATGGTAATATAGTTCAAGTGTAGTTTTTTACTGAAGTTACATTATGCCAGTTTTGGCTTATATTTAACAACAATAGAAGTAAATTTGTTTGTACAAAGTTAATATTTTCTATTTTTGTAACACAATGTAACACAACACTCATTCTCACAGGAATTGTGATTATATGAGAAATTTTTGAAACTTTGTGAGTTAAAAAAAATTCTAATTTTGAAGGGTTGATTAATATGTAAAAGAGTTGCAGTGTGAACATAATGCTTTTGTTCTGCAGGTATTCCCCAGAAGAGCTGTATGCCATGGTCGATCTGAAGCCTGAGAAGAAAGAAGATGATTGAAATTTGGTGCATTAGGCTTGTTTCCAAGCACTTAGGGATGAGAAAATTCCTGCAAAGGTTACGTGCATAATATTCGTGCAGTGCTATTGGATTTTGCTACTATATGCTGTGTAGGTGTAATTAAAACATAAAGAAGAAAATGATATAATGTACATATCCAAATACTATTTACGATTAACTATTTTTAATGATGTCTAAAGAGTAGAGAACTAATATTTTCTCATGACAAAATTTATTATCTCGTTTTAAGAGATAGAAATCTTTAGTCTGACCAATTGGGTGTTAGAACCAAAAATTAAGTTTCTTGCTTAACAAGGATATGTACCATGTACCAAAGTCAATGAAACGTTATGGGAACATTATTTCATTGCCTTGACTTGATTTCTATGTGATGATTTTTAGACTGTGGCAAATATACAATAAAACCACAAGTCATAAAACTACTATGAACTATTTCCTTGTGTGATTATGCTCTCTGTTAGAACAAAGAAAAGTATAAACCACTATATATTGTTCTGACTTGTTGATTTATTTTTAACTTTTTTAAATGTGCATGTCTTTGATCATAGAGGCAGTCAGTTGTTTATTGCTGTTGTGTTTTTAGATGTACTGAATACAAAGGAACAACTGTTGTATTATTAAATGTTATTCTATGGTCACAAACTCTGAGGTGCAGATTTCAGAATCGGTTGTTTATTGAAAAAGATTCCAACAGTTGAATTTTGTCTGAAAACAGACTTGGTTGGAAGTATCTTGTAAATACCAGATATATCACCCACAGTTTTACTTTCCTGACTGAGGAGAACATATCATAAAGTAATATTTGTGATTTTATACATGACTACTGTAAGAGATCAAATTATCCCCTTTCCCTTGGGATTATTAAGTTGTATTTTTTAATTATGGAAAGAATGTATAGTATATAACTTTGTACAATATATTACTGTTGTGATTGTATGGAAAGAAACATAAATGTGTTTTGGTATTTCCTTATGATTGTAACCACAAAACATTTCATCCATTGTAAAGTAAACCTACAGAGGTCATTAATTGACTTTTCTCATATGATGTCTAAAAAAGAATTTCGTGAATTTTTTGTGAATATACAAGAAAAGTCTGTATCTTTATTTATTTTTACATATAATTTTAAATTCACAAATCAAAGGAAATTCAAATATTTATCACTTTTTTTATTATGGTCTATAGATTGTTGACTGCAGAAGATTACATTTCAAATATTTAGGAGAAAAGATTTATTTTCATATTTGATCTCAGATGAGTGTTGTGTTGATCTCTAGTGAAATACTGCAAACAAAACGAGCACTAGCAGCAGCAGTATTACAGCTTCAGTGAAATTGATCAAAGAATTATGCATCATTTTTAATTAAGAAAAGAAATAACACAACATTTATCTCAGAACACTATTTAATTGATAATCTTCACACTTAATGATCAGTTCTGTAAAATGATTTACAGAACTAGAAAATTAGACTTCATTTAATTTTTTAAACAGTATTGAAAATGATCCTGTGAAATCCAAACCACAGTTATTGTATTCCATGTTTATGAAAATCTAAATTGTGTGCAAGACACAGCTGTTTTATCTTGTAGTGTTTGAATTACAGATTGAACCATGGTACCAATTATTTTTCTTATACTCCGTGTTCACAAAATTGACCCGTATAATCTGAACTTTGAATTGATTGCAGGACAAATACATTTTATCTACTTTCATAGCTATTAAATTATTGGTGAACAATGGTACTCAATATTTTCCTGGACATAATATGGTCTAATTGGAAAATATCTTGTTTATGAAGCTTCATATCTTTATCTGTTTGGAAACGTTATTGTGTTCAAATTTATTTTTATAGAATTGAATTAAGATCCAACCAATTTTGGAAAATGTACTATTTATATCTTCCATTGTAGATGTTATTCATTATTTTCTTTTTCACTTCTTCATTCAGTATGATAAAGCAGTTCATATCAATGTTTTTGTAAATGTCCTTTGCTGGTGAGCATTCAAAAATTTGTTAATGTATTATGCACAAAAAATGTAGTAGATATATTTGTAAGTTGCACATTAAATAAACATCCATGTTTAATGGTTAAAATTGAAAACTAGAATGGTTTGATTATGTAAATGGGAACTCCGTTTCTCCTTCATTTTTATTAGATATGCAAAATTTCCCTGATTTCTTCACAAGTAAGAATGACAAAACAGAAGCAGGGATGCATGTACTCTACCTATAACTAGCCCCTCTCCTTTAGATTGGAGGTATGGTAGCTTAATGAAAGTGGGTGAGTTTAAGTAAGCTAAAAATTGAGTTCAAAATTATATAAATTACTAACCTAACAGTAATAAAATGAATTGAGAAGATTGTATCTAGAAACCATTAGAAATCTTACTAATCTAACAATAATATGAGAGGTAGAGAATTTACTAGGTGTTGGTTGAATAGTGAGTTTACTATTCACAAGTCTTTCTAGGGGTTTATGATGTCTTATCAATGGTGGTATCTCCCAGGAGGGAGGGGGTAACTGTAAAGCCCAGGTATTAGCTGTATGGCAGGAAGAGATTTTGACCACACGTTTCCGTCTGTCGAGGCGTGGGACCCGGTCAAGTGCTGACTCGAGCCACGCCCAAAGAGAGATATCTTTCTTTGGCCACGCTTGAGCATTCTACTAAAGCTCCATTGTGGGCAGTGTAGGGGATGTATAGGGCTGTCTTGTGTCCTTCGCATGTACACACTGTGATGTCTGAAAGCGAGAGAATTAGTCTAGAGGGTTGCCATTAGTGTGTGGACATCGACTTTCAGGTTTGTCTAAGATCCAAGTCTGAAGCAACATGTGTGTGCCTGTGGGGAAGGTCGCCATTTTTTTTTCTTCTCCAAATACTCAAAACTTACACTAATTGTTCTGACTTTTTAAAAAAATCTGTACACCCTTAAAGTAATACTGAAATGGTTTAGAAATCCTGGTATGACAGCAAAACTGAAATTTATTCAATTCAATAAAGCGAAAATGAAAAATATTTCTAAAAGTTCATTTCGTATTCGTTTATTATTCATTATGGTTATTGCTTGTTCTGCAGAAAGAACGCACCCCTTCCACGCAAACGATTTGAGAAGGGGTTAAAGTCGACTGAGCCATCGTAGCCAAATCAGCAATCCACACATCGAAAGGATGTTCCAAACGGTCATGAGGCAAACTTGCCACCTATGTTGTTGTGACGCTGTATAAAAAAGGAGGCCAGTGTCACAAGATTAGAAGTTGTATATCCGACGCCCATGTGCTGCAGCTGGGTTACAATCACATTATCTTATCATAACACATCAGGTAATCTATGTTGGGAGCCCTCCAAAGTTTTGGTGCCTGTAGCAACACTTCTGCCTGATTTGAATACACTGTTGACTTTCAAATAAAGAAGAAATAAAAAAAAGTCTAAGAACGGTACTATACTTCATACATAAAACAATTTGGATATGCAAATAAATTTAATTCATTATTTAAATCCGTTAAAATGTATGTAATTTATCTTCTAAAATAATGCATGACTTTTGAAAGCTGTCATGATAACGCTGATATGAATTTATACGATAAATGTGTGTAAATATTTCTAAACATCCTACACTAATAAATATTAGCAGAATGTGGAGACATTGCCAACGCTTTAAACTTTTAAAAGTATTTTCGGATGAGGAGTGTTCATGATAAAACAAACATGTCCATTGAAGAAAAATAATTAGCTAGCATTGCGGTAATACTAATGACCATCAGCTGCACCTTCTGTCCTGATCTGAGGGTGCGGAAGCAAATATATCCCTAAGAATTTTACTTGTAAATGAGGTTCAGGCAAAATCCAAGATGTCCACAGCATTATTGCAAGCAATAAGGAACATGTCCGTGTAACCAAAAAATATTCACAATAACTTGACTGCTCATGCTGCATGGTTTTTTTGTCTGTGAAGTTTTCACACAACAGCATTCTATTTTATTTATTAGAAGATTGGGATTTCAAGGGCACTTTGAGTAGTATTTGCAAGAACTTACAGAACATCAGAAATGTGAAGTGAATCATTATTCAGAAAACAATGAAAGGAAAGAAGATTCATACAGTGAAAGTTGTCCCACAGCAATATTTTAGATTTGATAAAGTTCCTGCTTTGATCCCTTTGGAAACGTTTTTATTTTATTTTATTTTTTTTATTATTATTTTTTTTTAATTAACAAATATGAAACAATTTAGCCTCCAGCAGGTGTCATTTGAAAGGGGTATACCATTGGGAAAGATATCTAATGTAACAGGTCTATTGACTGAACACTTCGGAAATAAGCGGAGAGAATTCTTCAGATACTCATGGCCTGGAATGGAATTCCTTTGTTCTTCAAGGACCAATAGCTGAAAATCAAATGGATAGTCAAGAACTGAAAGATAATTGTGATGGTTGAGGACATGATCATGGCTGGCCGTAATAATTTTTTAAAATATTTTTCTAAATGGGAGTCTACCTCTGCGATTTTAAATTCAGTACTAGTGTTTCATTGTCATTGTATCGTTTGTTAACTAACATCTGTAACTTGTTATTTACATTCTTTGAAAACCTCAATTTTCTCTTATATTCATAGTAGTCTGAAGATAGGGATAAATCCTTGTCCTTGAAACGTTCAGAACAAACTTTGAGTATTGAAAAATAAAAACTTTTAACTTTAAAATTATGTGATCCTGAGGTATTTCAAAAAGATTTTTTAAACTACTGTCAGAAAATCATTTTCTTCACAAATTCTCTGGTCAGGTCGCAACAGTCAGTAGCATAGTGGACATCGTGCCCCTTCGTCATGCAAAAACGGTCGATCAAAAACGGCAGCGTGCCTTGCACTTGTGGCGCGTTGTCACACGTGGGTGCCACATTCGAGAAACGTTTATAATCAGTTTCCTCAATTGGAGACTTTTCGTGTCCTTCGGTCTTTATCAGTGGTTTTACGTTTTCACCCTTATTTACAATTATCCGAAAGGAATCGAAATATATAAAAATATATGGGAAATGTGCTTGAACAATTTCAATAATTGTGCCCATTCTGTAGCACCACTTAGAAATAAAATGAAAGATATGACCTGTTCTGAAATACTAAGAATAACTACGGTAAACTATGCAAACCGTATACAAAACACATTGGGCTTGCAATGAACATTAAAACAAATACATTAAATTTTAAAATAAATAATAAAAAACCGACTAAATGTTATGGAACATAATTAATAACGGAAAACCTCCTCCCCACAAAATGAATACAAAATGAAGGTTTGATTCTTCATAATTCTGATATTTCAAGGACTTTAAATAATCACTTCAACTATAAACATGTCACAGGTAACATTAACGCTAGAAACCTTTTCCTTCTCCTAGAACTCTCAAAATTTAACTGCGTTAAACGAAAATGCGACTTAAGCCAATTCAAGCGTTTTTTGCGTCATCCAAGGAAAAACTCGTGGGGCTAAAACACCACATACTTTATTGCCTTTAGTAATACTTTTTGTACTAGTTATGTAATTTAATTTTTTTAATAAACTATAAAAATTAATGTATAATCATTTGAAATTTTAGCTATTCCCTTTTGTTTTGATGAAGCCCTGGGACAATTTCAAAATAAAAAAATGCTTTGTTTTCAATTATTTCATTGTTTGATAGTATGAAGGATATGTATGCAAATGGTGCATGTCACATTTTTGTTAAAAACCATTATTTTTCGAAAGTTGCAAAAATTCAAAATTTTCTACATTCTAATTTCTGCCAAGCAAAATTTATAGTTGTATTATATCCATCAATTGTCAGCTTTGCAGAAAATACAATATTTTTCCAAATTTGTCACGTAATGGGGGGGGGGGGTATTTTGTACATGATCACTCAAGGCTCTGTTTTGTTTCTCGTCTATCTCCGAAACTATTCGTCTGCTTGGAGTCTGGTTTGCACATTTGAATTTCTCTTAAAGTGTTGCATTTTTACACAAAATTTCAGATGGAAGCGCCGAAATTAAATTTTTCCAAATTTGTCACGTAATGGGGGGGGGATTTTGTACTTGATCACTCGAGGCACCGTTTTGTTTTTCGTCTATCTCCGAAACTATTCGTCTGATTGGAGTCTGGTTTGCACCTTTGAATTTCTCATAAAGTGTTGTGATATTTTAGCATGAAGAAACTCTATTGCTGGTTTATAAATCTTACGTTTCATCCTAAAATTGTTCTAGCATCCGGAGTTTTTTCACTTGTATTGTACATGCCATCATCCATCTTAAAAAAGGCTCCATGTAAGCTGAAGTAAGTGGTACCTCAAAATAATTTAATATTTTGGTGTAAAAAATTCAAATATTGGGTTTTCTTCTTTGTTGCCTTGACATAACATTCAAGTTTATGTTTGAGTTGTAAAGTTTGGCCACACTAGGGTTCTGTGTTGTATTTATATTTTTTATTGATTTACAGGCATGAATATTGAATAATATTTTTTAACCTCATAAATTAATTCTGACACTTAAGTTAGGTGTCTTACACCCTTTCAACTGCCAGGAACTTATTCAATATTCAATTCTAGATTGTACTGTGCCATCTGTTTAATTTTCAAGTCGTTCTTTATATTTTATTTTGAATTTTAGGGATGATTATCATGTAACACCTATTCAATTATTTATTGTAAACAAAATACAAGCTCTGTGTAATGTCTGGGTTGTTAAAACTAATCAGTAATCACTCCTGAATCATTCTGCAACCAAGATTCAACTTGCAATATAGTCTAATTGCCTTTTTATCATCAAAATTGAATATTCTTTTTTGTAATGGTTCTGTAGGCCTAGTATGGCCATTGGCACCTAGAGAGCAAGGTTGTTGCTCTCTATATCGAAGTGCTCTATTATTCATTTGTCATTCTGTAATTCACACAGTGCCCACAGAGGGCATTGGCTGTGAAAATAATCCACAGCAAGAATTAGACTGCTGCGGAAGGATACTTACCTGTGATTATTCTATAAATACGAGCGAAAGACTTCGCTCAACGCTCTGAAAGCCATGATTAGGCCCATTATGGACTACGCCTGCCCAAGTTGGGGAATAGCGGCACATGCGCACTTAAATAAGTTGCAAATAGTTCAAAATGCGTGCCTCCGTAGAATACTGTGCGCGCCAATGTATATTAGAATCGCAGAATTACACGCTGCGTTAAAATTACCGCTCCTAGAAGAGCACTTTAAATACTTAGCTCAGAATTTCTTTTCAAAAATAAATACGTCAAATAATGACATAATACTAAATTTAAATTTGTACGAGCCCGATCCCACGGCTACGTACAAGCGCCCGAGAGATATGCTACAATAGGCGAGACGCCAATATTTGCATGAAAATTGCGATAAACAAAGCCAAAAGCGCGCCGAAAGGCTATTGTCATCTCTGACCTGTTTTCTTTCCATTTTACAGATCAGCCATAGATGTCCGAAAGGATAGGGATGGTTCCACAGCAGGGAAGTGTGGCTGCATTGCACTTTAGCGGCCACACGGAACTGTGCTGCATAGCGAGAGGTGCTCAACGCTCTGACTCTGATTTACCATTGCAGGCCTGTAGTCTTACCACTACGTTAAATTCAGTGAAATGTATTCTTTCTTATAATAGCACCTTTTGTTTTTGTTTTGTTCTCGCCGTGGCTCACTGTCACGCTAATAATTAATGTGTACCTGAGGTTTGATGAGTTTTTATTGTAAATAGAAGACTGATTTTAGAGTATTTTGCACCAAATTATTTATAATCTGCTTTTAAAAGGATTCGCTAACGCGTTCTGCTTGGGTATTAATATTGTACTTGTTCCAGATTTGTGAGACATTCCCAAGTTTGAAAGCTCTGTCTCGAATTGTTATTAATCACTCTAATATTGGCATTTGTATTTGTTACAGAGTGTTATTGTATTTATAGCGACGTCAGCGACCTGCAGGCCGGGGCCATTGCTCTACGTGACTCAGGCCTGGCACGCATATGTGCTGGAACTCTGGTGTTTCCACAGCGTAGCCGCAACTTTCACGTACTGGTCCATGTGGCGTGTATCCCGTCCTTCGCTGATCACGCTTCGATTCGGCCCGGGGGGCGCAGGTGGTGCTTCAGCTAAGAAAGCTCTGCGGCGCGCATAAATTTGCGAGGTCGAGAGTGGCCCGCGCCAAGGAAACACCGCTGTGTAAAAGGCGAACGCAAGGTTGTATATGTAATAGCGAAATCCTGGCAGATTTGATTGATTATTATGAGGTATTATGGTGCAAATTAGTCTTCTATGTTACAATTAATGCGAGAACTAGTACTATGATAGGCCGGCCATTTCTATAATTGTTTTGTCAATTAATTTGTTAAAATAACTCTTGAGAACTACACTGCATTTCACTTTTATTTATAACAAAATACATATACATAAACTCTTATTGAACGTCTTTGACGGTCTTTTACAAACACTACATTGCTGCACAGTAAGACAAAAGGACGAATGAATGTGATCATTCGTTTACATACCAAAAACAGATGACGACAGTGTCGGCGCGTTCACAAACCTCAATCTCTCAATATATAGTACATTTCCAATAATATACTAGACGCAGATGGCGACACTGTCGACATGTTCACAAACTTCAACCTTACAATATAAATGTATATTTCCAACACGCCTCCTTACATTTATATACATACTATCTTAAATTCAGTTAATATTCATCATATTCCTAAAATACACAAACTTGTCTTTACACAAAGCTTTCGTGAAAATATCTGCCATGTTATCATCAGTATTTACTTTGACTATATCAATTAAACCATTCATATACAACTCGTTGACAAAATGATAATGGACTTCAATATGTTTTGAGTTTTTTGTAAAGTTACCATATTTAGCGATACTCAATGCTCCTGAGTTGTCTTCGTACATTACAATCGGTTCATCAAAATTCAAATCAAAAATTTTCATTACATCTTTTAGAAATTTCACTTCACTCGCAGCATCTGATAGCGCAACATACTCTGCATACGTCGAAGCTTTTGTTACACTTGATTGTTTGCGAGACTTCCAAAATACAACATTGTCAAACATACGGATCACATAACCTGTCGTAGATTTACGATCTATATTGTAACCTGCACAATCTGAATCTACATAACAATCAAGAACTTTTGCATTTTCGTTTCTACAATAATTCAATTTCAGGTGTCTTGTCAAATACAGATATTTTAAGATTCTCAGACAATACTTATAGTGTGTGCCGTCATAACAATTCTGAAACCTGCTCAAATAATTAACAGAATAACTGATATCTGGCCTTGTTCCTGAACTAATATATAACAACGCACCAATCAAATTTCTATACTTTATATCATTACGCAATTCCTGAGTTGGTTCTAATTTCAAGTTAACTTCCATCGGTGTAGCATATAATTTTGAGTCTTTAATCTTGTATTTTTCGGCTAATGAATTAATATAATTTTCCTGACTCAAGCTCATTTTGTTTTTCTTGTATTCGTAATTTATATCAATTCCTAAATAACTTTTAACCTCACCTAAATCTTTCATACTAAATCTATTTGACAACAAATTTTTGATTTCTTTAATTCGACTTTTCTTTACACAACAAATGAGCAAGTCGTCAACAAAAATTATCAAGTAAATCAGGACATTACTTTTTCGCAAAACATAAAGGCAATAATCATATTCACTTCTTTGGAATCCTAAACTTTTCAAGAAAGTATCTAAACACTCATACCAAGCTCTCGGACTTTCTCGTAAACCGTACAGTGCTTTCATCAATTTGCACACTCGATTTGTGCCGTCTTCGTAGCCTTCAGGTTGTTTAACATAAACTTCTGACATGATTTCGCCATTTAAAAAGGCTGTTTCTACATCCATTTGTTCAATAATTAAACCAAAATGACAACAGTATGACAGTAAAATCTTCAAAGTTTGCATTTTAGCTACTGGTGCATATATATCATCAACACATTCCTTTTGTTGAAATCCCCTAACAACTAATCTTGCTTTGTACCTATTATCAAACTTTTTAGTAAAAACCCATTTAACATCTATAAGATCTTTGCCCTCTGGCTTACTAACTAACTCCCATGTGTCATTTTTCTTCAAACATTCAATTTCCCTATCCATAGCTTGACTCCAGCTTTTCGATTCATTGCTATTAATCGCCTCCTCAAAACTAACCGGGCTATCTGCACTACATACGTTAATATAAATAAAGTTACTTGTATTATCATCCCTATAGCGTTGTGGAGTTTTAACCACTCTACCCGACCTTGTTGTTTTTTCCTTTAGCGCTGCTTTTGGAGATTCGATTTCGACTAACCTTTCTTCGTCCTCGCTGTTATCTTCAGACCCAGTTTCCCAATTTTCACACCCAGATTCATCTAATCTTTTACTCACGGAACCATTATCCTTTAAACCTACACATCTAATATTTTCTTCAACAACCTCTACATGCCTGGCCACAACGATTTTATTATTTATGAGTACCCTATATCCAACGTCACTGTAACCTAACAGAACTCCCAAATCTGCTTTTCTATCCCATTTTGACTTTCTCAATTGTTCTGGCACCCTTACAAAGACTCTACTTCCATACAATTTTAAATGTGTGACATTAGGCTTTTTTTCAAAAAATATTTCATAAGGAGTTTTCAATTCTGCGGTATTTGCAAGACATCTATTTTTCAGATACGCGGCAGCACAAACTACTTCTGGCCAAAACCTATTGTTAACTTTTGCTTCGGCTAATAAACATCTTGACATGTCCATGATTGACCTATTGAACCTCTCAGCAGTTCCATTCAACTCATGCACATATGGCGGGCACGCATTTAAAACAATCCCCTTTTCCTTGATGTATTGATATATATTATTATTCATGTATTCTTTTCCATTATCACACCGCAATTTCTTAATCCTTTTCCCAGTAAGATTTTCAACCTCATTTACATACCCAACTAAACAATCATATAATTGGTCTTTAGTTTTAATTGTGTAAACGCGTGCAAGTTTACTATAATCATCAATAAAAGAAACAAAGTATCTTTCACCATGCATACCTACTGTTGAATGTGGCCCATTTAGATCTGTGTGAACAATTTCTAGGATTTCTTTAGCCTTATTTCTGTTGTTTTTAAAGGGAACATTATGCATTTTATTTTCTATGCACACTTTACATTTCATAGGTTCAGACTCGACGTTTTGAGGGATTCCATCTACTAATTGATGTTTGCAAATTTTATCTAAATAATTGAAATTTACGTGCCCCAGTATCCTATGCCACTTTTCCTTTATTGTCATATTTTCTTTATTGCAGAAGTTTACGTTAAATTCCCCTTTGTTGATCACACTTGTCACTTTATATAACCTATCTTGTTTCCATGCAACTGCAATTAAACCCCTATCTTTACTAAAAACTTTTGCGCTGATGCCTTTTGCAATAATATCATGTTTCTCTGTGACTCTTGAAAAACTAATTAAATTCCTATCTAGATCTTTAATGTAAAATACATTTTTCATTTCAACTCGTTCTAATCTGTCAAACACTAAAAAATCGCTAATTACATTACCAACTTTAGTTGCCGTTAAAATCTTTCCGTTCGCGATTTTTACATTAATCGGTTCTTTTAACGTTACGCATTTAGAAAAATATTCCTCGTTATTAATTATATGATCTGTACAACCGCTATCTAACAACCAATTAATTTCAATCTGACCTGAATCCTGTGTTACACTGTTTACTTCCTTGGCGAAGACCTCTGTCACGAAACTGCTTGCGCCACTTACATTCTGATAAAACTGTTGTTCTCCACGGTTCCTACCACCATGGTCGTCCTGTCGGTAATGTCGGTCTCCTTGCTCGTTCTGTCGGTAAGATCGGTCGTGACCATAGCGACCGCCTCTGGACCCACGTGGTCCTCCTCTGCCTCCGCGATGTCCATTTTCATAACTTTGGTTGACATAACCTCCATAGTTACCTCGTGCTCTTCCGCCACGTCCCCGCGAACCTCGATGATTCTCAGTTTGTCGACATTCCCTCTTGAAGTGTCCTGGTTTACCACATCCGTAGCACACTTTTTGGCCGCTCGCACTAGGTCTCTTCTCCGAGATGAATGCATTTGATTTTACGCCCTCACTGTCCTGGTTCTCCTTGATGCTCTTCATCCTTATTTTTGCCTTCACGTACTCCGCAGTCCGGTCTTCCTTCTTCAAAACATCCACTAGATCTCCGATATAACTTAGTGACTCGGGCAGCGTTTTGAGCATGTAATTTAGTTTCTCTTCTTCGCTTACCTTGGCCCCGGCTGACTTCAGTTCGTTTATGTATTTCTCAAACACAGTGAAGAATTCATTTATGTCGCTGTAATTCTTTAATCTGAGTCCATCTAGTTTGTTCCTGCAGACAATCTGCAACGCTGTTGACTCTTTGGAGTATAGCTCGTCAAACTTCTTCATAACCTCGAAAGCACTTACTTTATCATTCACGAACTCTAGCTGCTTGTTAGTAATTGCACTAAAAATGCAATGCATCGCCTTCAGGTTCTGTTCTTCCCATTCTACGTCCTTGTCTTCTTCTCGCTTCGACCTCGTGGTCACCTCATGGCATTTTTTTAATTTCAAATAGATAGTTAACCTCGTTTTCCAGTTTGCGTAGTCCTCTCCATCAAAAGCTGGAATGTTCAGGTCGTCCATGTCGCAAACTTCCTCGAATCGACGGACACTGGGCTGAACTCCAATATAACCTCTTCAGCAATTCATCTGCATCCGGAAACCACGCTCTGCTACCATGTTAAAATAACTCTTGAGAACTACACTGCATTTCACTTTTATTTATAACAAAATACATATACATAAACTCTTATTGAACGTCTTTGACGGTCTTTTATAAACACTACATTGCTGCACAGTAAGACAAAAGGACGAATGAATGTGATCATTCGTTTACATACCAAAAACAGATGACGACAGTGTCGGCGCGTTCACAAACCTCAATCTCTCAATATATAGTACATTTTCAATAATATACTAGACGCAGATGGCGACACTGTCGACATGTTCACAAACTTCAACCTTACAATATAAATGTATATTTCCAACATAATTAACATGTCATTTCTGTATAGCATTTAATTATGTTTAATTATTTTCTGAAAGTTCGCTAAATTGCCACTTTGTCAAATTTGTGTCAGCACTGTTACTCTGTTTCAATGTGTATTTAGTATTGGTATGAGCTGATACCGTAATTCGGTAGCTCTTGAACTTTGAGTGCTAGCAAATTTTTGCTACCTGAGTAATTCTGTATTATTGCTGAATTTTGCATACGGCGAAAGTGGCGTTTAATTCAATCATTCACTTTTGGACAGCGGAGAATATTGTTGTCTATATTTTCATTGTATATGCTCCCTGCAGTCAAATAATTTGTAATATTATATTCAAAGTTCGGTTACGTGTCCATGCAACGGACCTTATTTCTTCCTAGATGACCCATTGACCCGATACCTGTGTTCCTACAATACATAGATATAAATAATTAGAAACCGATCTCCGCTCGAGTCATTGAAGGTTGTTCATATGTTGGCCTGTGCCTGGCCAGTGGCTCACCCTGCGGTCATTTCTAAGCCTTTCGTTCGCCTAGGCCGGCGAACTTGATAAAGTTTAGTATATATTTAAATTCTCGTTCCAACTACAACAGTTATACACAGAATTTCAGATGGAAGCGCCGAAATTAATATTTTTTCCAAATTTATCACGTAAAAGGGAGGGGGGGATATTTTGTACTTGATCACTAAAAGTTCCGTTTTGTTTCTCGTCTATCTCAGACTATATTCCACTGATTGGAGTCTGGTGTGCACATTTGAATTTCTCTTATAGTGTTGTATTTATAAACAGAATTTCAGATGGAAGCGCCGACTTTAATATTTTTCCACATTTGTCACGTAATGGGGGTATATTTTGTACTTGATCACTCGAGCCTCCGTTTTGTTTCCTGTCTACCTCCAAAACGATCTGTCTGATTGGAGTGAAGTTTGCACCTTTGAATTTCACTTAAGACTTGTATATATACACAGAACTTCTGATGGAAGCGCAGATATAATAATTTTTCCAAATTTGCCCCGTAATGAGGGGGTTCTTTGTATCTGATCACTCGAGGCTCTGTTTGGTTTCTCGTCTCTCTTCGAAATTACTTGTCTGATTGGAGTCTGGTTTGCAGCTTTGATTTTCTCTTAACGTGTTCTACTTGTGTACAGAATTTACAATGGAAGCGCCGAAATTAATATTTTTCCAAATTTGTCACGTAACGGGGGGGTATATTGTTACATGATCATTCGAAGCTCTATTTTGTTTCTCGTATTTCTCCGAATAAATGTCTGATAAGAGTCTGGCTTGCAGCTTTGAATTTCTTAAAGGGTTCTACTTTTATACAGAATTTTTGATGGAAGCGCCGAAATTAATATTTTTCGAAATTTTTCACGTAATGGGGTGGTATGTTGTACTTGAAGATTCGAAGATCTGTTATGTTTCTCGTCTATCTCCGAAAGTAATTGACTGATAGGGGTCTGGTTTGCAGTTTTTAATATCTCTTAACGTGTTCTATTTTTATACAGAGTTTCAGAAGGAAGAGCCGAAATTAATATTTTTCGAAATTAGTTACGTAATGGAGGGGGGGGGGGTATGTTGTACTTGATCATTCAAAGCTCTGTTTTGTTTCTCGTGTATCTCCGGTTGTAATCGTCTGATCGAGGTCTGGTTTGCAGCATTGAATTTCTCTTCACGGGTTCTACTTGTATACAGAATTTACGATGGAATAGCCGAAATTAATATTTTTCGAAATTAGTCACGTAATGGGGGGGGGGTATGTTGTACTTGATAATTCCAAGGTCTGTTTTGTTTCTCGTCTATCTCCGAAGGTAATCGACTGATAGGGGTCTGGTTTGCAGCTTTGAATTTCACTTAACGGGGTCTACTTGTATACAGAATTTACCAAGTAAGCGCCGAAATTAATATTTTTCGTATTTAGTCACGTAATATGGGGGGGTAGGTTTTACTCGAATTTTCGAAGCTCTGTTTTGTTTCTTGTCCATTTCTTAAAGTAACCGACTGACAGGGGTCTGGTTTGCAGCTTTGAATTTCTCTTAACGTGTTTTACTTGTATACAGAATTTACCATGAAAGCGCCGAAATTTAAATTTTTCCAAATTTGTCACGTAATGGGGGGTATGTTGTACGTGATTATTCAAGGCTCTTTTTTTTTCTCGTCTATCTCCTAAAGTAATCGACAGATAGGGGTCTCGTTTGCAGTTTTGAATTTCTCTTAACGTGTTCTACTTGTATAAAGAATTTAAGATGGAAGCGCCGAAATTAATTTTTTTTCGAAATTAGTTACGTAATCGGGGGGGGGGGGTATGTTGAACTTGTCATTCGATGATCGGTTTTGTATCTCCTATATCTCCGAAAATATGTCTGATAAGGGTCTGGCTTGCAGCTTTGAATTTCTTTTAAAGGGTTCTACTTTTATACAGAATTTTTTATGGAAGCGTCGAAATTAGTATTTTTCGAAATTAGTCACGTAATGGGTGGTGTGTTGTACTTGATAATTCGATGGTCTGTTTTGTTTCTCTTGTATCTCCGATAGAAATCGTCTGATAGGTGTCTGGTTTGCAGCTTTGAATTTCTCTTAACGGGGTCTACTTGTATACAGAATTTACCAAGTAAGCGCCGAAATTAATATTTTTCGTATTTAGTCACGTTTACTCTAATTTTCGAAGCTATGTTTTGTTTCTTGTCCATTTCTTAAAGTAACCGACTGATAGGGGTCTGGTTTGCAGCTTTGAATTTCTCTTAACGTGTTTTACTTGTATACAGAATTTACCATGAAAGCGCCGAAATTAATATTTATCCAAATTTGTCACGTAATAGGGGGGTATGTTGTACTTGATCATTCAAGGCTCTGATTTGTTTCTCGTCTATATCCTAAAGTAATCGACAGATAGGGGTCTGGTTTGCAGTTTTGAATTTCTGTAGACGTGTTCTACTTGTATACAGAATTAACGATGGAAGCGCCGAAATTAATATTTTTTCAAATTGGTCTCGTAATGGTCACAAATTGGTCACGTATTTTGTACTTGATCATTCAAGGCTCTTTTTTGTTTCTCGTCTATATCCTAAAGTAATCGACAGATAGGGGTCTGGTTTGCAGTTTTGAATTTCTCTTAACGTGTTTTACTTTTATACAGAGTTTCAGAAGGAAGAGCCGAAATTAAGATTATACAAATTACTCACGTAATGGGGGGGGGGGGTATGTTGTACTGTATAATTCGAAGGTCTGTTTTGTTTCTCGTCTATTTCCGAAAGTAATCGACTGATTGGGATCTGGTTTACAGATTTGAATTTCTCCTAACGTATTCTACTTGTATATAGAATTTATAATGAAAGCGCCGAAATTAATATTTTTCGAGATTAGTCACGTAATGGGGGGGGGTATGTTGTACTTGATAATTCGAAGCTCTGTTTTGTTTCTCTTGTATCTCCGATAGTAATCGTCTGATAAAGGTCTGGTTTGCAGCTTTGAATTTCTATTTACGGGTTCTACTTGTATACAGAATTTACGATGTAGTCGCCGAATTTATATTTTTCGAAATTAGTCACGTAATGGGGGCGTATGTTGTACTTCATCATTCGAAGGTCTGTTTTGTTTCACGTCTATCTCCGAAAGTAACCGTCTGATAGATGTATGGTTTGCTGCTTTGAATTTCCCTTAACGTGTTCTACTTGTATACAGAATTTCAGAAAGAAGCGCCGAAATTAATATTTTTCGAAATTTTTCACGCAATAAGTACGGTATGTGGTACTTGATCATTCAAAAGTCTGTTTTTTCTGGTTTATCTCCGAAAGTAATCGACTTATAAAGTTCTGATTTGCAGCTTTGATTTTCTCTCAACGTGTTCTGCTTTTGTACTGAGTTTCGGAAGGAAGCGCTGAAGTTAATATTATTCGAAATTTTCACGTAATCGGGGGGTATGTTGTACTTGTTCATTGTTTTGTTTCTTGTCTATCTCCGAAAACTATCGTCTGAGAGAGGTCTGCTTTGCAGCTTTGAATTTCTCTTAACGGGTTCTACCTTGATACAGAACTTAAGAAAGATGCGCCGAAACTAATATTTTTCGAAATTAGTCACGTAATGGGGTGGTATGTTGTACTTGATTTCTCGAAGATCTGTTTTGTTTCTCGTCTATCTAGGAAAGTAATCGACTGATAGGGGTCTGGTTCGCAGCTTTGAATTTCTCTTAGCGTGTTCTACTTTTATACAGAGTTTCAGAAGTAAGAGCCTAAATTAATATTTTTCGAAATTTGGCACGTAAGGGGGGGTCGTTTTCTAACTTGATCAGATGAGGTTCGTTTTGTTTCTCGACTACCTTGTAAACTATTCGTCTGATTGGAGTTTGCTTTGCATTAATGAATTTCTTTAAAGTGTTAGACATGTATACAGAATTAAAGATATCAGTGCTGAAATTAATTTTTTCGAAATTTGGCACGTAAGGGTGGGTCGTTTTGTAACTTGATCATTTGAGGTTGATTTTGTTTTTCGTCTATCTCGGAAACTATTCGTCTGATTGGAGTTTGCTTTGCACCGATGAATTTCTTTTAATGTGTTCTACTTGTATACATAATTACAGATCGCAATGCTGAAATTATTTTTTTTCGAAATTTGGCACGTAAGGGGGGGTCGTTTTGTAACTTGATCATTTGAGGTGTATTTTGATTTTCGTCTATCTCGGAAACTGTTCGCCTGATTGGAGTTTGCTTTGCACCGATGAATTTCTTTTAATGAGTTCTACTTGTTTACAGAATTACAGATCGCAGTGCTGAAATTAATTTTTTTCGAAATTTGGCACGTAAGGGAGGGTCGTTTTGTAACTCTATCGTTTGAGGTGTATTTTGTTTTTCGTCTCTCTCGGAAACTATTCGTCTGATTGGTGTGTGCTTTGCACTGATGAATTTCTTTTAGTGTGTTCTATTTGTATACAGAATTACAGATCGCAGTGCTGAAATTAATTTTTTTCGATATTTGGCACGTAAGGGGGGGTCGTTTTGTAACTTGATCATTTGAGGTTGATTTTTTTTATCGTCTATCTCTGAAACTATTCGTCTGATTGGAGTTTGCTTTGCACCGATGAATTTCTTTTAATGTGTTCTACTTGTATACAGAATTACAGATCGCAGTGCTGAAATTAATTTTTTTCGAAATTTGGCACGTAAGGGGGGGGGTCGTTGTGTAACTTGATCATTTGAGGTTGATTTTGTTTTTCGTCTATCTCGGAAACTATTCGTCTGATAGGAGTTTGCTTTGCACCGATGAATTTCTTTTAATGTGTTCTACTTGTATACAGAATTACAGATCGCAGTGCTGAAATTAATTTTTTTCGAAATTTGGCACGTAAGGGGGGGGGGGCCTTTTATTAACATGATCATTTCAGGTTGATTTTTTTTTCGTCTATCTCGGAAACTATTCGTCTGATTGGAGTTTGCTTTGCACCGATGAATTTCTTATGTGTTGTATCATGTTATGTGTTGTATAATGTGTGTAAAATCGAAAAATATAAAAAATCGAAAAATATAAAAATTCAAAAAATATAATAATTCGAAAAATATTTAAAAATCGAAAAATATAAAAATTAGAAAAATATAAAAAATCGAAAAATATAAAAAATCGAAAAATATAAACATTCGAAAAATATAAAAAATCAAAAAAAATTCAAAAATAAAAATTTCAAAAACATTGAAATCGAAATTTTTAATGAGAAAAAATATTAACGAACGACGCATACGAACGACAAGCAACGAGCCATTCTTTACGTGCGACCAGCGACAAACGACGAGCGACGAGTGACGAGTGACAAGCCACCAGCGACTGGCTACGAACGACGAGCTAAGTACGAAGGAAGATGAGACATAAAAAACACAACAGAAAAGAAAAATCTAAAATTTTGCAAAAACGAAAAATATAAAAATTCAAAAATATAAAAATTCGAAAAATACAAAAAATCGAAAAATATAAAAAATCGAAAATTATAAAAATTCGAAAAATATAAAAATTCGAAAAATATAAAAATTAAAAAAAATTAAAAAATCGAAAAATATAAAAATTCGAAAAATATAAAAAATCGAAAAATATAAATATTCAAAAAAATTAATATCTGTCTAAAATTTTGAATGAGAAAAATAATAACGAACGACGAGCAACGAGCCGTTATTGACGTGCGACCAGCGACAAACGAATAGCGACGAGTGACAAGCCACCATCGACTGGCTACGAACGACGAGCGAAGTACGAAGGAAGATGAAACAAAACACAAAAGTAAAGAAAAATCTAAAATTTTGAAAAATATAAAAATTCACAATTAAAAAATTCGAAAAATATAAAAATTCAAAAAATATAAAAATTCAAAAATATAAATATTCAAAATAATAAAAATTCAAAAATATAAAAAAATTAAAAATATAAAAATTCAAAAATATAAAAATTCAAAAATATAAAAGTTCAAAAATATAAAAATTCAAAAATATAAAATACAAAAAAAATTTTGAACCAAAAGTCTAAAATTTTTAATAAAGAAAAAATATTAACAACGAACGACGCATTCGAACGAGCAACGAGCCATTGACGTGCGACCAGCGACAAACGACGAGCGACGAGTGCCAAGCCACCAGCGACTGGCTACGAACGACGAGCGAAGTACGAAGGAAGATGAGACATAAAACACTCAAAGAAAAGAAAAATCTAAAATTTTGAAAAAACTAAAAATATAAACATGCCAAAATTAAAAATTCGAAAAATATAAAAAATCGAAAAACATAAAAATTGGAAAAATCTAAAAAAATCGAAAAATTATAAAATTCAAAAAATATAAAAACTCAAAAATATAAAATTCAAAAAGTTTAGAATCGAAAGTAAAATTTTTAAAGAAAAAAAATATTAATGAACAACGAACGACGCATACGAACGACGAGCAACGAGCTATTATTGACGTGCGACCAGCGACAAACGACGAGCGACGAGTGACAAGCCACCAGCGACTGGTTATGAACGACGAGCGAAGTACGAAGGAAGATGACACATATAAAACACAAAAGAAAAGAAAAATTTAAAATTAAAAAAACGAAAAATATAAAAATTCAAAAATATAAAAATTCAAAAATATAAAAATTAAAAAATATTAAAATTCGAAAAATATAAAAATCGAAAAATAAAAAAATTCAAAAATATAAAAATTCAAAAAATATAAAACTTCGAAAAATATAAATAATCGAAAGATATAAAAAATCGAAAAATATAGAAAATCGAAAAATATAAAATTCGAAACAAATATTCAATAATATAAATTTCAAAAAATGAAAATTAAAAGTCTAAAATTTTGAAAGAGAAAAAATATTAACGAACAACGAACGACGCGTACGAACGACGACGACCAACGAACCATTATTGACGTGCGACAAGCGACACACGACGAGGGACGAGTGACGAGTGTCAAGCCACCAGCGACTGGCTACGAACAACGAGCGAAGTACGAAGGAAGATGAGACATAAAAAACACAAAAGAAAAGAAAAATCTAAAATTTTGAAAAAACAAAAAAAATAAAAATTCAAAAATACAAAAATTCGATAAATATAAAAAATCAAAAAAGTATAAAAATTCGAAAAATATAAAAATTCGAAAAATATAAAAATTCGAAAAATATAAAAATTCCAAAAATTTAAAAATTCGAAAAATATAAAAATTCGAAAAATATAAAATTCAAAAAAATTTAGAATCAAAAGTCTATAGTTTTGAAAAAAAATATTAATGAACAACGAACGACGCATACGAACGACGAGCAACGAGCCATGACGTGCGACGTGACGTGCGACCAGCGACAAACGACCATTGACGTGCGACCAGCGACAAACGACGAGCGACGAGTGACAAGCCACAAGCGACTGGCTACGAACGTCGAGCGAAGTACGAAGGAAGATGAGACATAAAAACACACAAAAGAAAAAATCTTAAAAATTTTGAAAAAACGAAAAATATAAAAATTCGAAAATATAAAAATTCGAAAAATATAAAAAATGGAAAAAATAAAAAATTCGAAAAATATAAAAATTCGAAAAATATAAAAAATCGAAAAATATAAAAATCGAAAAATATAAAAAATCGAAAAATGTAAAAAATCAAAAAATATAAAAAATCAAAAAATATAAAAAATCGAAAAATTTAAAAATTCAAAAATATAAATTTCAAAAAAATTAAAATCTGTCTAAAATTTTGAAAGAGAAAAAATATTAACGAACGACGAGCAACGAGCCATTATTGACGTGCGACCAGCGACAAACGAGCGACGAGTGACAGGCCACTAGCGACTGGCTACGAACGACGAGCGAAGTACGAAGGAAGATGAGACAAAACACAAAAGAAAAGAAAAATCTAAAATATTGAAAAAACCGAAAAATATAAAAATTCGAAAATATAAGAAATCGAAAAATATAAAAATTTGAAAAATATAAAAATTAGAAAAATATAAAATTTGGAAAAATATAAAAAGTTGATATATTTAAAAAATCGAAAAATATAAAAAATCGAAAAATATAAAAAATCGAAAAATATAAAAATCGAAAGATATAAAAAATCGAAAAATATAAAAATTCGAAAAATATAAAAAATCGAAAAATATAAAAATCGAAAAATATAAAAAGTCGAAAAATATAAAAATTCGAAAAACTAAAAATCGAAAAATATAAAAAATCGAAAAATATAAAAAATCGAAAAATATAAAAAATCGAAACGAGTACGATAAAATTTAAAATTTACGTAATAAAATTTAAAATTTTGAAAACACGAAAAATATAAAAATGCAAAAATATAAAAATTTGAAAAATATAAAAACTCGAAAAATATAAAAATTCGAAAAATATAAAAAAATCGAAAAATATAAAATTCGAAAAATATAAAAATTTAAAAATATAAAATTAAAAAAAATTAGAATCAAAAGTCTAAAATTTTGAAAGAAAAAAATAATAATGAACAACGAACGACGCATACGAACGACGAGCAACGAGCCATTATTGACGCGCGACCAACGACAAACGACGAGCGACGAGTGACTAGCCACCAGCGACTGGCTACGAACGACGAGCGAAGTACGAAGGAAGATGAGACATAAAACACACAAAAGAAAATAAAAATCTTAAAAATTTTGAAAAAACGAAAAATATAAAAATTCGGAAATATAAAAATTCGAAAAATATAAAAAATCGAAAAATATAAAAATTCGAAAAATATAAAAAATCGAAAAATATAAAAATTTGAAAAATATAAAAATTCGAAAAATATAAAAAATCGATAAATATAAAAAATTGAAAAATATAAAAAATCGAAAATATAAAAATTCGAAAAATATAAAAATTAAAAAATATAAATTTCAAAAAAATTAAAATCAAAAATCTAAATTTTGAAAGAGAAAAAATATTAACGAACAATGTACGACGCATACGAACGACGAGCAACGAGCCATTATTGACGTGCGACCAGCGACAAACGACGAGCGACGAGTGACAAGCCACCAGCGACTGGCACGAGCGAAGTCCGAAGGAAGATGAGACATAAAACACAAAAGAAAAGAAAAATCTAAAATTTTGAAAAAACGAAAAATATAAAAATTCAAAAATATAAATATTCGAAAAATATAAAAAATCGAAAAATATAAAAATTCGAAATATATAAAAATTCGAAAAATATAAAAATTCAATAATATAAATTTCAAAAAAATGAAAATCAAAAGTCTAAAATTTTGAAAGAGAAAAAATATTAACGAACAACGAACGACGCGTACGAACGACGAGCAAGGAGCCATTATTGACGTGTGACCAGCGACAAACGACGAGCGACGAGTGACAAGCCACCAGCGACTGGGTACAAACGAAAAGCGAAGTACGAAGGAAGATGAGACATAAAACACACAAAAGAAAAGAAAAATGTAAAATTTTGAAAAAACAAAAAATACAAAAATTCAAAAATATAAAAATTCAAAAATATAAAAATTCAAAATATAAAATTAAAAAAAATAGTATCAAAAGTCTAAAATTTTTGAAAGAGAAAAAATATTAACAACGAACGACGCATACGAACGACGAGCAACGAGCCATTATTGACGTGCGACCAGCGACAAACGACGAGCGACGAGTGTCAAGCCACCAGCGACTGGCTACCAACGACGAGCGAAGTACGAAGGAAGATGAGACATAAAACACTCAAAGAAAAGAAAAATCTAAAATTTTGAAAAAACGAAAAATATAAAAATGCAAAAATATAAAAATTCGAAAAATATAAAAAATCTAAAAATATAAAATTCGAAAAATATAAAAATTTAAAAATATAAAATTCAAAAAAATTTAGAATCAAAAGTCTAAAATTTTGAAAGAAAAAAATATTAACGAAAACGAACGACGCATACGAACGACGAGCAACGAGCCATTATTGACGTGCGACCAGCGACAAACGACGAGCGACCAGTGACAAGCCACCAGCGACTGGCTACGAACGACGAGCGAAGTACGAAGGAAGATGAGACATAAAACACACAAAAGAATAGAAAAATCTAAAATTTTGAAAAAACGAAAAATATAAAAATTCGGAAATATAAAAATTCGAAAAATATAAAAAATCGAAAAATATAAAAATTCGAAAAATATAAAAATTCGAAAAATATAAAAATCGAAAAATATAAAAAATCGAAAAATATAAAGACTATAAAAATATAAAAATTCAAAAATATAAATTTCAAAAAAATTAAAATCAAAAATCTAAAATTTTGAAAGAGAAAAAATATTAACGAACAACGAACGACGCTTACGAACGACGAGCAACGAGCCATTGTTTACGTGCGACCAGGGACAAACGACGAGCGACGAGTGACAAGGCACCAGCGACTGGCTACGAATGACGAGCGAAGTACGAAGGAAGATGAGACATAAAACACTCAAAGAAAAGAAAAATCTAAAATTTTGAAATCGAAAAATATGAAAATTCAAAAATTAAAAAGTTCAAAAATATAAAAATTCGAAAAATATAAAAATTCGATAAATATAAAAAATCGAAAAATATAAAAAATCGAAAAATATAAAAATTCGAAAAATATAAAAATTCAAAAATATAAATTAAAAAAATTAAAATCTGTCTAAAATTTTGAAAGAGAAAAAATATTAACGAACGACGAGCAAGGAGCCATTATTGACGTGCGACCAGCGACAAACGACGAGCGACGAGTGACAAGCCACCAGCGACTGGCTACAAACGACGAGCGAAGTACGAAGGAAGATGAGACATAAGACACACAAAAGAAAAGAAAAATCTAAAATTTTGAAAAAAACGAAAAATATAAAAATTTAAAAATATAAATATTTGAAAAATATAACCAGCGACAAACGACGAGGGACAAGCCACCAGCGACTGGCTACGAACGACGAGCGAAGTACGAAGGAAGATCAGATGCACAAAAGAAAAGAAAAATCTAAAATTTTGAAAATACTTTTCAAAGAGACGAGACGAAACGAGACGAGACGAGAAGACTCCTTTAATTTTTCACTTTCATTTTCAACATTCTGGAAATTTAATTGTCCACTCCAAAGAAAATTCTGTCACATACTGAGAGAACAGGAAGTAGAATGTTTGATCAATTTTTATGTTAAGGTAAAGGAGCTAAAGGAGCACACAGGCACGGCATAGCTGGGCTATGCCTGTACCCTTCACCAATATTCTTTGCTTCTACACTAGCCTCCATATTTTATTAGTATAAGTTCACATTCAAATCTAATAAAGCTTACTTCTGCTTACATACTTGTTCTTTATTTCCCTTATTTCCCTTAGGATAAGTTAAGTTTACAGATTCATTGCAACAGGTGACTTAAATTTAGACTGAAAGGGAACTAAATAACTTACTAGGCAAGAGAAATCACTTGGAACTTGTCATTTTGGGTAAACTACATGAAGGATCTTAAGGAAATATAAGGCAATGGGTATTAAAAAAATCATTAACACTAAGTTGACTTTAAACATTGCAATAGTGAGCCACTGACCAGCTAGACTTCACTAATTTTTGTGGTTATAAAGATAAATAATAGATTAAGGAATCGATAAGCTAGAGAAGCACTTTGCAACACCAACAGTGACTCTCCACATTGACTGGGAAACAGTCAAAGGCAACAAACATTCTTAGAGAAATGGAGAATATACCAGTGATTGATAAATTTAAGCAGACATTTAAGATAGATAGATAGGAAATGGCAATTTAAGATATGACAACTTGAGACATTGGAGTGCTAGTGCACAACTTGCTTTCACATAAATGTACAGACTCTCATTTGAACTAATTAAACCTAACATAGAACTCAAACTTGTGAATTACAACTATGAACTTGCTATGCAAGACCTTTAAAAATATAGAAATAAAAGTCAAGCGAAAAAAAGTACATACCCTTCAAATATTCATTAACCCAAAATATTACACAGCACTGCTATGTATATACATTTGTATATATCACCTGAAAAAAAAATTACCTCCACTAGCAAAATTACGCACTTTACACTCTAAACTCATAAGTCATTTCATTTCATTTTCTGCATCTTACACTGCCTCAAACTAGGGTTGAAATTGTTTGGTATTTAAAGTTTATTATAAATTAAATACTAGGCTTAACTTTTCAATCACTATTTATTTAATTTATAAATTTCCAAAAATACAACATTCTACAATATATTTCATATTCAAATCAGTAAAGAAATCTTTCTTCCTGTTCCACATCTCTTCTCATCTTCACATCACATTCACTCACATAATCTATAAACAAAAAATAAAAACATACATCAAAATATGGAAATAAACATCACATTACTCCACCTTTGTTAATTCATACACATTATTGCTCAATGGAACCAACAAGAAACGTTATTCATACAGAACAACAAAATTGCCTTTGCAGAAATGATAAATATTTATTTATGCTTTCACAACCAAGCTTCAACTCAACACTGTTACATAAACAGCCTCACTGTCTTATATGGTAGGCAAATTAACTGACAATATTACCCAAAACTAGCTATGGTAACTAATATTTTTTTAAGCTTGCACTAACAAGCTTCAACTCAACAAACAATTCTTAAATATAACAAGTCTAATTATCGGCCCACTCTTTTCACAGTTATGAACATGAAAATATGAAACAAATCAACTGAATAACACAACTGTTTACATACATTGTCCCCATACATCTAGTGCAAGTACCTATAACACATAATACAAGTATTAATTAATGGACAACACTAATACACATAATATTGAAACTGCTACAAAAAAACAATATTAACCCAGCTAAGAGGTTCTTTATTTAATGAATCCAATCAAGAACATACAATTGTCCAATGTCACTCCGTAATGTTTTCTTTTATAAACATAAATAAATTGCCCATACTCCAGGTTAGGTTTACTATTACAGATATCTACTTCACACAGCAAGAACAATTATCAAATAACAGGGATAATGATCACTACATGCAACATTACACACATGATCAATAAACTACAAACACAATTAATCAAGATAAATAGAACAATAGCAATAATAACAGAAATAAAAAGAAAATAAAGGGCTCTAGGGAAATTAATCACTATTTCATCATATGTTATTCAAGAGTGGAAGGAAAGGAGTGGGCCAACTCATAAAAGATAAGCTATCAAATAATATATTATACTTCATGAATTAAAATAAAAAAGAACTATAACAATAGTAACACTGGAAGTTGAGTCGAGTCATATAAAACAACAGTAATACAATTGTGGACTATCCACCTGCTAGACACGATACTAAGCAAACAACGAAATTACAGAAAATAGATAAACTAAACAAACACAACATTAATAATGTTAAAATTGTATATTCACAACAAAAGCAACAACTACATGGAACATAAAGAATTAACAGCCCATGTAATGAAGCAACTCAATGTGACAAAATTATTATTATTATTATTATTATTATTATTATTATTATTATTATTATTATTATTATTATTATTATTATTATTATTTTTGTTAGTTTGAAGGCTTGGCATCTAAGGCCTTTAGCCTTTTTACTGATTGATGTTATGATTAATCATATATTAACTCTAAATTTTGAAGAAAAGATTGGCTTCTTTCAAGAACATTGTTTTGTCAGTTGCTGTCTTGTCGGTGCCGAGATCTATCTTCATGTTGCCTCTCATGCCGCATCTGTGTCTAAGTCTTGAGAGATTACGCAGTCTGTCAGGATATGTTTCACTGTCAGTAGTCTTCCGCAGCTGCAGATGGGTTGTTCTTCATTTCATAACATGTATGATGAAGTCATTCTTGCATGGCCTATTCTTAGTCGGGTTATGCACACTTGTTCTCGTCGAGGGTAGCTGACATTTGGTGACCATTTACTGATATTTTGTTTAATGGGGTGTAGTTTCGTGTGAAGACTGTTCCACGTGGTCTGCCATTCTGTGAGGATGTACTTCGAGACAGCATTTCTTGCATCCTGAGGTCGTATTTCAATATCTATTTCTGATTGGATGTTCCGGCATTTCGTGCTGCAGTATCGGCTTCTTCATTGCCTAGGATACCCACGTGTCCAGGGCACCAGATAAACGTAACTGATGCTCCTCGCTGCTCTAATTTATGGCATGCTATGAGAATCATTTGTAGCAGTGGATCTACAGTTTGGCGCCTGTCTATTGCAGTGAGAAGACTTAGAGAGTCTGTGCAGATGACGAACCTTCCTGAATCGAGAGTTTCACAGTGTCGCAAAGACTGCAATACTGCATATAATTCGGCAGTGTACACACTTGCTTCAGGTGGAAGCGCCCAAGCCCTCGACAAGTTCTCAGTTACAAATGCGCATCCAACCTGATGTTTTGTTTTTGAACCATCTGTGTAGATTATGATGTGATTTGGCATGTATTCTTCGAGAACTGATTGAAATCTAACTTTTAAATCTATGGGAAGGCATTCTGTTTTCTTTACACTGGTAGTATCGAGTCTTACTTCTGGCATTTTCAACATCCAATCTGGAATTTCATATGGTTCGTATTTCAAAACTGGTGGTAGGACGATGTTGTAAAATTTGGCTATCTCGATTGCGCGGATGTTGGCTGGACGAGTAGCTGAAAGTCTTCGATCGTAAATATTTACTAGCTTAGGTCGAGTCATCAATGAGTGGTTTAAATGTTTCGGTAGAGACAGCAATTTTGATCTATAGTTGAGTAGCATTGTTTGTCGTCTGTGATGTAGCGACATGGTGCTGGTTTCACAGTAGAGGCTTGAGGAAGGACTAGTGCGGAACGCGCCAGATGCATATCGGAGGCCTGCATTGCGAACGGGGTCTAGTTTCCTTAAGCTTGATTTTCTGGCTGAGGAGTACACTGCACATCCATAATCTATTTTGGACATCACCATGGATTTGTACAGGCGGAGTAAGATGTCTCTATCTGCTCCCCAATTTATATGGGAAATGCATCTTATTACATTCAGAGCTGTTTTGCATCTACGCAAGGTGTATTCTATATGCTGTTTCCATGTTAAATGCTTATCAAAAATCAAACCAAGGAATTTTGCCGTTTCATTGTATGTCAGTTGAACACCATTCAGCGTCAGCTCTGGATCTCTGTAACTTTTTCTTTTCCTACTGAAGTGAACGCATTTCGTTTTGGCTGCTGTAAATGAGAAACCAATGTTGTTTGCGTTCTGTACTAATTTATTGATGGCATTTTGCATTTTGAATTTGACCATTCCCAGTGATTTGGCTGAGTAAAATATAGCAATGTCATCTACATACATGCATTTTCCTATTGACGCTTCTATGCCGTCAAACATCCTGTTAATCGCTATGATAAAGAGCGTGCCACTCAATGGAGAGCCTTGCGGTACACCTTTCTCTAGTACGTAGCTTTCTGAGATAGACTGCCCAACGCGAACTTTGAAAGATCTGGTACTAAGGAAGCTGGATATGAATTTTGGTAGATATCCTCTTATTTGCCAGTTATATAGTTGTCTCAGAATGTTATGTCGCCAGGTCTTATCGAAAGCTTTTTCCAGGTCAAAGAATACGGTAACCATATGTTTTCTTTTGATGAAGTTATTCTGAATTGCATTTTCTAGATATATTAGCTGATCGATTGTAGAGTGATGTTGTCTGTATCCGCACTGGTGTATGTTTAGGAGGTTGTTTCTTTCGAGACACCATGTTAGCAGGGTGTTGACAATTTTTTCCAAGATTTTTCCTAGACAGCATGTCAGCGATACCGGGCGATAGTTTTCAGGATTTAGTGGATCCTTGCCTGCCTTTAAAATCGGAATTACTATCGCTTCTTTCCAGACTTTGGGGTAATTGCTTTGTGTCCAAATGTTATTATATATATTTAGCAGAGTGGTCAGTATTTTCTTCGGTAATCGACGTAGTATGCTGTAAGGGATATTGTCCGATCCTGCTGCGGTGTCTCCAGCTGCATTTATGGCGTCTTGCAATTCTCTCCATGTGAAAAGAGCGTTATATGGCTTATCTATATTGGTTGTAAAGTCAAGTACTTGTTCTTCTTCTTCTTTCTTTTTGTCGAGAAAGTCTTTAGGATAGCTATTTGTGCCACTGGCTTTGGAGTATTGGGTCGCTAATGCATTGGCTATTTCGTCAGGGTTGCATATTAGTTGTCCTTCGTGTTCAATGCATGTTATTGGACTGAAAACATTTTTCCCAGCTATTGACTTGATTTTCTGCCATATTTCCGTGACTTTGGTCGTCCGAGTTATGGTGGTTACGTACTTTTCCCAGCTTGATCGTTTTGCTGTTAGTATTTTTCTGCGAGCGAGCGCACGCAGACGCTTGAAAGCAATAAGATTGTCTTGGGTTGGTGTACGTCTATATCTGTTGAGGGCTTTTCTTTTCTCCCTTATTGCTTCTTTGGTCTCCGTATTCCACCATGGTACTGGAATCCTAGATGAGCGGCCACTGGTCTGTTGAATGTATTGTACAGCGGAAGATATGACAGTGTTGGTAAAGTCTGTAACGTCTTCCTCGGAGTTTCCACTGACATTTATTGGTGGTATATGTCTGGTGAAGCTGGACCAGTCTGCGCGGTTGGTACACCAACGTTTTGGTAAGTGAACTGTGTTCTTTGGCATGTTTGATGATATCAACAGAGGAAAGTGATCGCTCTGATGAAGATCTGGCAGTGGTTTCCACGTCAACCGAGTTGAAAGATTTGGACTACATATTGAGAGATCTATGGCTGTGAATGATCCATTTCTAGCATTAAAATGAGTGCTTGCTCCTGTGTTTAAAAGTACGTATTCGTTGTTAAGTAGCAGGTCATCGATTCTGCGACCGGAGTCATTTGTCCTAGAACAGCCCCATGTGGTACTGTGAGCATTGAAGTCGCCTAGAATTAGAAATGGAGTCTGTAGTTGATCGATCAGGTCTTGTAGATCTTCATTTCGCCATGAGGCATCGGGTAAGTATATGCAACATACCGTCATCTTCAATGGCTTGTACAGGGTTACAGCTACTGCTTGTAGAGATGTGTTGAGCTCAAGACGACTAGCAGGATGAGTATTGCTGATCAATATGGCAACACCACCTCTAGCTCGTCTATCAGGTTCTACGTCACTGCGAAAGGTTTTATAGCCTCTAAAATTGAAACGGTCTTCTGGTTTAAAATGAGTTTCTTGCAAGCACACACACATTGGTGTGTGATTGGCCAGTAGCAATTTCAGCTCACAGTAATGCGAGATACAGCCGTTGATATTCCATTGAATTATATTTTCCATGGTTGGAATGGGGTTTTTCTGCTGTAGGATGCGTAGATCTTGCTTATTTTCTTGGTTTTCCTTTTGGCCATCCTTTCTTCTTTCTCTTCTTACGCGGGGTATTACATAGATCGATGGATTGGTAATCATTATTTTCAGCACTTACCATCGAACTTGTCTCAGAGCCAGTGGTCGCGTCTTGATCGTTGGTCATTGATTTCATTTTTTGTTTGAGGAAGTTGTCCTCGGTGTGCTTAGGAGAACGAGGCGATCGACTTCGATAGCCTGTTGTCGACACTTCTTTGTTGGGTATGTCTGCAGGCGCAGCTACTGGATTTCTGTCTGCCTCATTTGGTGGGGGTCTTGAAGATTCCCTATCATTTACCTTTTCACTTTGAGTGTTTGTGGTTAAGTCTTTTGTGTTGATTTTGTTATTGTGAATTTCGTTGAAGTACTTTTCTATGCATCGGGTTATTGCAGGCATTAGTTCTTTCACTACTAAAGAAGGTAAATTTGTGTTTTTAGTAACTGCTTCCACGTATGTAAGATTTCCTTTATTTTCGGGACACACGAGTTTTTTTGCTTCAGGATAGCTGATCTTCTGTCTGGCTTTAACTTGTTGTATTGCTGCCTCCTGCTTATATACAGGGCAGTCTCTCGACCTCGATGAATGTTGTCCACTGCAATTAATGCATTTGATAGGATCTAGGCATGGATCATCACTATGAAATGGCTTACCACAATGGCATACTTTGATTCTCGCACATCTAGATGCTGGGTGTCCAAATCGTAAACATTGGAAACACTGCATTGGTTGAGGAATGAACATTCGTACGGTTAGACGATGAATGCCTGCTTTAATCTTCTCTGGTAACGTACAACGCTTGAACGTCAGGATATGGGACGCAGAAGGAATTATCTGCCCATCCCGCCTCATTGTTAGCCTACGACAGGCAATGACTCCTTGAGAAGCTAGTTCTTGAACTATTTCCTCTTCACTGCAGTTTAGTAAGTCACTACAAACTACAACACCTTTGCAGGTATTCAGTGTGCCGTGAGCACTTACTTCAACATCTATAGTGCCTATTTTCTTCAATTCTAGTAACTTTTTACCTTGATTGTCATTAACTGTTTCTACCAAGAGTCCAGATGAAGTTTTCTGTATACCTTTTACGGCAGATCCAGCGCAGGTGCTAATACTCCTCTCTATTATAAACGGGCTCACTTTATCAAAATTTCCTTCAGTTCTTTTTACTGTAAGGTACTTTAGTACCGCTGCGGTGTTCTTGAACAGGTCATCATAGTTTGTTGATTTTCCAACTTTCATTCTTTTAGCATTAAACTCCGGGCTTTTTTCTGGACGAGGGTTTTTAAAGGTTCCCTCAACCCTAGGTTCGCAGACTTCCATACGAGTCCCGCGAAGCTTGCTATCACTCGTAGCACTATCTGCCAGCGGTGCCGAGTGATCCGCACCCCTGGCATTGCAGTCGCTGGGTGACGACGCTCGGTGGCCTGCTTGCGCACCACCGACCGCCGGTACTGGGGCTCCGATCCCCTGCACCGTAACTGTTGATCCTGACAGATCCTCCATCTTGGGTTTTTTCTTCAGGGTCACCTTCCCCTAGCGTGTTTGAGCTACCGCCAGCTTAAAGAAACGGAAGGAACAAGGGGGGACAGAGAAGACAGAGTTAGAATAGAAGGGTAGAATGGAAACGACTCCCTAGCCCTCGCAACCTAATAGCGTCGGGGCGGAAACACAAGAGTTGGCCGATACAAGATTGGCCTACAGGACAGAAAACAGATGTGTGCCACAAGTAAGTGGAAGCAATGACACACAGAGTTAGTGGAAATGACGGGATGTTTTAAGGGAGTGACAGCGGACAGCTGCTCCGATTAGTCGCCTTCTACGACAGGGGGAGGTCCCGTGGTGCTATTCTACTAAAATCCCCGACACCACACGGGGTATTATTATTATTATTATTATTATTATTATTATTATTATTATTATTATTATTATTATTATTATTATTATTATTATTATTAACCTTTTAAATTACTTAACACTGCACAAGAATCAAATTACTCATATAAAAGCACATATAAAAGCTATGGGAATGCTACACAAACAACACCAGACACTAAAAATAGTAATATGTGGCCCAATTATACAACGGGTAACAAATTTCACTTATTTTGGAAAAAGATTGCCTTTAGAAAATTAACATTTTCAAATTAACTTTTACTGCACATAACAAGATTCAAGAATGCATCGAAAGGCTTTTTAAACAAATGACACCTGAAACAATATTATGAGTCCACAATATCTAAACCAACCATACAACATGGCGGCAAAGCCTGGGTGCTAAATAAGAATCAAACACCGCAACCAGCACAAATGCCAGATTTCAGATCAATTTTCAAGATGAACGGGAAAGCACAGAGTTGGATACCAAAATATTCAGAAGAGACTGAAAACAAAAATACGTCAAGGAAATACAAGTTAACCAAAGAAAATGGTAAAAACACACCGAGAATGAGCTCAAACAAATCTGTTAACTACATACTCTCATACAATCCGAAACAACGAGAAAAGAGAAGGGAGTGGAGAGGGGGATGTATTCGTAGGCTTGCGCGGCCAGTCATTGGATACGTCAGCTCGATCGACTGAGACGCGGCTCACCCCGGACAGCCAAGTATCCAGTAGTAAAATATATTTTTTGGATCAAGTGGCAGGGTTAACAGGAAAAGGGACAAATAAGTAACGAGTTGGCTCAAAGGGATATGGTCATATTACTGCAGGAACATGATTAAATGATAACAAATTATTGCTATAATACATTGCACAAGTTTATTCAAGGAGAAAAATATACTTTGTTACTTCAGACGGGAATGTAAGGAATTTCCTTAAAAGAACGATAGCGAGATCTAGTTTACAGAAGTCTGTAGAAGGGCATGTTCACCAGATAAAATTACTATCCAGCTCAGCGAGTAGCATTGAACAGAAACTAGGTTTCCAATATACAGTGTGATCACCACTCACTTTTGCATGTATCGGTCCAGATTGTGTATCCTAAAAATAGAAAGCTTAAACGCAAAGTCTTGATAAACAACGTAGATGAAACTTTGTCAAGGAACAGATCCTTCTGCTGCCACTACAAATCAAAACTTAAAACAGCCCTCCGAATTAATTGACGGGGTAAACGACACTATTCTGCTTTCTGAAAACCGTTATGTATCAACATTTCGAGGTAGTGCACTTGACCTGTGTGCGGCGAAGGTAAATTTTTTGCGTATGTCTTAAGTGTGATATTGTGTAGCTGCGTTTAGTTCATTTGTAGTGTTGAGTACTTTTGTTAGATTCATTGGTGTTAGTGTGATTGGCTTTAAAAAAGAATTCGGTCAATAATATACAGGGTAACGATTTGGATCTTCATTCGGGAATACAAGTTAGTCCATATAGAGAGGGATCAACATACCTTTCAAGAAATTTTAAAAACTTTTATTAAATTAAATTCGATGAAATATCATGAGTAGGATGGGTAAAATTCAATGAAAACAAAAACAATTGTCAAACTTTGGGAACTCGAACGTACAGAATACGTGAATAAAATTCATTTGGACGTGATATTTTCCACAATAGAAAATCAAACTTTTCTTCAAAAGTTATTTACACGATTACACATTTACGACATCATTAGAAAAGACAATAGATTACATTGCTACAAGATCATGTTTTCACCGAATATCGCATTGGAGTCAAAATATAAAAATTAGAACAGGTTATGTTGATAGATTAAATATTTCTTGCCAGATTTGAGAGAGTAAAGACAAGTCGCCGTGACCGGCATACAAAATGTTTCGAAAGAGTTTAAAAAAATGTCTCAATTTAGCACACCAAGAACGTGTGGCCATAACGGCATAATTTCTGTAATAAGATTTCGTAAGAACTTGCTTTGATATGTTGGACGAAGAAGGTATGGTCCACGAGAAGTAAAATATACGAAAAAAATAAAAAGTAAATTTAATAGGCATAAGATTTAATCGCAAACGTAAAAGAACACATTTACTGAAACATTAAGTACGCAAACGTTAGATAAAACTTGGTAAATCTAAGCACTCGGCATAACTCGGTAGACAAACCGAGTGTGTATCTTCAAGAAATGCTAAAAGGAAGTTACCAAACAAATTTTAAAAAAATCTTGATTTCTGCGCTTCCATCTGAAATTCTGGGCGCAGAAACAACACTTAACAAAAAAATTATAAATTGCAAAACAGACTCCGATCAGACAAAAACTTTCGGAGATAGACGAGAAACAAAACGGAGCCTCCAGTGATCAAGAACAAAAAACCCCACTATTACGTGACAAATTTGGAAAAATATTAATTTCGGCGCTTCCATCCAAAAATCAGCGTTCGAGGAGTACAATTAAAAAAATTAAAAGGTGTAAACCAGACTCCAATCAGACGAATACTTTCAGAGATAAACGACAAACAAGAAAGAGCCCCGGGTGATCAAATACAAAATACCCCCTGCTTTACGTGACAAATTTGGAAAAATATTAATTTCCTCGCTTCCATCTTAATTTCTCTGTACAAGTAGAACACGTTAATAGAAACTTAAAGCTGCAAACCAGACTCCTGTCTTACGACTACTTTCGGAGATAGACGAGAAACAACACAGAGCTTCGAATGATCAAGTACAACATACCCCCCTCCATTACGAGACAAATTTCGAAAAATATTATTTACGTCGCTTCCATCTTCAATTCTCTGTACAAGTAGAACACGTTAAGAGAAATTAAAAGCTGCAAACCCAACCCCTATTAGACGATTACTTTCGAAGATAGTCGAGAAAATACACAGAGCTTCGAATGAAAAAGTACAACATCCCCCCCATTTCGTGACAAATTTCGAAAAATATAAATTTCGTCGCTTCCATTTTAAATTCTCTGTACAAGTAGAACGCATTTAGAGAAATTAAAAGCTGCAAACCAGACTCCTGTCGTAAAAATACTTTCGGAGATAGACGAGAAACCAAACAGAGCTTTGAATGATCAAGTACAACATACCCCTACATTACGCGACAAATTTCCTAAAATATAAATTTCGTCGCATCTATCTTAAATTCTCTGTAAGTAGAACATGTGAGGAGTAATTAAAAGCTGCAAACCACACTCCAGTCATACGATTTCTTTCGGAGATAGACGAGAAACAAAACCGAGCTTCGAAAGATTAAGTACAACATACCCTCCATTAAGTGACAAATTTCGAAAAATATTAATTATGTCGCTTCTATCTTAAATTCTCTGTACAAGTAGAACACGTTAAGAGAAATTAATAGCTGCAATCCAGACTACTTTTATACGATTACTTTCGGAGATAGACAAGAAACAAAACCGAGCTTCGAAAGACTAACTACAACATACCCCCCATTACGTAACAAATTTCGAAAAATACAAACTTCGGCGTTTCCATCTTAATTTCTGTATACAAGTAGGACACTTTAAGAGAATTTCAAAGCTGCAAACCCGACCCCTATCGGACGATTACTTTTGGAGAGAGACGAGAAACAAAAAAGAGCTTCGAATGATCAAGTACAACATAACCCCCCCTTTACGTGAAAATTTCGAAAAATAAACATTTCGTCGCTTCCATCTTAAATTCTCTGTACAAGTACAACGCATTTAGAGAAATTAAAAGCTGCAAACCTGACTACTGTAATACGATTACTGTCGGAGATAGACGAGAAACAACACCGAGCTTCGTATTATCAAGTACAACATACCCCCCTTTACGTGAAAATTTCGAAAAATATTAATTATGTCGCTTCTATCTTAAATTCTCTGTACAAGTAGAACACGTTAAGAGAAATTAATAGCTGCAATCCAGACTACTTTTATACGATTACTTTCGGAGAGAGACGAGAAACAAAACCGAGCTTCGAAAGATTAAGTACAAGATACCCTCCATTACGTGACAAATTTCGAAAAATATGAATTATGTCGCTTCTATTTAAATTCTCTGTAGAAGTAGAACACGTTAAGAAAAATTAAAAATTGCAAACCAGACTACTGTTATACGATTACTTTCGGAGATAGACAAGAAACAAAACAGAACATCGAATGATGAAGTACAACATACCCTTCCATTACGTAACAAATTTCGAAAAATAGAAACTTCGGCGTTTCCATCTCAAATTCTGTATTCAAGTAGAAGACTTAAAGAGAAATTCAAAGCTTCAAACCCCACCCCTATTAAACGATTACTTTCGGAGATTGCCGAGAAACAACACAGAGCTTCGAATGAAAAAGTACAACATACCCCCCCCCCCATTACGTGACAAATTTCGAAAAATATTAATTTCGGCGCTCTCATCTGAAATTCGGCGTATAAGTACAATAATTAAGAGAAATTGAAAGGTGCAAACCAGTGTCTGATAAGTCGAATAGTTTCTATGATAGGCGAGAAACAAAACAGAGCTTCGTGTTATCGAGTAAAAGTACCCCCCTCCCATTACGGGACTAATTTGGAAAAATATTAATTTCGGCGCTTCCATTTGAAATTTTGCGTTAAGTAAACGGCAAAAGAAATTCAAAAGCGCAAACCTTACTACAATCAGACGAATATTTTCTGAGATAGACGAGAAACAAAACGGAGCCTCGAGTGTTCAAGTAGAAAATACCTTCCCCTCCCATTAACTGACATATTTGAAAACTATAAATTTTGGCGCTTCTATCTGAAATTCTGTGTATAAGTACACCACTTTAAGAGAAATTCAAAGGTGCCTATCAGACTTTAATCAGAATGTGTGAGGTCCGTCTTCGTGGAGGCCATATGGGAAGTTCGCGTGGTTTCATGTCCCATCTAGCGATTTGGGAACAATTTAATCCTATGCGTGCACTCAGCGAACGGGGTGGGGCTCGAGCAAAGCTCCACTTGAAGACTGACTGTCTGCTAACCCTTGAGTTGATTCCAGGAGGAACCATTTGCATTGAACCATGCTAGTTTATTCGCGGCTGTTTTTCGAAACACACAGCATTGTACTTCGAGATGTCTGTCATACTCTTCGTGTGGCGACGATTGTTAACCCATACAGCAGCCACCAAGCGCTCACTAACACTTGAATCCACCATTGTTCTTACTCGACTAAACGAAGTGGATCATTCCCAACCAGACTACCACAGCTGAAGTGGACAGGAATCAGCCTATTCTGGGAATCCGCAACTCAACAAAGTGTAATAATGCTAAAAATAACGAAAATATATAACATATCAACAAAAATATTAATAACAGAGTGACTTCTGTATAATACGAACTTGCCATTTACATCCAAAGGGAATCGCCCATCCTGTGTATGAGCAAAAGTATTGGAAACACCTGAGCAATACATTCTGAAATTTCTGACATAAAATCCATGTTGAAGGTTCTATTGTGTAATAACTTTGCACACACGTCAGTATTACTATTTTTTGTTGCTGTTCCAAAGATGGATAAGGCAGGTGGCGAAGAGATGCGCGCAATTATGCTCCCGAAAATACGGATAGTTGTATTAAAATACGGATAGTTGTATTATTGTACTTGTCACGAATTACTGCCAAATGAGCTTTTGTGCCGAAACTTGGTAAACATGTCAATATGTCATGAGTAATGTTGGTTTGCTTTTAATTTTTTTTCTTAAGATTATGATTTTGTATTTTGAGGGGTAGATACTTTACTTCCCTTTTTTTTAAAATTCTGAAAATATTCATTTTTTTTCTTTACGTTTTCGCTGGAATAGAAGAGTGCAATTGATAAGGGGATAATAAAAATGGTATTGTTCTGATTTTCATTAAAACCTAAGAAATTCTGAATATTGCAAAGTTAAAATTTATTTTAGAACCTGTCCCATACCTTGAATTTTAAAGTCAGTTTCATTTTCAAGGAAATGTATACCTCAATTTTAGATTTTTAAATGATGCCATGAACTTTTTTTTGAAGATATGAGTTGTTGATACCTCTAGCCTTGTGACATTAAGAGAACAAAAAGTTTTGTTAATCCACTCATTTCCATCAGTTTTTTTCCTAATGAAAACTCTGCAAATCTGAACAACTACAAGGCAGTGGGTATCTCTTCTTGTCAGCAAACTACTGTTAGAAGTTTTAAACTACCTCAATAGGTGAAGCCTAAATCACTGTATCCAAGATACATATATGTTGAAAGTACACCACTTTCCCCTACATTTTACACGATTTGAAATGTTGAAGTATATTCTAAAGCGAAGTTATTTAATGTAACACAATAAATATATCACACACATAAAAATATAAGTATTAGCATATTTACTTGATCAAATATACACTGAGAATGCCATTTCTTTAATATACACATTTTATTTAATCCAGGTGTGGATCTAGAGGGAGAAATGATGGAAATTCCCCCGCCTAAAATTTTTCAGTAACAAAATGTTTTTACAGAACTAGAAAAATAAATATATGTATGCATAGATAGATAGTATTTCCTTACTTGGTAAAAAAAATCCACATGCTTGTAATATGAAATGTATTAAATTGTTAATTGTTATAAATTGTTAAAAGACAATGTAAAGAAGTACAGTCATTTAATCAATTATGTAAATTTTATTATAATGTAAAGTTGTAAAAGAGATTTTGATCACTCATGACTAAGCATTTGCACAGAAATCTAAAATAAATTAAATAAAAAAATACCAAGCAAAGTGGTTCAGTGCACAGCGTACTGGATTCACAATTGGGAGGTCTTGTTTCGATCCCCGGCTGGCCCTCCTGAGTGGGGTTTTCGTGGTTCCCTTCAGTCACAAAGCGAATGCTGGAATGGAGCCAAAAATCCCACGAACACCTCCTACCATCATTCTTCCTTTCACCCCTTTTCATCACCCTATAACAATAATAATAATAATAATAATATCATCCTATCCCCTCCTCATTAATTGATATTCAAGGTTAACAACCTTGTCTTGACCAAGGCATGCATCCAAAAGGCTGATCCCCAAAATTCTACATGTTGAGGATAGAATACAACTGGGCCTTGGAGAGAGAAATGTGTTGGGTAGCAAGTACTGGCCCATACATTTTTTAACAATACACCATTAATAATAAATAAAAAATAATAATAAATATGGTTAATTATATAGATTTGCCTCTTAATTGTTCTGCAAAGTAGGTAGTAGTACATGCAAATGTATAACATTCTCTAAATGACAAATAAAGATGAAGATACAGCATTATAAATGTATTTGGTTCATACAGGCATATGTTATATTAGTACATCTACTGTCACTAATTTATTTCAATTGCAGTTAAATTAATCATATTTTTTTCAGTAGGACCTTTTGATAGAAAAAATAATAAATTGAAAATATTAAATACAATAATTAAAGAATTCAAATAAATTTTACCTTTGTATAGTATAATCTTTAAAAAAACTTAATGTGTTTGTAACAGGTAATGTACTTCAGCTTTGCAGACAATAATCCCAGCTCGATCAGGTTCTGGTTCTGTTACCCTGACCTATTGAGCAAATGCTGAGATTGCTCCTTGCTTTGCTTCTGAACAAAAATGTACCTTCATTACGTGCATGTTTCATTGAGCTGTTTTTCTTTGTAGTGGTAGGAGTAGAGTAGGGGCCAAATTACTATTTTGTTAACTATGGACAAAAAATCAAATAACCTGTTTGTTTACTGATGTAAGTAAGTTTTCTATAATTTGGGAATGAAAATGTCTCACACTTTTTAAATTTTATGTTATTATTATAATTTTATTTTTTAAACTTTTATTCATCTTTCAATTATTTATATTTAAAATGTTGGGAAGGAATTCTGGAGCTCAAGAGAACTTGCAGATGAAATTCTCCCTCATACTTCACATACAGTTTTTTCTACTGTTCTTTGACTAAATAAATCGAATTAAATATGACCAAATATGACCATATAATCACGACCATTGTAGAATAAAGAATTAAAAATCTGTTCTTGGGATTGGTCAATGTGGTTAGAGAAACGAGTAGTTACGCCAATGTTTCGAAATATATAATTTCTTCATAAGGACTACAGTGTAAACAATGAACAGTGCATGAGCACAACATACATTACAATAAATTGATTGTTGAATAATTAACACAAATAAAACCAAAACAAATTTAAAAATATAAACTAGGATAAATAAAACACCACAAATATATAGGAAGTACACACCTTACTAATAATCATACAGGTAACGTCTCATTTCACGCTCCACACCCAACCCCACATGTAGTTGCTAGAGCACGTGGGTCCATCGCGAGACTCCCAACTCACTATTGTCTTGCAATGGACCCACGTACTCTAGCAATTCCATGTTGAGTTGGAGGCTTGAAATGAGATGTTACCCGCATGATTATTAGTAAGGTGTGTACTTTCTATATATTTTTGGTGTTTTATTTATCCCAGTTTATAATTTTAAATTTGTTTTGGTTTTATTTGTGTTAACTATTCAACAATCAAATTTATTTATTCTAATGTATGTTGTGCTCCTGCACTGTTCATTGTTTACACTGTAGCCCTGATGAAGAAATTATATATTTCGAAAAGTTGGCATACCTAATTGTTTCTCTACCCACATTGACCAATACTGTAAACAGATTTTTAATTCTCAAATCAAATATATTTATAATTTTACAAAACTTGATAATCCTTTTTTGAAAGTCCTTTGTGTATAGTAATAATAAGTCTAAATTGTCAATCTGAAACAATGACAGTCCACATATACTATGCTTAGGGCAACCAACTGATGAAGAAAAGTTGTTGAGAAATGAAGACAATTTTCAGACACATTTACAATTTTTGATAACAAATGGTTCTGTATGCTCAACGGGTTGCTATATTTCTTGCTCACAAACTCACAGCTGCATAAACCTCTCCCACTTTGATTACAGAAAATTCAGACAGTATTGTCAAACTTGAGATGATAAGCATTTCACAGTAAATGGAAATTTTTAAGGAAAGAACGAATGCAAGATTACAGAAATATGCATTGGTTTATCTTCAAAACTTGCAAGTTACTAAAATTTCAACCTTTCAACCCTGCTAGAGGTTGACTAAAAACAAAAGTTTTCTAGTCAACCTCTAGCAGCCCACTGTCCTTTACGAATACTCAGTGAAGCGAGCATTCAAATCTGAGACGGGTAAACAAGGCAATTGCTCATGGAATCAGAAGTTAACAATTTTTTGACCCCTGGTCCATAAAATCTATAGGATTTTGAAAAATGCATGTCAAATCTTTTATGTTTCTTGTCATGAACAGAGGTGACCCACAAGAGCAATGGACATTTATTTAGTTTGGTCATCCACATTTTAAAATGCTAACAGTTTAATCAATTAGTCTTTAAGTGCCACCACCATTTCTCTTTCTGCATCCTTTTGCTCCTCTTACCTATTTCAATGAAGTTCCCAAAGAGAAAATAAATCACTAATTTCAATCGTAGAAATGTAATAATATTTAAAATAAAATGTGTAAATATCTAAAAAGCTTTCAACATGAAAATAATATGCCTTGGGGAATTGTCTTCCTATACACCAGTTTACTTATATGCTTTTAATCTAACGGGAAACCTTGATAACCTCAAAATACATCCCTACCCAAACAAATTGACACATTGCTGTCACTGAATAGGAACAAGTTCAAAGAACAGTCAAACTCTTCCTGTTACCAGCATAAATAACGCTTGAATGAAATGTTTTTCCTGACGGTTGTACATTGTTTTCACTCTTCTCCATTAATAAGGCTACATCTACCACTATTTTAGACATTTTCATACCCATTAGCTTTTCAACCCCTAATTTTACAGAAAAAATCTTCATGATAAAAACTCTACTAATTTTCATAAAGCTTATCTTTCTAATCAATAGCTCAAACATTGGGACAGTTATATGGTAGTTTTAAAAAATCTGTGTTAATGTTTTTGAGAAACAGAAGCCAGTTGTAGAATTTTGAAATTAGTACTTACCAAAACATACCATCATTCTAAACAACAAGATCTCTCAACAATCACTATTTCATGACAATATCCTTAAATTTTTTTTTATTTGCAGAGAGTGCAATACTTTATTAATTACCATTGCTGTACAAACAAATTATCACATCACAGGCACTCAAAATCAGCTTTCACAATATTTTTTACTATCTCGAAACAACCAATTATGCTGACACAAATACTCTTATGCACACTTGCCAAGACACCTTTTCTCAAAGGATTACATGAGCTCATATAAAATAAACATGAATTTGCACATTTCAATTGTTCATATTTAAGCACACAATACAAGTATTATCATAACTAATTCTTATTGAATGTCATTTTCATCTGCATTATCATTAGAAGCCGCACAGTTCGATTCACCATCCTTTTGAAGTTTTTGTTTCACTACAGCATCTTTCTTTTCTTGTTGTATCTTTTTAAAATCTGGAAAATAATAATGACACAAATTTAATGAAACCTGAAAATTAGAGACTATTAAAGAAAGAGTTGTATTCCATAGAATTCTTCAATTGCAAAAATATGGTAACCTAATTTACAAATGAAAAAAATAGTGTGAATAGTTCCAGAGAAATCTCTGGTGCATTGAAACTCTTAGTCATGGGATATGTTTCTTGAGAGAATAAAGCCAAGTGGTTCTTAAAACAAAATTTTAAACAAAATTAAATTTTGGGTTTGTTTCATATTAAAGGTCACAACACTTGGTGCAAAACAAGTCTCATCTGGGATACCATGTTCTTGCCTCCAACCCTTCATATATACTCCTTATGCATGAATTAGTTACTTGAAAAAGTGTGTACATATTTATGAATGAATTGCACACAAAATGTATGATTTAGGTACTGAAAATAAATTTTTAACAATTGAAATACTACTGTTATGATATGACATACCATCATACAGTGACACAATAAATTTACATGACACAATAAATTTCCCCATTTATCGCAAGTCATTTAGTAACACACTTAACGTTTGGCCATTAATATTTCAAGCAATGATATATTAATGTCATAATACTTACATTCGAGATTTTCTTTCAAATGTTCAACAAACATGTGGAAATCTGTTTCATGCATTGCTTCAATAACATCAAGCCCATTAATGGTTTTTCTGTTGTTTTTCGTCGCCAGTGCATTTGATGCAGACGTTATATACAATACAAAAACAGAAGCAGCTTTCGCCAATGCAGTTCTCGCTTCTTTACCGATTGAAACATTTTCAGGGAGTACTTCCTTCGCAATTCGCGTAACTACCGCATTTGGCAAATTAAGATCATCAAAACTTTGGGCCATTGTAATGCTTGAAAAAATATTTTTCACTATGCAGAAATAACATTCACCTTTGATTATTTCAATCACAAAATCAAGAACATTATTTTATATAGTGCAGAGCAGACAGTGGAACAGTTTAGTGAGGATATTGCGATAAACCCGAAACAAAATAATAAAAATCTAAATAGCGCAACAGGCACCTTTCAAAGCACACTCGCACGGCTTGCGTACGGCACACCAAGATACGCAAGATATGCAGCGTGCTGCGCGCGCGGAATTCCCTGCGCGCGCGACTCGTTGTCTGACAGGATGTGTCGTTCGCGAACGAACAACTTCTATTGAACCAAAAATAGATATAAATACGAAAACTACTCGGGTCTTTTCAAAGCGCCTTCCTGCCGCGCCTGCGTATCAGGCCTGCATTAATTGAGTGATATGATGCGTTACGAGAAATGCGTTAAAAATCGATACACGGTACACAGCATCCAGGGTCGTGTAGAGTCGACTCCGGAGTGTGAGATCCGTCAACAAAAACAAAGAACGAGTGTGTGATCGTGGTTATTCTGTTTCGTACTTCAAATGAAAAACAGGCATGTTAATGAAAAAAAAGTATATGAGTACCACGAAGTCTGTAAGCCTTACAGGTACAACATGGACAGCCCAAGGATTTTTATTATTATTATTATTATTATTATTATTATTATTATTATTATTATTATTATTATTGTTATTATTTGATCGCTCTGACAGAAGACCATAACCTTGTCACCAATTTCGACATGCGTAGCGAAGCCATCGTACAATAAATTTTTTAAGACCCGTTCACAATGCAAACATAAACATAACGCATAGACGTAAACATTAACATGCTAATGTCGAAAATCCATCCCAAGTATTGGGGAGAGTGAGCATTATTGCTACTGGGCCACGCGGGTCGGCTGATTGATTAGTGACACCGGGAGCGTCAATTAAGGTATTTACTTTCGTAACTGTAGAACATGTTTCTATCGCGGGAGGTGGCGGTAATCTGCCTCCGCTGGATGGCCAGATCCACCCTCCCTCCCCCGTACCACAGCTGCAGCTGGAACATGCTCTAAGCTCCCGCCTGATCTTCCGGCATGTGTGGTGTGTATGGCATGTATGTGTAAGGGGTGACGATAGGACAAGAAAGAGGTAGGAAAGATTGCGCTGTTTGTTAGAGTACCTACAAATTCACATGGTGTTGATCAGAGAACCCATGGAGAACTACCGGTCAGAGCAGCCGGCCACTAGAATTCTTCTCCAGACAGCGACTAAATTCGACCTAACTACGTAGCTCGTGTCGAAAATTCTGCTACCGTCGGGACTCGAACCCTAGGACCTCCCGGTCAGAGGCATTGCAGTGACATCAACTGATGCCCTGAGCCACATCAGCTGGTGCGACGCGGGTTTCTCAATTCGTTCTTCTTACATATTGTGATTTCGTTTTCAAATGATTGGTTTTCGATCGCGGAACACAGGATTTATATGCGTGGCCCACATCCAACCGGCCGTAACCAGAGCCAAACAGAACGCTCGAATACTCGGTATCTCCAGAGGGCGCTGCTTTGACTAAAAAAGGCTTCAATTTGCAGCAAAGCTGGAGGCCACTTCAGCCACTCTATGTAATAGTACTTATGCGACTTTTCTTGAACAATGGATTGAAGAAAAGCGGGTAGAGTGGGGGTATTAGTTACGTAATCAGCCACTAGATTTTATGAAGCAATGCCAATATTTGGAGAATCAGTCATGCCTTTGCAGATTTCTCAATAATTTGCGTTCTTTCTCAGGAGTTCGAGGTATCTCCTGTGATGGATCTTCATCTGCTTCGGACATTTCTTTAGATTTTTTGGAGAAAATCACGTATAGAAGTTTTCAACAGAAAATAGTTTCTATTTCGCGCCAGTAAAGACGTGTTTGAAATGTTATCAGTGCACCCTGCGAGCTTTTGTCTTCATCCGTTTATTGGATCACAGAAGGGGAAGCAAGGTCATCGTTCAAGAAATGTTGCGCGAGTAATACGTTCTAGCTCGTTGTTCAATATTGTTCAACATAGAGCCTTCGATGAGGCAATCAATCACCAGCTTACAGGTACAGAAAGGTGGGGCATGGAACGTCTTCTTCCATGGGTGGGGGCACAGAACACTAAAGGGAGGGGGTCTGGTCACCCAAAAAGTACCTACTATACATGTATAGTAACCCATAGAGTTTTCTGATGAAGCTTCCAAGTTCGCGTGACGGCCATATAAGATCCGTAAATTCGCGGGAAATGGATTGCGGCTGTGAGAAGGGTGAACTGGGCCGCCACGTATTGTTCTACCTTATGTTCAGTGCATTTTAAAAGTGATGACTGATCGCACGTCTTTGGCTCGCGTACGATTAAATACAGGATCTGTCTGTTCTCTAAGGTTTTCCTGCTTTTCCGCAGTATTTGCAACCTTGCAGAGATCTGAACTTTTAATGTATTTTGTTAATATATTCGAGTTTGAATAAATGGTAAAATGTGATGACATGTACAAGGTCTGTCCCAAAAGTAAGTTGAATGACCTTACGCCCCCGAAGCAAGCCACTAGCAAGGCGCGCCAAGTGACGTGAATGGTTGTGTGGGGTTTAGGGAAGCCAAGGACAAACACGTCAGTTGTCTGCAGGCTCTTCCATAGTGCGCATCGCTGCTAGTTTGAACCCTTGTGTTAGTGATGCGTCGGAATTTTAAGATGCCACGTTTCAAGGACCAGCGTTACGCAATAAAATTTTGTGTCGCGCTCAAGAAAACGGGCGCCGAGACCGTTGCCATGCTAAGGGAAGCTTATGGCGATCGCACCATGTCCAACAATATGATTTACCGCTGGCACAAGATGTTTCGAGAGGGCAGAGAGGACGCCGAGGATGAAGACCGCTCTGGGCGCCCGTCAACGTCACATTCCGATCACAATGTGAAGAAAGGGAGGGACATGCTGAACTCTAATGGACGCCTGAGTATTAGAATGCTGGCAGATGAGTGTAATATTCCTAAAAGTACTGTGCATCGCATTGTTACCGCATATTTGGGCATGCGGAAGATCTGTGCGAAGATGGTTCCCAAGGTGCTTTCCGATGAACAAAAGGCTGCTTGTGCAAGGATTTCGCGTGACCTCTTGGAGCAGTGTGAAAATGATCCGAATTTTTTGGATAATGTGATTACGGGTGACGAAACATGGGTTTTCGAGTATGACCCGGAGATCAAAAGACAATGTGCTGAGTGGTACACGCCAGCTTCCCCGCGCCCAAAAAGGCGAGAATGAGCAAGTTCCGTGTAAAGGCCATGCTCATCGTGTTTTTCGACAAACGAGGCATTGTCCACTCAGAGTTTGTGCCACAAGTACAAACGGCGAACAGTCATTTTTACTTGCAAGTCCTGAAAAGGCTCCAAAGCAGAGTGAAACGCGTCAGGAAGGAGATCGCCAGCACTTGGCGTCTTCACCATGACAACGCGCCGTCGCACACCTCCTTCATTATTAGAAGGTATTAGAAGGTTTACGGTATTATTAGAGAGGACTTAGCGAAACGCGGGGTGGCAACATTGCCCCAGCCCCGACTTGGCATCACTGAACTTTGTTTTGTTCCCGAGGATCAAGAAGGAACTCAAGGGCCGCCATTTCGGGAAGCCGTCAAAGAAGCAACGACGAGGTGCTTGAAGGAGGTCTCCGACGACGCCTTCCAGGGTGCGTTCAGCGACTGGGAAAAACGCTGGCTCAGGTGTTCCGAAGCGGAAGGAAGCTACTTTGAAGAATTTTAGTTACTTGTATATTTATCTGCAATAAATCTTTTTTCTTGGACTTATTCAACTTACTTTTGGGACAGACCTTGTATGCTATTTATATTGCCCTACAATGCCATTTAACATAATTAAAGTAATACGAAGTAATACTCATAATTCTACATGTACATTGAGAATTACGAAATACCCAGAATTACATAATAAGTTCCGTATTTTGCTATTATTTCGATATAATAGGCTCAAAATTAGCTGTAATCTTAAGGTAAAGGTGTCTACAAATATACGCAAAAAAAAAAAGGAAATTGTCTGTCACTATTACATTCAATAGTATTCGATGAGTTTGACCATAGATTTTGTGTCACAGTAGTTTTAAAAACTGTAAGAAATAACTCTGACATTATTTTAAATTAAAAAAGTTTATTTTTCATTACTCAGAGTTTTTTCTGCAATTATGCAGAAACATTTCTGCATTTTATTACTATAACACTAGCTGTCAAAAGTTTTTTTGGATTGAATATTAAGAGTACTAGTAGAATCTTGCTTGTACTATCGTAATAACCCTTATTATTCTTGAAGTCGTAGGCTTCCGCGGACGGAGTCGTGTGAATGATCTTAGCTGTCCTGGTGACGCCGCGTCGAAGGCTGTGTTGCCGACGTTTCGACCATCTTATTGTGGTCTTCTTCAGGGCTGGTCTGCCCTGAAGAAAACCACAAGATGATGGAAACGTCGGTAACACAGCCTTGGTCGCGGCGTCACGCGGACAGCCAAGATCATTGCTTATTAATCTTGCTCTTTATAGAGAACTATCTCAAAGAATAAAGTATTCGTTGTCTTATGAAATTTAAAAAAAAAATAGATTTTGCTTGCCTATAACGCAACTTTTGCCAGGGTTGCACCAATACGGCGGCGCGCGCAATTGTGATGGCTTCATTGGCATGCCCAGGAAGAGACACGTAGGGGCGACTGTTGTGGTCGCGAGGCGGACCACAATTGTCTTAATGCATAACTCATGCAAAGAGTAGTGTGTCTCCTGGATATAAAGCCAGGACCATGCGCGCGTGATGTGAATATACCTGATATTGATTCTAGGCAAAAGATTACGTAAGCAATGTTTCAATGTTGACTTTTATTGAGCAGAGTTTTAATTAATTTACATGAATTGCTTAATTTTTATTAATTATTTAAATTAATAAAATTCGATAGAACTGCAACACGTCCGTTTGTTGGTTGGCCAGCCGCCACTGCTCTATCTACAGAACGTGCGGATATGGCGCATACGTGCATATTGAGATGTTGCTACTACCCGCGAACTTGTTAATTTCTCGTGTGAGAATAGGAAAAGTTACAGTATATAATGATAAATTGACAAAGAGATATTGCAGAGTCCCTGACACCGAAAAGACATGTTTTGGTTTTTCAAAAAAATATTGTGAATACTACTAGTATCTAACTAAACCATTTAGAGGATTTTTTCCAATTGATCTGTCTATAGGCCCTGCAGTCATGAAAGGGATCTTTTAATGTTGAGGGTTTCATTTAAAGCTCATTAGACTCTTTGTAGTAATAATAATAATTATTAAAAGGCTTAATTTTTTCTTTAGAATTCTTATTTGAATAGAGCATGCAGTTACAAGTATGTAAAACTCACTGTTTTTTTTTAAAAAAAAGGATAAAAGTTGAACCTTTTCCAAACTTTCCTTCACCATCATTGAAGTTAAAGAAATTTCATTTTTATTATAATTATTGCTTAATCTTCAATATTAATTCTTTAAATCACTACATATGGTTTTGTCCAAATATTAGTTTTCATGCAATTTTTGCTTAAAAATTATAAAAAATAACAAGATTTTCTCAAAAATGATAAAAAGATATTGTCAAAAACAAACACTGTTCTCACATGATAGACCTCAGAACATGAACAAAGACAGGTGAGTTGGTTCAGTTCTTGGATGTAAAAATGTCAAAAGTCTAGTGATGACAGTGAACAGAACCTGATAAACAATCACACACTTAACACTGAAATTACATTGTCTAGCTGCTCATAGATCCAATAACACACCATTTCTCTTACTTTTAGAAGTTAAAATCTCCTCACTTTTTTCTTGTTACTAATAAACCAAAACATATACAGACTTCAGAAAAAAGAAAAAAAAAAAAAAAAAAGAAAAAAAAAAAAAGAAAAAAAAAGAAAAAAAGAAAAAAAAAAAAGAAAAAGAAAACATTTTGACCTTGCAAACTACCAGCACAAATGTGATAGTGTATGGTAGATATGAAGTGTGTGTAGATGAAGGCTTTATGTAATCAGAGTCCATGATGTCTTGGCTGTCTGGGAGAAACTGTCCACCTCGTATCCCATGGAACAAGTATTTGAGTGTGGAAATCCAAAATATTTGAATTCACAATACATTGACTATCTATACTTATACATTCTATTTGTGTAGCATACATAGGCATGCACAGTCTAAAACAAAAAAGGAAGCCAACCACATTTCTGGGTCCCTTTATTTACACATTGCCAATTTTTTTTCTAGTAAATAAATAGAACATAAAGGAGATTGAAATTATAACTTTAATGATACAATTGTATTTAGTTGAATCATTTACACAGTAGTATGATGGGTTTGAAAGCTTCTCCCCCCAAACTGTTGCATTTGATGGGAAAAATTGAACACATTTACAAAAATAAAAGTCATTATGAAAGTCCCTTCCAAAACTTTTAAGGGTCCACTTCAGAAGTTCTTTCAAGGTTTCAGCTGTGAATGCCAACCCACATTAGTATCCACCCCGCAAGTAAATTTCTTTCGTTGTATTGTGCACATACTAATATTTTATTACATAAACTACTATCATCTGTGATCCTTTGGTATCATACCTGTGGCCAGTTTTGTTGGTTCTTACAGTGCTGAAGCTCAAACAATGTTTAACCTAATTTTCTGACACTTCACAGTATTTAACTCTGGAAAATGCAATGAATGTTTGGTAGTTAAAAAAAAGTTCACTCTGATCAATTCTTGCAATGAAAAAAGAAGAAAGGGGAGGAATCAATCCTGTTCCCCATCTATATACTGAGACACATTGAATGACACCTCACTTGTCCCAAATGGAGGGTTGGAAGTGGCCTGATAAACACATGCAATATATCTGATTACTGAATGTACGATAGTGTTTAATGCACATCAATAATAACAACAACACAATTTATTAGTATTCATTCACAATAACAAATGACTCAAAGTCCATGAAACATTAAAACAGCCAAAACATTAGCATCACAACACCACCATGTCTCCCAGTCAGCCAAAGACTTTGACTAAGTATGTAATTTCTAAAACTACTGTCTAACTCAGAATAACCCATTTCCTGCATGCTCCCAAATATAGTAAAAGCTACAGTGATCATTGATCAACCTCGTGTATTCACAGAGTCCACATTGGTATCAGATCTGATGACCTGGGTAAAGGTCTTTATGGGTTTGGGGACTGGTTTCTCAATAATAAACACATTTATATAATAGTCTTCCGTATTGTGCAAAAAAATTAAAATACATTTCCTACAGTACATAATAGTAAATATATATTTTTTATTATTTTTAACAAACACATTAGTGATTTAAGACAAAAAATATAAAACACAGAATGAACTACAAATTCACAACAAAACATTCCTCAGTTGAGAGTCCTGATTCTTTACACAGAAACTTACAACATACAGGGAGTAACAAATGAAACAGGATCAATATTTGAAAGCTAAAAACTAACACTGAAGTTGTATATGTGAATTTTTATATATATATATATTTATATTTATATCTCTCGGGTAATTACTATATACATATCAGGTGTAAACACACACCGAATTTACATCTCTCACTCCAAATTAAATGGCTTGAGCAAACAAAAATAAAACAGCATGTTAATTTGCAATATACTACATAGTTACATCTACATCTATGCGGGAAGAACTTTAATACAAAATGCTTTGAAAAGAATTATAATTATTTACATGATGCACAAATCCAATAAAACAAAGGCTGAAATGTTTGAAGAATCTTACCTCATCCAAAATATACAATATGAGGCAATACGTACACAATTTGGCCTCACGATACCTGGTGCGATTAACCAAGCTCAAGCCAGTTAATACTGTAAGAAGGCAAATCATACAAAGTAGTCATGTCAAATTCTTTGATAATGAATTTTTGTCAAATAATAAACAGTACCAAGAGATCACTTTGTAATCATGGTTTAGAAAAGGAAAGCATTCACACATTAATAACAAATGGAAAGAATGTTCGTTAGCAGTAGTGTACTACATATACCCAACGTTTTATCAAAGAAAATGCATCAGATCACAGTAGCAAAATGCTGAACCAACCTATTCATCCAAACCCAGCCTGATGACCCTCTGAAGGCATCAATGCTCTCATTCTGTTGAGTGCTATGTGCAAACAACTTAAGCAAATGCTTCACATATACTAATAACAATTTTTGTGTCCTTAACAGCATATCCACATTCACTTCCTTTGATGTCAGCTAGCAGTAAAACTACTCAAAAACAAAGTTTCACTCATACACAGCACTTTGAATATAGACGCCACCACTCTTAAAAACAGGCAGTGCCATCGCAGTTTTGTAGATTACAGCCACATTTTTTCTGAGAGTTGTTTGGCAGTGCTTTCACTGGGGATTGCCTCAATCAGTGCACAATGCCTGCTCTGCAAGAGTTTGTAAGGGCAGTGCAGGCTCAAACAACCCCAGAGGGGGGTCCTCCTTTTGAGCATGCATTTCTCGGTGCAGACGCCAATTGTTGAGCAGGTACTGGTATTCTGCCACTTTCTCCACGTCTTTCAATTCATGATACACATGCATCAGGCCTCTGTAGTCATATTCCAGACCTGAGTAGTTCTCACCAAACAATTTGAGACCTGGAGTCAGCATTCAAGGACAATGTCAAAAAATAACTTAATTTTATTGGTAATTATTAAATACCAAATATTTTTAAAATGTGAAATGGACAAGAATCCTAACACTTATTAATGCACATGACATTATCTTTATTACTAAAATCTTTGTTGTGAAATAATGTGCTGGTATTCTTTAATGAATGAATTAATCATTTGTTTGAAAAGAGAATTCCTATTACATTACATATTATAAAAAAAACTTCAGTAGAATTAATTGTAGTGATATCAGTTTCTGGATGTAAAGGTGAGTTGTCTACTGGAATTGTTGGTTTTGAATTCCCCATTAAATAATTGAAATTAGTTGATGCAAACCGCAAGTTAAGCTAGCAAAATTAACAACAAATGTTCAATATCTGTAAATATTATGAAACATGTAAGTTCAAAATTAATGACCTATGAAACAAACTACATAGTTTGCAACATAACACAGAATAAATTGGTGAAGTCGAATGGTTGTTTACATACCAAAAATACCACAATTTTTTATCACCTTCTAGCTCATTATAAAGGAAAATAGTTGCCTCATATTCAAAAGTTTGCCAGAGTGAACAGTTTTTAATTTTACTTTTGTGATTTCTGCTGAAAAATCTTACATCCTAATATATGTAGCTACAGATAAAATGTATTCCAATGTTTCAAATGAGGGGAAGAAGCTATTGAAAGTAGCAATTTCAGTTTATTTTTAGTGATATTTATTTCCAGATTCTCAAAACTGAGAAATGAAGCCAAATTTTTGGCAATCATGTCTACTACATACTAATTGCAATACTCTGTTATATATCTATATCCAGAAATAGATACGGAGCCAAAAGCCTGAATACCTTTGCCCTCAATTTTTTTAAAGGGAATAATGAATAAATAAATTACTACATTTAAATTAGAACTGAATGCAATAGTTGGAACATTTATCAAATCACATATTTTCTAAAGCATACCATTAGCTACATCACTGGAAAACTCAATTGCACAGTAGAAGATTAATATCTCATTGCAATGAAAACATTTTAAAAGAGAAAAAAATTAAAGAAGAAAACAGGGCTAAACATTCAGCCCTGAAATGAATTTGAACATCAACAAGAGCAATCTAAACAGCAATATACACATATGAACACTTTTAATAAATTATTTCAGCAGAATAATTTCACTCGCACCTGAATTCTGCAGTCCTCACTCACACAGATTTTGCAAATAGCAGATGAAATTTGTAGTGTGTAGGAATTTTATGTTGGAGTGGATATTATACTAAATGATAGCACAGAACTGTACTTATTCCTGGTTTTCATGAGGAATTTACTGATACTTGCTACTTCTAATAGACCCTTAGTGTCAGAACTTTCAGACTTTCTGCATCAGCTTAAAGATGTTCTGCTCCATGTAGATTGACAATATGAGAATATGAGTATATAAGCTTTTTTTGTCAATTACCAAAATAGAAGAACAAAAAATATAATAAACATTTACTTGTCATTAAATCAAAATTTACTGCTGTTCATTCGGGTCATTGCCCAAATTTACAAGTAATTTCTGTATATACTGTATTTTTGCTTTGATCATAGCATTTCTCTGTGCACTAATCATTCAAGGAGCTTTAATTTGCTGCCATTTAAGCAGAAATAACTCTCTCTGCATGTGACATGCAAGGTTGTTTTCAAAATTATCACACAAAAGATAACTATTGTACATAAAACGAATGTTTTCTTTATTATTTCAATAGATAAGAATATCATCTTTTGTATAATGTAATATGAACAAAATCTATAAAAAATTCACTGAAATAAAGATGTTAACCTTCTTATCAATTTCAATTTCCTGCGTAAATTGTATTTTACTGCATTTTTCAATATACAATGCACCAGAATAACCCATTTACGAGCTCATTTGGAGCAAAATTTTAAACAAAGAATCTAATGTAGTGGAATCTCGTTAAAATGTTCCTCATTAACACGCCTGGTTATCCTGCTTAGTATGTTCATATTTTCAAGTCCTAGTCCCAAGACCACCAAATTTTTCTTTAACATGTTCAACATTCCCACTTAGCATGTTCAAAGTTGTTCCGGGAGAGGCACGCATTTTCCAGTGCACCAGTGCCATCATCAATGTGTACTGTACTCTGGTACTTTTGGATACCACTTTCACTCTCAATCTGATTCCAGAGCTGGAGGAACACGTTACACTGTACCCTCCATGCCATCTTCATTGTGTGTTATCACGTGTTACCGTTTTACGTGTTTCTTTCTGTGATAGACTTGGAGCCAGTGGCGTAACATTCGTGCTACCAAGGCCCGCAATGCGGGCTGGCCCAGGTAATTGAGGGCCCATTTTTATTAAATATTTTATTCAAGGTACTAAACTAATTATGTTTGCTATGCACTTTTATAAGGGGGACCCGGATACAATTTTGGAGGGTGGGCCCCACTCATTTTGTTACGCTACCAGTGGTGGCTGGTGCCCTGACAGACTGGAGGTTACATCTCCACCAAATGAGAGATTTGTAATTTCCAAAATTCAAAGTATGAAAATATAATAAAAATGTAAGCAATTCAAATTAAGTAAAAGTAAGTTAAATAAGGGTCTATATTGAATCATTACTTACATAATCTTGTGTGCCATGACCAAGTCAGGTACATTACATACCTCTCGCACACGTGGTTATGGCTTTGATTTCTACTGAACCCTAAGTTTGACTCCAGCACATCTCAACAAGCACTAAGCTTCGACATGTTTCATGCAAATAAAATTACTTTATTTCAAAAATATCACTACCCTGGAATATTTTGTAACAGATCCTTCCACAAACACACACACACTTATATTCCACCAGTGCTCTCTGTGGTGTAACTGCAGCCTGCTGCATCTACCAAGAAAGGGACATCCTTCGAGATCGGCCAACTTTACACAAAGAATTCATCAAGTGTGCATTTTAAATCAGTAAATTTAATATCAAATGAAAACAAATTCTCTAAACATCATAAATAATGCATTAAATGCTGTCAATAATTGACTGAACTTGTATACTTTCATTAACAAGCAAAATTCATAAAATTACGTTGCAGCAAGTCAGACTAAGATAGAATTTTTTATATTCCCTTGAGACTCAATCCATCGCCATGCAGTGCCAGACAGAGCCACCATGTGCAGTCAAAAGGCCCTACGTTACCCGTGTTAAATCAAAGGGTCAAGAGAGTAAATGTAGTAACCCCAGTAATACAGCCAAGATCCAAGAGCATGGTGCAATATCTGGCATGGTACTAAGCCTCGGAGACAGCAGTAGTTGGACTCTCTTTGGTTACAAAACAATTTCACATACATCAATATTGCAGCAGTGTCTTGAATATTGAATGTCATTAAAAGGAAAATGTATATTCCTAGGATATTAAGATATCTTTTTCGATTATATCTGGGGGTTGTGCAGCTGCACAACCTAAGCACGAGCCACCACTGTACGCCACTGCTCAGAGAGCTATCTTTTTTCTGACGAGTGTATTTTTGTAAATTCGACGCCATATAGAAAAGAAAGGCAACGCAAATTGCTAATGAAGAGAATGGAACATTATCGTAGCCCTGAGGTGGACAATGCAATTCTGAAGTTATGAGAAAAAAACAACAAACAATTGATCAATTTTTCAAACCCTAATAAAATATTTAAATTTTCTGTTAATGTGTGTTACATTAAGTGCTTTTTTTTATACATTGCAATTTAGTTTTATTAAATTAATTTATGAGTAAATTAGTTCATTCTGTGTATATTTGCGTGTTATTTATGTATACATTAGTTTCCGTATTACGGTGGTTTTGTAGATGGAAATGTGGAAGGTAAGTATAAATTGAGCATTCACCATTAGCACATTTTCTCGGTTTCGACATTCAAAATTTTCAGTCCCTTGAAAAACGTACTAACGAGATTCCACTGTATAATGCCATGGAGTCAATATATATTTTTGCTTTATTGCTTAATCCTTTTTATGGAATCCGCAAATACTAACGTTCTCTCTCTAAGAAGAAACAAAAGTTATTAATTATTTAAATTATTATCAACAATTTTGAGTGTACGTATCCATTATTTGTAACTAGTAAGTAAATTGGTATAAACAGATGCAGATCATGAGTTGGAACAATTATTGCTCAGCTATATATAAAAATCGTCTGTACTACTAACAGAAACACAAATAAACGATGATTCACCATATAAAAGAAGATAACTTCTCTAAAATAAATAAAAAAATAAAAATCTTGCCTCTATGTATATGGGTTTAGGAGAAATGCACCTTCAAACGTGTCCACAAACCTTATGACCAGTAAAGGAAGAAAGATGGGCAGAGGGTATGACTTGAATGTGTTATGTTTTGAGGTGGTTTCATTTGGAGGCGATCTTGCCTCTAAGTTTTCATGAAACAGAAACTGAATCTGATTGAATGCAAACAAAGCTGCTTCTGACAGTATGCATACAAACGATAAAAAAAATGGAAAAAAACAAACTTACTAATTCCTATGGACCGATAGTACAACTGTTCTGCTTTCCGATACTTCTTCATATGGTAATTATATAGACTAGCCAGATGACCTATAGACAAGCCCACTTCATAGTCATCACAACCAAGCAGCTCTTCTTTGATGGCAATGGCCTTCAAATGCATTATTTCTGCTTCCTAGAATAATCAGAGAAAGATGTTCAAACAAACTACTACAGAAGAAAACCTTTAGTTAGAAGTGTAAGAGGCAATAATAAATGCACCATTATTTTATTAGAAGAAAAACAAAAAAAATATTCATACACACAAAACTTTCCATTGCAAATTTTCAATAGATTATAGAACAGTTGAACACTTTAGTTTGGATAGTACAGTTCTTAAGAATATTTCGAATATAGGAATACTTTACTGATTTCTGCTATCCTGAATTTACAGATATCTGTGCTTAGCTTTTTCCCTAGCTATCGGGAGACTCTTCTGAAATACTCCTGCATAGACTGATAGAACTTTATTAATCCAACTAGACCGATGATGTCTTATTTCATTCTCACTGTTATTTTTATTCTATTTGCTAATTACTTATGAATCACATTTTACAACTAAACATATCTATTGTCGTAAACTAATCCTCTTATTCTCATCCTTATGAAAATTATTTCTACGAAGTTTTGTATATCTCACCACCAAACTGTATTATCTGACATCAACATAATGCTTGCAGCTTTTTGTAGAAATGAATCCTAATGATAGTCTCCCTCTGGTTGTTTCTTTCTAGTGAAGTTCTACCGATTTCTTCTTTACCAGTACAGGAGTTGTCAAATTAATTACTAAACCAGATTTTTAGGTAAATGCCTATTACACTCTTCTGACACTGTTGAAATTCATTATCAACACATTTCATAACATAACAATATTAGGAACAATATCTATAGTGCCTAAAACGACTATGTGCTGGTCCTGAAAAAGAGTAACTAAGGGGTTACAACAGCACATACTTTCGCCTGTAATGGTGTTGTAATATAATAGTAAATTTTTAGCCATTTTTTTGAAAAACTCTCCAGTAATAGAAAGACAAAAATTTGAATTTGCAATTTCTAAAACTTCTGAAGTTTTAATGAAAATCAAACTTACCATTTTTATAAGCACATACAGCTCTACTCAAAACATTTTAATAAAAAAAGAAGTTTTACTTAGGAATGAATCCCCAGTTCATAAATTAGGAAGCAATAACACATTTCCCTAGCCCACCAGTGTAAGTCTGTGAACAGTTTATTCTTATCATAGATAACATGGAGAAAGAAATGCCTTTATTCAAAAACTTTTGAAATTTTCAAGAAACATCATTACAGATTACTTTAAATATTTGTATTCACAACTGAAGGACATTAAATTATAAAATGCAGCTTTCACATTAAAGTTAATGTGCAAATTGTTAAAAGAAATTAAAATGCTAGATTTTTGAACACTCAGAGGATTTAAAGAAAATCACGCTTCTCTCAGAATTCATATTCTGTACTCCATCTTCACCAAAAGTGTAAAGAAAAACGTAGGCCCATTTTTTATTCCAGTTTATTTATTTGTGGAAAATTGTTACGATCTTACTCAAAAGTATTCCCACTAAAAAAAAAAAAAGTTTTAGGAGAGCATTAAAACAAATTGAAAATCCAGAGATATTAATGACAATCATTATTAAGGTGAGGTGCTATTTATATACAAATATTTTGCTCTGTTTGAGCAAAAAATTTAAAGAAAACATTTGGGGCCATTTCTGAGAAAATTTCGAAATGTCTAATGGGTTTTAGGAAAAGTACCTACCAAAAATTAAACGATGTTTCAAATTTGAAGAGCTGCAACACCATTAACATCAATCAAAAATTATTTCACTATCAAGGACCTCCAAAATGTATTCCATAAAAATCTCAACATAAGTGTTTTTGCAGCATTACAATTCTTTCTCTACACTATGTACACAAAGTAATATCACACTTTCATTTTCTTAATAATTCTTTGCATTTTGAACAAAGTTGTAATGTTCAATATATAAATTATACTACACATTGAACTAGTGTTCTAACAAATTATGTTAAGAATAATAAGAAATTATGATAATTGAAAATAATGCAAAAAAATTGTTGGTTTAGAAAATGTGCATTATATTATGCATATACACAATCAAATAGCATGAGTATTGTTTAGATTGATCCTGATGTGGCTGTTAATACTGATGGCTAATATATAGAATTTAAATACCTGGAACTTCTTCATGCTCTGATACAAACGTCCCAAGTTACCAAAATGTTTAGCTGTTTGGACATTCTTTTCACCGAATGTTGCTACTGCCAACTTCAAAGCTGATTGATGCAATTCCTCAGCCTTCGAAAGTAAAATATTCATTCCTAAAAAAAACATTACATTAAGATTAAAACCATTACAGCTCAGTGTTACAACAAATTACAACAAAAGTAAAGTGCAACTAGTTATACCAACTACCGACCTAAGCTTACTTTAAAGAATTATTTTAAGAAAATTAGAGTTAAATACCTAATAAATAGGGAAAGGATTTTCAGGTGCAAATTATTGTTGTAAAAGGGGGGAGGAGGTTCTGAAAATACACACAAAAAGATGCTGCTGAAACAACTGTATTAAGGTTTAAAATCTGTTAAATGAACTCAAGTTTCTAGAAAATACTCTTATCATTTTGCATCAAATTGCTTTGCTTTAGAGAGTCCCTAAGATGTCATTTATAATACTTTATCCAACACTAGTAAAAAAAAAAAGTCATTACTGAACTTATTTTCCCCACAGATTGCGTAGTTGAATGTACTTTGCAGGCGCGTCAAACTGTACCCACATAAGCCCTTCCCTGCGTGAGAACCTTGCTGCCGTTGTGGGCACAGGCAACTTCCCGACTGCCCTCTCCTTTCTCCTCCAAATTTACAAGTGCAGCCAGTACTGTTTAATATTGACGGCAACCCAATGGCAAGGGTTAACATTTTTCTCAGGTCACAGACAATTTGTGTACCCAGATTTAAATGTTCTGATTTGCCTGTCTGGGTAGCACTTTAAATCCAGCGGGAAAGGGTCCCAAAATGTGCAATTTTCGGGAAGCATTACCTAAAACGTGCAATATTGTACAGTAACCCACCAATCATGCAATTTCATGTAAAATAAAATCCATACAAAAATAATGCCCTTTTCATGATTAATATTTCTGTCATCCAATTTCAAGTTAGCAAAGAAAATATGCAGTAACACAGGATCCCAGTCTTTAATTATTACAATATTATATTTAGTGATGATATCACAACAAATTAAATCCCTCATGGAAACCATCTCTAACCTCCATCTGCACCCCCCCCCCCCGAACTGACATTTCCAAGGCATTCTATTGGCTGGTGCTCCAGTCCATTTGCCTGGCAGAAGGAATAAGGGATAAGAGCCAAGACCTGTAGCTCATTTGTGATGTAAATGGTTGATATAAATGTATGATATGGGAATTGAATATTTTTTGTAATAAACTTTTCCCCAAAAACACCTTTTGCCACCATTATTCCAAATTCAACTTGGTAAAGTAAAAGAACAGTGGTAGGAATTAGGGGTAGAGCTCAAGAAAATATGCACTAATCGCACTTCTTCAACACAGGTTTGAACTTTTTTTTTTTTTTGGTTATGTTATATAAATAAGAGAATGAATTCACTCACCAGAATTGTGGATCATGGTGTCAAGCGCAATCTCTTCTAAAATCAGAGCCTTCACACGCTTCACAGACGCCAACATGAGATGATCCTCTGGGAGCAGCCTTTCCATTATAGCAATGGCTTTGTCAGCATGTTCTCTACACCAACATAAAAAATGCACATATACTTCACCCCAACTAACAATTGGACGGTTGAATGCAGGAATGGGGAGAAATTCCCTATCCAGAAGCAGCACGCTCACAGGATTTTATACCAATCCTTTCTTATAAATTAATCTATCCGTGTTATACATAGAGAAGATATTATAAGCTTGTGAAGAATATAAGTAGGATTTTACATGGAGATATCTAAAAAGACATTAAAAGAATTTTAATGGGAACAAGATAAGACAGTCTGAGAAATAAAGATATCAGAAAGAAATTAAAAACCAAAGGTTTAACAGAAGAGAGAAAACCGTCTCAAAGGAGACTGAAAGATAATTTACAATGAATGAACAACAGATTTCTAGAATTAATTTGGAAGAGAGTAAAGCATGCCACTAAAGAGGTGGCAACAACAGGAACACTTAGAAGACTACTTATCTATCAAGAATACTGTAATAAACCAATAGAAACACGCTGTAAAGCTCAATTTCTAGTCAGTTCATGATGATGATTGTGAATTTTAAATTAATAAATTCTTTGTGTTGTCAGTGTAACATGTCTCTAACATTGGGGTGTACTGGTATGGAAAAAGGGCAAAGATCAATTTTTGTAACAATTGTAAATTACGATATTTTGTGTATACTCACCGAGCTTTCAAGAAGCGACCAGAACTGTATTCATGAACATAAAGTGCATAAGCAAGATCTTCATGGGCTACAGCAACGTGGAGATTCACCTTTCCAAACATAGCTTTTCGAATGTCCAGAGCCATCTGCCAGAATCAAGTACAGAAAATTAGGGGTATATAATAACAGACAAAATTTAAAATATTCTCTGTTCCACAGATGCATAATTAAATCACTGTTGTGTTTTTTCAAAATCCTTGTGTTATTTAATGTAAAATCATTAAATTAGATATAAATTATTTTATTAATTAAATTAGATATTAATTGTGGTGATATTCCCATATAACCCCAAACAACCTATTGATAATATCGACATTAACAAACAATTTGAAAAAAATATCATTTAACATCATGGAAGTGAATTGAGCACAAAGATTTGATGACAAGGAAGAAGACAAGATAAGAGGTTACGTTCCAAAAGAAATTTTCACACAAGAACAGAAAATCTATCAATTTAGGTCATACAAGTTATTAACACTACAGAGTCACGATACTTTATAAACAAAAATTCCTTTTTTCTACAAACATTCATACATTACCTTCATTGAGTGAGCATATTATTTAGTTGAACTATCCATTGAGAAAGTACACCAATTGTAGATAACAAATGCAACTAAATTTTCATAGTATTAAAAAAATTGTGTGAATTTTTAGAGGCTGAGAAAATCTGTGTAATTAAACACATACAAAACAAAAAGTTTTGACATATCACAGTAAACCCCAAAATATAAAACCTTGAAATTAAATTCCTTCACCAGAACAAAACGGCACCTTTTTATTCCTTCACACAATTTCTTTTTAGCAGCAGATGCAGTAACAAAAGAATAAAGATAATTTTAAAGTTAATGGATTTCAATTTTAATGAGTTCCTAACTTTCTAAACTTCCCTCCCCTTCGTTGGTCTGTAACTCAAACAGTACCTGTTGTTGAAATAATGCTTCAATGATCTGGTCTCCAGACAGCAAGGGCCTTCAGTTGGTTTTGGAAAAGAGTTAACAGAGGTTCCTTAAAAATCTAGAATTTAGAGAGCGAGATTTATCCACTGAGAGGAAAAGATAATGAACTAAATGTATTCTACATTTAAATATTTCAAGCATGGCTAATTGGCCTTGATAATTTTGTTTTGAAAAAATTTTAGACATTGACATTTGAGAATGAGTATTCGGGTAATGTATTTGTTGATTCCTTGTCATTTGTCTATTGTTTATAAACCATTTGATACTGCATCAACTTTTTTTAAATAAGGTGTTTCAAACTAAAAAAAATATCAAGTCTTGTGAATAATTTTGCCACCAGTAATGGTAATGAGATGTTTTTATCTTATTCATCTTAACATTGTCATGTAAAGCTCTCAACATAAATGATGAGATGCCTTTTTAATTATGAGTTAATTAGGAATATAATTGGGTTTATCCACATGGCATTTTTCTTGAATGTATGATCAAAATCATTTTAGTCATATAATATTGTGTAGTCTAGACTGTCCAGGAGATACTAAGGTCTGCAGTGTTTCAATCGTCGAAACTTTAGGGTAAATGCCTTATTATCTGATTTTAATTTCTTTACTCTTGGCAAGGCAGCGAAGTTAGGAGAAGGGGCACTGATATTTAATTTCAACATTAGAAATAGACGCCCCCAATTTGATAACCGTTGCCCCTCTCTTAACTCTCTATCTCACCAAGTGCCAAGAAATTTAAATCTGAGAATACGATGTGAACATGACATCTCTTACACATCAATGAAGTCCTAGACTTCGGTCATAGAAGCCTTTGTCCACACAAAAACAATGTTTTGATGGATTAAGTACAATTTCATCACAAATTTTAATCACCAATTTTTTTTTAAAGGATAAGACCAAGTATCACAAATTTTAAAAAATCATGATAAATGTCAGGAAATATTAAACAATTACAAATAATCAAGGGGCATTATCACAAATATCATTACCACCTTTTTATGCCACCAGAGTTGAAGTGGTAGGTGGTATTTTTATTGGTTTGGTTTACATTTCTTTTAACACTATTTAACAGTGACTCAGAATTCTAATTATTATGACTTCTAGAAATGACCTAACCAACTTTACAAAAAAAAGTACATATGAAGGTATACCCTATGGTCTGGTGTGTGGAGTCCAAGCATCAAGAGCCAATACACTATATATAATTTTTCCAATAACCAAGAAAATTATGAAGTCAGACAATTTTATTTCTTAAAATTGTTGTGAAACCACATAAGAATAACACAAACAATTTTCAATTAAATTTCAAATATTAGATAATAACCCTGACTTTTCCAGATTCTTCAGATCTATCAAATCTGATAATCAATATTCTTACATTCACAAGGGTTCACCCACCTCATAGAGAGCAACACTCTGCCTGATGCAATCAAAATTGAGTAAATAAAACCCATAATCCAGCAGGGCATCTGCATATTTGGGGTGATCAGTGTTGTACACATCTCTTGTCAAGCACACAGCCTGTTTTGCCAGTAGGCCAGCGCGGCGAAACTCACGCTTCAACACACAAGCTTTGGCCGCCTGACGGAGAACATCCACTGCCAATCGTACTGGCGCGTTATGCACTCGGCGAAGGGCTTGCAAACTCCATCGGTGAGCCTACCAAACAATATCACGTGCACACCTTACAACTTCTCCTTTCATTGTTTCAGAATTAAGCTCTAAGCAATGCGTTTGTATTCTAGAAAATCATTTTAGATATTACACTGAATTATGTAACATTTGCGAAATTGGAATACAATAATTAACACATTTTCTGATATTGTTGATTCCTATATTTTAATTAACTTCATTATATTTGTTTCAGCAGATCAAATATAATGCATATACATGCGCGAATAAATGGGAGGGAAATAAGGGAAATCCACCCCCCCTAAAAATTTTCAGTATCTATTAATTTTAATTGCCATGAAACTTTCAAGCAAAAATATTGTAGGAAATCATTAAAATGAATAAAATCATAATGCAGCATAAGCTAGTGTAGCCTACAACATTTTACAAAATCTGTAATATGACACCTTTGACCAAAACATTTTGAATTTTCCCTTCCAAAATTCATCTTTGGATCTGCCCCTGGCATATATCTTTACTTCAATAAAGTAAATACGTAGAAAACATACTATAATAAAGAAATACCCAGATTATTGATGCCTGAAACTAATAAAAAAATTGAAAAGTAAAACAATGTATCTATATAATTATACTAATCTTATAAATAAAAGACAATACATATTAATAAAGGAATTCTTCAAAACAATACATATTGAGACAATTTAATGAAGTAAAAATAAAAAAAATTAATACCTTCTTTCATAAAAACAAAACAAACAAACACACACACACACACACACACCAACACACACACAAACACACACACACAAACACACACACACAAACACACACACACAAACACACACACACAAACACACACACACACAAACACACACACACACAAACACACACACACACAAACACACACACAAACACACACACACACAAAAACACACACACACACAAAAACACACACACACAAAAAACACACACACACACACAAAAACACACACACACACACACACACACACACACACACACCAATTTATCAGAGATTTTAGAAGATACATGAAAAATGTTTAAAATTCTAGTATTTAACTAATATTTTGATCTTGTTTTGTCAAACATTTTAAATTTTAAAGTGCTTGTAAATTTTAAGACTGACTACTACCTCATCATATTCACTTCGGCTGAAATGCAACACTGAAAACTCTGTGAAGAGCCCCGAAAGGTTTGTAGGCTCCTGTAGGTTCTGCAATTGTGCAACAACTTCCAGGGCTAGCTGATAGCTTTTTTGTGCTCCAGCAAACTGGCAAAAGGCAGCCTGGGTACGGAGTAACCTAAGCAGGAAAATACATCTTGACAACAGAAAGAACATGTACATATATAATCAAATATTGCTTCTTTAAGCATTTCACTCCCTGGAGAAAAAGTATACAAAAATACAAACTTTCCAAATACCGAATAACTTGAAATATAATACACAGATCTAACAATTTCAACTGCAATTTACATGCCCAGATATCCTTAAAGATATGATCCATTTTGAAAGATAACATTTAAAACACAAATTTTACTCTCACTTCACTCTACAATTTCTGGGAGATAAATGAGAAACAGCTAGTATTGTGAAAGCAATGCAATGAGATTGTACAGACCTACATCTTAACTATGACAATGCACAAATACATAATTAAGAATCCATGAAAAATATTTTACCGAGAACTAACAGCAATGTTCTGAAAAGGAATACAAACTTGTGGCAACATTCGAGGAGTTTGCGTAGATTGGGGCCTGTCGGGTCAGTTGATTGGCACAGTTCTTTGCATGCAAGTAAAACTCTCTCGCTCTCTGCAAACCATCCAGCATCACTTAGGAAACCACCTGTATCACAAAAATATTTCCAAATCTTTAAAGTTCAGAACAAAATAGCAGCCAACAAGTTGTATATTTTAACACTCATTAGTAATGAGTTATTACCCAGTCGTAATCCAAGATCAATAGTGGACTCTTTACATTGGCATCCATTAAGGCCCACACATCTCATCTGGTAACTCAGAGCTAAATCTTGTGCCACCCGAGAGTCATGATCCATTAAAGACTGTGAACAGTACATCCACAAATTGCACATAAATTGCAGGAATTAGAAGAACATACAAATGATTTTCACAATCTCAAAAACTATAATGTTTCACAGATTCTTGGGCTCTGGCACCAAAATAAACTAACTTCACATATTATAAACAAATGTAAGAAACAGAATCTGGGTGGTGGGATGCTGTTAATTAGTACAGAACATCATTCATGAGGTATGATGTAAATTAATATTTAAGCGATCCAAAGCTTTTGTGGTTGTTTAGAACTCTTTAAATTTTGTAAGCACCGAGTTACATCTCAACTAACACCCTAGAAGTTCGGGTGAATTTTTGTACAGCTTCAATATAATATTGTATTATATCTGCATTAAAGTGTAATGGTAGCTATGAAGGAGGCTCCTAATGATAAACTTGTTGAAAACGAATGGTGTAATTTCTGGTGCAAGGATTCTCTCAGACTTGCATTTTTATTTAAGTGATTGAGCCTGTATGGAACAATGGTTATTGTTACATAATCACTGAACTGTATGAAGGGCATTTGAATTTTCGATATCCCTAATAATGGAAAAATAGAATTTCCAAAAAGGCTGCAAGTTAACATGTCTTTAAAATTACTGGAGCAACATTTATTAATCTACTGAAAATTAAAAGAATATTAAATTACAGTGATATAATCTTAGTTATTAGCCTTTTCTTGTTTCCTCCCATGAATTTTCATTAATCCGGCAACCGTGTAGGTCTCAACACCATTTGGAAAAAACATAAAAGCCTAAAATATTCAAAATTTAACAATTTGATATATTTCATAAAAAAATGATTATTTTACAGAATTTCTAACAGTTTATGTGAATTGTATTCGTTTGAAATCTAACTAAAAACTTTTCAATTCACTACTATTTTCAGCGTAACATCGATCATTCTCTTATTTTCTTTTTAGGTTCCATTAAAGTTTGTTTATAACTTTCAATTAGAATTTCCATTTAAGTGGTGTACAAGTGCATTTGAACAATTCTAATGCCATATTAATGAAAACAGGGGGGAATCTATGGCTAACAAAGAAGCCATTATATGAATTGATGCACAACTTAATTTCACAAACCAAATCTTAGAAAAAATGTTAGCAAACTAAGTAGAACTTCATATAAGATGTATGATATAAGAAAGTTGCTGTATTTGGAATACTCTATTAAAAATAAATGCAAAAAGTTAGTAGTACTACTTGCTAATACTATTTTGTAATCAGTTTTTGCATAATAAATTTTGTTGAGCACTGGAAATGGCTATTGTCTGCCAATTGTCTTATTTGTCAACCCATTTGATGCTTACAGCTGAACAATTGTCATGCCACATTAATATTATTTGAGGCACTAAGGGAGTTGAAAAGGAGAACTAGTGGTGCAACAGAATGATGCAGACTTGCTCATATTAATTCATTTCCTATTCTCTTTTAATGTCTAAATGACTACCACAGCCTCCCGCAGAACCTACTAGTCTTCTTGGAGAAGGTGAAGAGCACCTTACACATCCCAACCAGATAGACCTATCTCAATCCTGTACCTTTACAAATTTGCAAGTGGTATTCCTTGGGCCCACCTTTGTGCTTGTTCAATTATTCTGGAACATGGTGCTGATTGTCCCTCAAACACAATTGAAAACATTCATATCTTACTTCAAAACCACAGCCATTGGCTCATTTGCCACAAAGTCCCTGCCTCAGGAGGCTGAACCACCTATGGCTAATGAGTTAGTTTTGAAACATAATAATTTCATAAAATCTGTAATAACTTAAACTGATCTTTAAAATCACACACTGGCTTTCAGGTGCTTTATAATCAAATCTATATATCTGAAGTATTCCAAAACCATTGATTTCAATAGGCATAGTGCAATAAAAGTTATTTTATCATAAAAATCTAGCAACAACACTCTGTAATCAACAATTTTCTCAAAATTTAGCTAACTACAGAGGACATAACAGTTAACACAAAGTTTACTTTACTTTCATGTAATGTACAGGCACACACGGGCATCCACGTTTATGTACATATAAAATTATAAAAAAATAATTATATTTATAATTCCCCTCCCCCTCACAATTTTCCCACTTTTCAGTACCCTAATAGTAGAATGGATATTTGACTTTAAGAGTAATACCTAGTTCTATATGCAATCCTCATTGCAAAATTTGGAGCTGTTTCTGAGAAAAGGATCAAGGATTCTGGAAATGTGCAACGGGAGCTCATTTTCACAGGAATGTTTGGAGTTTTTGAGAAACTCCATAAGACAACATCTGATGTACTCGAACATACAAATGCAATAATATATAAGTACTGCCTGAACAAAAATATTAATAATGTGAGAGATATCATAAATTACAATTATTCTTTTGAAGAATGAAGGGAATACATCAAAATGTGCATTAAGTCATGAGGGGGAGGGTGGGAAAGGAGAAGAGGCAGAGTGAGAAGTGGCAAAGGACAGAGAGGTAGAGGTGAAGTGGAAGAGGGAAAGAGGGGAACAATGTGGTGGAGAAGGAGGGGGAGGGACGGAGGGGGTGGGGGAAGAGAGAGATGAGGAGGAGGGTGGTGGGAGGAGGGCGGTGAGGAAGAGAGCAGGACGTTCATGGGGGGAAGAGGTGGAGGGTAAGAGAAGAAAAGGAGGGGTGAATGAGAACGGTAGGGGAAGTGGAGGAGAATGGTGGGGAGAAGTGTGGAGGATGGTGGGAGGAGGGAGAGGAGAAGAGACTGAAAACCAATCAAAATAATGAAAGAATACTAGAAGAAACAGAAAAGGCAAATAAAAAATAATGGACAAACTGTGACCACAATGGCATTTAATTACAAACTGAAAGACAAAAGGGACTGAGGCAGACTCACTGGAAGCTAAGCATGAACAAGAATACTTTACTGATTGTATGAATATTGCTTGTCTAAGTATAAACAACACATTCCTAAACCAAGGTTGGTTTTTTTGACAATGAAATTGTCTTTATTGACGTATCATTGAGTGAAACAAATTTACCTATACAAGTAGACCAGCTACCACAGCTCAACTTTCTTGAATTACTGGTAATGGCCATATAATAGTAGACTTCACATTTTACCCTAACTCCTAACATTACAGCCATCACTTGAAAAACGCCAACAATATAACTGAAATTTACACAAAAACTACTAATCTTTTCAAAATAGTGAACATTCAATGGTTTAAATACCTAAGAAATACATTGGATTAAGAAAGAAATCTCTAGCTTCAATACTGAAGTTGAAGGGCAGATTTGAAAAACATGTGAAATATTGAAATTTCAGTGGTTTTGATGAAAATAAGACCTTTACCATATTACTAAGCTAACATTACTTGAGCAAAAAAATGAAATGTGGAGCCGTTTTTAAAAAATATCTTCTTAATGTATTTTTGAAATTGCTATTTCACTAAAACCTACTTATAAAAAAAATTTACCCTTACTGTTAAATGTATAATTTTGAACAATAGACATGATTACAAATATTTATTTTCAAAAATGTAGCTGTAGGAGTTTAAACAAATGTGTAACTTATGCAATTTTGGAAATTTCTAACGTTTTACTGAAAATCGGAACTACGTCATTTCTATAAGCATACTAAAATACATAAATACCTAAAAATATATATTTAAAAAAGCCAGTTTTGAAATAATTTTGCAGAAGCTTTATAAAGAACTACCAAAAATTAAATATTCATGTTGAATTCTGGAGGCTGTGACATCAGACATACGGACTGGCGAATATTAATTTAATTGATCATGACATGTAAGTGTAAGTGATAACGCGCAATCAAAATTACATGTTGTTGTTATTGTTTTTTTACTAACTTTCTCCATACTCAAATCTCATCTAAATCTGTATCTGAAGTACTGCTATGATTCAAGAGCATCTGATATTTAATCTCCACTAGCATTTAGATAAGCACCTGTTCCCCAGACCAAAAGACAATTTCTCTGTTGAAGTGATTAGAAGAAAAACCAATGGGTATTTTATAAGGTCCTAAGAGTTTAGTTTCAACGAAGGACCAAATTATTTGGTTCATATAACAAATCTTAAATTACTAAATAATAATTAAATAAGTTCTGCCTGAGCTTTTTTAAACATCATTATTTTTTGTTGTGATGTATTTGCAGTACTGTAACCACTTTTTAAGAAATGTATAATCATTATTATTCATGTAAGGGCAGTGGTATTAAACTATACTTGTTTACAAAGGGATTGGTATAATTCTGTGTTTTAAAGAAGTTGATCTAATGTTTTATAAAATGCAAAAATAATTTTTATAAATTTCCAGTACAACTTATTCTACATAAACGTAGCCAGCATTTCAGAATCTGTTCAACTTGGAAATTTGGAGTGTCAGATTGTTGATCCTTTGTAAACAAAAATTCTCTCCACTTTAGACAACAAGGTCATTTGATATGAAACAAGAAAATTGAAAACCTACTCAAGACTAGAATACTCTGAGAGTTACATCAATTTTCTCTAATTTAAATAGAATTGAACAATAACAATGAGCAAGTTTAAAACAATTTGTAACAAAAACCAACATTCACACTATGAAAGTATCCTCACAATTATTCACTAAAAGAGGGTTTTGTAATAAAAGAAACTGTAAAAAACGTCAATGAAATTGGAAATTTCATATAATGTCAATGATTAGTAATTAAGCATAAATACCAATAAATGGTATTATATTTTGATTATGTTAAACTTACACTGTGGATGTTCTATAACAGATAACTGAACAGATACATTTCTAATAAATAATAAACAACAGGTGCAATTATACAATAAAATCAATGTACATCACAAATAAAAATTCTCTCTAAACACCTTGCATTATAAGCAACTTCATTTCATTAACATTAACAATAAAATATGCTAACTTCTCTTAACGTTTTGTTTCATATTTCTTAAGCGAATTTGAAATTTTATATATTAATTTTCAAAAAGCATATGTTGTAAACATATGTCTCTTGTCTCCTAACACTTTGACTGTAGTTAATCAAAAACCTATTCACAAAAATAATACAATACAAATTTACTAACCTGAAAACTCTTCAACAAATGCAGCCGTCTATTCGTAACCTTTAACATTCGCGCGAATACGTCCAAATCACTAAATTCACCACTAAGAAGACATAATCTTTTATCCAGATAGAGCTAAAGAAAGAAAAAAAAACACACTTTTACTTCTTGATCTTACACATAAACTATAGCAAAATTTTGAAAATCTATTTACTCTTAAAAAATCATTGCAACATCTTTATACAAAAAATTGACAGAATTTCAATAAAAAATTAACGGAACAATACTCCTACGATGCGATGTTTTTCAATGTAGGGTAACTGTCAACACAAATGGCAAAGCAGAATGTTTCAATTACCTTGTGGTATAAGTCGAACAGCAAACTTTCTGGAAGTGTGCGAAGATCATTTTTAAAATTATTATAATTGCTGATAACCGCTGAAACTCCTAAATTATACAAAGAATCTGGTAACCTCAACACGTTCGTAGCCATCTTACAACACTCATGTCAAGGAATAACGCTGGATTAACGCGAGTAACCAACCAGCAGCTTGTCGCAGCCACCAATTCGATAGTCAAATTCTTCTTTGTGACGCATGCTGGGATTGATTTTACTTCCGCGCTTCTTACGAACGCATTTACAAACTCAACTCTTTGACAAGCCGTAAGGAATTGGTAGACTTTGTACCTCCAGTGTAAACGAAGTCTTTACAATAACCATGTTGTTGTAGCTCTTATCAATTCGTGATTGTTGACCTTTGAATTGTGGCTCAATCCATTATCGCATTCTGAATGTGCAAGATTTATTTGTTACAATCACGCCAAACAACGTACTTACGTAGTAAAGGGAAAATATTGCAATGCTGCTGCGGAAAGTGGCGATTTTTCGTCAGAACTAGTGGTGCTATAACACCACAAATTTTTTGCATTATTCGTAACTTTTGCAATTTTCGAAAATTCAGAGCATTTAATGAAAATCGGCTCTGCTCAATTTTTAAAATTATGATTGGCACAATTCGAGAAAATTATGGAAAAAATTGGAGTATTTTTAAGAAAATCTGATTTTTTAAATGATTGTATTTCAAGCAGAATTATACGAAAACTAGGATTTTGGAAAAAAATGTTCATCCAACATTGAAGAACAAATTTCCTTAAAGAAAAATCTAACTATAATTGAGCAAAATTTTAACTTAAGCAATTTTCCAAAATGTAGAGAATACAACGAAAATGAGACATGCACAACTTTTATATGTGTTTTCTGCTTTATTGAAAAGTAGGAAACGAATTGGCGCAAGTACGATTTTCGTTGAATGCTCTGAATTTAAGTAATTTTTTTTTAGGTCTTCCTAAAACTACAATATTGATGATGATTTATGTTCTTACAGAAATCAGTTCGTAAAAAATAAATTACTAATTGAAGTCATGTATATTTTTCAAAACTTGAGTTGTTTTCATGTACTTTTGCTTTATATAAAGGAATATTTAAGCAGCTTTTCTCAAAAAACCTCCAAATTTTTTCTTCAAACTTTTTCTACTCATAGTGCTAAATGGACTGAATAACACGAATTGTGTGTGCTATCAAAATATCTCTTTCGCCGTTTGTATTTACAATAGAGTGATTTTTATACATAATTGCATTGGTAAATACTAGAGATTCAAATGATTTCTTATGAAGTTTCTTGAACACAGCAAGTTTTCTATGAAAATGAGCTCAAAATTTTGCATTTTCAGAAACACTCAAAGGACATTTTTCGACAACGGCTCAAAATTTTTTAGGTAGCAGATAGGTAGCAGTTGACAAGAGGATAGTACACTACTGATATGTTAACCTAGTCTAAAGAGATTAGAAAACTAACTAGTGGATACATCACCACCAGTTTCTCATTTTCTCATGTTTTCCGTCATCTATCAGCAGAATTGAAATGTGGCTTTAATAATATTTTAGAAGGTAAAAACATGGTCTTATATACAATTTTAATTTTAAAAAAATTGGAGCCATTTGTGAAACAATGTCTTTTAAACGTTTCTGAAATGCGCTTTTTTGAGCTCATTTTCAAAGAAAACTTTCAGGTTGTCGAGAAACATTTGTGAAATTTTACATTTTGTATACGTACGTATATCCGAAAAAATAATACATGTAGTGTAGAGAAAGGTATGTAATGTAGAAAATCGATTTCGACATTTTAACGGAAATACCTTTTTCGAGGTCCCCTGATACCGAGAAAGAGTACCCTTTCAGTACGTCCGTCCGTCTGCGAACAACACAAAGCCTGAACTGTTCTTCTAATAAAATTTGTTTTCCACAATTAGTTTTTTAAATTATTATAATGTACATTTTTTGAAAATTTTAGTGGTAATTTTGAGCGAAATATGGGTTGTTTTTTTTTCAAAAACTGCTCCAAATATTTTATTCAAACGTTTTATACGGAGAGTAATAAATACACCGAAGAAGATGGCATAACCGCCATTTTGCTGTATTGTTTTTGCTTTTTTAAAAATGATACAAACATTTTTATACTTATCTCGTTAATGTTTACATTACTGACAATTTATATACATTATTGCATTTGTGAGTATAAGTGATTCACATGATGTATGATAAGTTTATTCCAAATCTCAAAACTTTTCTGTGAAAATGAGTACTAAATTCCGCATTTTTAGTATAGCTCGAATGTCACTTTTCCATAACTAGTTGCAATTTTTTTCTTTAACCTTGACGTGCGGATAGTGCTAAATACACCGAATAAAATTTCAATACCACCATTTTGATTCATACCCCTCATTTTTCCAAATTAAACAAATATAATTTTTACTTTCCCGCACTTCATAAGAAGAGAAAGCATTGTAATCATGCACCAGAAAACAGCGCATTTTTGATAGAGAAAATTCATTTTCGGGACCTAGTAATCAAAGAATGGATAAATCTTATTTCCATACATAGTAAATTACTTCCTCTAATACATTGTGTAGTAAGAATATATGTTTTGTGTGTCTTTAATACCGAAAAATCGTTTGACAGCCCAACTGTCCGTCTTGTCTCTGTCCGTCTGTCTGTGCCTAGCATCTAAATCGTTCAGCAGATTTTCTCCAAAATTGATATTCCTCCATCGATTTAAAGGAACTCGAGGTCATCTGAGTTTGAAATGGATATTTTGATTTTGGAGGGTACTTAATGTTGTCTCTACATTTTATTTTTCTTTCAAAAATTGGTCCAAATTTGTATTAAACTTTGTCTTTGGATATTGTAAAGGACGCGTAAGATAACGGAGCAGAAATCATTTTCGTTAAAATCACTGATTTTTCAAAAATTGCGAAAGTTCTATTTTTTTATATGAGAAATATAACTCACGTCGTTAATATTTGTATCACAGTCGTCTTTTTTTACAAATTATTGCCTTTCTGAGTAGAAGTGTTTAAAAATATTTTTATGAAGTTTCTCGTAAACTCAAAAGTTTTCTATGAAAATGAGTTCAAAAATGACCATTTTCATAAATGTTGAAACGTTAAAAAGAAAAAAATGGCTCCAAATTTTCTAAACAATAAATCCATAAGAGATTTTACCTTTTTCTTCAGGAAAAATGGAGAAATGCTCTTTAGGGTGGGAATCGATAAAGGCTGGGAAGACAGGGAGAAAAACCGCAAAGCTAGCCCAGATTAGAAAACTAATTAGCACGAAAGTTATTTCATTCAGTAGCGTAACTAATTTATATTATTTTTAAATAGAAATTTGTATCCCTCATAAATGATATTGTGAAGTAAGGTCTGATACATCGCCTCTGTGCCAAATGGCCATTTTGAAAAATATTCATTAATTTTTGGGGGGTACTTTACATGAAGCCCCCTCAACATTTTCAAAATTGCCTCAAAAACGGCTCCAAATTTTTTCCTTAAGTTTCTTATAAGAAATTAGTAAAATTCGCTTATAAAGGTAGCATAGGTACGATGTTCAATGTTAACTCTGAATTTTCGAAAATTTCAAAAATTTGAATATTTCCGGGCATCTTCATGCCACTACAAAATTGAAGATAGGGATTTTCATTCAAATAAAATTTGTTCTCCATAGTGAGATTTCATTAAGATCATACATATTTTTTTGAATATTTTAGTAGTTTTCGCGCATTATTGCGTGCAATATGTGCAATATTAAAAAAGAGCAAAAACAAGATTTTCTGAAAAATGGCACCAAGTTTTTTCTTTAAACTTTTGGTAGGGACTCTATGCACTCTATGAGATGACAAAAAATAGGTCGCTCTATTTTTCTTTTTTTTTTCAAAAATTAACAAAAAATAATTTTTTGACTTGTCTCTCACGTCCTTAATATTTACATTTGCGGCCATTTGTTCACATTATTATATTTATGAGTACATGTGCTTTAAATAATATCAGATAAAGTTTCTCAAAAACTCAACCGTTTTCTGTACAAACTAGCTCCAAATTCCGGATTTTCAGAAACGCGCAATCGCCATTTTCTCCAAAATGGCTCTAATTCTTTTAAAAAAACTTTGCGACGGATAATTCTAATTGCGCTCTTTAATATGACATAACGTTTATTTTGAGGTATAGTTGTGTCTTTTTTAAAAATTACAAAAATTATTATTATTATTTTTTGAAAGATCTCTCACGCCCTTAATATGCTCATTTCTAGCAATTTGTGAACAATTTTGCATTTGTGAGTTAACGTGCTTCAAATGATTTGCAATCAAGTTTTTCGAAAACCGAAAAAGTTTCTGTGAAAAAGAGCTTCAAATTTCGATTTTACAGAAGTGCTTATAAACAATTTTCTTAAAAACGGCTCCAAATTTTTCAAAGAAAATTGCCATTTAGGGCGAGATTTTACTTTTATTTAATATTCTTAAAATAATATTACCGTTCTACGATTAGGAAACCGAAAAATTAAGAAATTGTCCAAAATATTTACTTTGAGCGGCGATAGATGGCGTCTGGTAAGAGTGTGTGGCAAGTCCGAGTAACTAGCCGAGACCAAAGGAAATAGAAAACGAATACGGGAGTGTCTGTGCTATTCGGTAGCATCACTAGTTATTTTCTCTCTTCAATTTTACTTTCTCGCACTTACTAACGTAAGAAAAATCGTGCGCTGGAAAACGGCGAATTTTCGACACAAACTCTCTTATTGCCGGGACCTAATAAGGAAAAAGCGGATAAATACGGTTGATAAATAGAGAAAAAAATTCTCTAACACGTGGTGTAGCCAGAATCCATCTTTTGTGTGTTCTTTATATCTAAAAATCGATTGTCGGCAAAACGTCTCTTTGTCTGTCCGTCCGCCTCTGTGCACAACGCTAGCGCATAAACCGTGTATTCTTGGCTATCCGGGATGAGCCACGTCTCAGTTAATTGGACTGACGTTTCGGCCATCTTGCTGTGGCATTCTTCAGAGCTATACTGCATACTGCCGAAACTGCCGAGCATACTGCATACTGCCGAAACGTCAGTCCAGTTAACTGAGACGCGGCTCATCCCGGATAGCCAAGAATACATTTACTCCGGCCGCGGAAGCCTACGAACCCATAGCGCATAAACCGTTCAGCGGACCTTCTCCAAAATTGATATTCCCCAATTGTTCTAGCTGATATCACGGACTATGTAATTTGAAACCGAAATTTTAATTTTGAGGGATACTTTAAATGAAGCTTCTGGGACATTTTCAAAATTTGCAAAGAATTTGCTCCAAATTTTTAATTAAAATTTGTTGTTAAAACGTGCAAAGGACGTTTAACAGAATGGGGTAGGTCTAACTTTTGTTGTCATCCCAGATAATTCGAAAATTGAAAAAAAATTAAAACTTCAAAATTGGAGATAGAGATTTTTGTCTCAGCCAAAGTTTGTTGTACAAAATTAACTCTTCAAAAAAGGTGATGTACATTTTTTTGAAAGAAAAATAGTACTTGTGGCGTATTTTGAGGTTGCAATTTACAACAAAAAAAGTTTCTCAAAATCCGCTCCAATTTTTTCTTTAAATTTCCTCCACATATGTAATAACAAACAGTAAGAAATATGGAGCTTGTCTCATTTCCGGGTTTTGCTAGTTTTTTTTCGAAAATTGACAAACAAAATTTCAAAACTACGAAATTGAAGGTAGAGAATTTTACCTCGGACAAAGTCTGTTGTATAAAATTAGCTCTTCAAAAAAGGTTATTTACGATTTTTGAAAGAAACAGTAGTTTTTGCGTTATTTCTGGTTGAAATTAATGAAATATATACCGGTTTCACACCAACTACGGGCCACGAAAAAAAAAGAATGAATGATATGAAAAATATTTAATTTTAATTTCCGATTAAAAATGGCAATATTAATTCTATTGTTGCTGTCTCGCAATTTTACTTTACTTAATTCTACAATTTGTATTCTCAATATTTTGTTGTAAGAGTACATAAAGTTGATGGTCTGCCGACGGTATTGTGCCGTCATGGATACTCACAGCGAACACAGACACGAGCTTTCTTATTATCAAATATTTACTTACAAGAAAACACAACAAATATTTACAATGAATTTACACTTTACACTCTAGCTCTGATAGACCTGCTATCCCCTGATCGCGGGAGCGATCCCAACCCGATTGATGATCGGTTTCAATTGTGGCACTCGCCACTTCTACATTTGAAGCGCGCACAAAGCCAAGCTTCCTTGACCGGATGTCACACAAGGTCGCAAAATCCGTACCGGCGTACCTATTGATTCTTCATCGCAGGAGCGATATTACCCGATTGAGAATCGATGCGATTCGTGGCTCTCAACCACTCCTCACCTCGGAGCACGCACACAGCATCTCTCCCTAATGACCGCAGTCACCCAAGGACACCAAGTCCTCCACAGGCTCGTCAACACGTGACTTGCCTCGCAAGCCCTGCTCGCCGCTGCACCGTCGTGGCGTCAAGTTTGTGCATCTGCACGAGGTTCTCCCACTGTCTCCAGGACCCACCCACAAGCAGTACATTTGTGCAGTTTTGTGAACGCACGACAAGTGCAATGCGCGTTCACGCTACCGCGGTGGGACCATTCCTACCCTTATGGGCAATCCTGTAACATGAAGAAAAACAGGTCAAAAAATGACTTTAGCCTACCTGACCTACTTTATGTACTCGAAACAAGCCATAGTGTTCCATGAAGAACGCCTTAGAATAACTGTTATAAAACCACAATAATGCAAACTGAAAGACAGTTATATTTATGGCAAAAATGGCGCTTTTAGCAAAATTTGATAAGAAAATATGTGCTCGTTGTTGGCAGCGCCCGTCGCTGCATGCGGACTTTGTTATCAGCGCTCATTGACTGACATGTGTTGATATAGACAGAAATGCGACATAATATTATTACATAACCGTTACTAAGGGGAGAGAAAATACGTGCTGTTTTAGCACCACTAGTTTAATTTGAAAAATGCAGTTTTAAAACTTCGTTTTTACATTTTTATTTAATACTTTTTAATTGTAAGACCATAACTAGGAAAACGATTATCACGCTGAATATGAGTTATAACAAATGAAGTTGCAGTAATTAAATTTCCAAACGAAGTAACAGAGTTTTTTGTGTTTGTTAATTAGTGTTTATTTTATATCCAGATTTACTTATTACAATATAGTATTTATCTCTCAAGAAGTATCCGATGTTTACGTATAACAATATTTATAAAGTTCTTACGCGATTCATTTCATATAACGCGCTCATAGCACAGAGTGTTTGTCCAATTGACATCTGAGAGTGGCAGGCGACACGTGTGAAGTGTTATCGTGATTTCTCAGACTTCCAAAATCGTAACCTTTCGTGCAGGCCTTGAACTAGTCCGATGGGTTTAACTGAGAATTCTTCTGAGAGGAGAGGCTAGTCAAGCCACTCGGCTACGAGGTTCAGGGGCTGGTGCAGGGAAGCCGAAGCACGCTGTGTTCGAAACCCACGAAAGGCAAGATTTTTCAATTGTTTTCGAGGCTTGAGGTGGGGGAGATCTATGAGCCTCCTGTATTACAGCTGTACTCTAATTCTCTCTCTCTCTCTCTCTCTCTCTCTCTCTCTGCGTATGTGCGTGAAATTGGAGAACTGGATCCTTACACCTAGAACAGGGGTACAAGCAATGAGATAGCGCTAAGGGATCTCTCTGTCTGTACCGGGACAACAGCCTGTGATGGGGGAAGGCGTACCAGCGGTGTCCCGGCCTTGCAGTCATGGGTTAAGGGGTACGTGTGGTGAGCACATCGACATTTCTACGCCATTTTCTGGTCTTCTCAACCTGAGAAGTGTATTGCAAGAGAATCGCACACTATAATCTAACCCGACCGGAAATCGAACCCGGGGTCGCGTCATGGAAAGCGAACACGCTGACCAGTGATCTACCTAAGGGGGGCGCCAAGGTATACCATGGAAAAAAACGAAAAGCTGGCTCAGACTTCCGAAAATAAGAAATTAACTTACATGAGAGTCTGAAGCATCGTTCATTTATGAGACGAAATAAGCTATGAATTTGCTAAACTTTTCGTAAAGATAGTTCTCAAAGCAGCTGATTTGGAGAGTAAAACCCTGTGGTTTGCTCGAAGTGAACGGATTATCTTAGGAAGAAATAATTCTTATGTAAAATGATAATATTCGAGACGTATTTCTTTTCTCGTGCACCAACGATATTTCACCGTTCTTCATTTAGTATTGGTTCAGGTAATTAGGTCAGTTGGAAAGAAGACTTCGTTGGAATAATCAGATTAAACTACTTGATTTGCCAAAAATGAAAACACGTTTAGGTAGATTTTTGCAAAAACTTTTTGTTTTACTACTTCGCAGATGAGAATCAAAGGGTCTCTTTCGATGTGTCCTACCATAAAACCTCTTTTTCTTCGATTCTTGTGCAACTCTGAAGCAACTGTGAACCATTTTAATGGCGGTTTTTTAGGTCCCATGTGCTGGAAGTTGAATAGGCGCGCTCCGGACGGTGACGCGCAGACAAACCGGAAACTGTCGCATGTATCCGACCGGAAGGAGTACGATGCAGTATGCGATCAGATAAGGAGTCTCGTTGACGCCGCGGCCCCCGCGCGTATTCGAGTGCCCTTATCTCTCTCCGTGCATCGCCGCGCCGCTTCCACGAAGGCGGCTGACCTCCGCCCCCTCCCAACCCGACAAAGGCGGCTCAGGACATCAACTGACGTCACTGTAGTGCCTCTGTCCGCGAGATCCTGGAGTTCGAGTCCCGACGGCGGCAGGTTTTTCGACAAAAGCTACACGGCGAGGTCGAATTCAGTCGCTGTCTGAAGGAGCGGCCGGTTGCTCTCATCGGTAGTTTTTCATGATTTCTCCGTTCAACTCCAGGCGAATGCCGTAACAGAACCTTAACAAACGGGCCATGGACGATTTGTCTTTCTCTTCCTTGTCCTACCCTCACCAAATACTTAAACATATTCGCACTTACACGCACTTACACATGCCGAGAGACCGGTCGAAAGCTCAGAGCTTGCCCCGGCAAGGGCGGTGTCTCGTTGGTGGGAGATACCTGTTTGGGGAAAACCCCCGTTAGCCCGTCGGGTAGGTCAGCGCTGGATCTCACCATCCAGCGGTGGACAATCACCGCCACCCCCAAGGAAAAAGCTATACTTCACTTAGAGAATTATTGACTTTAGCAATTGACGCGCCCGTAATCAATCAATAAAATAATTCACCGCATCCTTCCTTAGGAATGCGCCCCGGAGACTCAACTCGGGCAAAATGTCTGGAATAAAATTTCATTACATTTTTTCTAGGTGCTATTTCCTAAATAGAAGCCCGAATGGATATTGGTCTCAAATTGATTTCAAGGCTGCTCAAGTATGCTAGCCATTTGACGTGCTCTGACACAGTATTTATCTGCGAGGCTTCGGCATGACCTATTGAATGTTGAATCAGCCCCGCGGAAGGGGGAGGAAGAGAAAGTGTATCGTCTGAATCTTTGGAGCGTCACAGTTTCGTATCCATCGAATTTTCGTCAATCGTTTCTTCTCTGAAAAAATAAAAGTCTTTCTCAATAGCACCGAAAAATAACTATTTATTCGCGAATGGAGGATATATCTGAAAATTTTCAATGCAAGAATAGTATTTAATAGGACCATTCCACGAATAAAATTACGGCCAACAGTTACAAAATACGCCAAATATTGCAAATAACTGAAAGCGCGTTGAAATCAAAGAAGTTATGTTACAGAACATACGAGGTTTATGGCTCGTCAACACAGCGATCGATACATACCAGGTCCTCAGATAGATGACTCGCAGCTCATAGGGCGAGTAGGGAGGAGTGGTAAGAAAAATCGGACAGAAAAAGCGATATTGTATTTAGATACACCGCCTCAATGGAAAATTGAATATGTATTGTTAAACACTATTTGTTTTAATTTCATGAGTAGAGTAGTCTAGCGTAATATGCATACATTTGCATAAATCCACATCCCCGTGGGTCTGAGAATTTTTCTCAAGTCTTCACGACTTTGCAAAGTATTCTGCTTGTTATTTTTGAGACTTCTGTCATAATAACCTGTTGCTAGGAGATAACTGGCAACAGTAATCCGCTACGTTTCAGAAGGGAGGCGCTCGAGCGCGATCGGGTGTAGTATAGTGAAAGACGTGTGGCGCGCGGACCAATACAACGGGCCTCTGCATGCAGTGTGGCTTCAACACATGCATTTGAGCAAATTTGGCTTAAGAAACTGAATGTTTACCATAAACAATAAATATTCTTAAATGAGTGACCGCGTATCATGTTAGATAGGACGTTTGCTCCTGTATGTGTTCATTATCCAGCCTTCTCTTAACCTGTACACGTGAGCTTCCGCGGCTCGAGTTCATGACTTCTTGGCTGTCCGGGAGACGCCGCGTCGTTGGCTGAGAGACCGCCGTTCCGCCTGTCATATCGCAGGAACGTCAGGCTCATAGACCCTTGAAGGAGCTACCTCCCGGTGGTTTGCAGATAGCCACAAACGTTCCTCACAGAGTCAGTGTCATTCTCGGACAGAGATTTCTGGAAAATAATATAATTTTTGAAGATGCTACTTGGTGATTGGGATATCCCCGCCATTTTACAACATTAATGCAAACATCCATGCCCTAGAGGGCATTCGAACCTAAATATTATTTAAGGCACTGTGGTCGTGGCACCCTGTAATGGGCGTAAGTATAATGATGTCCAGTTTTCTGACACTTTACACACAGAAGTGACGGCATCAAATATGTATAGGGACACTATAGACTATCCAAGACTTCAGAAACTTGAATCAGCAAGTCTGAAAATTGTCAGAAACTTGAGAACTATTTTGGGGTATGAGGGTCGATAATCAATATTTATCTAATATACTTGGAGTTAATTAGGTAAATAATTGTTTACGGGGATTTATTAATTTTCTTCGGAATTGAAACTATTTTAGAACAATTACAAAAAAATACAAAATATAGCACAGCGCATTGTCAAGAGAAATCGGAAAGGTGCACCTCTTCATGCTTGTGCATGCCGGACTTAAAATCTCTATAGCCCACAAAATTTGAATTTGAAATTTTAATGTCATTAATACCTATTAAAATGTTTATATCTTTAAAATTGTCGAATTAAAGGTAATTTAGAAAAGCATCCGTAGTTTTTAAACATACTTTAAACAATGATCAACATGAATATTGTATTAGAAGGCACTACGGTACTACTGCCTTGACGATCTCGGTCATTCGGGCCGGCTCATTACCATTGTTTTCATATTTTACTGAAGTATCTTCAGCAGTACTTGGCAGAGATAATAGTCCTTACCTGGTGCAGATTACAAGTTCATTCTCAATTTTGATCTCACGTGTTTAAGTGACAGCTGATAAAAATATATATAAAACTGATGAATTTCAAGAAACTGAGCATTTTGTTTTTATTTATGGTGAAGATTTTCTACCATGATGTACTGTTTGTTTTGTTTTGACATTTCGATATCACCGTACTTTACAGGAACATGTCAAGTTTGCATCTTAGACATTCAGAGGGGGGCATCTCATTATAAGAATCAAAGCATAAATTCTGTAAAATCATACAAATATGAGTTGGTCAAAGGGGTGGGAAAAATCGAAGAAGTATCTCCGACTCAAAAGAAAGTAGAACGAACTAGTAGGAGAAAGCCATTCGTTGTTTTGAAAGCCCCTAGTTTTCACAAATTTTGTTCAACGCAACCCGCAGTGCGCTCGAGTATGATGGGGTTGCAATGCAGTGGTGACAGCAGGGGGTTGGTGAGGAGAGGTAGGGAAAGAAGTGTCAGGGCTGGGCGGGAACAGGAAGAGGCAGGATTTCGTTCTGCCCGGGTGAGGCGCGGGCCAGGGAGGAGCAGTGAGGGCAGAACTTGGTGCGAGAGTGGAGCGAGGAGATGCGGGAGTGAGAGCGACAGGAGGAGATAGCTGGTAGGGGAAATTCCGCGCAAACAGGTGTGTAGGTCGGCGCCGGGTCTCACCATACTGTGGGATAGAAATAATCACCGTCGCGTAAAACAATTCACTACACTTATGGGATTAATATCCATAGCAGTTTACGTGTACGAAATATCATTAAATCAACCCAGCGGAATAGTACTCGTACTTATCAACTCCTCGCGCTCACAACACATCAGTTACTCATGTCACGTGGCCATGCTGTTTGAAACCACATTACCAATGCAGGATTTTGGCAGGTACTCCTTCTTCAAACACAAAGTTAATTAGATATTATTTTTTTACTTATTTCATTATCCTACTTATTATGATACTTCATTATCTGATCGCAATGTATAAAATTACATTTGTCTCCTCATTTATTTCTTGTTATGAAAGAGAAAGGATTCAAGGACCCATTTTTTCTATTTTTTTATTATTAGCAAGGAGTTCGAAGATCTTTCGACATGAAGGATTTGAGAGTATTTACAATAATATTTTAGTTGACAATGTGTACAATTACTATTTCAAACGCTTTTGGAGTCGACGGCAGACAGATATTTATTGATATAAAGTATATTTTAGCTTATACAATAGTAGTTTTATATATAAATTGATATATTATATTATAACAGATACATAAAATTTGATTACACTTCTGGATATGAATAAAGAAATACACATGGAAGGAATTCATATTTTGTGTAATAAAAATACATTTTTACGCAATGAAAACACTAGGATTAGAATAGTATGGATTTTATAGAGGTTTAACTGTAGCGTGGATAAATACATACTGGTAATATAGATGGATTTTGTAGTTTTAATAAAAAAAAGGTTGTTTCTTATGCACAAAATCTGAAAACAAGTTTCATGTCTGTTCTTATTCATTTAATACCATATCAACAATCTCTCACCATTGGGGCAAAAAGTAAAATGTAAAATGTACAATGCCGAAGGTGTCAATAGGATATTAGAAAATTACTACTTAGTCGAAATACAGGACACGAGGTAACAAGAGACCTTGAGCATAATATCCTTGCAGGACTCCGTCATGCAGCGCAGCACATATTGATACCATCTAACTCTATACAAATAATCTACAATGGAAACAGAACAAGGAATAAGGTACAAAATTACATTACATTAATGTTGTGTCACCTACGTCTTTTCTGATGTTTTTCTACAACGGGTAAAAGTACAAATGAGAGTACAGTGAATAGTCAAGAGCCATTCTGCCGGAGGACTGAAACAAGGCTGGGTTTGCCACCATGAAGACCTTCACTTGCACTGTAGTAGTCTCCATTATGGTGAGTAACTTAATTCTCAAGCGATACTCTCAGAGAAAGTAAGAAACCTGCAAGAAACAAGGAAAAAGATTGGCATGAATCTCTAAAGCAAGTATCATCGATGCGCAAGAAAAGTGTCACATTCTAAAATCGTCATTTTTCAATTAAGGGAAGAAATAGGCTTAGAAAATAGGCAATTTTAACTGAGGAAATACCCGCATATATATCTCACATTAAATTGATTGTAATCGCCAATCGAAAATTTCAGTACCTGTGGAAACATTGAAATAATGTCTTCCTTTAAAAATTTTATAATATTTAGTTAATAATACGATTATGTTTTTATTGTTATTATTATTGTTATTATTGTTATTATTATTATTGTTATTATTGTTATTATTGTTATTATTATTATTCAAACACCAGAAAAATTGTCGGACAGTTACGTCCTAATTTAACAAACAATGAACCAACATTTTTCCCCTAAATGTATACTATTTCGCAAAGGCGGAACAGAAAAGTTTGTACAGCTCAAACTGGTATTGAAAATTCTGAGATATGAGCATGTTCACTTTCTCGTATACGTTGGTTGGTTGTTTGGTTGTTAGTGATTCGGCGCGTCAACTAAGTTCTTTAGTCCCGTAGGTGTAGTACATGCATTTTCTTCGGGAGATGGCGGTGATCTTCCCCGCTGTATGACGAGATCCGGTGTCGACCAACCGTCGGCTAGCGGTGTTTTCCCCATCCAGGCATCTCCCACCAGTGGGTAGCGCCCCAGCCGGGACATGCTCTAAGCTCCCGACCGGTCTCCCGGCATGTGTGGTAGTGTAGTGCATGTTAGTGTAAGTGCATGTAAGCGGGGGATAGGATAAGGAAGAGGAAGGAAAGATAGCGCGCGGTTCGTGGCCCATTTGTTAGGGTACTGCTCCGTCATTCGCCAGGTGTTGATCGCAGAAACCATGGAAAACTACCGACCAGAGCAGCCAGTCTCTAAAATTCTTCTCCAGACTGACTGAATTTGATCTAGTTGACAAGGTAGTGACGAAAATCTTGCCAACTGGGACTCGAACCTAGGACCTCCCGGTCAGAGGCATTGCAACAGCATCAGCTGATGCACTGAGCCACCTCTCCCGGTAGGTATATGAACGTAGAATAGAGACAGTTATGTAATACTATGTGCTTCAAATTTGCAAATAGACCTCTTCTAAAGTCTTAAAGTCATATTTTTTATTTTACCCTTAGTGTACCTAAAAACTGAGTTCCTTTTAGTACAAGAAAAACTGAGACACTGAGAAAAAGTGTTCTTTAGGCTCCTAGGCAGCAGCTAGGAAGAGGGTGAGGCAATTCCAAAAAGCTAGTTTATACTAAAGAGATTAACAACCTAACTAGTGTACGAGAAAGTTTGGGCCATTCTTTAATACCACTAGTTTATATCTACAAACATAAAGCACACACTAACATCAGTTTTCTAGACATTCTGTTGTTTTCTACATTTTGTGAATTCTACAAAGAGTCTGGTTCTGGACACGTGTACAAGTAAGAGATGAGCTACTAACCCAGTTCAGCGGCGTAAACTGACTTGATCAGCTGGGTTACCACTGAAAATTGATATAATATAGAGAAAAAAATGCACATTTACGTTATTTTGAGAACTGCAGAGAGTTTATTGCTGAAAATTAAGATCCTGCGCTTTTTGCAGCTCTGACAAAGTAATGCTAGGCTATTTATTAAATTGTTTTTCTGTTTTAATTTTATTTTACTGATTTATACTGGTTAAACTATTTATCTCTAAATAAATTTTAAATGAATAGTTTCAAACTATTATAATTTCTTGAAAATTATTTGGATAACATCTACAGTGTTTATTGTTTTATGATTAAACAAATGTACTGCATACCCTTCAGATTATTTTGAGTTGAAAGAGCAGGGACAAAAAACTACTGAGCTCTATGGATGAAAGTTGTGCTGGAACGTTTCTTAAAAAAATCAAAAGAAATACACTAAGAAAAATGTGAGTTCTTCTAGAAAATATGTGTTTAAATGAATTTTGTCTGTTTTAGGTAGCTGTTCTGTATTCTAATGAAGTCAACGCCAGGCAGGTAAGTTTCACCAAATGCCTGCAGTTTTCCCCCACAGAACAAACGTATTTTAAACAGTAGATTGAAGTTAAGTGCATTTTTATATCAAATCTGATAAATACTCTCTCATATTACTGTCTTGGTGTTGCTAGTTGCAATATGGAAGACTACCTCCTACATAACCGAGTTAAGTACCAATAGCGAACAAAATTAGCAGATGTACGGCATGAGAGAAATTGATTTGAGAATAAGTGACATGCTCAAGTAATGATGCTTTGAAGTCTAAAAGACAAGCCCAATTGAGGAGAAATAGTAAAAAAATTGATTCGCAGTCAAGAATACCCACACACGCCAAACATGCGCGCATGTACATGCTCACTACTTACTGAACATAATTATTTCCATCAATATCTTAAATATCAAAATAATAAAATTATTTATAGCTTTTACTAAGTGCAAACTTTATAAAATTAAAGAAGAGTTATTGTCCGCTTCAATCAACACAAAGTAGAGCGCATTTTTCAAAATATAAAAAAACTCGTATTTTTAGGTCTTTCCTACGGGAATTTTTACACAGGAATGAAAAAGAACCCTCAAATTCTTACTAAAAGGGTAGATAGATTAAAATCGATGAACCCACCTCATTTTAATCGGAGTACATAGAGGAGCGAATGACCTGAGAAGGGAGAGTTTGAGGCTGTGATCTGAAAAAGTTTAATCTCTGTTCAATTATAGCTTATGCAATTAGTTTATAATGTTAATATTTATAGCATGAATACAAGTTTTGAAAACGAGCGAAGTTAGGAGCGAGTTTTCAAATTTGTAATGTTGCAATAAAACAACATTATAAAGGAGCTGCATATGCTATTTTTTGTATAACGGTATTATAAATTTATATGAGAATCAAACTTAATTTTTCGAAACAACTTTCTTGTATCGTCTCGGGTATTTGTGCGTGAAAATGGAGGTCGGCTGTTTAGTTTACCTCGACCTCTCCATGATTCTCTCGCTGCGATTGGCTGAATGTGTGATGACGCAATCAGTCGCGTCGTAAAATGCAAATACAAGCGTCATCATTTGTGCCGCAAAATGTCCAATTATGAGCGATTTATTGCAACAGAAATGGTCGTTTACAATGTTTGTATACAAAAAAAGAATTTAACGCTGCGCCGGGTCGTAGACTGGTTGTCCAGGGGGAGGGAGGAGAAGAATGGCACCAGCTGGATAAAGGAAACTGTTGAATGACCGAAGACAACATATGGTAGCTAAAATGACCAATACTGCACGTACCATTTATTCTGAGAAATATTCATACAGACGTTATAACCTAAAATGATTGTGACTGTGAATGAATTGTTTATCCAATGTCTTGAGACAAATAGAACAGAAAAATCAACCTAACTGAAGAACGAAATTGTCTGTGGTCTTGGACTCGCTCACTGGTCACACTGCATGAGGTGTCAGAGTGGAAAATGTGGATGCGTCGTATCGACCTCTGCATTACACCGCCGGGTCGATGTCGGAACTCAAGTCTCCCACACAGCCCGTCGCTTTCAGTGCGCGAATTCGGCATCGAAATTGGACCTCGATACTGTGCAGGTACACGAAAGCGGCGGTTGCAGTATAAGGCTCTTTTCGTGAACAACTTACAACAGGGGGTGGGAAGGCGAATGACACACAACCCTACAGATATAGCGACTGTATGCCCTACTGATCACTTGAAAGTGCGTAAATGCACTGCCGAAACAAAGACTTAATATTTTCGTAGGCAATGTATACTTCAAATGGCGACTTAAGTAAAGAAGAAATGAAGTAACGATGTCTGCCTGTCGAAGAGCTACCGCAGCCGAGTTGTCTAGTCGAATATATCAGGAAAGAAGCAGCTGGGGTGATAAGAAATGCTTGTACACATTGTTGTACACATACACATGTGTGTGTGCTCGTGGGCAGCGTTTTGAACTCGATAATTTTGAGAAAGTACCAGCAAGTGCTTTGGGGTTCAGATTGCATTTTTGATAAGTACTTTAAAAATAGTTTTATTTGTGTTAAGAAATATCTTAGCGATTTAACTGTAAACAGAAGAGCTAACAGGATGACAAAGGTAATCTCTTCAAGTGAAAGAGATGAGTGAGTTGTACTCAGTTGTACGGGCCAACAGCTCTTTACGAGCTAAGGCCTACCAACAGCTTCCCGGTCTTGCAGCCATGGGTTAAGGGGAACGTGTGGTTAGCAAATAGCCATCCCTACGCTGTATTTCTGGTATTATCAACCTAAGAAGTGATCTTTCTCATCATCACACAGCAAAAGATAGGGGCATTGCAAGGAAAGCGCACAATTAATTTTTGCCCCGACCGAGAATCGAACCCTGGGTTGCGATTTGGAAAGCAAGCAAGCTAACCAAAGATCCATAGACGGCTAATAATGCTCAGTCAAATCGTAAAAATTTATTTTTTATAGAAATCGACCCATAGATTTACATAACAATGAGCGATAATGCAAGGAAACAAATTTGATTTCTATGTACAATGTCCTACTTTTGACCTCCTCTAGTTTTGAATTGTCTATCAAAAACTCAATGCTGAATTGCGAATGAAAGCAAATTTAGGAATTATGTAATTAAAATACAAGAGACTTACAAATGTTTTATACATAACATGCCTTACCGGAAAGAAGACTCGGAAACATTGATAGTTAGGGGAACAGTTCATGTCATTAGTTTTTTCTCTGCTACATATACGCACGAAAAATATGAAAGCAACAAAATATTGACTGGCAAACAGACATTCAGCTATTTTAATTTCGTGACTGATGACGTGCAGCCGCGCAAACCAACACAAAGCGGGACCCAGGCTTTGGAACGCCCTTGTTTCTTCCATCGTGACGCGGGATAGTTTTTCAGTGGACGTGATTTAACTGAGCAATGCAAACGGTCGTTTTTAATTTCTGGTGTTGGGCAGGGAAATAGCCTGCCACCAACTTCAAATTGAAATCCGGATATTCTGGTGGTGTGGTTTATTGTTTTTTCTGTCTTGGATATGATCGATTAAAAAAACAAACAATAACGCATAAAACTGGCTTTGGAAAAGATATAAGATAAAATTAATAGCATTTATCCTTTTCAGAGTAGTTAAATTGATGACTGAGTGTTTACTAGTTTCTATAGTGAAAGTGTAGAAATGGTTCGAATAAAAGTTGGAATGTTATTTTCGAAAATTCAGAGTTTTTATGAAATTTGTACTTTTGCCATTATTAGGTCCGTATTTTGCTCTATTAGATCTAGAAATGTTAAGAAAAAATTATAACAGTTTTTGAGAAAAAATTGAAAATGTCCTAGGAGTACAAACAAAAATTTATTGATGCGTTTGGAACTTACAATTCAAGAGAGAATTAGAGAATATCAGTAAGTCAGAGGAAGGATTTAGGCGATAGTCAGAGATGGATGGGAAACAAACATTACATTGCCACAAACTTTTTTCGGTATTAGGGATGTTCAAAATATGTGTATTTCCGACGAACATTTTAGAACGTATTTTTAACATTAAACAACCTTCCGGAATTTACCTGGCGTAGGCCGAAGAAACCACGGAAAACTATCGATTAGAGCAGCCAGCCGCTAGCATTCTCCACCAGACAGCGACTGAATTCGACGTAGCTGACAAGCTAGCGTCGAAAATCCCACCACCGTTGCTAATCGCACCTAGGATCTCCCTAGGTCAGAGACAATGCAGCGACTTCAGTTGATGACCTGAGCCACACATCCCGGTCAGAGACAATGCAGCGACTTCAGTTGATGACCTGAGCCACATATCCCGGTCAGAGACAATGCAGCGACTTCAATTGATGACCTGCGCCACCTCTCCCGGTTTCGTCGTGATCTATTTGATGGAATTATATTTACCTATGGAAGTACCACATTCATGGGATCTGGGGTTGAAGAATGATTATAAATCAACATTTTTCATTTAACGAGTAATCTTTCCTTAGCGTTTTACATACAAAACGTTCCAGAATAAATATTACAAACTTCTAGGGCTATAGGGGGATTGAAGATGATTACTTTTCACCTATGGAAATGCATAGAGAATCTAAGGATGTCATATGACGAAGTTACATCTGCGATATTTACCCCTGATCGATAGGCAATTCATTTTGCACTGACGTTAGGCAGGTACACGGAATCGTTACCAATCATCAGTAAACGATATGTTTGTTGCCTACGAATGCCACTTGCGTTACAACATTACATGACATGACATTTCTTACCACCACCTTCCTTGGCCACCTCTACAAACCCTAGACGCATCTATGATTTCTACCGCAGCTTCCACATTTCTAAAATTTCCTAAAAAGACACCCTGTACAGAAAGGATGTCGTGGGCGGCAGGTGAAGCGGTCTCCGCAGCCGCAGGGGATGCCGGCGGGGATGCCGCAGCCGCCGGCGATGCCCGGGATGTCCGGGATGCCCGGGATGTCCGGGATGCCCGGGATGTCCGGGATGCCGCAGCCGCCCGCGGGGATGCCGGGGCCGCCGGCCATGCCCCAGATGCCGGGGATGCTGGTGGACGAGGCGCTGGCGGAGGAGGAAGCCGGGGCAGGCGCCGGCGACGCGGCCGCGCTGGAGGACTTCGCCGCGGACCTCGCGCAGCTGCTCTAGGTGGGTAGTGTTTTATAATAGCCATTTGTTAGCGAGATTTCACATTTGCTCTAGAAATGTAGCATTTTATAATAGCTATTTATTAGTGAGATTTCACATTTGCTCAAGGTATATAGTATTTTATAATAGCCATTCATTAGAGATTTCACATTTGCTCAAAGTATATAGTATTTTATAATAGCCATTTATTAGTGAGATTTCACATTTGTTCTAGGTATGTCAGTATTTTATAATACCCTTTTATTAGTGAGATTTCACATTTGCTCTAGGTATGTAGTATTTTATAATACCCTTTTATTGGTGAGATTTTACATTTGTTCTAGGTATGTAGTATTTCATAATATCCATTTATTAGTGAGATTTTACATTTGAATTCAAATAAACGTACTGTAAATGTTATGAATCAAACTTGCCAAAAATCAAGCTTTAGTATTTTGAAATAATATAATTAGATTCAAGAGTTACTAAGAGGATACAAAATGGTCCACTAACATTTCAAGTATTTAGTATATTAAATATGAAAAAAGCAAACTGCGAAGTATTATCTAAATACTGATCAAAGCTTAACGGACAAATATATGAACTGTCAGAACTGTCTTTTAAAACCATCAATGACATAAAAAATATATGGTGTGGATACATTTCGTCCCCACTCAGTAAAAGTAATGTTAATGGAAACAATTTAGAATAGCCTTTTTTAGTGATATCTCACACTTTCATAGCTTTAATAGAAGATAGACTATACTATAAACTTTTAACAATATTAAATTTGTATTGTATATAGTTTCTAGATAATTAATGTTGACGAAACTTTTTCAGTTTTACAGCGGCAGAACTCTTTACTGACTCTTTTCTGATTAGACATAAATCAAAATAAGATATTTCATTTGAGTTAACATACCACAAAATTTGTAATGAATACAATGATATCAGAATGCCTTTTCTTATCACATTATGTTCACGTGGTAAAAAAAATATCTCAGTTTCCTTAGATGCAACTATCTAAAGAACACCACTAGAGAATTTATATTCAAATATAAAAAGTCTGTACCATTTCGTTTCAGATACATATTGCATAGTTTCAAATAACCCTCTCTCTAATCTTCATGTAACTGGACACTCTTCTATTTCCTTTAGTGTTATTAATCTCGCAATTGAAAATTTAATATTTGTCTATCTGAATCATATTTAATATTTTGTTTTCTCTTAGTTTACTTTTCCTCCCTTTTCTTCCCAAAGGGAGGAAATGTTTTTGAATAACTTTGACAAACTGATATCAAATTTGAATGTTATTTTGTCTGCCCAAACTGGCCAATTAACTCCCCTGTAAAATAATATTTATCATGTTTCAGGATTGCTGGATCCAAGCTAGTAAACATGTGAAGAAATATGGTACCTCAAATAAAAATTAGTTGGGCACTATGTACTTGTACATTTTATTTGTATTCCTTATTTATTTAACAGTATTTTTGTTACCTTAATTCAACTGATATGAAGTGGCTATGAAAATAAATGTGTTACTTGATCGCTTTCCGATTGCCAATTATATCTATCATTTTGACTATGAAGTAAAAAAACTACGGCTTTTCCGAACGTCCGTTATTATATTAGCTAAGAAAATACTGAATTTAAATGCTCAGAGGTAAAATAATTTTATTTTTTTTGATTTACTACTTTAGTTAGTTTTGATTTAATTCTTGAATTTAACATTTGTTAACAATAACGAAAATTTCCATTGCACTATTGCACAAATATTGTAAAAAATATAGAGCGCCACACAATGTATACCATTAAGCAAGTGGTGAGTATATGAGAATGTAGGTTCTTATAATGTATGGGAATACACCATGTGTGGTATCATATTTAAAAATCAAGAATGTGCGCAATCCCAAGAAAAGACAAACTGGCGCCTACAAGCATCGCGCAGATGACGCGGCAAAACACTTGTGCGCAGCGCATTGCCTACCTTCAAGACCTCTGAGGTACTAATTTATATCTTGGTGTATTGAATTGAATTAATGCCTTAATTTACGTGGCGAGACTCAGGCCATGAGGTCTGCTCTTCCGCCTGACCACGGAAATTTCGCTACGCTCCTTTCACCAACCAGCAGAGAAAGGAGGTATTTTTTGGGCGAGAAACTGGCGATTTGAATTTAGCTCAGAGGCGTCATTTAGACTTGAGGATCTTTTACATGCAAGTAAATCTACTAACATAGGACAGCCGGCTTAACTTCCCCTCCGAAGGAAGGCGTACGAACGATTTTTTTCGCCCTTAGAAATCTACGGCTTCGATCGGGTTTGAAGCCGCCAACTTGGGTACAACAGTCCGGTACCCTAACTGATATCACTTCCACGGCCAAGAAAATTTGAGAGATAGTTTGCGAATTCCTGATACTGAAAAAGTTCTGTTTTTGTATTATCTTATTCTCCACTCCTATGTCTGTCCGATCGATCATTTGCCCGCCCGTCCATCGATCTTCAACCGACCTACTGTCTTTCTTCAGCCGGTCTGTCCATTCGTTTGTCCGCCAGTCCGTCTGTCTTTGAGGAACACTAGCGTCAAAAACGAACACAATATTCTTCAAAAATGAAAATGTGATCGATCTAGGGCAACATAAACCCATGCAAATATATTAACTTAAAAAGCACACAGAGCACAATACTTTCAATTATATTTTAGTGCAATATACACTAACATTTGAATATTTAAAAAAACTTATTTTTTTTATATCTCGCGCATGTTAAATAAATTGATGACAAAAAACTGGTGGTACTACAAATGGAACAGATTTTCTCATACAAGATGGTTTGATAATCCGTTTCGTCTGGGTTTTTCGGTTTTTCGTCCATCTCCCTCCCTGCTGTCAAAATACATTTGTCGCAATTTATTAATTTTTCGGTAACCTAGTTGCAGAATAGAACTAGTGGTGCTACAAAAGAACATTTTTGAACTTAATTTATAACTTATGTAATTTTCAAAAATTTAGAGAGCTCAACGAAAATGAAACGTGGACGGTTTTTGAAGTGTCCTTTGCTCTAAAATTATAAGAAAAGTTGGGAGCAGGTTTTGAGAACAAAAAATTAAATTCGCCTTTACTTCAAGCTCTTTGAAACAGGGAAAATAATATATTGACTAATCAATGTATTTTAACTATAAACGATTCAAAAATGATGAACGGAAAATATACCTTCATCATTCACTGTGAAACTACACTTACATTTTAACAGTTTCACTTTAGGCGATTTAAAAACTGACATATGATAGCGAGTACACTTTTCCAACTAGAAACAGAATACGAACGATTTCAGTAATAAAATTATTCCAATGGATGCACATGAAATAAAATCACTACATAAGTACTCGTAATACACCACGATGACACTAAAAAGACATACACACACACACACACACACACACACGCACGCATGCACACACACACGCACTCACTCATTTTCACACACACACACGCACTCACTCATCACATTGCGTCACTCGGCATGCGCGTTCTCGCAATTGTCTTCCCCCGCGATACCCCACGCATTTTAGCTCACTTCCCACTGCAATGACACGCGAGAACGCGTTATGTACACTGTGTTGCCAGAGCACCTCATCCGAAAGCAAATGCCGGGGCCTATGGGTGTACTTAATGCATGGATGCTTAGTGAGGAACTTAAAATCATATTTTGGAAAGTATTAAAGTGAAATAATGTTCATTAGCAAAATGATTTGAACTTTAATTTCAAATGTATAACTGCGCCACAAGCTATATTTTTAGGAATACTTGTGCCCGTTGCAGGCGTCATAATTATTTCATTTGCTCCGGATAATGAATCTCACTGCGGTGTATTAGGCGGAGTGTGTGGTTTCGACCACACGAGGTGAATTAGTGAATTATTGTAGTACTTAATACCCATTTATGTAATAATGTCTTCCCCGTGTTTTTGTTTGGAAATTATAAATGTCCTAAATTACTGTCCGTTACATAAATGTTTGTAAATCTATAATTTGTATGGTGTGTTACATATTTACTATATGTCCCTTTTTATTGTCATATCTTAGTTGCTACTCTTGTCCACTTCCATTATTTATTTTAGATTTCATTTTTCATTGTCAACTCTGTTATACTGCTTTTTGTGTTCGGCCTTAACCCGCTATCCCGACTGAGGTTTTCTGAGTTTTCTCAATTCATAAGGCGTATTCGCGATTGTCCCTACTCTTGCATCCCAGTTGTAAATGTAAAATATATCCTCCTTTCGCCCAAAATATTAGTTGCCCTATAAATGAGGGTTACTAATCTTTCTGGGTGAAATAAGGATTATTGATTTTTTTAAGTTGTAACTCTCTCTCGTTTTGTCCTTAAGAATATCCGTTGTACTACGGTTCTATTTACACAGATAGAAATTTCACGCAGAGGAAGCAAATGGCAATAAAATTCACGTGTGAGTTACGACTTATACGGATACAGAAGCCGGTGGCCATCTTCGACTGAGACAAACTTCTCATCGACGCGACCAATTACAAACCCCAATGACACCCCACTCCGCTGATCACAGAATAGAAGGGCAGGAACCCAGCGGCAATACCTATGGGTGATCCTGTCTCCGCTGCGCAACTCAACGACGGCATCTGCTAAGAACGCTAATTACAGTCCCTTCCGCTGTTCGCGGGATAGAGGGGCAGGTGCCCTTCGGTAATCCCTATGGGATCCTGTCTCCGCTGCACAACTCAACGACGCCATCAACTTCGAACGCCAATTACACTCCCTTTGCTGTACGCGGGATACAGGGGCAGGAGCCCAGCAGCAACACCTGTCTCCACTGTACAACTCAATGGTGTAGAGGAGTGTGGCGACAATAGTTGTACGTGACCGTGCCTTAGCTGCACTACTACTCTGTCAACGATGCGATTGTCCACAAACGCCGAATCAACCCCTCTCCGGATCGCGAAATAGTAGTCCTTTGTAGTTGCTTACATTTTCCTATTATTTGAAGAGCACCTTTTGTTAAACTAATGCTACTTTGTAGTTAAAAAGTTACAATAAATCATAACTTTATAAATTTATGTAATTTTGTTTGAATTAAGAAGTGGGTTTCTTTTGGGCCCCTCGGTTGGCTCATGGACGTCTTGCTAGCTTTCTGTGATAGTCATGGCACAAAAAGTTATATTTCAATGTCATCTCATTTATAAAGATTCATTAGATATAATTGACAAAAACACTTTAGAAGAGAATGACTTCATTACAAAAAATTACTCGTACATTCGTACAGTCCTACATTCTATACTCGCACAGTCGTACATTCTATACTCGCACAGTCGTACATTCTATACTCGTACAGTCGTACATTCTATACTCGCACAGTCGCACATTCTATACTCGTACATTCTAGCTTAACCATTCTTTCCCGCATACAGGTGATAAGATAACATCTACCAAATTTATCTTTTTATAACTCTAATCCATACAAATAAATAACTTTAAACATAAGAATAGTTAGATATTAACTTATCTTATCTAGACATTTTTTCAAGTAATGTTAATATAATGCAATGTAGTAGACGACATTTAAGCGGTTACTGGAATATAATGGAGAATATTGGCCTATGGAGGAGAGGGACTGTCTCTTTATTCTACGAAAATTCAAGAATAGACAAACAATACCAATGATAATTCATCCATAGATTGCGGGCACGTACAGCTGGTTTAGTGTGACACCGCACTTTAAATCTTAAAAGGCCTGAATCAATGGATCACCGTAATAAAATGTCAGTTTTCTTATACATCTTTAAATAAATAATGTATTACTTCACTGTGAGAAATGAATATTCATTTAGTTTAAAAACTTTGTTATTTTTTACATTTTGGATAAACGTATCTCTCAGTGTAAATTTAACTATACTCATTGTATTTCAAATGGTAGGTCAATATATATTAAAAAGATGCTTTTTTGAAGAGACTGAAAACATGATTTTTAATCATTGTAACATCCAGTGCACATTCTAACGTAGTTTCATCTGCCTCGAAAAAGGAAGTAGGAAAGTTCGAGGCCGTATGTCCTTTTTGAATTCTTCTCTGAAGGTCATGTTACATAAAGTGGCCATGGAGCGGAACAGTGATTTCGCACCGGATTGCTGCGACGAATGCTCCGATAAGATACCGGAGGTGGAGTTTTTTCTCCTCGTTTTTATGTTCCGGAGGATATGACGTGACAGTTCGCCGCCAACGCGATGACAGTGCGAGAGCCAGAATAAATAGTGGCACCACACATACATTCTCGCATTATTTGCAACGCTTTCGTACTATTATAATATTGCAACGTGCTTCCAACAAATTCTTAGCCCAGCTCTTGAAAAACACGGAAACTCTAAGAAAATGTGGAAGTTTGGGTTGGGCTCTGTACTTACAAAACGTGAAAGACAATAACGACCTCAAACTGGCGCCCCTGTGAAAAGTAGAATGCCACTTCATGGCCATAGTTACCGAGATTATGTGAAAAAAACCTGCAAGTGTGTAGAGTGTAAGTAAGTGTATAGAGAAGAAAAAAATATTAATTCATACTTCTGAGATTTCAAAACACTCCTTAAGATATAATTTGAAGCACGTTCAAAAAGGCATTAAATAATAAAATTACACGTGTAATGTAAAATTAACAAAGAGATGCTCCCAAAAATTAAATTTGTGTAATTGCTGAAAATCCAAAAATTTTTACCAAATTAGCGTTATAGACATTGCTAGATCCAAATAATGTGATGTGCTAAACTTCCAAGTGATTTGAATAACCTGAGAGAGTGGACATATTCTTACAGCTTACGGAAAAAATCCTTATCACCAATAACTATCGGTACGGCCTGTACATTTACATTCCACATTTGACTGAATTATTCTCCTCTTTTAGTTCTTACCCATACCCAACACACAGGTTTTTAACGATAAATAAATTAAATTAAATTTATATTTCCAAAATCTTGTACTGGAAATGTTACTTTGCCTCCTTGATTATGACGCTCTGATCGCATGTCACAACATAAACAAGTTGACACGATTTTTTTCTCCAAATCCTGAACAACGATATCCGGTTTGCTGGCTGCTACCGTACGGTAAATATGGACTTGTTAGTCATATAGTATTATACATCATTTAAGAGATGTTACACATTTTGGTGAATGTTCAAAAAACTTTAGACACAATGTTTAGAACCTTGAAGTAGTTACAGATCTGCCAGTGGATATAACTACAGAACTTATCTTACCGTTTTCTAGCTCATTTGTTGACAACGTGAGAATATATGGTCAAATACTTGATCCAAAATATTCGCACCCGATTCAAAAAATTCAAACACTAGAATTTTTTTGTAAAGACTAATACCCCTTGATTTATATCTAACAAACAACTATACAATGAATTAAATAAGCAATAAAGCATCTATCACACCCATCCCGCAGCTTCTGTAATATCTTGCTTCTAAGGTCAGACACTAATATGAGAATTTAGCCAACAAGAAGGCGGCATTTCCCCAACGTTTCTTTATTGCACAGTTAGAAAATCCAGGCATTTAGAAAATTCAGTAATTATTTATTAATTAATTTAAACTGATTAAGATTGTACTTTATTATTATTATTATTATTATTATTATTATTATTATTATTGGCGTATAAGCCATTACTGACGACATTATAGTCGATGGCTGCCGCAACCGTCTGCGCCACGGGGCCGACGAATTTATTATTAATTACTAAGTAATATTTACTGAGAAAGCGAGAAAGTAATTCAGGCCTGCTTGAACAAGAGATGTTTAGATGGCTGCCATCCGCATAACAATTCCTCAGGGGTCGTCAGAAAGAATCCCTGAGGTATTGATCTGTCCTGATGAACAGAGGTTCCACAAGGTCTCTGTGGTCGATCATGAGTACCAATCGATGGGAAATTCCACGAAATCATGTGATTCTCCCCCAACTATGCTCCCGTAGGGCAGGACCGGCTGTCTGGCTGGGTGGGTGGCTGCGGGTGGATATGGGTACGGATACGAGTACAAGTACGAGTACGGGTACGGGTACGGGTACGGGTACGGGTGTCTGTTGGGTGAATTTGTTTATCAATGGAATTGAAGGGTTTCAATTTGAAAGTGGTGGCTGCGAAAGTTGCGTGTTGGACAGGCGCTCACGCTGTCACATCAGGGAAACACTAATATGCGCATAGTATAAGAGATCAGACTTGTTTGACTATTTCGTTTTTCCAGATGTGTCAACTGTTAACGTCATTAGCCCCGTAAGGGTTGAGCGTGTTTTTCCTAAGACAAGGCGGTGATCTCCCCCAGCTGGATGCGGAGATCGGACGCAGACCTCACATCGTGGTTATATATTCTTTACACTTTTACATTTTTCTAAAGTGAATATACAGTTAACATTACACCAGTGGTTGAAAATATGCCACTACAGGTTAGGATAATATACAGTACATATACTCAAAAACAGTATTACAGTTCGTTAAAGACAATAATTGATTTACAGAATTTTAATTTTTTTTCTTGTAGGGAGCTTGAACGAAGTAAATCGACAATATTAATGTTCTGTAAGATTAATTGGCGGGATTGGTTGTACATAGAACATTTCTAAACTATTTATTTGCACATATGAGGCATATTTCACACTTGTAATTCAGGTTCTAATATATTACAAAAATTACAGCAAGCATGTTGTCTACAACCATAAATTACGTGTTCACTGTTCTCTCAGGAAGTAGTAAATTGCGTAACAATTGTTGGTGTTACGACCATTGTACTCTCTGGCGTCCTGATGCAAATTGTCTGACATCTCTCATTTGTCCACTATCACTCTCCAGAGGCTAAATCTTTTAATATTATAAGGTGAAAGTCCATTAATTAGAAGCATGCCTCTTTTTGCGGCCCTAGTAGAGGATTTCTTTCATGTAGTTTCCATTGCCATGGTACAGTGAGTACTAAAAGAAGCGCTATCAGAGGCATTGCCTGACTGTTACCTAGGCGATATTAGTAATCTTTAAAAATGAGGTGTTTTTAAGAGTATAACTTGTATATACAAATTAAATTGTAATAGGTCATTTGCTCCGGTTAAATAAGATGTGTGTACTTCGCACGACAGCCCGTGAACGGGCTCAGGCCAACCGGCGACGTCCCTGCCTCGCGGCCATGGGTTAAGGGGGTACGTGTGGTTAGCACGTAGACCCCACGCCGAATTCCGGTCTTCTCAACATGAGAAGTGAATTTTTTCTTCGTCACACAGCAACGTACACTGGGCCATTGCAAGGAAAACGCACACTATAATTTTGACTCGACTGGGAATTCTCCGACCGGGTCGCGTGTGAGACGACAACGGGGGTGGTCTAGGGTGCCTCTTCGCAAGTGGCGCTGCCTTCATACGAAACCACCTCTGTCGGTCAGGATGGCCGAGATCGCTAAGACAGTAGTGCCGTAAAGAGCTCGGACTGAAGGATCGCGGTTCCAGTCCTGCCTCGGGCATGTTTGGTTTGTGTTTGTCCTTTCACCCCTATCATCACCATATCATGTCATCTTCACAGAGACCATACCTTTAAATGCAATAGTGGTCGCTAATGTCCAAGACGTTTATGTGACATTAAATAACGAAAAAAACTATCTTCACAAAGCCCTACTTCGTCCTCTAACCTTCACTTGCCCCGTCTGGGAAGGCGCTGCTTACTCTTCCATCAAACCCCTACAAGGTTCAAAAATAGAGTCTCGAGAATAGCTGTAATTGCTCCGTGGTATTTTTCAAACAACGCACTTCATTAAGACCTCAATTTCCATCAATATTCCAAAATATTTCCAGAATATCAAATAGTTTTGCGTAGAACCTATCTAATTTTCCAGGCCAGAACATTTTTCTTGTAGAACTTCCGAACCCCTAGATTATTTATTTCATTATTTATTTATTTATTTATTTATTTATTTATTTATTTATTTATTTATTTATTTATTTATTTATTTATTTATTTATTTATTTATTTATTTATTTATTTATTTATTTATTTATTTATTTATTTATTTATTTATTTATTTATTTATTTATTTATTTATTTATTTATTTATTTCATTATTTATTTATTTATTTCATTTTATTTGTCAATTTAATCTTATAATTTTGCTGTATTGATTTTCGGTCCCTTACTTCATGTTAATTCCTTCTCCTTGCTAGAGACCCACTGCAGGAAAAGTGTTTCTCCGAAAGCTAACTTTGTGTATGTTACAATAAATATTATAACTGTGATTGTTGTGGATGATTATTTCCTACCTCACATTAGAACAAAATGGTGATGAGAGACTAAGGTATCGCCAGGCCGGACAATGGGAGTGGAGAAAGGACGAGAAGAGAAGCAAGGCGTCCGGTTACTAATTATTGTACATTGCACTGTGATACTTGTGCGGAATCCATCTGGAAACGACCAGACCAACAGATCCAACAGTCCACCGACCAGAGCAGCCACCCTCGCCTCATCCGAGCAAATCTCGTTACATTTAACTGAAGTCGCAAATAAACAATGAACCCACTCCCATGGCTTCAGTAGCCGCTCAGCGTTGCTGACAGGGAGGTCCCAGGTCGAGTCTCGATGGTGGCGGATTTTCGATACTAGCTATACAGTAACAGTGAATTCAGGCGCTGACTGGTGGAAAATTTTAGCGGCCGGCTGCACCGATTGGTAGTTTTCCGTGGTTTCTCCAATCAATACGAGTACCACCACACCAGCCCACACTACCACTCACGTCAAGAGATTAGTCACGAGCTTGGTGCTTAATCCCGACGGGGATGGTATCTTGCTGAGGGTAAATACCCGCACACTGACGTGGAATTCGGCGACGTATCTCATGAATCACCAAGAGAGATACTGCAGTCTCCATGGATATAACAAGTACTACACTTAAGGGGAATAAACCGGGAGAGGTGGCTCAGGGCATCAATATGTCACGGCAGTGCCTTTGACCCCGAGAACCTAAGTTCAAGTCCCGACGGTGGCAGGATTTTCGACTCTAGGCAGATGGCTAGGTCGAGTTCTAACGCTGTCTGGAGGAGAATTTTAGCGACCGACTGATCTGATCGGTAGTTTTCCGTGGTTTCTCCGATCAACACCAGGCGAATATCAGAGCAGTACCCTCCTAAACGGTCATGGACCGCACGCAATCTTTCTTTTCCATTGTCTTATTCTTTAATTTTCCCGATCTTTCTTTTTTCCATTATTTTCCATTACACACACTTACACTTACATGCACTACACTACCACTCATGCCGGGAGACCGGTGGGGAGCTTTGAGCTTGTCCCAGCTAGGGCAATGTGGTGCCCCGCTGGTGGAAGATACCTGCTTGGGGAAAACCCTGCTAGCCGACGATAGGTCGACGCCGGATCTCGCCATCCAGCGCGACAAGATCACCGCCACCTCCCGAGTCAAAAACAAACAAACAAGCAAGCAAACAAAAGCACCCACTAAAATTACGGTAATAATTACCTTAGCAGTTGACACGCTCGGAATCACTAGTAATCAATCTTATGGGACCAATGTTCTGAGTAGTTGACGTGTCCGAATTCAGTTCATTCTCACTCGCTCACTCCGGATTGTACGCCGAGACCTGGCGGTCCATGAAGCTTCAGTTGCAGTTCTGCAGCTATTTACCTGCCTTTATGCCCAATAACACCATGTTACATGTTTGCAAAATCATAATCGAAATGTGCGATGGAAAGAGAAGCAGGAAAAGAGGAAACACCTCGTCAAAATGCGTCGTTCGTCCTTCAAAATATAGCGTGACCGCGCCAAAAATTTCACTATGAGTGCTCTGATTCGCCCGTAGCTACGAAAACAGAAAGTGAATATCACGTAAGCTTCGACAATGGCACAAAATGACCGAGGTCATCACCAAATTTGTTCACCGTCCCACGACCTAAGAACAATACGAGTAGTAAGGGGGTGGCATTTCCGACCAGTTTGCGCAGAATCAGATACATCATCACAATACGAACATCCACGCCAGGAGTATGTATTAAACCTTGAACACGTAATGCTGTCGTGACTCATGTTTCTTTCATCTCTATTTGCAAGTATCCTTATCTAGACATCAAAGGGTACCGAAAGAGGTGGCTCACGGCATCAGCTGATGTCACTGAAGTGCTTCTGATCGGGAGGTCCTAGGTTCGAGTCCCGACAGTGGCCGGATTTTCGACAGTAGCTAGATCGCATTCAGTCGCTGTCTGGAGGAGAATTCAAGCGGCCGACTACTCTAATCGGTAGTTTTCCGTGGTTTCTCCGATCAATACCTGGCGAATGACGGAGTAGTACCCTCACAAACGACCCACGGACCGCGGAGCGACCTTTCCTTCCCCTTTCTTGTCCTATCCCCACCCCGTAACTACACACACTTACACTTACATGCTCTAAACTAAATCACATGCCGGGAGCCCGGTCGGGAGCTTAGAGCTTTTGTCGGCTGGGGCGTTGCCCTGGTTGGGGAAAACCTCGCTAGCCGACAGTTAGGACGGCGCCGAATCTCACCATCCAGCGCCAACTCCCAATGAAAACAAGTGCACTACACTTACGGGAGTAATGTAGTTCCGAAATCACTCATTAATGAATCACTCAAAACGTGGAGGGTCTCACTCTGCCAATGAATGGCGTGTGGAGACGGAGACCCCTTGGCCCCCTTCTTCCGCGGTGACGCATTCAACCTTTTCCCCTTTAGCCGCGTTGGAATGCTACCTTCCCGAATCTACGCTTCGCTTTGAAGGGATAAGGAAGCCGACAATGGCCCAGAATCAATTAACGGACTCCCGATGCCATCTTTACACAACTCTTACTTTTTAACTCCATGTCGATGACGATTCTTGCCAAAAATTGTTGTAAATATGCTCACGATCTTGACGTAACTGCAAAAACACGTGACAAAGTGGAATAAATTTTCTAAAATTAAGATCCTTTGTTTTTAATTTTGACTAATCTATAATGTTCAGTTCGTGGTTCGCAAAGGGCAACAATTACTGTAATCGCAATAAACTGAACTCGGTGCTTTCATTCCCCAATGTCTACATGAAGAGCATTTTATATTTCCTGTCCTACTTTTGTGAGAATTTTTGGAATTACTATAAACGCAAATTAACGATTTTGATGTTGATGATACTTTATAAAAAATAAGTTCTGATAAAATATTATGTTATTAATTGACCCTGAATAAAAAATCGCTAAAAATCGAACCTTATCTTATATCTCTTTATCTAATGGTTAGATCACTCTTTTCTATAGAAATTGCGAAAATTGTCAACTTTTTAAGTGCAGGAATAGTTTCCATGGCTTGTTTGTCAATGGTCGCTAGCCGATGTTCCATTCACTGACTCTGACGTGAACGGAACAATGAACAGGACGCACCTTTGTTCCTACGTGAACAAACGACACGTGAGAGTGGATTTTTGCAGGAAAATATGACTATGTGTACTTTATATATAAACGAACGACTATCTCTTTTAGACAGTTTTTGCGTGTTAATCGTTCAGTGATATTCCTGGAGTAGCACTATGAAGGCTTTCGTTTGCATCGCTCTGGTCTGCGCCATCTTGGTGAGCCTCACTATTATTAATTGAATTAATTATATGACGTCTAATTATTAGACTAATGGAAGCTTTGTTATACATAACATCTATAAAACAGAATATTGCAACTAAGTAATTTTGAATTAACAAAATTTAAACATTCCATTTGATTAGAGTTATTGTTTGGTTTAAAATTGTAAAAATACATATAGGTGTTTCTATTTAAAAAAAATAGGGGTGCTACAACAACACACAACTCTCAAACTATTCTAACATTTGCAATTTTTGAAAATGCAGAGAGTTCAACGAAAATGAAACCTGTGCCATACTTTTAAGCATCCCTTGTTTTACCCGGGGAAAACATTCGAAGAAAAATATTAGAGCGTGTTATAAATTTTTTTTAAATAATTTGCATTAACTTCAAGTGACAATTACGCGAAAACTAGTCGTTATTTTCAAAACAATTGAATATGATCCTTTTTAGAGATTTTATTTTTAGAGTAGATTTCATTTAACACAAAAATAGGTATCTTCAATATTGTAGTTTTGTAAATTTAAGTAGTTTTGCAATTTTCGAAAGTACAGAATTCGCTATAAGTGGAACTAGGACAACGTTTTTACTGTCTTTTGATACATACGGAGAGAAATTTCAAAGAAAAAATTGGAGCCATAATTTTTTAAGTGTCTTTTACGCTCTCCGAGGACAAAGTTTAAACCTTTAACGTAGTTTTTGTGAAAATTTTCAGAATGTTGAGTGGCGTCGTGTTAGGTACCCCTCACCAACATCAATATATTCGTTTAAAACTCAGAGGGTAGTGAGTTCGTTTAAATTAATCAGAGAATTTGAATTTTGGAGAAAATCGGCTAAATGGCGCCAGCGTTGACCGTAGACGGCCGGCCGGATGGACGGACTGTCAGACGGACGGACGGACGGACGGACGGACGGACGGTCGGACAGTCGGACGGACGGACGGACGGACGGACGGACGGACGGACGGATGGACGGTCGGTCGGACGGTCGGTCGGACGGTCGGTCGGACGGTCGGTCGGACGGTCGGTCGGACGGTCGGTCGGACGGTCGGACGGATGTTTTGCTGTCAATTGACTTTTGGGTGCCAAGGACGCACAAAATACTGATTCTGACTACATAACGTAGAGGAAGTAATTTACTAAATATACGAATAAGAATTATCCACTTTCTCGTTATCAGGGTACGACAAAGTTTTTCTGTCGAAAATTCGCCGTTTTCCGGCGCACGATTACAATACTTTCTATTCTTCCGAAATAAGGACTGAAAGAAAACATGGTTTCTTTGATTGATTGATAGCTGATGGCCATCAATATTTTGAATAATCTTTCACTATTTGCAAAACCTACATTTTTCTTCTACATAATACTCTTTCTAGGAAACAAATGTGTACTGTAAGTTGAACTATGAGACGTGATTACGATAATGATCATGGAGAAATAGGGCCACGTGAACGCAACAATTGGCTCGACGAGTAGACTTCATGGCAACATACGACACCATCATTCTTTTATGATTGACAAATATATTTTTAAAGTTCGAATTTTAGTATTCAAGAAAATTATACACTATTAATTTCTGTAAACTACCCAGCTTAAATCACGTTTTGATGAGTTTACCGAGGAAATAATTACGATTGGACGTGACGCGACGATATTGTACTTGCTATTTAGGTTTGTCACCTAGCTTCTTCAAAGTCATAAAAACATCGACGATGTTTTCATTCATGAGTGACCAATTTGCAATCTTAAATATTTCTTTTTTAAGTTAAAATATTATTTCTTCTTCGAATTATTATTCTGTGTGAGAGAGTTGCCACGAAGTTTGATTGGTTTGTAAGGGAGTACACTCATCTGCTAGCCCAGGCCGTTACTTAGCACACTTCCACGATGTTCGCCGAATAACGGGACTCACGCCAACGAGTAAATTATGCACAGAAGTCAGTGAAAAAGATTGAGGAGCTTTTGGGAATATTGCCGGAGAAATTTAATTTTGTTGATCAACGGCTGGAGTTTTTTCTGTGCTACAAGAGGGATATGGCACACATGATTTTACTACCTATGTAAATGTATAATATCCAGCCAGGTTTGAACTCGTAAACTAGGTTTGGAAAATTATTTGCTGGCTCTGGAAAAGACATTTAAATCACTGATGTGGTGGTAAATGAAACTATGAAAGAATAAAATAAAATTTAAATCAAAATCGCAAAAAAATTACGTTGATATAAAACTCTCTCTATAAATATATAAAAGATTATTTTGCGGAGTAGAGATGCTGCACAAAGCATCATACTGTGAGTTCATATTTGCTGTTTGTCATAAAGACACGAAGTAGAACGTTACTTTTTGAAATACAGAAAAGACTTTCAGATTTATAAAAAAAACTGTGAAAACCGTTAAAATTTACAGTAAGTAAAGTGATTATCATAACGCGTGTTAAAATTATTACTCTGTTGTGCAGGTGGCAGCGATGGATGCAGCTGATGGAGCTACCGTAAGTATTTGCACGCAAGGAAAATTTTCTGGAATCCAAACAATGATTGTTGGAAAGATTGCACCACACGAGCTTTCCAGAATTTTTTAAAGATATATAATAATCTCTAAATCTGAATCATCGATATAAAATAATCACTAAAACCATTTAGAAATTATGACATGAAAATTTTGACGAAAATGAAATCATCAAATTCTCTCTTTTTTGTCTTCTTTTACTAGAAATAATGATCTCTCGAGAAAGTACTTTCGGCCAGTTTTTTATGAAATAAGTATAACACCCCTGGAGATGACTAATTGGATTGGTCTCTAATCTTTCTATTTTTCTTATTTTTTCAATTTAGTTTTCGGGGGATTACGCTCTTCAGGGCACACTCTTCGGGTCCTTTTTTAACATCTACGATCATGAGAAATGTGTTGATGATCATGATCTAATGCGTTGATACAGATAACGGCGGTGAGGAGAATGATGGAGCTGAGGGAGGCAGGGCAAACGGCGAAACTCAAAGAAAACCCTCCGAGAGCACGCTCCGCGCACCATACATTTCACACGGGTTGGCCGGGTATCGAAGCCGGAGATGGAATACCGGCAACGTATAAACGATTCTGACAGCTCTCTCGCTACGTGTTGTGGTACGTCACGTGTCCTGCTCGGACACAATCAGCTTGCGAGGATTTGTTTACTTTCTCACAGTCGGGATTCAGTTTTGAGATTTCGTTTATCTGTGATGTAGGTAGTACCACGTGAGTCGCTTATCCGCTGCTGATACTATAGTACGGTGCGAGTGTATGTAATGGCCTCCGCGCCACGAGCTCACCCTCACCTCGTTTCACGCCCTTGCGAGGGGAGGGGGAGGGAGTCCTGGAGGGATCGAGGGTCAGAAAGGGAGACGAAGTACAGAGGGGAAGGGAGGAGCCCGCGATGCCCGAGAGAAGAAAGAGAGGACAGGCTGTGGCGAGGGGGAGGGGAAGGGAGATGGAAGAGGTCAAGAGCAAACGAGGGGGGGGAGGGTAAACGAGAGATCAAGGTGTGTTGAGAGGGGACGAGAAGGGACGAGAGCGGCTGAGACGGGTAGATGCGAGGTTGTACAAGAGATGGTTCATTGATAGATTGATGTTTAAGAGCACTTGAATAGCAAAAACCATTGGCGTCAATATGGAATTCGTTGATGGTTTACATCTCGGATGATTGCATACTCCGTATTGAATTGTCCAGAGTGACCTAGCAATGGTTTAATTCACTGAAAATTAAGAAAACTTTTATGAGTTTGTTGAAATGTTCATGACTTCTTCCCTAGACATTATAGATTAAATTAAAAAAAAGTTTCAATTACAACTCCAGGGACTGTAGACCTCCTGCTCAGAGGCACGGGGGTGGCAACATCCGTGTGCCCTGAGCGACCTCAGCCAGTACGCTTCCTTCGCAGGTGAAGCGCTCGCCGCAGGACCCGCAGGCCGGGGCGCAGGGCGCGGCCGACGCCGCCAGCGCGGGCGCCAAAGGCGCCAGCGACGCGGGTCAAGGGGGCGCCGAAGCGGTGGGGGCGGGCTTCGCGGGCGCCGGCGAAGCGGCATCAAACGCTGCGCAAGCCGGGGCCGCCAGCTTTGGCAAGTGAGCCATGAGACCAGGTAAGCCACTCCCTTCCGCTTTTGCATTTTCATTGAGTGATTGGGGGCACGTCAACTGCTAAGGTCGTTAGTCCTGGAAGTGTAGTGTATGCGTTTTTCTCGGGGGTGGCGGTGGCATCATCCCCCGTTCGATGGGTGATCCGGCGCCGACCCGCCCTCAGGTCACGGGGTTTCCCTCAACCAGGTAATTCTCACCAGCGGGGCATCGCCCCAGCCGAGACAGGCTCTGAGCTCCCGATCGGTCACCTGGCATGTTGGTAGTGTAGTGCATGTAAGTATTGTGTAAGTAAGGGGTGAGGATAGGACAAGGAAGAGGAAGGGAATATCGCGCGCTGTGGTCTGTTTGTTAGGGCACTGCTCCGGCAGAACGGAGAACTACCGAACAGAGCATCCAGCCGCTACAATTATCTTCTAGACAGGACTGAGTTTGACCCAACTATCTAGCTTGTGTCGAAAATTCTCGCACCGTCGGGATTCGAACATAGCATCTCCCGACCAGAGGCTCTGCAGTGACAGCTCTGACCGACCTCTCCCACTCGCGCCACAGAGTTTATGCACCAACAGCCATCAACGCACACGTGCTTCTCACATTTCGGGGTATTTTGGCTCTGCGTCGATCATTTACACCCCACATTAGACCCGGGAGAGGTGGCTCGGGGAATCAACTGATGTCAGTGCAGTGTCTCTGACCGGGAGGTCCTAGGTTCGAGTTCCGGCGCTGACAAGATTTTCGACACAAGCTAGTAGCTAGGTCGAGTTCACTCGATGTCGGGAGGGGAATTCTAGTGATCGACTACTCTGAACGCTAGTTTTACGAGATTTATTCGATCAACATCAGGCGAAAGCCGGTGTAGTGCCCTAAAAGCAGGCCAAGGACCGCGCACGATATTTCCTCCTTCCTTTTCCTTGTCCTATCCTCACCCCTTACTTACTTACTTATATGCACTAAACTAGCACACTAGTCGGTAGACAGGTCGGGAGCTTATAGCTTGTACTGTGTGGGGTGATGCCTCGCTGGTGGAAGATAACTGGTTGGAGGAAACTTCCTTAGCCGACACTACGTCGGCGCCAGATCTCACCATTCAGCGGGAGTATGTGAAATTGCACTACACTAACGGGACTAATGACCTTAGCAGTTGACTCACCCCGAATTACTAACCAATCAATCAAACACACTTTTGAATCGGAGCCTAACAACAAACTTGGATTTGCATAGAGAAGCATCAGTTGTGTTCTAAAAGGAAACATCCATAAAAAAGATAATTATTACTTAGACCGACTAATTCGCATCTAAACAGAGCGATTAATTTCATTAAATTCATATTTATCTTGAATTAGTAATTAATTTTAAAAGATAATTTGAACAGAATCACTTTGACTGAAGTTGGTCTTATGCATATAATGGATAGTAAAAGGGGTTAAACTAGCTTCATTAATAACTTTGAGCAATTTTGTCACAATTATTACAAAATTTGTAATACATATTGGCACGAAATTATTGAAAATTACTACAATTATTACTACTTATTTAACAATGAGTTAGTGGCCATCACATATTCAGTCTCTTCTATTGTCCAAAATACGCCTTAGTTCCAAATCTCTCTAATTCTGCGATTTTCATATATCTTTGTAACAGTTGGTCTCATTTCTTCAATTATGCTTTTTTTATTTTTCTCACCGCATCCTTGTGTCGACATGTTATCAATTTTCCTTCCGTAATTTATTTATCTTCTAAAGCAGCAATAAATAATACCAATTCAATTATATTTTTTCATTATCTCTCAATCTGTTAAGAAAGACACGGCCATTTATTTTACAGGAGCAGAAAACGCAATGACCTCCCGTTTACGGATTATGCAAGTTCTTCAGTACGTATGTGTATAACGTTCTGAAATAAATACATATTTTCTGTAAAATGATTGCTGATGTATTTGTCAATTCATTTATCGTTTCCCATTTTACTAATTTTCTAGGTATCTAATTTTGTATTTGTATTGAGACTCCTGCATAGGAGAATCTCTAAATATCGCATCCCGGCAGGAACGGTAACAACTATCAGAGCAGCCATAGTAAAACAAAAGTATAGTAAAACAAAACCACGCGTCTGTCTTTCCGTCCGAGCGTCACGATCCCCTCGAGGGAACTGATCATTTTTTACTGACCTATCCAAAATATTAATAAAAATTCTCTAAAATGTTTTTTTGTCTTTTAAGCAACTTATTCGCATTTTGGGTGATTTAAGGAACCTGCAGAAGTAATAACTCATTCGATTCCTTTCTACAAGACAAAGTTATTGGCACAATTCTTCGGCGGTTTCCTTCAGAATATTCGAAAGATTTCAAGAGAGACAAGTGTTTTGTTGATTTTAATGCCTCTACAAGCATACGAATTGGTGAAGTACTCGTATTGGCGAAGCACTGCTAAACTTTCTTTGATGAATCAACACAACGTAATTGATCAGATTTATGGTAATTAAACCTAATTTTGTAAGAAAAAAACATTTAAACACGAACTTTGATTCATACTATTTTATGAAAGTTTCTATGCCCAAAAGGATGAGCCAAGCAATTGTAATATGTTTGAAATTTATTTTTATTATGAAATTGCAAAGCAAAAAGAAAACTTCTTAACATGAAAATACTCGCCTGAGGACCTAGGCTAAGATAGTATCTGTAACAAAAGCTCATGGAGTGGAGCGGGCACAAACGTCAGACATCTTACCATTCATTCACCAGTTATTTTTATTGTGTTATTTATAATGGTATTCTTAATTCGTTTTCATCAAATAGTACTTTTTTAGTTATGTCTCCTTTCTTGACGGAGTTGGGGTAATTCAAAAACAGTAATTCAAAATTTCCTTTGGATATCTGAAAGAGGCAGCCTTGCCTTTGTGTGTGATATCCAATTCTTGCAAAATCGTAAGTGCATTCCAGCCAAGACTTGCCCCAGAGCGACAGAACGTTTGAAACCGTACTTCATAGAATACACACACACTATTCTTACATAATACCTGACATCCTGGGACAAACAGGTAGGTGAATATTTTCTCCTTTCAGTCACCGAGGCATTTCAGGTCAGAGAATGCAGTTTCTTCTGAAATATAAAATAAAGTTACATGGAGTGAGAGAAAAGCAGGCTGTTTTGATAAGTTAATTGCGTGATTTCCTTTGATCAACTATAGACGAAAACCGGAGAAGAGTCTTAAGATGTAATTCAACCGAGCGCAAATCTTCCATCCTAATCTTCCCCCTTCTTATTCCCAGGACCAGGCTTTGATATGATTACCCACCTCTATAGCCTTGCCTTGCTCTAATATTGAAAGATCAGGGTTTGGCTGAGAGGCAGCATTATTGCTATGTCTCGAACGACTCTTACAGCACGTCCCACGGTTGGAGTCCCGAATGTGAGTGGAATTTCTCGCCTCCCTAGCTATAAATCTACATCGAAATCAGCCAGCATTGTGGTGAATTCTCGCGACCGATCGGTAGTTTTACGAGGTTTCTCCCATCAATTCCAGGTGAATGCCGGAGCAGTACTATAACAAGCGGATGAGGGAGAGCACTCGATCAATTCATTCTCGACCCTTTCTCTCCTCTTACAAACTCACACACTTAGATGCACGAAACTAGCAAATAAGTCGGGAGACCAGTTGGAGCCAAGAGCTTTGTTCCGCTTGGGGCAGAGCTCCACTGGAGGAGATACTTATAGGGTGGAAACCGACTGTAGGTCGGCGCCGGATCCCTCGTTCCAGCGGGGGACGAACACCACCACCTCCAGGTACATAACATGCACGGCACTTAAGGGATTAACCATTTCCATCTTAATTTTTATTTCATGTAAAACTAAGAAAATTCATCGGTGAATTACACATTGTAACTAAAGAAACATTATTGAGAGCTCTTATGTTGAATTTATTCATTGAAACAAAATTATTGGATTTTACGTATACGTAACGCTAGGCAGAGGAGGAGGTAGGTTCAGGGATGTTAAACTTACCATACCAAAATCCTGTTTCTTTTACCTTTATACATTTGTACCATCTTTATTATACAAGAAGTGAACATTTTATTCCCTGTAGAATGTTGCAAAACTATCTACTCACAATCCTGTCACATTTTCTACACATTGCTCTTGTTGAACTCTTGCAGTTTGTTGCTTCTCATAGTCTTCTTTTTCTTGTCTAGTAGTTTCATGTCTTGTCCGGTGTTGCTACCAAATGGTTTCTTCCATCGTGTCTTAGAGCATCTACCACCCTTGCGCATGCTAATGAGGTTACTCGCCTACCGGGACCTTATGGTAATGATGCATTTTATGCGAGATAACATGTAGCTACCAAACGCCTGAAATGAAGCTGCGGCATATCTGCACCAATTTTCCTACAAATCAGCCTTCCATTGTGAATAGATGATTCCAAAAGCGAGGTGAAGATGGGCCACCACCACTTTTTTACTCTAATGTACCCTGAAATAATAATAATTACTATAAAACTTTTCACTTTGTGACAAATAATTTTGGGTTTTGTGCAGATTCTGAAAGTGCTTAATTCATTAAAAATGTATTATTTCATCATTCCAAAACATTTTGAAAGTTCTAAGGCACATAAATTGCGATAAGCACTGTAATTTCTTTCTGTAATGGGACAGTTTTCGCTTCTATATCCTCTTTTCATAGCCACAATCCACCTTTTCAATCGCAGAAACTGTTCCTGCCATTTCTACATTTTCCCCCGTACCTTAAGAAGTGTCTTGTTCCTCCAATTCGTGTACATGTCCTACACCATTACACTAAGGAACGAATTTCTTTTTCATATCTACAGGATGACAGTACGTGATTTCAAAGAAAACTTTCTCGCTGATTTCGAAAATCAGTATAAAAAGTTTTTATCATGAAGGTTTAAAAGATATAAACATTTTTAATATTTGAAATAAATAAAATCCAATACTGGTTTCCACATTGTCACTTGGGTTATATTATCAACTTTTATGAGCGTGCTTCATGTGAGGTAAGAACAAATAAAAATGAAACAAGCATTTTCGTGCAATAATATTAAAATGCAATTAAAGTGGTTTGTTGATATTATCCACAACATTGGTAGAGCGAGTGACATTGATTTGAGTTTTTACTACATCCACAACCAAAGGTTCGTTGTGTAGGTGACACAAATCTGGTGAGCAGCCCATTGCTTGTCCTGAACACAAACACAATGAAAGTTTAAAAAATATGCAAGTTTTGTAATTTCATATATTTTTTTACTTTGAAGTTTGGGCGAAAATCTTCCATAGACGAAACAGAAGATATCGGGCTGATTCGCACACTTTCGACATGAAATTACGATTTGTATTTTATCGAACCGATTCTATTCTACTGATCATGTGGCGAAATTCACTTTATAAAAACCACAGAACTATAATATATTAATATATTTGAGGCAAACGCAAACCAGACACGAACTTCACGCGCACTGTGATCCAGTTTCGCATGACACGGACTGGCTCAGAATCTGCCACACCAAAATTTGGATACTTGTGTACTTGAAATAAGGTAAGAGGCTACAATAATTTATTTCGATGTCCGATCCGCATTGCAAAACATGAGGGTGCACATGACTTGTTTTTAACATGGCTTGTTTCTGGACTAAGGCATACTAAGAGCTAAGAGCTACTCGAAATTGAGTGCGCCCACCAGACGCGAGAATGAAGACAGCAATCTTCGAATAGAGAAGGCAAAAAGAAACACGAAAGCCTAATTATGTTTATATCTCATGAAAGTGACATAGATGAACTGAAAAATATTTCAGTTTTAAATAGATTTTATACATATTGATTCTACACATCTTACAGGTGCAATTTAAATGTAATTGCATTAACAACCAAGTACACTATAATGCGGTATAAAGATACGGTACATTTAAAAACTGTAACGTCATATGACTTTTTATTGTGATATTCGTAATCTACATATAAAATAATGTTGCGCACTCTACCTCCCTGGAAGTAAAAATCTGGTACCTTAGTGTTATTAAATAAAACAGCTTCTACCCCACCAGGATCTATATCTGATTCGACCTTTGGTTCAGAAGGTTCAACAAAAGCACCTATGGCACATAAAGTATTTCAATAGTTGCACTATTTCTTGATACGAAAGAAAGTAGTGAGACGAGTCATGTCATCTCAATGGCATTTTTAGAAATTAATTATAATATAATTACAAAATACGATGATAAATTCGTGTAATTTGAGAAGAGGTAAAGTGATGTTGATACATCGATGATTTGAAGATTATCTTATGATACAAAGGTATTTAAATTAACATAAAGTTTATTTAATAATGGGATATTATTGAAAAAATAAACTAGAGGTGCTTCAACAGCACATACTTTCTCGCGTTACTAACACCTCAGGTATTACTTCAAAAATTCTAACACCTCCAATTCAAACAAAGCGCATGTGATTAATATTTTGCATTCATTTCGATAGTCAGGAGCAGCAATAATTTCTTACTTTGACAAATGAAACAAACAGGAACACATTCACTGATACAGTATTCGCAGCAAATCATAAAGACGAGAGCAACGCACTATTGCCAGCGCAGCGTTGTCAAAACTATGTGCATTTGCTTGGTGAATAATAACAATTCTTTGCAAAAACGCTTTCCATCTTAATTCAGATTACAACATTTTAATCGGTTAGTCATAGTGCACCATACACTGTTGATAAATATCTCTAATACTAATGAACTAATTCAGTTACAAGTATTATACGATTTGTAATATTAAGTTAATTTTTAAATCCTATTGATAAAGTATTGACACCGCCTCAAACGAAGGGCAGGGAAATAAAAGTTGAAGGTAATATCTTCGTTAGAAGCACAACGCCGAAGGTTCCCCAAAATACTTTTATTTAAAGTAAAATATCTGTTCTTCAAGACGGTAAAAACAATTAGGACCTTACCAACCTAATTTTATAATAAAAGAAGTTTAAATTGGTACAGGCTCTTATTGAAAACCTTTCACGGACATAGTTTTCTTTGAATTATTGAAGAAGTTATCAGGTAAATGAACCTTTCTTTTTCATTCAATACGCAGTAATATTTTTAGGGATCAGATGATATTAAATGGTATATGACATACCTCACCGAGCATTTAGAGGAGTAATTTATAAAAAAAACTGCTGCGAGATATATTGCAAACGGAAGTACTGGCTCATACTTTTACATGTAGTGTAATTGTAGCATCACTTTCTCATTTATAGACCGCGAAACTTCATGGATTTTACATATTTTTATTGATTGTGCATATCGAAAGGAAATGTATAAAACTTTTCCTATCACCGAAAATAAAACAAAAGTAATCAATTTTTATTTTGCTTATTTGCATATTTCTTGGATTTTTTCAGTAACTACATATTTTTAATTATGTGGCATATTTAAGAACATATTTCCCGGTTTTTGCGTAGAAGAGGGCTGAAGTGAGACATTTTTGTTGTTTAATAACTTTTTTGTTCGTTATAATGTATGAAAATATATTTTTATTATTTTTTGCACTACAGTGTAAAATAAAGATTTGTATAAAAAATCTTATCTCTTGCTCACTCAATTTTTGTTTAACGCATATTCTGAGTTTTAAGACTTACATTGCCTATTTTAAGTGCATGGCTACATGCATAATCTCTATCCGTACAAATGTTGAAAGAAAAAGTTCGAAATCGTTTTTGAGAAAATGTCGTTTGCCCAGATACGTCGTTTGAGAAAATGACGCGGTTTTAGCTCATTTTCAAAAACATAGCATTTTCAACAAAAAAAATTAGCACATAGCTAATTTTTTTTACCATTTTCGAAAACATTACACTTGTATAAGTTTTCGAAAACATTAATACGAAAACAATAAAATTCATTATGCTTATATTCAATTTTGATTGTGTCATTCCGTCTATTCTGAAACTGCATGCACCGACTGAATTCTCACATCCTGCGCGATACGACACAGCTGATGTTATGCAAGAACAATGTTGCAAGGAAAGGCCGCTCGCCATCACATACTTCAAAAACAACTCATACACAAACTACCATTGCCGAAAATACTTAAATTCTCGAAAAATTGTACATGACCTAATATCAAAATCTATCTTTAAGGAACAGATTTCATTAATGGAAAAATCTATACCTTCGTAATTGTAGTTGTGGAAAGACGTCGAAAACAATTTGAACTTTTGCAGTTTTCGAAAAAACAGAGTTTTTAACGAACGTGCGGACTGCACTATTCTCTAAAACGTCCTTCACACTATGCAACAAAAACATTTAATGAAAAACGATGGAGACGTTTTTTCGGAAAATGTTCCAGGAACTTCATGAAAAGCACCCCCTAAAATTAAAATATTGGTTTCATATTTAAGGGACCGCGATATCAGCCAGATCGATTTCGGAATATCAATTTTGGAGAAAATCGTCGAAACGGTTTACCCGTTAGCGTTAACAGATGGATGTGCAGACACGTGTCGTCATTCGATTTTTTCTAACAAGGACTCACAAAACAGTTTCTGAATACACCACACGATAGAAGATATTTTTCGTAATTTAGGAACTGGATTTATTATTTTTTTGTTACCAGGGCCCTGTAATAAGAGCTTTTCTGCCAAAACTTTAGTGTTTTTTTGCGCAGCACTATTTAACTTTCCACTCCGTAACTAGAAAATAAAATGTGCTCTAACTTGTCAACATTACACACACGCTTCAAAACAACCAACTTTTCATCACTGACATTCTAATAAAACCTTAAGTAAATGTTGGAAGGTACTATAAATTACGTTTATATATATATATATATATATATATATATATATATATATATATATATATATATATATAATCACCCATACGACAGAATCTTCATATAATGGCTCCAAAACTGCCCAAACAACAGATTTCTCGTGGCAAAATGGATGAAATTTCTCTAGTGGTTAACGAGATATATTTCTAGTTGGACATGGTTTCTCCATGGAAACATCCCACGTAAAACGACAAACATTTGGCGCACTATACTTTTACTTTACGGGAAAGCACAATACTTAAAAACTGAAGAGTACAATCGGCTTGGTTTTTTCCCAAATTTGCTTCATCCTTTTCATCTGACAATCACGAATTAATTCGCTTTTGAATATGTAACGTCACGTTCGCTGGTATGTTAATAGTTATTTACGATATAAGTGTCGTAAAGAACCTGATTAAAATCCGAGATTGGAAAATTGCCAAATGAAGCCGTTAGGCCGAGTTTGGTAACCAATTGAGTATTATAATCAGATGTTACAATACGAATATCGTACAACGTTTTATCCGCTTTCTAAAAGTTTGTTAGATTTAATGTGAAATTTAGTCCTACGCCTTCGCTTAATATTCACTATTCTTCATTATTTATTTTCTCCTATAAGGGGCGACACAGAAATAAAAAGGAGGACAAATGAAACGCACTTGGTGTATACTTTTCGACATGAGTAAATACTGTTCTGATACAGAAATAGAAATGGCACTAAATGTTGATAGAAAAATTGTTACCCCAACAAATCAAGAAAGAAATATGAGTGTATCAGTAAGTTTGCTCGGTAATTAGCGTTTTTAAAGAGGAAAAGAGAAGAATACAAGACAACGAAGTCCAAAATGTTTTCAACAGAAGAGTGGCTTTACTTTACCACCAGTGTCGAAATAAAGTACTTCACCACCCTAGGGCGGTAAAGTACTTCATCACGCAATTGATTATAATGGCATATCATTTGACTTTAACTAACAAAAGTGGCTCCATTACTGAACCGGTCCTCTGCGAAATCCAAACGCTTGTCTTACTTGGGAAATTACAAATGCATATTTTTTACTCTCCTCTAAAGTCTAGCTAAGAGGGACTAATAAAGGAATTTAACGACAAAGCGCAAACAAATTGGTGATATTCATTATACATCGATTGCGGTGGTTGTATGCACCGAAGCATCATTAAAATTAAATTTATCTCAAAAACTGGAATTGTACAAAATTCAAAAATCAAATTTAAAAATATCTGCTTTAAAATGATTTCTCTATCTTTTAGGGTAATTACTACACCTAGGCCTACATAATTTAACTGGATAGCAGAGGTACGGACAATAAAAATCTCAATGCCTGAACAATTCCTAATGATTCGCAAGAAAGTAAAAACATTTCCGTTCAAATCTCGAAATCTACTTTTGGCTCGTTTACATAACTCTACACAATACTTACGCGAAAAAGTAAAAAATATTGACATCATCAAGAACTCGAAAAAGTATTTCCGTCAAAACCTCCAGATCGATTTTTTACGATTACATAACGCAAAGCCTCGCATACACAAGAAAGTAAGTATTGTGATAGATATTAAAAGGGGCCAACGGAAAAATAATTGTGTGATGACCACGACTGATGCATATTTTGTGATGTTTCTCTTTGATTATGATTTAAAAAAAACGCATATTGTTATGGTATACATTTTATTATTACCTCACTGCTGAATAGAAATAAAAAGATCTTAGTTTCAAATGGTTACCCAATTTACACAATTCGACTGCTTTTTTATTTCAGGGTTAATTTTTTTGTGAAGAAATATATTCATTCTTATATAAAAAATAAATAATTATATGTTTCAGGAGTGTTTATATGATTCTAAAATGCAAATTTTTGCCTAGAGCATTTTTTCAAACCAACTTTTGAGTGATTATTGTGGCTCAGCCATTTTGAATATCCAAGTTGTTTATCAGACAAATTATGGTTAAAATTGTCTTCAGAACTAATTTTAGAAGTATTCTTTCGTTTCCACTCCAGACATCCTGTATTATGAATGAATGTTTATTTTCTTTCTAGGAATACATAGAATATTTCCGGTGGTAGCGTTTTGTAGGTAGTTACAACAAATATACAAACAATATTAGTTTCTGTATTACTTAATCTAATTTTACAAAATTAATGCATTAACATCACCTAAAGCTGACTTAATATAAAATAATAATACAAAAAATGTTTTAATGTTAACATATTCTAAAAAATTACTATTTATTTCGTCTAATTTAAAACAAATTGACATTGAGGGAATATCTCCAGCATTGTTGCAAATAATTCGTTCCAATTTTCTATTGGTCTGTTAACAAATGAAAATTTACCTTCATCTGTTCTCAGTTTCCTTTGCCGAATTTTGAAGCCATGATCCTTCTGCGCGACGTATGTTGGTTGTGATAATCTTGCCCGCACTACCCTCCACGGACGATAACCTCATTGATTTGAATAACGCACAAAAACGCGATTTCTCTCTGTGTTTTTCCAAAGGTTCCCACGATACAAATTCAGAATTATAAAGTCCTTTCCTAACAAAATTTGCGGTATATTTTTGTACTTTTTTGAGAGATTTTATTTGCCCTAAACAATATGGATCCCAACATATGGAGCCATATCGTTCCAGTATCGGTCATACAAGAATTGTGTACCCTACTTCTCTTCCACTTCCTTTCAGAAGTATTCTACTCACAATGTAATGTGAGTGGTGTAATGTCTTCTACGTCTTTTTCACTACTAATTTACGTATTCTGCCCATTCCAGAACCACATTTAGTACAATTCCTAAATATTTGCAGAATTCAGCCCTCGGAATACATTGATTTACCAATATATATTTTATGTCGTCTATTTTTCTAGAACGCGCAAATCTGATAAACTTGCACTTACTGAGATTTAATTTGCATATGGTATATTCGCATATCGCATATCCACATTCGCATATAGCAAGTGGTAGCCCATGATTCTAGCATATCTAAAACATGCCCGCAATATTGTTCTATCACTTATGTTCATAATTTCCCGATAAATTATACAATCATCTGCAAAAATCATTTTTGATTCAATTCCCTTCCAAATATCATTAACATACGCTATACATAACAACGGACCTAGGACACTTTCCTGTGGTACTCTGGACGTTACTTCAGCCCATGAAGAGAAATTAGACCCAATTCGCACCAGTTGAGTACGCGAGTTGAGAAATTCTCAAATCCAGAGAGTAATTCTTCTGTCTATGTTAAGCTCACTATTTTTGGATTAACTTATCATAGGGAACGAGGTCAAACGCTTTATTGAAATCTCTAATATTGGCGTGAACGCTTCATCAAGAGAATCAACAATGTCCTGACTGACAGTGAGTACCTGACTCTCATATGAATATAATTTTCTAAAACCGTGTTGCCCTTCGTAAATTGTATTTTTAGCTGAAATCTTCAAAGCTCTTGATTTTAGGGAAACAGTTTTCACTTTCCGGCATATTTTTACGCAGTTTACCAAAATTATGTAAAGGTGCTGCGAAAAAATATTTTTTGGCAAAAAAGTCGTATTGCAGGTCCCTAATTTCTAAAACATGGCTCATACTTGTTTATAAATATAGCACATCCCTTCATCTAAAATTGTGTTAAGCAAAATCCAGGTTTAATCGGTCCATGATACAGAATTTTGGCCGATTGCCCGCTAGTCCGCTCAAGTCCGCTCAAGTCCGCTCAAGTCCGCTCAAGTCCGCTCAAGTCCGCTCAAGTCCGCTCAAGTCCGCTCAAGTCCGCTCAAGTCCGCTCAAGTCCGCTCAAGTCCGCTCAAGTCCGCTCAAGTCCGCTCAAGTCCGCTCAAGTCCGCTCAAGTCCGCTCAAGTCCGCTCAAGTCCGTTATAGTCCGTTATAGTCCGTGTAAGTCCGTTATAGTCCGTGTAAGTCCGTGTAAGTCCGTTATAGTCCGTTATAGTCCGTTATAGTCCGTTATAGTCCGTTATAGTCCGTTATAGTCCGTTATAGTCCGTTATAGTCCGTGTAAGTCCGTGTAAGTCCGTGTAAGTCCGTGTAAGTCCGTGTAAGTCCGTGTAAGTCCGTGTAAGTCCGTGTAAGTCCGTTATAGTCCGTGTAAGTCCGTTATAGTCCGTTATAGTCCGTTATAGTCCGTGTAAGTCCGTGTAAGTCCGTGTAAGTCCGTGTAAGTCCGTGTAAGTCCGTGTAAGTCCGTGTAAGTCCGTGTAAGTCCGTGTAAGTCCGTGTAAGTCCGTGTAAGTCCGTGTAAGTCCGTGTAAGTCCGTGTAAGTCCGTGTAAGTCCGTGTAAGTCCGTGTAAGTCCGTGTAAGTCCGTGTAAGTCCGTGTAAGTCCGTGTAAGTCCGTGTAAGTCCGTGTAAGTCCGTGTAAGTCCGTGTAAGTCCGTGTAAGTCCGTGTAAGTCCGTGTAGTCCGTGTAGTCCGTTAGAGTCCGTTAGAGTCCGTTATAGTCCGTTATAGTCCGTTATAGTCCGTTATAGTCCGTTTAAGTCCGTTTACGTCCGTGTAAGTCCGTGTGAGTCCGTGTAAGTCCGTGTAAGTCCGTGTAAGTCCGTGTAAGTCCGTGTAAGTCCGTGTAAGTCCGTGTAAGTCCGTGTAAGTCCGTGTAAGTCCGTGTAAGTCCGTGTAAGTCCGTGTAAATCCGTGTAAGTCCGTGTAAGTCCGTGTAAGTCCGTGTAAGTCCGTGTAAGTCCGTGTAGTCCGTTATAGTCCGTGTAGTCCGTTATAGTCCGTTAAAGTCCGTTTAAGTCCGTTTAAGTCCGTTTAAGTCCGTTTACGTCCGTTTACGTCCGTTTACGTCCGTTTACGTCCGTGTAAGTCCGTGTAAGTCCGTGTAAGTCCGTGTAAGTCCGTGTAAGTCCGTGTAAGTCCGTGTAAGTCCGTGTAAGTCCGTGTAAGTCCGTGTAAGTCCGTGTAAGTCCGTGTAAGTCCGTGTAAGTCCGTGTAAGTCCGTGTAAGTCCGTGTAAGTCCGTGTAAGTCCGTGTAGTCCGTTATAGTCCGTTATAGTCCGCTTAAGTCCGTTATAGTCCGTTTGTGTCCGTTTGTGTCCGTTTGTGTCCGTTATAGTCCGTTATAGTCCGTTTGTGTCCGTTATAGTCCGTTTGTGTCCGTTATAGTCCGTTTGTGTCCGTTATAGTCCGTTTGTGTCCGTTATAGTCCGTTTGTGTCCGTTATAGTCCGTTTGTGTCCGTTATAGTCCGTTTGTGTCCGTTATAGTCCGTGTGTCCGTTATAGTCCGTTTGTGTCCGTTATAGTCCGTTTGTGTCCGCTTAAGTCCGTTATAGTTCGCTTAAGTCCGTTATAGTCCGTTTAAGTCCGTTATAGTCCGTTTAAGTCCGTTTAAGTCCGTTACTTACACGGACTTAAACGGACTATAACGGAGTATAACGGACTATAACGGACTTAAACGGACAAACGGACTTAAACGGACTTAAACGGACTTAACGGAGTCCGTTATTGTCGTTTAATCTTTTCCGTGACTATTCAATTACTGTATTGAAGATTAAGTTTTTTATTTTTTCTCGTATACGTACGTTAAGAGTAATACAGTTACGTATTCATAACTCTCTCGCAGAATTATGTAATGCTTTTTATTCCCTGATATTATAAAAGAGGATTTTCTTTGTTCCTATATCTAGAAAATTTCTTTCTCTAACACGTAGCACAATCAAAATCCATTTTTTGTGGTTCCTTTAATACGGAAGAAGGGGTTTTCTCAATGTCCGTCCATCTATCTCTCCTTCCGTGAACAACACTGGCGTCTAAAATATTCGTAGAATTTTTTTCACGATAAATATTTCCCGTTCGATCTGGCCCGATTTGAGGATCTGTAGTTTTGGACAGAATTCTTTGCATTTTGGGGGTATGTTGCATAGTCCGTGGGAATTTTTCAAACTTTTCCCAAAATTAGCACTCATTTCTTTCCTTACATTTCTAGTAGGAGTAAATACACTTATAAAGATGGCAGAGATCAGTCTGATTTCCACTATTACAACTGAATTTTAAAAAAACGCAACTATTTAACTTTTATGGAAACCCGTTGTACAACTACACTACTGAACAAGATGATGTTTTCATATGAAATTTGTTCTGCACAACTTTTTATTTAATTATTGTCAAACGCTGTTTATAATACTCTGCTAGTTTCCGCACAATATTGGGTGAAATATGAGCAATATTTAAAAAAAATAAAAAATACTTTCTCAAAAATTGCTCCAATTTGTTTCTTTTAACTTTCTACAGATAGTACACTGAAAATGCGCTAAATGTACTGAATAACATTGACACAAACGCAATTTTAATGATTTTTTTAAACACTACTCAAATTCTTTTTTAAAATAGTATCAATCACATCGATAAAAAACGTACGTTATAGATTTTTTCATTGCACGTTTGTTAACACCAAATCTTCGAAATATTCTCAATGATTTTTTTATCAAAATTCACAAGCTTTTTAGCATGTGGGAACCAAAAACCGCGTATTTTCCAAAACGATCCCACCAAATTTTTTCAAAACTGTTGCAATTTCCCCCCGGAGAAATCTCGAATTTTATTCGATATTCCTAGTACCTTATTTCAATCAGGAGATTTAGAGCCCTAAAAATTTTAAAAAATACTAAAAAAGGTAGTTTTTTAAATCTAACATTTTATGAAATATATCCATTAAACGGATAAGAAAAGTAATTTGAAATGTTCTCTAATCTAATCATAGCATTTTTCCAAAAGTTAATTAAGTAAATATTTTTAAAAAATGCCTTTTGAGTCTTTTTGTCATTTTACACAAGAAAATTGCATTAATTACATGGCCAAAAAATCATTATTTTTTCACTTTACTTTGTGAAACTAGTGGTGCTTAAACAACACGCACTTTCTCGACCGTATTTGTACGCAACATTACGCGAAAAGTTCTCAAATTTATAGAAAAATTGTACCAGACTTTTAATTTTTGGAAATGTCGCAGGGGATTCATACAAAGTACCCACCAAAATTAAAATATCGATTTCAAATTCAAAGGTCCGCGACATCAGTGAGGTTGTCAGAATATACATTTTGAAAAAAATGGATTGAACGGTTTCGCCCAAAAGTTGTTTGTAGACGGATAGACAGACGGACAGAGACATTTCGCCGTCATTGTAATTTACGGTATCAAGGACTCTGTTGTTCAAAGGCAGATCTTGAAGTGAAATCATATACTTTTTTGGAAAATACGTTTAGGGTATTTTTGTTTTGGAAAATAATACATTTTTAAACTATTATCTCAAAGGAGGGCTCCAATTTTTTCTTTAGATTTTCCACTCGAATATATCAATGAACGGAAAAAATGGCGCTGGTTCGATTTTCGGCAAACTATTTTCGAAAATTAAAAAAAAAAGCATTGCAAATATAAATTCTCTGAAGTTTTGAGAATTGCAAAAGTTAGACACAATAAGAGAAAGTACTCGTATGAGTGGTAAGAGCAGAACTAGTTAATATTAGTCATACAACAATATTTATTTGTAATAAAACAACATAAAGGTATCTTTTGCTGATATCTGAAGTAAGGTCTTTAATCCATTTCTGACACTGAACGTATACTGAGCAGTGTGTTACTGAAACCATTTCTAACCTTATTTACTTTACTTGTAAAGTTGTTGTTACTTGTAGTAAAGCTGTTAGAAGTCCACAACTGTGACCTGCTGATAATCAACAGCCAAAAGAAAAAAAATAACAATTTTTTTATATATACAGAATCGTGGATTTTTCTGTCTTAGAAAAGGAATTATTATTAATTAATTATCAAGAAAATTTCCAAACCCAAATACATATAATCTTTAACAACAAAACAAAACTTACACTTTGTACAATAACAAAATCAATCTAACATAAAGTTTCTATTCTCTCTTGAAAAAAAATTGCCAAATCAATATATTCAAATACAACGTTAAAATTTTTAACACTTTGACAAACAATATAAAGGCAGCATCAAGCACAGTTTGTAAAGTTCAAATTACATGCACTTTCTGAGCATTCATTACAACATTCACTTAAATAGGGGCTTGTTCCTCTCTGCATTTACTTTTTACTTATGCAGGGTCTAATGACCACCACTAACACTGGAGGATGTCATGACATGCAACCACTGCACATACTTGTTAAAGGGGTGGCTTGGGGCACTATGTTCGGTACTGCTGTCAAGAGTCTCCTTGGACCTAGCGAACTGGGCGAAGCGATTGATGCTTCTCGCAGTCATGTCAAGTTCGTGGCGAAAGATAAATAGAAAAGAAATAGTAAAGACGATTATTACCGACCTCTTGTCGGGGCCTTGCCCCCACCCAACGGCGCGAAGCTTGAGACCGTCAGTGGGCTCGCGACGCCGAATATACGTCTCCGCGCAGATTCGGGTTCTTACACGGCAATGTAGTGTAAGAAATGGACGCCTGTAAACCTGGGCGCAGCAGCTTCAGTGTCCGTTTCTCTTCTTCCTTCGCACTACGCTCACCACCACTCCCCAATACCACTTTTTCGACCTTCCTCTCTCGCGTCTCAAAGCCTTCTCACTCCGTTGCTTCCTACCGTGTCGCTCGGCACGGACACTACAATTCAATTATCTAAGAATATATATAAATATGGGTTTCCAAACTATTGCACAGGGTACTGTCCGCGCGATTTGAAGCGTTATATCTGTCAATCACAGGTAAATATTACATTACATAGCACCGTCATTCAAACATTAAAAATAGCGACTTTTGTCTCTTATTGTAACTTTGCACTTTCTAAATCTCCGTCCAACATCAGCCGTAAGGGAGGTATCTTAAACCAGGCAATATCTTGGAAGTTAAACGACGATCTGCTACTAAACCACTTGAAATTGCATTATAGTGTGCAATGTTTAAAATATTTTTCCAATAACCATTTTGAAAGAAAGTAAAATGGAACATAATGCAAATAAAATGTTGAAATATGCTACGATATATGACTTTTCCTAAAATAAGTGAAAATGTGTACTATCTGAGGAAATCTAAACTAATATGGATTATCAAATATTCAAATCACCTGAAAAATCCTAATTCGCGATCATATGCCAAAAAGTTTGATAGTTACTAATTAATAAAAAAATATGTCCCGATCATTGATTATTTTGCGAAAGGACTCTAATCTCTGAATTCAAAAAACACTTTTCAACTTAAAAAAACTATTTTCATTTAGCTACCTATTACCTCACCCTCACAACTCGATTGCTTTCAATATATCTATTCCAACTCGCTGAATAGCATAGGCAATAAAATGACGGCAGATTACCGTTCATTTAATTAATTTTAAATATTAAAATTAGGTATTTATAATATAAAATAGATTAGAAAGGCAAGTGATAACAGTACCACAATAATAATAATAATAATAATAATAATAATAATAATAATAATAATAATTATTATTATTATTATTATTATTATTATTATTATTATACGTTATTCTATAGAAACAAAAAATGGATATAGTACATGTTTGTTTCATAAATATGAATCGTCAAGTTATACCATGTGTTCGATGTACAGAACTAATATTTGATAGAAAGGAACAACAATTTTCAGGAAATTAGAAACTTTCAAAGGACAGAAAATCGATGTTCTAATTTTTAATCGTATGTAGGTTTCGTCTTTTGATAAGGAAACTTTTCCGTTCCGATTTCAAAACGGTTACAATGTTTTCTTATGTTTTCATTGATACATTGTGAAGGTTTCTCATATATTACTTTGAACAAAATATTACTGAAGTACGGAACTATGATTGTTCAACTTCTACAAGAATATATACTGGGAATTTTTTATAGTAAAAAAGAATTCCTTTACAAGTGAGTCATCCGATAAAATAAAAGAATACCTTACCTTATAAAGTATTTGAAAACGCCAGAAAATTCAAACACATTTATTGTTTACACTACAAGTTACTTTTCGAAACGGGAACTTTCACTGTCCTAAAACAAGTACATGAAATTATGAAGATTTCTCAAAACCTAAAACAGATACATTCCGTTTCAGTTGCAGCAATGAATTTCATAAGAATATAACTTTTTCAGTGCGGGACACACTATCAAAACTGATTTCAACAGTTTAGGTTTGATATCTTACATCCAATACACACGTTTTAGTGAAATTGAAAATGTTTACAGTATCGGCAACGAAAGGAGCTTTATTAGATGTATCCTTGGCTACGTCATAAAATTTGCATTTGAATCGCTGTATTCTAAAGCAGAGCATTGAACACGTTGGTCATCATACGATGGCCATCAAACGAAAACATCTAAACCATTCACGACCCGATGAACATCAAATATTCATTTGCTTTCACTTTTTTTTCGCCACACGGACATTTATTGACTTTATGGAGTGGGGGCGCACTATTCTGGTTGATGAGATACCACAAACGTACATTCACAAGGATTTTTTTTAGTTCTTATATAAACGCCTTTATCGTGCACAGAGGACATTATTTGAAGTTCACCTGACTCAACTGTCTGTGGGGACACCATGAGAGCGTTCGCCAGCCTTATTGTGGTCGCTGTATTGGTAAGTGCTAGAAAATAGCGGTATTAAACCAATGCTTCTGAGTAGTGTGCAAGAAACTTGCAGTAAGAGAAGTGAAGTTCTGATATATGAATTGAAAATTCACTGCTATATTATAAAATGACTGGCTGAAGTACCCCGCATTGTAAGGGTATTTATCATAGGTAATACCACGAGTACTTTGGAAATTGTCGATAAATTCCCGACTCGCAAAGCGAGGAGAGGTGAGGACGAATTTCCAAAGCACGAGTGGTATTTAATAGGACTATTCCACGAGTAAAATTACGTTTAACAGAGTTCCAAAATGCGCCAAATATTGAAAATATCTAAAAGCGTATGTTAAAATCAGAAGCTATGTTGTAGTACACAAGCTATTTATTGGACATCGTATGATAGATGAGTCACACTTTATGTTTGGCCAGTAGGTAGAAGCGATACGAAAAATCGGATAGATGAAGAGATAAACTTTTGAGATACACCACTCTGATTGGGGCATTTTGTATGTATAGTTAAACACTGTTGGTTTTAATTTCACGAGTGAAATAGTCCCAATAATTTATTAGACAGACGATGTATTCCATCTCTTCGCGCCCCGCCGCGGAGCCTACTTTTATCTATTCTATTGTGTCCCCGCTCCGTCTTGCCCAATCCCTCTCTGCCTTGGAAGTACTCTTTCTTCCTCACTCATTTTCTCACTAAAATGTTTATATTTTTAAAAAATTGGGGTTTCTGCCTCAAAACATCACTCACTTTATAACTACAAATAATAAAAAATCTAAACAAAAAATAAAATACATGTACTCATTATTTTTGTGGAATTTAATGCATTATTCTCATACTTTCAATCAGTTGCCACTTTGTAAAACTTATTCTTTTTCGTATTTTTTCATCCACTCTCTTTATAAAGAAAAGTTTAAAATTGATCTTTGACCCAATTCCAAGGCAATGGAAATATAAATATAAATAAAGTTTGTTTAATTGAATTCTATTTCGCGTTTTAGGGTTCTTGACGTTCCCTCCGTGGCTGACGGAAACGTGCCATTAAACACTTAGACAATATTTTGTATTTCATATACTTTCAAAATCCGAAGTATCATAAACCTCTACTATATAACTAGCATTTGGCTGGGTGTCTGACTTACGAACGCGCAGAAATACAGTGTCTTTACTTTCTCTTCCAGGTGGCAGCTTTTCATGAATCTGAAGGTGCGGCTGCTCATGTAAGTACTTGTAAAATTGTATTATTGCTAATTATTGAAATTTGGGAATAGGCAAAATAGAGATTCCTTATACAATACAACTTATTCATGGGTATATTTTTGATCTTTTAAGTATTTATTGAACAAGCTTTATTTTCTGGACTTGCATTGTAAGAAGAGAAAGTATTGAAAAAATTGATTTCGTGACGGCGATATTTCGACAGAAAAACTTTTATTGCCCGGCCCTGGTGCGGAAAAAGTGAATAAATCTTAATTCTATACGTAATAAATTACTTCTTCTAACGCGTTGTGCACTCAAAAGTCATGTTTTGTGGCTCCTTGGTACCGACAAATTGATTAACGGCAAAACGTCTGTTTGCCTGGCTGCCCGTCCGTCCGTCTCTCTATGGACAACCGCCTAAACCGTTCACGCGTTTTTTCCCTATTGATATTCGAAGATCGAGGTGAGGCATCTAAAGGCTCTGCGAGTTTCAAACGTATATTTTGAATATTTGAGGTACTCTTCATGAAGCCTTAATTATATTTCCGAAATTTTCTCAAAAATAGTTCCTTATATTTTGTAAACGTCTGCCCCACACAGCATAAACGTCGTTTAGAGGAATGGCGCAGGTTTCGTTTTCAATAAAATCCCTGATCTGTCAAAAATTGCAAAAATTCAATTTTTTTTTGGCGTCTTCTTACAACACTCTAATATTGAAGATATTAATACTTTCCTTAATAAAATCTAATATTAAAAGACAGATATTAAAATAATATCTTGTACAATTTTTCGAAAATGTTAATAGTTTTCGCGTAATTTTGCGGGAAATACAGGCAATTTGTAAACGGGTTCAAATGCTTTATAATTTTCTCCTCATATTTATCAGAAACGTTTGGGCTAATCCTATTTTTGGTAACTCTGTTTTTTCAAAAATTGCCAAAACTTAACATAGCAAAAGTGCAATATTGAAAATAGAGATTTTTGTATTAAATGATATCTGTTCTAAAAACATCAGATATTTAAAAATTGTCATGTTCAATTTTTTGAAAAAGAAGGTTATTTTTGAGTAATTTCTTCTTAAAGTTAATGCAATTTGTAAAAGAAAACATTGCCTCAAAAACTGTTGCAATCTTTTTCTTTGAATTTTCGATAGACAAGGTACGCTTCACAGAATGGCGCAGAATTCGTGTTCTTTGAACTTTCTGAATTCCCGAAATCGCAAAAGTTAAATATAACGAAAGAAATTACGTGCCGTTGAGAGCTTCTAGTTTAAAAATATTAATAGTTTGTCTGTAATTCGTGGTTGACACATTATTTGGAACTCGCAATATTGTAACCGAACCGATTACCTGTGGAATCGGTTGGCCGCCCTGCCACTAACTCAGATCGGTGATGGAAGGAACTGTTATGCAGTACAATAGGAACACAAATTAAATAACACTTGTTCACTGGTAAAATGATTCAATTTATTTCTGGGCATGAATGATAATAATAAAAGAAAATGCACCAGAGAAATTTCAACTATAAACTATCAATGGAAAGGAAAATTGAAGAGATCGATTAAAAGAGAAAGGAAAGAACATTAGGCGTTAGTAATCAGTAAAGCTTATGACTAGGAAGAAAATCAACTTGTTATAACTAATATTGACATGAATTACAGGATTACAATTTAACGCGCCTGAGCGCGACACTACATTACATAAGTCTTGGAGTTGAATGACCCTCGGGTTGTTAAACCCTGTAGAGTTCTTTGTGAGCCTGGGCGGGGGCCCGGCCGGCGACTGGAAGAAGGGCAGCGGCCTTGGGCGAGGGGGCCTCCGCCGCCGTCCGTCACGCCCCTTTGGCGCGTGGTGTCAGCTGAGCGGTCCTCGGATTACCGCGCCACCACTGGCAGCGGCGTCTGGGTGAACTAGCAGCGAAGTACTTGAAGATTGCCGGGATTTTTCTCCCGACCGCAGGCGCAGAGTAAACAACCAAGCGTTCTTCTGATTGTCGTGACAGTCTTTTACAAGTCCGGTTTCAGAAAATTAAGAAATCCGTCACGAATAATTCAAGAACACGAATTATCAAACTCCAGAAAAATTCCTCTATTTACTACAGTCTGCTCAAGGCTCGAGCTGGTAGCGAAAAAATTCTAAGTCCGGTAGAGTTGAACTTGCCTCTAACCGCACAATATTCCCACCAAGAAAAACTTCTGCCCCGACTGTTCCGTCTAGAGATCAAATCTTCTGCCCACTGGCCTCGTCTAATGCCCCAGCTCTTCTCTCGACTGATGCCCCAGCTATTCTGCTTTTCTCTCCGTCAAAATCGCACCAGGTTAACTCTTCTCCCCACCCCAATTTCTTATGCGTCCCAAGTCCCTTTAATAGCAGTGTCGCTATTGGTTAAAAGTTGTGTCGCAGTGAAATATTCTAGCCCAATCGCAGCGTGAGAAGTGAGGGAAATTCCCACTCTTTGTGCAGGCTGCGAGCAAGTAGGGTTGTTCCCGAACTTTCTGGAACTTTGGCCCTCGCTTGCGTAAGGGGGGCGCGTTCGATGACGGAAGAATTGCTCTGGGCTCCCCCGAAAGTGGGTGGTCTCAAAATCTGCAGCCAGCTGTGAACACTTGCGCAGTGTCTGTCGTCGCCAACCTTCTAAACGACTCCGCTAATGGGCCGAGGGCGTTAGGGACCATGCGCGATGGGGAAGGAGGCGATAATGGCCTCCCGCGACGAGCGAAGTTGCACGTGTGCCCGTCTGCGTAATACTTCGGCAGAAATCCTGGGTGGCCGAGTCTTGTTTGTTATATTTAATTTTATTTTTCTGGGCGTGAATTTCGTTTCGGAAGGTATGACGAAATCGGTTTCGCTACATTGGCCTTCCCCTCCGAATAAAAAAAATTGGAGTTAGAGGAATTAAATTTCGAAAAGCGAGAATTTTTTTGTTTGTTTGGGTCAAAATTCAAAAAAAAATAGCGAAACCATAAATGAATGCTTTTACCCGTAACTTTAATAAAATTCAGTTGACCATTGTAAGTTAAAAAATTAAAAATGTGATCTCTAATTAAATCTAGTGAAGTACAAAAAAATTGAAAAACTTAGTAAAATTAAAAAATTTAGGAAAAGAGAGAACCGTTTAGTGAGGCCAGGGTGGTTTTGGATTTTCCGCCTGTTTGCCCCAGAAACACAAGTTCTGCGGAGGAATCCACGAGAATCTCACATCTAATACGTTAAGTAAATGCACCGTCAAGTTAATTTCCGTTCCCTTCTTTAGTCCCTCTTTTAATAACCGTTGTAAATCTTGACCAATTCCCCTCTTTAGATTTTCTTCCCCTTTCCTGATATTTTCCCCGTCGATGGTACCTGATTTCTCGAATTTTTCATGAAATTGGCTGACTTCTGCGCAAAATTTGGGTTCAATTCTATTCAATTCTCCGCTCATTTCCGACCTAATCTCTGTAATACCTCCGATAACTGGCTCGCAGTACGCTTCAATTCCGCTGTCACCTGCCTGGAGCTTTTGACTACTTTCTGCCTGACTATTCCCAGAATACGAATTTGCATCAGTTCTCGAATTCTCTAATTCTTTGCTCAAATTTTCTACACTATTCTGAATTTTCACGAATCTATCATCGAGACTGTTCCGCACTATTCCAATCCCGCTATCAATTACTGATTCTAATTTCTCTAATTTGGTACCGTTGTTAGCTAAGCTACTGTCCAGCCGGTCAAATCTCTGCGAATGTTTCTCGTTACTTTCCGAAATTTGTTCTAATAGGGTTTGCTTAACCTCTGAAATTTCTGAATTTTGCTTTGTGAGGGTTTCTTGAACCTCTGAAATCCGTTTCTTATTTTCCGAAATTTGTTCCGTAAAGGATTCCTTATTTTCTGAAAGTTGTTTCGAGAGAGATTCCGTGAGTTTTTTCTTGCTTTCAGAACGTTTTTTGTCAAACTCTGAGAATTGTTTTATGAGTTTTTCTATATCTTCAGAATGTTTTTCTGGTAGTTTCGCGACGATTCGCACGAGGTCATTGATGGTGATCTCGGGCGGTGATTGTTTCCCTGAACTACTGTTTTCTGCCACGTTAACACCTGATTTGTCTAGCATTTTGGCGGTTTCGCGTGAAGCGCGCACACGGTCACAACACACGAGACACAATACAATAACACTCACAAACACAAATACAACAATAAAACAAGTCATTACCAGTCAACAAGTTGTTTCTCTCGTAACAATATCCTTCCATCCATTTATAACAAAATTTTGGTTAAATTTAATTTTTAAAATTTGGGCGTGAAAAAACCTCAATTATTCGGCCGTCGGGCCCCACGGTGGATGCGCCAATTGTAACCGACACCGCGATAATTAGGTCGTCGTTGCCCCACGTTGGCTAGCGCCAATTGTAACCGAACCGATTACCTGTGGAATCGGTTGGCCGCCCTGCCACTAACTCAGATCGGTGATGGAAGGAACTGTTATGCAGTACAATAGGAACACAAATTAAATAACACTTGTTCACTGGTAAAATGATTCAATTTATTTCTGGGCATGAATGATAATAATAAAAGAAAATGCACCAGAGAAATTTCAACTATAAACTATCAATGGAAAGGAAAATTGAAGAGATCGATTAAAAGAGAAAGGAAAGAACATTAGGCGTTAGTAATCAGTAAAGCTTATGACTAGGAAGAAAATCAACTTGTTATAACTAATATTGACATGAATTACAGGATTACAATTTAACGCGCCTGAGCGCGACACTACATTACATAAGTCTTGGAGTTGAATGACCCTCGGGTTGTTAAACCCTGTAGAGTTCTTTGTGAGCCTGGGCGGGGGCCCGGCCGGCGACTGGAAGAAGGGCAGCGGCCTTGGGCGAGGGGGCCTCCGCCGCCGTCCGTCACGCCCCTTTGGCGCGTGGTGTCAGCTGAGCGGTCCTCGGATTACCGCGCCACCACTGGCAGCGGCGTCTGGGTGAACTAGCAGCGAAGTACTTGAAGATTGCCGGGATTTTTCTCCCGACCGCAGGCGCAGAGTAAACAACCAAGCGTTCTTCTGATTGTCGTGACAGTCTTTTACAAGTCCGGTTTCAGAAAATTAAGAAATCCGTCACGAATAATTCAAGAACACGAATTATCAAACTCCAGAAAAATTCCTCTATTTACTACAGTCTGCTCAAGGCTCGAGCTGGTAGCGAAAAAATTCTAAGTCCGGTAGAGTTGAACTTGCCTCTAACCGCACAATATTCCCACCAAGAAAAACTTCTGCCCCGACTGTTCCGTCTAGAGATCAAATCTTCTGCCCACTGGCCTCGTCTAATGCCCCAGCTCTTCTCTCGACTGATGCCCCAGCTATTCTGCTTTTCTCTCCGTCAAAATCGCACCAGGTTAACTCTTCTCCCCACCCCAATTTCTTATGCGTCCCAAGTCCCTTTAATAGCAGTGTCGCTATTGGTTAAAAGTTGTGTCGCAGTGAAATATTCTAGCCCAATCGCAGCGTGAGAAGTGAGGGAAATTCCCACTCTTTGTGCAGGCTGCGAGCAAGTAGGGTTGTTCCCGAACTTTCTGGAACTTTGGCCCTCGCTTGCGTAAGGGGGGCGCGTTCGATGACGGAAGAATTGCTCTGGGCTCCCCCGAAAGTGGGTGGTCTCAAAATCTGCAGCCAGCTGTGAACACTTGCGCAGTGTCTGTCGTCGCCAACCTTCTAAACGACTCCGCTAATGGGCCGAGGGCGTTAGGGACCATGCGCGATGGGGAAGGAGGCGATAATGGCCTCCCGCGACGAGCGAAGTTGCACGTGTGCCCGTCTGCGTAATACTTCGGCAGAAATCCTGGGTGGCCGAGTCTTGTTTGTTATATTTAATTTTATTTTTCTGGGCGTGAATTTCGTTTCGGAAGGTATGACGAAATCGGTTTCGCTACATTGGCCTTCCCCTCCGAATAAAAAAAATTGGAGTTAGAGGAATTAAATTTCGAAAAGCGAGAATTTTTTTGTTTGTTTGGGTCAAAATTCAAAAAAAAATAGCGAAACCATAAATGAATGCTTTTACCCGTAACTTTAATAAAATTCAGTTGACCATTGTAAGTTAAAAAATTAAAAATGTGATCTCTAATTAAATCTAGTGAAGTACAAAAAAATTGAAAAACTTAGTAAAATTAAAAAATTTAGGAAAAGAGAGAACCGTTTAGTGAGGCCAGGGTGGTTTTGGATTTTCCGCCTGTTTGCCCCAGAAACACAAGTTCTGCGGAGGAATCCACGAGAATCTCACATCTAATACGTTAAGTAAATGCACCGTCAAGTTAATTTCCGTTCCCTTCTTTAGTCCCTCTTTTAATAACCGTTGTAAATCTTGACCAATTCCCCTCTTTAGATTTTCTTCCCCTTTCCTGATATTTTCCCCGTCGATGGTACCTGATTTCTCGAATTTTTCATGAAATTGGCTGACTTCTGCGCAAAATTTGGGTTCAATTCTATTCAATTCTCCGCTCATTTCCGACCTAATCTCTGTAATACCTCCGATAACTGGCTCGCAGTACGCTTCAATTCCGCTGTCACCTGCCTGGAGCTTTTGACTACTTTCTGCCTGACTATTCCCAGAATACGAATTTGCATCAGTTCTCGAATTCTCTAATTCTTTGCTCAAATTTTCTACACTATTCTGAATTTTCACGAATCTATCATCGAGACTGTTCCGCACTATTCCAATCCCGCTATCAATTACTGATTCTAATTTCTCTAATTTGGTACCGTTGTTAGCTAAGCTACTGTCCAGCCGGTCAAATCTCTGCGAATGTTTCTCGTTACTTTCCGAAATTTGTTCTAATAGGGTTTGCTTAACCTCTGAAATTTCTGAATTTTGCTTTGTGAGGGTTTCTTGAACCTCTGAAATCCGTTTCTTATTTTCCGAAATTTGTTCCGTAAAGGATTCCTTATTTTCTGAAAGTTGTTTCGAGAGAGATTCCGTGAGTTTTTTCTTGCTTTCAGAACGTTTTTTGTCAAACTCTGAGAATTGTTTTATGAGTTTTTCTATATCTTCAGAATGTTTTTCTGGTAGTTTCGCGACGATTCGCACGAGGTCATTGATGGTGATCTCGGGCGGTGATTGTTTCCCTGAACTACTGTTTTCTGCCACGTTAACACCTGATTTGTCTAGCATTTTGGCGGTTTCGCGTGAAGCGCGCACACGGTCACAACACACGAGACACAATACAATAACACTCACAAACACAAATACAACAATAAAACAAGTCATTACCAGTCAACAAGTTGTTTCTCTCGTAACAATATCCTTCCATCCATTTATAACAAAATTTTGGTTAAATTTAATTTTTAAAATTTGGGCGTGAAAAAACCTCAATTATTCGGCCGTCGGGCCCCACGGTGGATGCGCCAATTGTAACCGACACCGCGATAATTAGGTCGTCGTTGCCCCACGTTGGCTAGCGCCAATTGTAACCGAACCGATTACCTGTGGAATCGGTTGGCCGCCCTGCCACTAACTCAGATCGGTGATGGAAGGAACTGTTATGCAGTACAATAGGAACACAAATTAAATAACACTTGTTCACTGGTAAAATGATTCAATTTATTTCTGGGCATGAATGATAATAATAAAAGAAAATGCACCAGAGAAATTTCAACTATAAACTATCAATGGAAAGGAAAATTGAAGAGATCGATTAAAAGAGAAAGGAAAGAACATTAGGCGTTAGTAATCAGTAAAGCTTATGACTAGGAAGAAAATCAACTTGTTATAACTAATATTGACATGAATTACAGGATTACAATTTAACGCGCCTGAGCGCGACACTACATTACATAAGTCTTGGAGTTGAATGACCCTCGGGTTGTTAAACCCTGTAGAGTTCTTTGTGAGCCTGGGCGGGGGCCCGGCCGGCGACTGGAAGAAGGGCAGCGGCCTTGGGCGAGGGGGCCTCCGCCGCCGTCCGTCACGCCCCTTTGGCGCGTGGTGTCAGCTGAGCGGTCCTCGGATTACCGCGCCACCACTGGCAGCGGCGTCTGGGTGAACTAGCAGCGAAGTACTTGAAGATTGCCGGGATTTTTCTCCCGACCGCAGGCGCAGAGTAAACAACCAAGCGTTCTTCTGATTGTCGTGACAGTCTTTTACAAGTCCGGTTTCAGAAAATTAAGAAATCCGTCACGAATAATTCAAGAACACGAATTATCAAACTCCAGAAAAATTCCTCTATTTACTACAGTCTGCTCAAGGCTCGAGCTGGTAGCGAAAAAATTCTAAGTCCGGTAGAGTTGAACTTGCCTCTAACCGCACAATATTCCCACCAAGAAAAACTTCTGCCCCGACTGTTCCGTCTAGAGATCAAATCTTCTGCCCACTGGCCTCGTCTAATGCCCCAGCTCTTCTCTCGACTGATGCCCCAGCTATTCTGCTTTTCTCTCCGTCAAAATCGCACCAGGTTAACTCTTCTCCCCACCCCAATTTCTTATGCGTCCCAAGTCCCTTTAATAGCAGTGTCGCTATTGGTTAAAAGTTGTGTCGCAGTGAAATATTCTAGCCCAATCGCAGCGTGAGAAGTGAGGGAAATTCCCACTCTTTGTGCAGGCTGCGAGCAAGTAGGGTTGTTCCCGAACTTTCTGGAACTTTGGCCCTCGCTTGCGTAAGGGGGGCGCGTTCGATGACGGAAGAATTGCTCTGGGCTCCCCCGAAAGTGGGTGGTCTCAAAATCTGCAGCCAGCTGTGAACACTTGCGCAGTGTCTGTCGTCGCCAACCTTCTAAACGACTCCGCTAATGGGCCGAGGGCGTTAGGGACCATGCGCGATGGGGAAGGAGGCGATAATGGCCTCCCGCGACGAGCGAAGTTGCACGTGTGCCCGTCTGCGTAATACTTCGGCAGAAATCCTGGGTGGCCGAGTCTTGTTTGTTATATTTAATTTTATTTTTCTGGGCGTGAATTTCGTTTCGGAAGGTATGACGAAATCGGTTTCGCTACAATATTATAGTTAGAAATTTATTATAATCCCGATTTTTATCGGTAGTTATCCCGATTTTTTTTAACACAAAAAAGTTGGTATTTCCGTAAGGAGAAATTTGGGGAAACTGTGCGATCTTCGCCGAACTTTTCTTCCTTGGGTTCCATGAATCTGATCTCAATTGTGTATGCATTTTAACGATCGTAAATTATTCTAAAAATCAAGTGACACGGTTGGAAAACTCCAAATGCAGAGTGAACTATCTATAAAAACCTACAAGGCAAAACACAAAGGCAGCTCCATTTGCCAGAACAATGCATCCTGAGCTTTTTTGTAACATCAGATTCGTTATTTTTCGTGTCTCATTCACGCAGAATAGAGGAGATGGGGAGGAAAACTGATATATCTACATTTGATGCCTTTAGATCAGGGCCATTCAACATTGCTTCCGGCCAATGGAGCCGCTGCATAGAGTTCAGTTCCTGGGCCGCCGCGCCGTCGCGTGCAAACTGAAATACTAATCGACTTCATCTGCCACTTGTGCGCCGAATTCTGCTCCCGGCGTCTACTTGTTCAAAACGTATGCATGCAATAAACAAATGAATTTTATTTTTACCGGTTTACTGTATTCAGTCCAAATTAATGGTACATAGAACATCCTAGATAACTGATCAGACAAGTTAAGTACTCAGAATTCTGAATATTAGAAATGGCAACAGAATTGAAAAAAAAACAACAACCGTAAGATGAGTATATCTGACATCCACATAGTAGCCAAGTAGAAAAGTAGCCAATTATCAAAGCTAGTAAGATATACTCCCTTCCTAAGTCAATCTTCTCCCTTCATAAGATTTTCGTGGAGCTATTTCTTTATATATATATACATATATGTACATCTATATACATATATATACATAAATATATACATATATATACATATATATATACATATATATATATATATATATATATATTTATATTTATATATACGTTTTACTTCATGGCGCTTGAGAACTTTAACCATTGTATAGATTGATCGATTAGTCCGTGTTTCCGGGCATGTCAACTATGATGATTAGTCCCATAAGTGTAGTGTAGTCAGGAGGGGTGGCAGTGATCTGGCTGCACTGGATCCAGCACTGATCTACACATCGAATTGTGGATTTTTCCCCATCCAGGTAACTCCCACCAGCGTGCCACCGCTCCAGCCGGGACAAGCTGTAATTTCCCGACGTGTCTGGTAGTGTTGAGTGTGTAAGGGGTGAGGATAAAAAGAGGAGCCAAAGTTTGTTCGCTGCCCGGGCCCGTTTGATAGGATTCTGCTCCAGCTTTCGCCTGGTGTTGATAAGAGAAACCATGTAAAATACCGATAGAGCAGCCAGCCGCTAGAATTTTCCCGACAGGGGCGAATTTGACCAAGCTATGTAGCTCGAAATTTGCCACCGTCGGGACCTGAACCCTAGGAACTCCCGGTCAGACGCACTGTAATGACATCAGTTGATGCCCCAAGCCTCCTCAGCGGTTATTGCGTGGATATATCTAAAAACGTAAAAGTGGCGTTAGCATTAATATGAGGCGCGGAAAATACGTTTCCAAAGGCCGTCAACGAAATGAAAACGCAATTTCATCGGAAAACTTCTTTTGTAGCAGATACAGCAGTCATTGATCTATTTCCTCACATAATCACCACCAGAACCGAGTTATTCGCCATGCCATGAAATTAAAATTGCATATGAGTCTGCTGAGTGGGATAGGAACCAGCGTTTGACAGTCACCAGCCACTTTGCCTCACTGTGATGTGCGTAATGCTGACCAAATTGGAACTATTTCTTGATGTGTACGAAACGAAGGAAATTGTTGGGGATGAAACTCGAACCTCGTGTATGGACATATTGTCGGTCACACGTGGCTCGGCTCACAAAACATTCCTTGTTAATCCTTTGTTTTCCCCAATCTAATAAATGTGCTAATTTAATGGAAATACTATAAAAATTTCTAACGACTAGTGCCAATCGTCTGTAATAAAATTAACTTCCTTTAAAGATGTTACAATACGTTTACACACATATTTTCGGTAATATCGTTTTCTTTTCTTATATAAATAAGAGATAAAGGATTCTAATTAATATGTTTGTTAATCGTAGTCTAATGCTCACATAGATTTGGCGGAAAATTTCAAGACCATTGCCTAAGAGGTTGCTCGAATCATCATCCCTAGCGATCTCTTCATTGTTCGATCAATCGGTATTTGAAGGGGGGGGGGTGAAAAGCCATATACACTACATTGCCACTGTTATTCGCCTACTTAGTATCAATTTAGTATCATGCAGCACTCCCACACTTCACACACGGTAGTTGTCATTGCCACCAATATGCGAGTGTAGCGACTTACAATCCGTTTGCGTTTCACATTTTGTATTCGCTTTCTTAACAGTTTCGTCAAGTAGAATCTTTTTTTGTACTGACAAATTTTTCTCATGTGTAATTGCGAATTGTAAATTTCGGTAAGAGGCGAATCAAATTCTGTGACAAATTAGATCGTGTAATTTCCAAAACATAATTATCATAATATTCTAAATATTAATATTCAAAATAAATAGGCATTTAGAAATATTATATTCCTCTACCTTATTACTATTCAAATATATTTCTTGTAAAATACGATCGGGGAAGCAGAACTATAATCTAGATATGAGTGCTCTCACACAACATTTGCCTTCTCTCAAGCGAGAGACAGCAGTACTTCAACACAACTGACAACAGCGTAGGGCACAGCTAAATGTACTAATAAGTACTGATTACTAATGATGATACAAATTATAACTTATTGTGATAATTATAATAATAATTGTTGTTGCTGTTGTTTGCAGGTGAAGCGTTCGCCGCAAATGCCAGGCGGTGGGGGCCAAGCCGGAATGGGAGCCGGCTTCGGGTTCGGCGCCAATGCGGGCGCCGGGGCTGGTGGCGGCGCGGACGGCGGCGCGGGCGGCGGCTTCGGCGGGCAAGCGGGCTTCGGCTTCGGAGCCAAAGCCGGCGGTGGCGGTGGCGCCGGCAGCGGCGCCGGCTTCGGCCGCTGTAAGTACTCTCTGCTGCCCGACATCTCGCCAAATGCGAGGGACGTTCCATCAAAACGAACTTTCATGGAGTGTGCGAGAGTGACTGGTCCCAAACATTTATTTTGGAACAATAAAAAAACATTATTCTAATTGAACAAAATACGAGTATCTGGCGATTGCTTTCCGAGTACAATGTGGTGTAGACAATATTGGCCTTCTGGAATCGATTCAAACTTTCGTAAGGGTCGATATTTTCGAAAAAACTTGTGAGATTCTGCGGTGTCTGAAGACACACCTTCCTGAATAGCAACTGGTCGAAACACCGTGGTGGGATGCCGCGATCGATCACCGTATAGTATGTATGTACTTGGCGTGACAGCCCTACCGGCGACGTCCCTGCCTCGCGGCCATGGGTTAAGAGGGAACGTGTGGTTAGCATGTAAACATCCCCACGCCGTATTCGAGTACGGGTATTCCAGTCTTATCAACATGAGAAGTGAATTTTCTCATCGTCACACAGCCACATGTACTGAGACATTGCGAGGAAAACGCATACTATAGTTTTAGCCCGTCCGGGAATGGAACTCGGGGCCGCTTAGTGGAATGCGAGCACCCTGACCAAGAGCTAGCCACGAGCCAATACTGGGTAGTAGTACGTAATGGAATTACAATATATTCTTTACTCATAGTTTCTATTCATTGCCAGTAGTACACTAGGTCCTGAGGGTTTGATTTTAGGCACTGTCCTTAGTTAACACTTGTACTGCATAATTCTTAAAGACTAATATTCCTGAAACACGTTTTGTGCTTTATCAGCTTCCGGGCCAAAGATCCCAAACACGATCGAATTTTGCGTTCAGTTTCCCTTCATTAATAGAGAAAATGCCGAGGTGGTTCAGAAAGTGAAAGGTTTTGCTTCTGAACATCAATGTAACTTCACTCTCTGTGCCCGCTTTCTCGAGCTCTGTGGGATATTAGGGAGGAATATATTTATTCAAATGTCGTCCTTCATGTTATAGTGGTAGTAAGTTTACTCCTACACGTGTGGGATAACGAGTAAGAATAAGAGCCAACATTTGTATATCATTTATCGTTGTAAATATTTTTTAATAGTTAATTTCTCAATTAGCTATCTGTATTTGTAATTAAACAACAGTACAAGAGATAGGATTCCAGAACTTAAGAAAGCGTGTGAGATTGGATTTCTTCTGCGAAGCCACACAGCTTCACTATGACTGGTGGCACAACAGTGCCGCAATTAAGCAAAGTGTGTATACGTATTATTGAATAATTATTTAAATGCATTAATAAAAAGAGTAAATGTGCTAATGGTCACGATTATCGTATTAAATTAAATATAACGAATTTTTAAGGTAGTCAAAACAGCTAACAATTTATTTTCTTTGTTTCAGAGAATTCGCGCACGACGGTCATCTTTACCCATGTTTTAATACACCAGAAGAGGTGTTTCCATATGAAATAAATGAAAAATTTGTAGCAAATATATTTCGTATACTCAGTTTGTTTTTCCTATGTGTTTTTCTTTTAAGAACAATACTTCAATATTTCCTGTTTTAGCCGTGAAATCTATTATTATCATGATTTAATATATATTATATTAAATATGATTATATATTACACATAATATTATGGTTATTAATTATATAAATATTTCTCACACAATACTACCATTTAAAGTAGTAGAAATGTGTGTTATGCCGCAACTTTCCTTCCTCGTAATGTTATTACACAACAATTACTCAGAATTTTTTTTTAAAACGAGCATGACATCATTTAAACATCTTCAATTGAGTGACATTTTGCAGAACATTCATCTGCCAGTCAGTCTGTCTGACCGTCTGCGCACGTTCTTGCCTGTCTGTCCGTCCGTCCTTCCGTCCGACAGTAAGCCCATTCGTCCGTCTCTCTGTATGTGTCTGTACGTCCATCAGTCCGTTTTTTCTGTCCATCTGTTCCTCCATCCGTCGATTTCTCCGTCCGTCCAGCCGATCCGTCTATTCATCTGACGGAGGGTCGGACGGATTAGAGAAGGTTGTATAATGCTCCTGTGAAAGTACTGTTTTTCGACACGCAAAAAAATCAGTGACGCCTTGCCCTTGAGAGGATTTTTCCTGCTCCTATATGTAGTAAATTACTTTCTCTTACACATAGCGCAGTCAAAATATATTTTGCGCTTCATTAACATCGAAAAAGGGATTTCCGTAAACCTTCCGTCGGTCTGAATAAGATATTTGAGACCCGAAGTAAGTGTTTTTTAATGAAACCGAATATAAAAATATCGAGTGTACAGAAACGAAATGTAAACCATTGTGTTAAGTGAAAGGTTTTACATATATATTTTCTTAAAATATTTTGTCAAATGTTTGAAAATTCCGTGGTAGTAGCAGATATCTTGTGGTAATCCGTAATGGGAGAAGGAAATAATCGTCCACAATATGTATAATAATTTTATTTATTATTTCCCAGAGTTAATTTTCGGGAAAACACTTTTCCCATTCCCAACGGGTCTCTAGCGAGGAGGAAAAAAATTGAAAAAATGGCATAAATTGAGAAAAAAGAAATGCAGTGCATTTATGTGAAAAATTAACAAATAATATTAAATAAATAAAATATAAATAAAATCAAAAATACTTATTGCCCAAGCAACGTGCATTAATTACAAATGTTCACAACGTGGTCGGGAAAAAATACGAAAACTGAAAACATACTGGGCACGGCTAGGTGGCAGCCATCTTTTGGAATGGAAAGAAGAAAAAGCCTACTAATTGTGGGAGGGAGGGGGACTAGAAGAGTAGAAGGGGTAGTCATAAATAGATTTAAAATTGACTGCTTTTCATACAGGAATGTAAATACAGGACAGAAAATTAGGAATTCGAACACTTCTAGAATATTAAATTACAAAAAGGACATATTTTTAACAAGTTGACTAGGTGAAGAAATTACAAAAAAAAAAAAAGGGTCAACAGAATGATTAGGGGCCGGTCAATAAAAATATTTAAAATGGGACTGCTTTTGATTAAGGATGGTTCATTCAAGATAGAAAATTTAGTATTTTTGAAAAGTTTTAGAATTTTCAAGTTCTCTAAAATGGTCATTGACTAAGTGAAGGATTTTAAAATTAAAATTAGGGTCAAAGGAATGGTTAAATTGAATCAAATGATTGGCAATGGTGGTAGTGTCTAAATTCTGTTTCCAACGTTGTTCCCACACAATTCTATTAACACACATTAGTTTTAAAATTAACAGTAAGCAAAATGAGAGGTTTTTATTAGTTTCACCTCTCTCCAGAAATTATTCTTTGAATATTTAAGAGTCGGAAAGCAGGTATATTAAATGTGAAGCAAAATGGACCGTTCGATTGGCAACTTTGTTTCCGTACTGTAATATGTTCAACAAATTTGCTCAAATTAGGTAATGTACAACTTTTTTTTGAGAAAACGTGTCGTTTTTGCATAATTTTTGCTTGAAGTAAAGACAATTTATATTTTTTTCTAAAAACGGTTTCAAGTTTTTTCTTTACATTTTTTCCTCAGAAAGAATAAAGGACATTTATGAAACTACGCACGTCTCATTGTCATTGAACTCTGATTTTTGAAACTAGCACAAGTTAGAAATAATTCACGAGAGTATGTGCTCTTTTAGTACCACAAGTTCAATTCTGCTATTAACGAACCCAAAAATTGAGAAATTGATAAAAGTGTGTTTTAGACAATGATAGGTAGAAACTGGGAAAAGGGTGTGGTCAAAACCGAAAAGCTAGCCCAGACGAAACAGATTAGGAAAATAATTATTACGAGAAAGCCTGTGCAATTTAATAGAACCACTATTTTCTGAATGAAGTCTTTTCTTAAAACTTACAATTTTAACTAAGATTAGGGATATCTATAGTAAATATGACCAATTTTTCTACATATTTGAGTGAAAGAGAGGAAATACGCATACAAAAACAGGTTTCTCTCCTTATGATATTCTTAATGATCTCTTATGATATTCTAATTTCAATTCTATTGTTAGTGTCCGAAAAATTGACAAAACGTGTTTTATAAAATAATGCAATTTGTTCAAGATAGTATTACGTAAAAGTAAACTAAACTATGGTCGATATTTCCCCATTCATGGACGTGATGATTCTTTATTTCGGTCAGTAGTGGATCAGTTGCTAAAACTGCGTGCAATTACAACCTGAACAGTAAAATTGCGAGAGTCTTAAAGGCTCTCACAGATCGGTGCAGGAGATCCGCAGCGGGTGCGGCGCGAAACGCAATATTTTGCACAGTTGCAACAATCAAGCACTAACATCATACAATATGGAAGAGTTGATTTGTCCCCGTAGTAAAGAAGGTCCTGTGTTTGTGGAAAGCGTAGAAAGTATACCGAGATCCTTCCAATAAACCTTTTAAGCAGGTCCACGGAAACGTGAACAGATGACGCGAGTGGTAACTTAGCTGAAATGTTTACGTTCGTGTAGAGTCTCATGCCGGTCATGGCGTTTGTTACGTTCTTCCTGCACGTATAGTACGTTTTAAAATACTTCATAACGGGTATTAGAAGATATACAACTTACATTAAGCAGCTGATATGAGTTCCATGGAGCTCGAATCAGTCACTCCGTCGTTATGTCTCCTGTATCTCATGCGCAGCGAACTTCCCCGGCTGTCCATACACCTCGAGCGTCAACACAACTCTTAACTACTTCCGCGTTCCCTTTGCCCGCGAGGGGCAAGCGTCGAGACTAGTTCTTCCTCCCCACCGCATTAAGCGCTTTCTGTGACTCTTTCCCTATCTTGGATGTTGCTCCGACACAACTGGAATAGTGATGAAAATAAGTGTCTGAAAAAGCATAAATTGGGGTTCATTGAAAATGCGAATGAGGCACAGAAATGTTTCATTTCTTCAAGGAACGGATACTGAGATGGTGTTGATATGGTGTTAAGGTGATGCGATTTTTATACTAATGTAAATCACACTTCCGTTCGAGGTCTGTTGTCTGCTGGCACTCGTAACGATAAATAATTTAGTCTACATAGATGGTTTCATGGTTGATGGAACGTTAGTGAAAACATATACGAACGGAAAGAGCGGCAAGAGGGAAATGTTTTCCGATGACGTCGTAAACTTTGGTCCAAAAAATATTCCCACTCACCTCGCGGATTACAAGTTAAAGTATTCACTGCAACTCGCAGACGACGAACGTGACCTTAATTTACCACGTTATAAGAGTTATCGATTGTTATATTATTGTTAAACATAGCAATACTTATTCCAAATTTCGTTTAACTGGTAGTTTTCATAAAGATATGAAAATTAATGCCGCTTGTCAATTGAAATAAGGAAACATGACTACATTTCTCTGGAACGAAATGCCTTTAAATGGTATCATTGTAAATCATAATCATCAAGAATTATTGCAATTCCGTGTTGCCCTTCATTTAAACCTCCTTTAAAAGTGGAAACAATAGAATGAATTGGCTTATTAATTCAATATTAGTATCTTTACTCTTACTCATAATTTAAAATAGAAACATTGAACGGTAAATAAGTAAATACTAATTTATTAATAAACACCTTCCTCATTATTATATGTTTAGCACAAAAGGCTATATTTCAGTGCTATTATAACCATCACCTTTATATAATACAAATAGCATATGAATTTGTGTAGTACGTGTTGGTGACATTTTTTGGAGCAGCCTGCTTACATAAGGCATTCAAATACTTCTGAGACAAAAAGTAACAAAACAGTATATAAGATGGCCGATCGTTCAAGGCAATTCCGAACATTTACTAGTCAAAATTCAATAGAGTCTTACTTAGAATTTTCACAGTTTGTATTTCTCGATGCCATTCTCTGCTATCCTTATGAAACTGTTCCAACAATTTACAGGTGTCTGAATTTCTTCAATATAAAATGTCGCGTCTCAACCATATTCGAAGTCAGGAAGCAGTCAGAAAGTCGTGGCCTTGGTTTGACATGGTTCTAACAGACTTAACCACGATTTCAAGAAACAAGGATTCAAAGTTACAAATTACTATAATACAAAGATTTTGTAACATACACTTGCAATTTAATTTGCAGAATATATTGATCCGGTGTCCGAGATCGTTAAGGCGTCGTAGCGATCTCGGACCGAAGGGTCGGTTCGAGTTCCGCGTCGGGCACGGTGGAATTTGTATTCGTACTTTCACCCGCTATCATCGCCGTACCATGTCATCTTCACGGTAACCATAGCGTTAAATCCAATAGTAGCCGGTAATGACCTAGATGTTGATGTGACCTTAAATGGCAAAAAGAAAAAAAAGTATTAATTGGAATGAAACTAGTTTTTGATAATGACCGGTGGCATTTGCGCTCGACTATTCGGCTCTTGACTGACCGGTAGCATTGCGCCTTACAAACCATGCTGACGCGAGGCTGACATTAGATTACTACGGATGTTGTACAATGCTATTGGATTCAGAAATTTTTTATGATACATTGTCATAGACACACAAAAATAAATCACCAAATCACTTCTGGCAATAAATACGAAAACAGCGGGCAACCGAGCTACGTCAAAGCCCACATTGTGAGGGACAATTTTTTTCACTTTTCAACAATAAATTATATCTATGGTGCTCATATCATAAATACTTCCAGGCAGGGGCACAAGAACCCAACTTAAATTTAGTATTGTTACCGCGATAGAATAATATATGATGAATTTGGTATTAAATTTTGTAAGTAAAATTTTTGTGGAATTCCAGGGTCGGTGCCATCTAGCGGTGTTCTCAGATCTGGGACTTGTTTTGAGACACCAGAGGCTAAGGAAGACATGTGGCGACATGGCGTATTCCCGACACCCTACCTAGCATACTTGGTCTGCCTGAGATTTTCTTGCATCATAGCTATAGAATCTGAGTCAATAGAAATTGAAAGTTGCATCTCTATTTTTGCCCCAACCGGAGATTGAACCTAGTATCTCATTATGGAAAGCTAGCACGTTGATCATGAGCCACCTGAGGAGCATATTAATAAAATAACTGTTTGAGTTATAATTTAATGACTGCTTTTATTGTAAATTGTGTAGGACACAGTGTTATTTCGTTTACAATATGTATTCATAATACTAGTGAAAATTAAAACACTACATTTACGATTTAAAATCGTACTATTTGCAAATGAATGCAATTCCACATGCATATACAAATATTTACACTAATTTAAATAAGTGATACAATTGAATAAACATACAATAAATGATTAAATTGACATTAATTAATTGAAAACCTAATATTATTGAAAATTGAAGTACATAATTTGTGAAAAATAATGCAACAGGGATATAATATCCATGGAATAACCATCATTCTACACTTTTCCAAAGATCCAGCTCCTTTGTTCATTTCTGATGACAAATTCTTAGCACATCACGCAGATTTAAAGGAGCTGTGTGTCTTTGGTGGATGTACAAAGTTCAAAATATGATTTAAAGCTCTCTGGGTTAAGTTGGATCTTAAATACGTTTTAAAGCGACGTAGTGTGCTAAAGAAACTCACTGATGATGCAGTAGAAGCAGGTATTACAGTCACAAGTATCAACAATAATATTACTTGCTGAAGAAAAGCTTCCATTGTCGCAAGTTCCTTATTGAAATTCCCCACAAAAGCAGCATAGGATGTCGGAACTTGCCCTGGTACATTATTTAACAACTGAAATTAAGTATGGAGATCAGGAACGTCAAAGTTTTAAGAAAAAACGCCTAATATTATTATGAAAACCTGAAAATTGGGAACATTTATTTATAGCACGTGAAGAATAAAATATTCTAACAGAGAAAGCTTGTACAACCCTATTGATCAAATTGCTATTTTAAAGCTGAAGTCAAGGTATCTGATATCTCATAATCTTCCGGTCTTAAGACGGAAGATGCACAGAATTTGAAGAGGACTTTGTTTCCTCTAAACGACTTCATGAGCGAGGGTTCTGATACGGTTTCCATTTTTAAACCAACTGCTATTTGTCCTATACTATCATAAACTGCAACAAAATGTTCTTCAGTTGATATATTATGTAGTATTTTAGCTTTGAACATCAGTAGCTGTTAGACTGAACTTCTGTAAAATCCGAGCCAACTGTTCACATGGACTGAACACTTCAATGCTAATGTTCAGGAATATCATAGTTTCAAATCTCTCTAATTATCTGAGTCACCTTCGTATAGCAGTTCATCTTTTGTTAGAAATGGTACCCTTATCACAGTTCTTTTGCAGTCATGGTGATTGAAACAAAACGTTCGTAAAAATCCACTGCTTTTACAGTGCAGAAGAAATTGGTTAGTTTCAGCACTTACCCCTCTTAAAGTATGTGACCCAGCACCCTTGGCAGATCTAAATTCTTTAAACCACCCTAAATCTCTGTTTGTTGATGCGGATAGTCGAGATCGCGAAGGCAGAAGTGTCGTGGCGATCTCGGGTTAAAGAAGTATTAATAATTCCCTGCGCGAGCAGGAGGCCCTTGCAATCAATGGGTTGTGCAGTTGGCTAATAAAAAAATCTCTATTTGGCCTTGGATAAAATGTACTTTGTCATTAGATGCTTCCAAAAACATAAAACATATTTTTAACGGTGAGCCTTTATCTATTAACGTGTTTGCAATACTAATGTCTTGTAAAATCACACAAATTGTTTTAAAATTAGTTCCAGAATTAAAATATTAAGCCCAAAAAGAAGTCAAAGAAGAGCCAGAAATTCATATAGTTCCTTTTATTTTCTCGACTTAATTTATAAGAAGAGAAAAGTATTGTTTCATGCGATGGAAAACGGCAATTTTTCGACAGAAAACCTTACTGTCGGACCCTGGTAACCAAAAAGTGGACAAATCTTGTTACTCTATAAAGTAAATTACTTCCTGTAATGCATGTTTTGTGGGCCCATGATACAAAAAAATCGATTGCGGGCACTCCGTAGGGCTCTCCGTCAGGCTGTGGTCAACTCTAGTGCCCAATCCGTTCAGACGAATTTCTTCTCCGTCATTGATATTCGTCGATCGATCAGAACGACCTCGAGGCCCTGAGAGCATTAAAAGGATATTTCGATTTTTGGGGGACTTTGAAGGGAGGGGATTTTGGAGGGTACAACGAAAATGAGATCTGCACTATTTTTCGGATTCCAATCAGACACCAACGCTCGTGCAGGAGGTGATATAGGCGGCGCTGAGGCAGCAATGAGTACTCCGTGCAACACAGTTTCGTTCACTAAACAGTCTCACCGAATGCGAGGGGAGTAAAATCATTACGATCCTCATGGAGTGTCTTCACACTAAGCACCTAGAAGTTATAATAGTTTTTATGATCGAGCGGCGACAAAAAGCCCGATGGCCTCTATGACCTGAGGTCGTTTTGTAACCAGAGAAAATTAAAAACCAGTTAACACCCATGGTACATGCAAGATTTTATTTTTACATAATTTTATTGGTTTAAATTTAATTATTTACAAATTAATAAGATGTTAACATAACTCGGTTTGGTAATAACAAGCAATAATGTATCAGGATGAATCACCTCGATTGCGGAATGGTTATGATAGGGATAATGCTAAATACATTCTATAAAATGACATAAATGCCATAATGCTCGATTCTTTCGATTTTTCAAAAATTACAAAAAAAATATTGTTTTAAATTGTCTCTCACGTCGTTTATATTCACATTAGCGGCAATTTGTTCACATTATGATATTTATGAGTACATGTGATTTAAGATATGCCACATACTGTTTCTAGAAAACGCAACAGTTTTCTAAGAAAACTAGATCAAATTTCCGCATTTTCAGAAACGCACAAACACTATTTTCTCAAAAATGACTTCAAATTCTTCCCTCCAACGTTTCGAACAGATAATACTAATTGAACTCTTTAATATAACATACAACTCATTTCAGGGTAACTTTTCTTTTTTAAAAAGTACACAAATGTAATTTTTTGAAAGATCTTTCATGCCGTTAAAATTCAGATTTTCAACAATTTGTAAACACTATTGTATTTGTGAGTTAAAGTGCCTTAAATGATTTCTAATGAAGTTTTTCGAAAACTCAAAACTTTATTGTGCAAAAGAGATTTAAATTTATAATTTATAATACCGCTTAAGCGTCATCTTTTTAAAAACGGCTCCAAATTTTAAAAAAAAATTGCCAATTAGGTCGAGGTTTTATTGTTCTTTAATATTCTTAAAATAATATTTTCGTTCTACTATTAGGAAACCGAAAGTTAAAAAAAAATATACTTTGGGCGGAGATAGATGATAGCTGGCAAGAATATGTGACAAGTTCGTATAGCTAGCCGAGACCAAAGGAAATAGAAAACTAATACGAAAAAGTCTGTGCCAATCTGTAGCACCACTTACTTGCTTGATGGGATGTAATTAAAAAATATCAAACTGGTGCGAAAATTTCCCCTTATATTTTGTTTTTGATTGGTCAAAAAATGCTTATAAAAAGTGCATAGGTTCCATTTTCGTTGAACACTCTAGACTTTCTAAAATTGTAAAAGTTACAAATCATGTGAGAGCTTGTACTGTTGCAGCACTACTGATTTCTATAAATATAGATTTTTGTATTGAACAACCATCGCACATTCCGATGTACAACTTTCATGAATGTTTCATTCGTTCTTTACTTCACAAAGTGTAAACAAAATCAAGAATATATCACTGAATATTATAATACTACGACGTACGATCTAGAGGAACTTCACATGAATATGGAAATTCCGTAAATATGAATTTTTCCGGTGGATTATATCTTAAATAACTATTACAAATAAGTCCATACAGCGATAAATTTGCATAATTCTGCAAATCATTACTCTATTTCGCATTGACTGTGAATGAGATAGGCATTTTTCAGGTCTACCTTTGTCCCGTGCTGTGAATTAGTTTTTTATCATTCAATTCCCACCTACGCTAAAGAAAGCTTAATTGCATTCCACATTAGCAGTCATATCCTTTTTTTTGTAACTGGGCAGATACTAAAGTGTTTGTATAATGTCTATCACATTAGATTACAGAGAAGGTGTAGTACAATTGGATCAAACTTCTGTTTTTCATGTTACATTATCATTTGTACTTAAAAATATCTTCGAAAAAACTGACACAGCGCGCGACGCTCATGGTGCAGTCTCGCGTTCAAAAAATCACATTCAAGGACAGTGTTTTGCACATTTCATCGGTAATTTCTCCCCACTGGTGGAAATATAAATGCTGCCAGGTTACAGCGATAATGCAGTTGCTTCCCAGTTGATGCTCAGGCAGACACCCTACATTCACGATGGCTCTTCGTATGGCGTTGGCTTTTGCAGTCTTGGTGAGTGAATCAAAGTCCACATTTCCCCACAGTCTTTACTACTCTTCGGAAGAACTTGCTTCTTTCAGCACTTACCTCTTATGTGATTCCTTGGTAGATTTATGACCTCAGCCTTCTTAATAGATCTAATTTCTTTAAAGCGCTGTAATTCGATTTGCCCTTTCATTCTCTTATAATTCCAAAAATAATTTTTGTGATTTCCTTTAGATAGGAAGAAAAGAGGAAGACTTATCATAGCTGGTTAAAAGAATCTGAGGAACTTTTGAAAGAAGAAATTAACAGAATAGGGTTATGAAAATCGGGACAAGAGGACAAATAAAATTAAAATTATATAATAAGTCTTAGAATTTTTGGATAACATAATGTTTTATAACAATGTAAAACTGTGAATTAAATGACTCTTATAATTAAAGGTTTTTAATAATGTAAAACGCTAATAATGTATACGTTTTTGCGATACTGATATTCTGCGAAAATATCACAAATTGTTTTAAAATCTATGCTTGAAGTAAAATCTTGAATTTATTTTTTATGTTTTCTACCGTCTTGGTTATGCTGTCTATGGGCATTGCGTTTTCAGGAGAACAAGTGGTGGTTCAAAATCACATCCTTTCGTCTAATTTCTAAATGTGAAATTTTAGAAAATTCAGCGAGTTTAAAAAATGAGATATGCGATATTCTATTAAGCATTCCTTGTTCTACCATGAAAAAAATTTGAACGGTTTTTGAGAAGGTTTCTTTTTTGTATTCATTTCAAGCACAAATTAAGCGAAAACTACGCTTTTTTAAAAGCAAATTTTAAAATTTCTTACATTTTACGCAATATTACCCATACGTGAAATCCACGCAATTTTTTTTCTTAACATGACATTATTTCAAGATGTCTTTAAATAATTGTTTGCATTAAGAAAAAAATCTGTATCTTCAATACTATAGTTGAAAGAAGGCGTCGAAAAATTATTAAACATTTGCAATTTTAAAAAATCAGGGATTTGAACGAACATGAGATCTGGACCATTATTTTAAGCGTCTTTACGCTATCCGAAGAAAAAGTTTAATCAAAACATCGGAGCAATTTTTAAGAAAATGTGGAAAATGAAGTAGCTTCATGTAGAAAACTGCCACGGTCTAAATATCTATTTCAATATAAGAGAACGTGAAGTTTTATTTAATTCGATGTGGGAATAACAATTTTGAAGAAAATCGGATGAACGTGTAGGCGCAAACGCTTATCACAGTCAGACGGATCACTACTTCATACTTATTACGTTTAGAAAGGAAAGTTTTGAGATGGATTTAAAATTTTATAGAATTTCAGTGAGGGAAAGTGTCCCAGCCGCAAACATAATTTTGTCATTTGCACATGTTAGGATTTTATGGAGTTCACCTGTATAAATAAGTATAATTAATTGTCGTTCAATTTCTGTGAAGATGAGCATTGTACGTAACCTCAAAGAAATTAATAAAATTTTTACTTACTTACAAATCATGTCCATTCTCAATGACTATCTATAATAATCCTAAGTTCGTTTCTACGCAATTGAATATGAGTTAAAAAAATAATACAATTTGTCTTATCAAAAGTGCTACACATCTGAATGATTGAAACTATTTTGATTATGCATGTACACATTTATGCATGCACCTCTTTTTCTTTTATATTAAAAAATGTATTATAAGCATGACCTCTGAAAAGAACAAATATTCTCGAGTATATTGAAACTATTACATTCTCCATTTGAATAATAGTAAACAAAAATTAAAATAAAGTGCTTCTTAAAGAACAAACTTCTTAAAGAAGACTTTTGCAGAGATCAACTCAACGTGTGTTGTTTCTATCTTATTTATTTTACTGAAATGGAAATTATCAAAATTTCTGACTGATCTATTTAATTTTCTAGGTGTTGTGTGCCTTACTCAACGTGGAAGGAGCCAATAATCACGTGAGTGAATTTTGACGGGGAAACCGGAATATAATAATCTTTATTTTTGTGGTCTTCTGACTGCACGACCACCTTGTGGAGTTGAGAAGTATTTGCTTTCTCTGCAATATACTTCCTCAGGGTTGTTATCTGCTTAGAATGGTGGTTTGTCAACTTTCGATAGTACCACGCTCTCCCATTCGTCGAGGCAGTCCTCTGAATAGCGCTTCTTGGGTGGTGGTAACTAACAGATGCCATTTGGACAAGCGCCTGTCTTTCCATTTACTTTAGGTGTGCTGAGGACAATTTGAGAATACCCACGGAAAATGTAACAATGAGAAAAGCGTGTGTGTTGATGACAACTGCTAGGTATCGAGAATTGAGGGTAGTTATTAAAACTGCCTGGAGTCGGCTCGTGAGCTCAGTTTTTTAGTGTTCTCTTGTAATGTGATATCATACATCCCTGTTCTATACCAAGATATTTGTAAAATACGTTGGCTTCCAGAGCGAATATTATCTCTCCACTTACAGTCTCGTGTCTAGCTTCATTGGCGAGTTTACCATTCTATATTACTTGAATTTTGCACTTATCAATCCCCAACTGCACATCAATGTCTCTGGAATCATCTTCATGATTTTATGCCACGCATCGCACCTGAGTAGAGTTGTTGGTATTATTATTATTATTATTATTATTATTATATTATTATTATTATTATTATTATTATTATATTATTATTATTATTATTATTATTATTATTATTATTATTATTATTATTATTATTGGTGTACAGACCATTACTAACCACGCTACACAATTAACGTGTGTAATTTTCCCAGGGTCAGTTTTCAGCTGTATCCCTCAGCACGACTGCCTTGAAGTGTGAATTATGATAAGATAGGATAATGATGATGATGATGATGATGATGATGATGATGAGGGGTGAAAGAACAATCACAAATACTACCATGTCTATACAGGACTAGAACCTGCAGCCTCTCTGGCGCAGATGACTGTTGCAACCGTCTGCGCCACGAGGCCGACATTATTATTATTATTATTATTATTATTATTATTATTATTATTATTATTATTATTATTATTATTATTATTATTATTATTATCATCATTTCTGTTGTTGTTGCTGTTGTTCGCAGATGAAGCGTTCGCCGCAAATGCCAGGCGGCGGGGGCCAAGCCGGAGCCGGCTTCGGGTTCGGGTTCGGCGCCAATGCGGGCGCCGGGGCTGGTGGCGGCGCGGACGGCGGCGCGGGCGGTGGCGCGGGCGGGCAAATGGGCTTCGGCTTCGGAGCCAAAGCCGGCGGTGGCGGTGGCGCCGGCAGCGGCGCCGGCTTCGGCCGCTGTAAGTACTCTCTGCTGCCCGACATCTCTCCAAATGCGAGGGACGTTCCATCAAAACGAACTTTCATGGAGTGTGCGAGAGTGACTGGTCGCAAACATTTATTTTGGAACAATAAAAAAAACTTATTCTAATTGAACAAAATACGAGTATCTGGCGATTGCTTTCCGAGTACAATGTGGTGTAGACAATATTGGCCTTCTGGAATCGATTCAAACTTTCGTAAGAGTCGATATTTTCGAAAAAACTTGTGAGATTCTGCGGTGTCTGAAGACACACCTTCCTGAATAGCAACTGGTCGAAACACCGTGGTGGAATGCCGCGATCGTATAGTATGTATGTACTTGGCGTGACAGACCTACCGGCGACGTCCCTGCCTCGCGGCCATGGGTTAAGAGGGTACGTGTGGTTAGCAGGTATTATGTGCCGTATGTATTATGTAGCACGTGTGGTTAGCATGTATATGTGCCGTATTCGAGTACGGGTATTCCAGTCTTATCAACATGAGAAGTGAATTTTATCATCGACACACAGCAACATATACTGGGACATTGCAAGGAAAACGCACACAATAATCTTAGCCCGACCAGTAATCGAACCCGGGGCCACGTAGTGGAAAGCGAACACCCTGACCAAGAGATATCCACGAGCCAATACCGGGTAGTAGTACGTATTGGAATTACAATATATTATTTACTGATAGTTTCTATTCATTGCCAGTAGTACTCGAGGTCACCAGGGTTTGATTTTAGGCTCTGTCCTTTTTATTCTATATATTAACGTTATGGCTTCGATGATTTTAAACGGAATGAACAGTTCTCTTAGCTGACGATACGAATATTCTAAGCAAAAATAATAAGTAATACAATATAAGATGTTTCAAATTAGTTTCGTGTAAACAAATTAATAGAAATTGCGTATAAGTGCAGTTTTGTTTTGTAAATTGTACGAAATGTTTTACTGCAGTTTTTCATTTCAAATGTACAATACAATATGTACTTTGCCACTGTTTCAGAATTCTTCAAAATTCAGACAGCCTTCATACAGCTCGTTGTGAATACTTTGAGAATGTACATTCCCGCCTGAGATAATTTCACACTATTCTGGGGAAACACATTGCACAGTTTCCATACTTTTAAAATGCATAAAATGGTTATACGAACAATAAGAAAATCTCATCCACGCAATTCATGTAAATAAGTCTTTACTAAGCTAGGTGTTCTACAATTGCCTTGCATCTTCGTTTCCTAATCAGTGGTTTATGTCAAAACCGTCTTACTCAAGGGTAGGAGCAATTACAGACATCCAATACAGATGCGAATAATTATTACACACGACGTAAGAATCGTATTTATCTATATCTACAGAACACTACACAATAATTACATACAATTCATTTGTGAAAACGATTTGTGTCAGTGATACTTATTGCATTAGTTACCACTTGTATTGCATAATCCTTAAAGACTAATATTCCTGAAACACGTTTTGTGCTTTATCAGCTTCCGGGCGAAAGATCCCAAACACGACCGAATTTTGCGTTCAGTTTTCCTTCATTAATAGAGAAAATGCTAAGGTGGCTCTGAAATGGCGAGGGTTTGCTTCTGAACATCAATGTAACTTCACTCTCTGTGCCCGTTTTCTCGAGATCTGTGGGATATCAGGGAGGAATATATTTATTCAAATGTCGTCCTTCATGTTCTAGCGGTAGTAAGTTTACTCCTACACGTGTGGCAAGATAAGGAATAAGAATTTGTATATCATTTACCGTCGTAAATCTTTTTTATTAGTTAATTTCTCAATTAACTATCTGTATTTGTAATTAAACAATAGTACAAGAGCTAGGATTCCAGAACTTAAGAAAGCGTGTGAGATTGGATTTCTTCTGCGAAGCCACATAGCTTTAACTGTAACTAGACTGGTGGCACAACAGTGCCGCAATTAAGCAAAGTGTATATACGTATTATTGAATAATTATTTAAATGCATTAATAAAAAGAGTAAATGTGCTAATGGTCACGATTATCGTATTAAATTAAATATAACGAATTGTTAAGGTAGTCAAAACAGCTAACAATTTATTTTCTTTGTTTCAGAGTATTCGCGCACGACGGTCATCTTTACTCATGTTTTAATACACAAGAAGAGGTGTTTCCATATGAAATAAATGAAAAATTTGTAGCAAATATATTTCGTATACTCAGTTTGTTTTTCCTATGTGTTTTTCTTTTAAGAACAATACTTCAATATTTCCTGTTTTAGCCGTGAAATCTATTATTATCATGATTTAATATATATTATATTAAATATGATTGTATATTACACATAATATTATGGTTATTTATTACATAAATATTTCTCACATAAGACTACCATTTAAAGTAGTAGAAATGTGTGTTATGCCGCAACTTTCCTTCCTCTTAATGTTATTACACAACAATTAGTCAGAATTTTTTTTAAAACAAGCATGACATCATTTAAACATCTTCAATTAAGTGACATTTTGTAGAACATCCATCTGCCAGTCAGTCTGTCAGACGGTCTGCGCACCTTCTTGCCTGTCTGTCCGTCCGTCCTTCCGTCCGTCAGTAAACCCATTCGTCCGTCTCTCTGTATGTGTCTGTACGTCCATCAGTCCGTTTTTCTGTCCATCTGTTCCTCCATCCGTCGATTTCTCCGTCCGTCCAGCCGATCCGTCTATTCATCTGACGGAGGGTCGGACGGATTAGAGAAGGTTGTATAATGCTCCTGTGAAAGTACTGTTTTTCGACAGAAAAAATAAATCAGTGACGCCTTGCCCTTGAGAGGAGTTTTCCTGCTCCTATATGTAGTAAATTACTTTCTCTTATACATAGCGCAGTCAAAATATATTTTGCGCTTCCTTAATATCGAAAAAGGGATTTCCGCAAACCTTCCGTCGGGCTGAATAAGATATTTGAGACCCGAAGTAAGTGTTTTTTAATGAAACCGAATATAAAAATATCGAGTGCACAGAAACAAAATGTAAACCATTGTGTTAAGTGAAAGGTTTTACATATATATTTTCTTACAATATTTTGTCAAATGTTTGAAAATTCCGTGGTAGTAGCAGATATCTTGTGGTAATCCGTAATGGGAGAAGGAAATAATCGTCCACAATATGTATAATAATTTTATTTATTATTTCCCAGAGTTAATTTTCGGGTAAACACTTTTCCCATTTCCAACGGGTCTCCAGCGAGGAGGAAAAAATTGAAAAAATGGCATAAACTGAGAAAAAAGATATGCAGTGCATTTATGTGAAAAATTAACAAATAATATTAAATAAATAAAATATAAATAAAAACAAAAATACTTATTGCCCAAGCAACGTGCATTAATTACAAATGTTCACAAAGAGGTCGGGAAAAAATACGAAAAATGAAAACATACTGGGAACGGCTAGGTGGCAGCCATCTTTTGGAATGGAAAGAAGAAAAAGCCTTCTAATTGTGGGAGGGGGGGACTAGAAGAATAGAAGGGGTACTGATAAATAGATTTAAAATTGACTGCTTTTCATACAGGAATGTAAATACAGGACAGAAAATTAGGAATTCGAACACTTCTAGAATATTAAATTACAAAAAGGACATATTTTTAACAAGTTGACTAGGTGAAGAACTTTGCAACAAAAAAAGGGTCAACAGAATGATTAGGGGCCAGTTAATAAAAATATTTAAAATGGGACTGCTTTTAATTAAGTATGGTTCATTCAAGATAGAAAATTTAGTATTTTTGAAAAGTTTTAGAATTTTCAAGTTTTCTAAAATGGTGATTGACTAAGTGAAGGATTTTAAAATTAAAAGTAGGGTCAAAGGAATGGTTAAATTGAATCAAATGATTGGCAATGGTGGTAGTGTCTAAATTCTGTTTCCAACGTTGTTCCACACAATTCTATTAACACACATTAGTTTTAAAATTAATAGTAAGCAAAATGAGAGGTTTTTATTAGTTACACCTCTCTCCAGCAATTATTCTTTGAATATTTAACAGTCAAAAAGCAGGTATATTAAATGTGAAGCAAAATGGACCGTTCGATTGGCAACATTGTTTCTGTACTGTAATATGTTCAACAAATTTGCTCAAATTAGGTAGTGTACAACTTCTTTTTGAGAAAATGTGTAGTTTTCGCATAATTTTCGCTTGAAGTAACGACAATTTATATTTTTTTCTAAAAACGGCTTCAAGTTTTTTCTTTACATTTTTTCCTCAGAAAGAATAAAGGACATTTATGAAACTACGCAAGTCTCATTGTCATTGAACTCTGATTTTGAAACTAGCACAAGTTAGAAATAATTCACGAGAGTATGTGCTCTTTTAGTACCACAAGATCAATTCTGCTATTAACGAACTGAAAAATTGAGAAATTGATAAAAGTGTGTTTTAGACAATAATAGGTTACAACTGGAAAAAGGGTGTGGTCAAAACCGAAAAGCTAGCCCAGACGAAACAGATTAGGGAAATAATTATTACGAGAAAGCCTGTGCAATTTAATAGAACCACTATTTTCTGAATGAAGTCTTTTCTTAAAACTTACCATTTTAACTAAGATTAGGGACATCTAAAGTAAATATGACCAATTACAACCTGAACAGTAAAATTGAGAGAGTTAAAGGCTCTCACAGATCGGCGCAGGAGATCCGCAGCGGGTGCGGCGCGAAACGCAATATTTTGCACAGTTGCAACAATCAAGCACTAACATCATACAATATGGAAGAGTTGATTTGTCCCCGTAGTAAAGAAGGTCCTGTGTTTGTGGAAAGCGTAGAAAGTATACCGAGATCCTTCCAATAAACCTTTACGCAGGTCCACGGAAACGTGAACAGATGACGCGAGTGGTAACTTAACTGAAATGTTTACGTTCGTGTAGTCTTATGCCGGTCATGGCTGTTGTTACGTTCTTCCTGCACGTATAGTACGTTTTAAAATACTTCATAACGGGTATTAGAAGATATACAACTTACATTAAGCAGCTGATATGAGTTCCATGGAGCTCGAATCAGTCACTCCGTCGTTATGTCTCCTGTATCTCACGTGCAGCGAACTTCCCCGGCTGTCCACACGCATCGAGAATCAACACAACTCTCTTAACTACTTCCGCGTTCCCGTTGCCCGAGAGGGGCAGGCGTTGAGACTAGTTCTTCCTCCCCACCGCATTAAGCGCTTTCTGTGACTATTTCCCTATCTTTGATGTTGCTCCGACACAACTGGCGTAGTGATGAAAATAAGTGTCTGAAAAAGCATAAATTGGGATTCACTGAAAATGAAAATGAGGCACAGAATAGTTTAATATCTTCATGGAACGGTTACTGAGATGGTGTTGATATGGTGTTAAGGTGATGCGATTTTTATACTAAAGTAAATCACACTTCCGTTCGAGGTCTGTTGTCTGCTGGCACTCGAAACGATAAATAATTTAGTCTACATAGATGGTTTCATGGTTGATGGAACGTTAGTGGAAACATATACGAACAGAATGAACGGCAAGAGGGAAATGTTTTCCGATGACGTCGTAAACTTTGGTCCAAAAAATATTCCCACTCACCTCGCGGATTACAAGTTAAAGTATTCACTGCAACTCGCAGACGACGAACGTGACCTTAATTTACCACGTTATAAGAGTTATCGATTGTTATATTATTGTTAAACATAGCAATACTTATTCCAAATTTCGTTTAACTGGTAGTTTTCATAAAGATATGACAATTAATGCTGCTTGTCAATTGAAATAATGAAACACGACTACATTTCTCTGGAACAAAATGCCTTAAAATGGTATCATTGCAAACCATAATAATCAAGAATTATTGCAACTCCGTGTTGCCCTTTATTTAAACCTCCTTTAAAAGTGGAAACAATGGAATGTATTGACTTATTAATACAATATTGGTATCTTTACTCTTACTCATATTTTAAAATAGAAACATTGAGCGGTAAATAAGTAAATACTAATTTATTAATAAACTCCTTCCTCATAATTATATGTTTAGCACAAAAGGCTATATTTCAGTGCTATTATAACCATCACCTTTATATAATACAAATAGCATATGAATTTGTGTAGTACGTGTTGGTGACATTTTTTGGAGCAGCCTGCTTACATAAGGCATTCAAATACTTCTAAGACAAAAAGTAACAAAACAGTACATAAGATGGCCGATCGTTCAAGGCAATTCCGAACATTTACTAGTCAAAACACAATAGAGTCCTTCTTTAAATTTTCACAGTTTGTATTTCTCGATGCCATTCTCTGCTATCCTTATGAAACTGTTCCAACAATTTACAGGTGTCTGAATTTCTTCAGTATAAAATGTCGCGTCTCAACCATATTCGAAGTCAGGAAGCAGTCAGAAAGTCGTGGCCTTGGTTTGACATGGTTCTAACAGACTTAACCACGATTTCAAGAAACAAGGATTCAAAGTTACAAATTACTATAATACAAAGATTTTGTAACATACACTTGCAATTTAATTTGCAGAATATATTGATCCGGTGTCCGAGATCGTTAAGGCGTCGTAGCGATCTCGGACCGAAGGGTCGGTTCGAGTTCCGCCTCGGGCACGGTGGAATTTGTATTCGTACTTTCACCCGCTATCATCGCCGTACCATGTCATCTTCACGGTAACCATAGCGTTAAATCCAATAGTAGCCGGTAATGACCTAGATGTTGATGTGACCTTAAATGGCAAAAAGAAAAAAAAGTATTAATTGGAATGAAACTAGTTTTTGATAATGACCGGTGGCATTTGCACACGACTGTTCGGCTCTTGACTGACCGGTAGCATTGCGCCTTACAAACCATGCTGACGCGAGGCTGACATTAGATTACTACGGATGTTGTACAATGCTATTGGATTCAGAATTTTTTTAATCTTACATTGTCATAGGCACACAAAAATAAATCACCAAGTCACTTCTGGCAATAAATACGAAAACAGCGGGCACCTGAGCTACGTCAAAGCCCACATTGTGAGGGACATTTTTTTTCACTTTTCAACAATAAATTACATCTATGGTGCTCGTATTATAAATACTTCCAGGCAGAGGCATTGGAACCACATGTGGGAGGGGAGAGGGGGAAAAGTTCTTATTTTCGAAATCTTAATATTGCCATATTTTCTTAAATTTAGTTTTGTTACCGCGATAGAATAATCTGATGAATTAGGTATTAAATTTTGTAAGTACAATTTTTGTGGAATTCCAGGGTCGGTGCCATCTAGCGGTGTTCTCAGATCTGGGACTTGTTTTATTACACCTGAGGCTAAGGAAGACATGTGGCGACATGGCGTATTCCCGACACCCTACCTAGCATACTTGGTCTGCCCGACCTTTTCTTGCATCATAGCTATAGGATCTGTGTCAATTGTAATTGAAACCTGCATCTCTATTTTTGCCCCAACCGGAGATTGAACTCATTATGGTACTTCATTATGGACAGCTAGCACGTTGATCATGAGCCACCTGAGGAGCATATTAATGAAATAACTGTTTTAGTTTCAATTTAATGACTGGTTTTATTGTAAATTGTATTGTAGGACACAGTGTTATTTCGTTTGCAATAGGAATTCATAATACAAATGTAAATTAAAACAGTACATTTACGACATAAAATCGTACTATTTGCAAAAGAATGCAATTCAACATGCACATACAAATATTTACACTAATTTAAATAAATTATACAATTAAATAAACATACAATAAATGATTAAATAAACATTAATTGATTTACAATCTGATATTATTGAACATTGAAATACATAACTTGTAAAGAATAATGCAACAGTGATATAATATCCATGGAATAACCATCATCCTATCCTTTTACAAAGATCCGGCTCCTTTGTTCATTTCTGATGACAAACTCTTAACACATCACGCAGATTTAAGGGAACTGTTTGCCTTTGGTGAATGTTCAAAGTTCAAAATATGATTTAAAGCTCTCTGGGTCAAGTTGGATCTTAAATAAGTTTTAAAGCGACATAGTGTGCTAAAGAAACTCACTGATGATGCAGTAGAAGCAGGTATTACAGTCACAAGTATCAACAATAATATTACTTGCTGAAGAGAAGCTTCCATTGTTGCAAATTCCTTATTGAAATTCCCCACAAAAGCAGCACAGAATGTCGGAACTTCTCCTGGCACATTATTGAACTACTGAAATTGAGTATTGAGATCAGGAACGTCGAAGTTTTCAGAAAAAAGCCTAATATTTTCATGAGAACCTGAAAATTGGGAACATTTATTTATAGCACGTGAATAATAAAATCTTCAAACATAGAAAGATTGTAAAACCCTATTGATCAAATTGTAATTTTAAAGCTGAAATCAAGGTATCTGATATCTCATAATCTTCCTTGTCTTAAGACGGAAGATGCGCAGAATTTGAAGTAAAGTTTGTTAGACCACACTTCTGTAAAATCTGATTCAACTGATCACATGGACTGAACATTCAATGCTAATGTTCATGAATATCATAGTTTCAAATCTCTCTAATTTTCTGAGTCACCTTCGAATAGCAGTTCATCTTTCGTTAGAAATAGCGCCCTTATCACAGCTATTTTGCAGTCATGGTGATTGAAACAAAACGTTCGTTAAGTCCACTGCTTTTTACAGTGCAGAAGAAATTGGTTAGTTTCAGCACTTACCCCTCTTAAAGTATGTGACCCAGCACCCTTGGCAGATCTAAATTCTTTAAACCACCCTAAATCTCTGTTTGTTGATGCGGATTGTCGAGATCGCGAAGGCAGAAGTGTCGTGGCGATCTCGGGTTAAAGAAGTATTAATAATTCCCTGCGCGAGCAGGAGGCCCTGGCCATTAATGGGATATGCAGTTGGCTAATAAAAATTTCACTATTTGGCCTTAAATGTATTTTATCATTAGATGCTTCCAAAAACGTAAAACATATTTTTTAACTGTGAGCCTTTATCTATTAACGTGTTTGCAATACTAATGTCCTGTAAAATCACACAAATTGTTTTAAAATCAGTTCCAGAATCAACATATTAAGCCCAAGAAGAAGACGAAAAAGAGGCAGAAATTCATATAGTTCCTTTTATTTTCTCGACTTAATTTATAAGAAGAGAAGAGTATTGTTATCATGCGATGGAAAACGGCAATTTTTCGACAGAAAAACACACAGAGAGGGAAAGAAAGTGAAAGAGAGAGAGAAAGAGAGAGAGAGAAAGAGAGAAGTAGAGAAAGAGAGAGAATGAGAGGGAGAAAGAGAGAAAGAGAGAATGAGAGAAAGAGAGAATGAGAGAAAGAGAGAATGAGAGAGAGAAAGAGAGAGAAAGAGGAGAGAAAGAGAGAGAAAGAGAGAGAAAGAGAGAGAAAGAGAGAGACAGAGAGAGACAGAGAGAAAGAGAGAGAGAAAGAGACAGAGAGAAAGAGAGAGAGAAAGAGAAAGAGAGAGAAAGAGAGAGAAAGAGAGAAAGAGAGGGAGAAAGAGAGAGAAAGAGAGAGAGAAAGAGAGAGAAAGAGAGAAAGTGAGAGAAAGAGAGAGAAAGAGAGAAAGAGAGAGAAAGAGAGAGAGAAAGAGCGAGAAAGAGAGAGAAAGAGAGAGAAAAAGAAAGAGAGAGAGAGAGAAAGGTAAAGTATCCAAGTATTTTCAGAAAAAAAATCCCTCAAAGTTAATAAAAAACAGTCAAAATAATGAAATTTAAAAAAGTCAGGCAGAATGAGATATGAGAGGTCTGCAGATTATAGTGGATAAATTATAGAAATGGCCAAGCAGTACACGTATTTAGGAATCTAAATCGCAATGTCAGGTTTATTCAATTATGCAGCTGCCAATGCCGTAACCAAAGGAAGCACTGCATTGCATTCAGGATGGAAACTTTTAATATCAGGGAAAATCATTGCTGGCAGACTGACAGGATATCTAGGGTCTAAGATACTCTAATCAAGTAGATAAGATACAAACGAACTTCTACAAACGTCTTTTCGGGCTATCGAACATAAGTCTTCGGTGCAGAATTAGAAAGGAAACTGGCTCAACTAAGACACAAGATGTCCTAGTAAAGATTACAAGATGTGCGTTCTGGGCATGTTGATCAATAATTTGGGCTCTCATAACTTAATTTTGCAGCAACAAAAACTTCCGCAGCAGCAATAACTTTCAGCAACAAAAATAGTGTTCTCTCGATTGTTGCAACAATTCTAAGTAAAAACTTTATGATCAATACGCGTAAAATCATGAATTCATCATACAGTACAATATATCGAAAAATTAGGAATTCAAAACGCAATCTACAGAAGCAGAGAAATATCTAACTTTGGTTCTCTCCACTTACATTACTAGAGTAGTCGCTCAAATCAGGGTGCCCAATGGCAAAGAAATCAACGACAGTAGAAAATGTGACACAAAATACACTCTAATTCAATCTGCTCACTATGTAATATGAATACTGATGAAAAATTTCAACACATTTTATGTGTGTGCCCAATTTATAAAGGGCTTAGAGGACCTTACTATAATAATGCATTATACTTTCCCAATTGTTTGATTGAACTTAACTCTGAAAGATCTAAAAGTCTAGAGATTCGTCATGCTGGAGCAGCCATATCAACACACCGGAATGAAACATGGCATTGATTTTTAGTCTTTAATTGCTAATTAATTGCCACAATTTTGAATTAATTGTCACGTATCTTCGTGGCGAAAACGGGTGTGCACACACATATGTTAAATTCACGTCATAGCTCGACTGAAACTCTTCGATAATTTATTGTAAAGATATATAGCATTTAATTCCAAATTGGGGCAGTAATTAGCAATGGATTGGCAATAAATCATCTGAGGGTTTCCGTTGATCTACGACGAGAATTTAACTTATGTGTGTGCTGGCGCTCAACTCACACCCGTTTTCGCCGCGGAGATACGTGGCAATTAAATCCAAATTGTGGCAATTAATTAGAAATAAATTATCTGAGAGTTTTCGTCGAGCTACGACGCGAATGTAACTTATGTGTGTGGTGGCGTCGCGTCAAGTTAGTTCACACCTGTTTTCGCTTCGAAAATACTTGGCAATTAATTAGCAATAAAACATTCAATAGTTTTATTCCGGTGTGCTGACGTAGCAGTTCCAGCTTGACGAACCAAAAACTCTGTAAATGTTTATTTCATCAATTATGAAATTACGGGAATTTGTTATAAATGAATAGTTCGAGCAAAATTCTAAGAGAACTCTAACGATTGGGATATATTCTGAAGTGCGATGGTAATTTTGATTTTCTGGTAGCTCCCTTTGCACTTTAGAACTATCTAATTTGTATGGAAGGTTATGAACGGGAGTGAAATGAATGATTACAATTAATGTATGAACATGTGTTGTACGGGATTACGAACAAATGTTTATTACGTAATTAATAAAACTAATTTGTATATGAATAACATTGAGTGCAAATGCTAGCTTTGCTTAAATTTTGGTATCAATAGTTTAAGCTTAAATTTAGATACAGGACCAATGTGCCGACATCCAGTTAGAATCCTTTGGCACCACAACCGTTGACGAAATTCCCCGTTGGCTTCATTTAGGTCGTTACTTGTACCACAAAATAACACCTTTAAAGTATGCAAGTTTGTTGATTTTGCCTTGTTTGACAGTATCGCTGATTACGACAACTATTCTCTGGAGTTATCTTTTGCAAAGAATGGCGAGAGCACACGGGCTCTGCTTCGTTCGACGTCTGCTTCGTTCGACATTCACCGACTGACTGACTTTCCGTTTTTCTTTTGTCCGGGAGCGCGGGAACTTTGGCAACGCCGCTCAGCTTGTGCGCATGAGCTGAGACTTTTTATATTAAATGATCGTTATACTTTCTATATTAAAATGAGCGTTTTTTGTAACAGATTGAATTATTATTACCTTATCACATCTGGAACAAGTCAACCCTCACTTGATACAGGTCATTTTTTATACATTTGTAAATTCTGCTGCTTCAATTTTTGTATCTTATATTATTGTATTGTTTTGTTATTGCGTTACGGCATTATTTGTATTTGTTGTGTTATATATATTGCATCTTGTGATAACTACCTGTTCTAACTTAGATTACCCCTTATCAGAAGGTATTTGTAATGTAACTTCTTTATTGAGCTGTGAATATACACAGCAATTTGTAATCGGGCATTTCTGTAAACAAATAACTATTAAAATAGAATTGAATGGAATGCTCCAATGGAACATTTACAGTTTTACGGCGCACGATTAAAATACTTTTCCTTCTTACGAAGTAAGGGGGAAAACGATCAAGTGAATCGGCCTCGTAAGATAGTTACAACAGATATGAGTGCAAGTACGCCGACTCTAAAACTGTGCAAACCGGCGTTAAGTATGAATGTTTTAAGTTGAGTAGGTCAGGAGGATTTGGAATCCCTCCTGTATTACATTTATATTCTAAACCGTCCATAATCTCTTAGCGAGAAAGTGAACTGAGTGTGAAAGGTGTGTGTAATTGAGGAACTGGATGAATCTCTGCTAGTAGAAGAGGTCTGGGCAACTTTAACTGAGAAAAGATCTACCTTTTATGAATAAACGCCAAGGTAATCGAGCACTGCCCAGTTCAATACTACAGAAAGGAGAGGGTCATTGCTTTTAACAAAACAAATTAACCTTGATGAAAATCAAATGTTATTTTTTTACTTAAATATGCAAAAGCATTACAACAAAATGATCCTTGCATTTCCTAATGAATGTGATGTCTGTAACTGAACATAACGCACCAAAATGTTATAATCGGATCTACAATTAGTGAAAACAAAGTATAACAGAGTCCGACAAAACCATGTTTCGATTGACTTGTTGTCCAGACCTGGACTACCACGATATTACAAGCGGGGAGATCGGCCAAGGGGTGCCATGGGCAGATGTATTAGAGAGCAAGGCTGAGATTGGTCTATGGAAAGTTCGGGGCGCGCGCCTGCGCTCTTTGCTGCGAATATTCCCAGTGGAATATCCCCGCGACTGGTGGGCAACACCGGCGACGGCAGGTCATAAAGGCGCCGATAGATAACAGTTGGTGAGAGGGTGGGGCAAAACCAAAAACATACCCCAGAATTAAAAAAAATAGGATGCTAATAAGAACGAGAACGTCTGTGCCGTTCTGTAGAACCGGGAATATCAAAAACGTCTCTGCCATCCATCCATCTCTTCATCTACGATCAACATTAATTGCCAAACAGATCTCACAAAGGAATGGTCACGGTTGGATGACACCAGAATATGTCTGAAAATTAGATTATTTGAAAGACCTCAAAACATATTGAACTGCAAAACTCTGGTCACACAGACCTCAAAAACATATTGAACTGCAAACTTGGTCAACTCATGATCCCATTATAACTCACTTTCCATAATTTAACTACACCGAAAAAAAGAACCGTTGGAGTATACCAGATCTATGATACTGTAACCTCATATACTCCAACGGTTCTTTTTTTCGGTATATTAAGACTGTTCATCGGACAAGTATTGAAATTTAATATTCCGTAATGCAGTGGGTCTATTTGATTCCTGCTTTCAGATACTCCTGTGTCACGCCAATTAAACCTTCGGCTCACAGATATGGCCACGTTCAGTGTCGCTGCGTGGGCACTTTCGTGCTACCCTCCACCCCTTACAAAAACTTGTCACAGGGGCCGACTTCGAGTCGTCTGTTGAAGGTGGGAAAAACCCTCCCACGTCTCTGCCTCATTCCTTGCCCTCGGGAGTGGTTAGAGTGGAACAGTCTAGTCATGCAATTCGGTAGCAGTCTGCCAGCTAATCCCTAAGAGCGCATCATAAAATCATCACGGAGACGGCGGACAGCGGGCAGCTGCAACCAATTAAAGACAGAGCAATGTAGATCTCTAAGGGGGGGATTGCCTCAATTCAATCAACGAGGTAGGCTGATAGAAAATTCGAGGAACCCGATGTACCCGATCAACCAGAAGTAAAGCACTATGCACGTGACAGAGCACAGAACTTTTCTAATGGGTGGGGAATTAGGAAGCGAGGGAACAACGGAGGATGGCACTTGACAGAATAAATCGGTTAGGAGCAGACTGGCCAGCAGAGCACGGTTGCAAAGACTCGACTTGACGACATCAGTCCGAGACATACATCACCAGACTTAAGCAACTAATAGCAGAGTCAATCATTCACCAGCATGCAACTGGCCAACACCTGCCTGCCTACCTAGTCATCCTACCAGCCATTATTTGCCATCAGAATTAATTCCGTGGGATGGATTAGTTGGATCGACACCCAAAAAACATTTAAAAGGGTGTGCAGACCGTTCAATCGATTGCGTGAACGCAATCGAGGTGGCGCATGACGGACTCGACTTGCGCATCGATTTTACGACGCGTCGCATCGAGAGTGGTTGCGTCCGTCTGCCGACTTCCCTGGCGCATGCGACGGGAGCCCGGGACTCGTCCTGCCGCGTGCGGGGCCTCCTCAGCCGGGCGCTAACGCACCGCGCTAACGCACTGCGTGCGTGTAGTCCCATCAAAGTGAGGTAACAGTATCATAGTTGTCATAATTTTTTGTGAATTCGCCCATCTCATCAATGTAAACAATTCGTTTGGACTGGAGATTGTTGAATAGAAATCGTATGGCAAACTGTACCCAAAGAATTTTGTATTGCAATAAACATGTTCCCACCACTTAGACGGGTCGCAATTTACAAAATTCCTTCTGTTCTATTATTCTGCTAGATAGTAAACAAAATCCAATCCTTCGACTTGGTGCGCCCTCTCCTGGGATGCTCAATGCTGGTGGCCGGATGGCAGGTCTGATACACGCTTGCCACCCTCTAAACAAATTTATCGTGTGGCTGCTTTCTAAAATTGACCCACGCACACTGAATCCAAATGACCAAAAAACCTAACCATAATTCAAAAAATCCCATCAAATCATGTACAGATGTTGGTGCATTGTATTGCAGCCTGACAGAGAAGTTCCACTACACGAATCCAACTGACCAAAAACCTGACCATAATTCACAAAATCCCATAAAATCGGGTACAGATGTTGATGCATCGTATCCCAGACTGACAGAGAAGTTCCACCCTTCTCATATTCTAAGTTAGCGGTATCTGAACGTTGAAAAATTCGCTAGATTGTGAAGAAAGTTTTCGTCAGTAAAAACTATGTTTTTTAAACTTTTTTGTGCGGGTTTTTCTGTATTGTCGAGTATCTAATACATCTCAAAGTAAGTTAAATATCTGATTAGTATATTTCTCTACATATTTTGACGAGTAAGGTGCGTGTACCGTACCTATTTCATGTATCTTTTTGTTTCTACATACTGAGGTCTGTAACTTTTGTACCGCGTAGTACCGCATTGAAATTCAGCTTGTCTGAATACCTCAACTGTTCTCCATCAGTATGCAAAATTGCAGCTGCGCATATTTGTCCCTTTTTGTAACATCATAATTTAAATACTGGAGCGCGTAAACGCCCTCTCCCAATTTGCTGTGACACGACTCATGCCGCCCGGCCTACCGGCCCCGGTAAGTTCAGAAAGTACTAGCCAAGAACAGCAACATATCGAAGATCAAATTAAACTTATTTTACCTGTTATATTTATTGTTTGCGATAAAACATACAAATAAAATGCGAGTTGGTATTTACCATGGTTGAAGGGAAAGTAAAAAAATGCCATAACTGATACTACATCCTCTATGCGTTGTTACATCTGCAAGTCTACGTCAAATGATTTTAATAACAGAAGTAATGGTTAATAAAGAAATCACTGACAATATTTCTTTCGGCATATCATCGCTACAAGCATGGATAAAATTTATGGAGTGCTTCCCACACTTATCCTACAAATTCGGTGATGATGACACCCCGAAAAGTAGCAAACGCGTTCTGCGGATCAGAAACAATATTGTGCATCACGAAAAGCAAAAATTCAAGATGATTTTAAACTTAATTACGGTTTACGAATCGACATACCCAAACCTGGGTCAGACAACTAATGATGGAAATGCCGCCAAGCGATTTTTTACCAATGTGCTGACAACATGTAAGCATTTTAGGAGTTGATGAAGACATAACTGCAAAAGGCAACGTAGTTCAGAGTTATTTTAAGTGGGCTCTGCGTGGACATTCAAAACTTTAATTGCATTGTTTGGATATTGCAAAATGACATGTAGTACTGTTTTCGTGATGCCCTATGCCGACAACGGTTCATGTGATTTTAATTCTTGGGTACGAAATAATTGAAGCTTCTTCGTTGCCACATCTTGCTTCACAATATTATCAAAATATGGACAGGAAGCAAGAAATAAAGATATAAGACATCGTGAAATTTTTTTCCAGAAAATATCGTGTCCGAAAACCATGCAAGATGTCTTTCATCGTCTTCTGGTATCTTCAGATTTACTGATTTCATCTTAATAAGACAATAAACAGTGAACTGAAAAACCCTTGCCACCCGAGTTTTTGAACCTTTCCCATCTTTTGTCTGCAATTTTTTTTATAATTATTATGTTCAATAAATGAACAAAACCATTTAAACTCAATGCTTGTATCAAATTTGTGCAGTTAAAACCATACTACATATTTTGAGATGAAGACAATTTTCAGATATTCGATTCACCGTACTGAATATGTGATTTTGAATTTTCCAATTTTGACATCAAATTCGTAATCAGCAACTCAAAAAATTCGTAAATAAACAGTTTAACGTGAATCCGTTTACTTTTTACTATTAGATCCGCCATATTGGATCCATAATTTTAAATTTTTAAATCTTGACATCAAATTCATAATCAGAAACTTCCAAAATTCTCTCATACACAATTTCACGAGAATCTGCTTTATTTTTAAATAATTTATCCGCCATTTTAAATTTTCCAATTTTGACTTCGAATTCTTAAGCGGCAACTCCGAAAACATAATGTACACATTTTCGTGTATGTTATGTTTTCGTGCCACGCACCATATGTGTGACGGTAAACCCCCTTCTGTAGTGGACGCTCGCCGGGTCATCACAGTAAGAAGATGCCATTAAGCAACTGCTTCATTTTGAATTAAACAATAGATATTGTGAAAAAATCTCTACTGTTTTCTACTTTCTTGTGTACTACTTATCCTCGTAGTAAGGAGAAAGTATCTATTTTTTGAAAGAAGAAAAAATCGTAATGTGAGCTCGTGATATCGAAAAATGGATCAATCTTGCTCCTTGCTGTAGAAAATTACTTCCCATAACACGCCGTGTAGTCAGAATTCACGTAGATTCTTGACATCAACAAAATGGTTTACGATAAGACGCCTGTCTGTCTGTTTGTCTGTGATCAATACTAGCACATTAAGACGATTTGCTTCAAAATTAACAGTCTCACAGCTATCTATTGGAATTACAGCCCCTGCGAATTTAAAACCTGTATTTTGCTTTTGGGAGGAACTTACGCAAAGTTTCAAGAACATTCTCAAAATGGCTCCCAATTTTTCAGTGATATATTCCGTTTTCATGTTTCATAACAAAACATATTGTCATTCACGTTTTCTTCTACTGGAAGAAAGAACGCTTAAAAAATTGTGTTGGTTCAATTTTTCGTTAAACTTTCCGAATTTTTAAATATTGAAAAATTCATTTTTTCGCTTCTTACTTCAACTACAATATTCATGATGGCGATTTTTCCCTAATGAAATATGTTGTGAAGAAATTATATCTTTACATAAGGTCACGTACCATTTTTGTTAAAAATGTGAGTAGTTTTGGTGTAAATTGTGTTTGATGCAAAAGAAATTACAAAAATATATTTTCTCAAAAACAATTCAAAATTTTTCCTTTAAATTTTGTTTTCGAATACTGCAAAGAGTTGTATTGCGAATAAGACTTGATTTCATCATGCTTATAAAAATGGCGCAGGTTTCATTTTCGTAGAACTCTCTGGACTAACGAAAATTGCAATTTGAAAAAGTTAGAAATGATGCGAGAGTTAATGCTGTTGCAGCACTACTGGTTTCTATAAATTTAGATGTTTGTTTTGAACAATAATCGTACTTTTCGATGTCCAACTTTCATTGTCCTTTACTTGAGAAAGTGAAACAAAAATCAAGAATATATTGCTAGGGTAACGTACCAAACCGATATAGAGTGACGGAACATATACTATATGGAAATTTCGTAATTATGAAATTTTACGGTAGATTATATCTTTAATAACTATTGAAAATAAATCCATACAGCGATAAAATTGGCCTAATTCGGCGAATCTTTCCTCTATTTTGCATTCACTGTGAATGAGATATTCATTATTCAGAGTTTCATTTCTCCGTTGCTGTGAATTACATTTTTTACCACTCAATTCCTACCTGCAATGCTAAAGAAAGCTTAATTGCATTCCACATTTGCAGTCATTTCCTCAGTTTTTTGTAATTGGGTATATGATGGATATACCACAGTGTTTGTATAATGTCGTTCACATTAGATTACAGAGGACGTTGTGTCAAACACCTGTTTTTCAAGATACATCATTTGTACTTAAAAATATCCTCGAAAAACCTGACGACACGCGCGACGCTCATGGCGCAATCTCGTGTTCAAAAACTCACATTCAAGGACAGTGTTTTGCATATTTCATCAGTAATTTCTTTTAAATCGTGGAAATATAAATGCTGCCAGGTTACAGCGATAATGCAGTTGCTTCCCAGTTGATGCTCAGGCAGTGACACCCTACATTCACGATGGCTCTTCGTATGACGTTGGCTTTTGCAGCCTTGGTGAGTGAAACAACCACATTTCTCCAGACGTCTTTACTACTCTTCGGAAGAAATGTGCTACTTTTAGCACTTAACGCTCATTGTTAACTTGATACATTCATGACTACAGCCTTTTTAATATATCTAATTTCTTTTAAAAACCCTAAATCGATCTGGCTATGTCACTTATCATTCCAAGAACAATTTTGGAGTGATCTCCTGTAGGAAGAAAAAAGGAAAACCTAAACATAGCTCGTTGAGAGAAAGTGAGGGACTTTCGAAAGAGAGGAATTTAACAGACAAGGATTATGAAGATCGGGTCAAGTGGAACAATAAAATTAAAATTATATAAAGTATTAGAATTTTTGAGTAACAATGTTCCATTTTTAACAATGTAAAACTGTGAAAGAAATCATGTCTCTTATAATTAGAGGATTCTAATAATGCAAAATAAGTGTTCATCCTGTGACTCCTTCATATACATTTTTGCGATACTGATAATCTGCGAAAACACTACAATTTTGTTCAAAAACTATACTATATGTAAAAGGTTGGGACTAAGAAGAGGACAGAAAATCAGGATGTCCAATCTTTAATTTATTTTTCTTTAATTTATTTTTCTTTTTTTTCTACCGTCTTGATTTATGCTTTCTATGAGCATTTTCAGGAGAACTAGTGGTGATTCAAAAGTACATCCATTTCACCATAATTTCTAAATATGCAATTTTAGTAAATTCAGAGTTCAAATTAAAGTAATCTGCGCCATTCGTTTAAGTGAAACTTCCATCATGAAAAAAATGTTCCTTTTTTGTATTAATTTCAAAACACATATTACGCGAAAACTATTGGTTTTTTCACAAAATTGTACATGACTTTTCTTAAAGATGTTTTCTAGAATAGATTTTGTTTAAGATAAAAATCAATATCTTCAATTTCTTAGTTTTGAATTATTAAAACTGTGCAATTTTCGAACATACAGTAAGTTCACCGAAATTAAAACCAGCACCAAATTTGTATTCTTTGATACAGACGAGGAGAAAATTTGAAAAAAAAATGTGAAACCGTTTTCGAGAAAAACTGTTTTAAAAAGTTCTTAAAGAATAGTTTTGTAGAAGGGAAGAATATTAGATCAACTTATATTGTGTTGTTTATATCTTATTTATTTTAATGAAATTGAAACTAGCAAAATTACTGATTGGTCTATTTTATTTTCTAGGTGTTGTGTGCCTTACTCAACGTGGAAGGAGCTAATAATCACGTAAGTGAATTTGGATGGGATCTACAAATCTTTGTTTTTAATAATATCGTTTTTATCACGGAAACGAAATTTGAAATGCGGCGAAATTAGAATTCTTAAAATAATTATTGTATTTGAATATTAATTATTTGTTCCTTCCGTTCTTTAATATTTATTTATCCTTGTTCGACTTTAGAGTCTTCCAAGGGTTTTCAATATGATGATTATGTATACAACATTATAATATACATTTTAATAATCATAAAGAATAATAATAATAACAAAATTATTTAAGCATCACTTTTTGAGGGAACTCTACGTAGGATATCGATTCAAAAGTATTTTTGTAAAAACGAAATGTATATAATTTGATATACTCGAATTTGTAGCATTTGTAGAAAATATAATTTTTAACAATTATTGAAATATACAAATTATGGAGGTTGAGGTAAGTTATGAATTCGGTTTCTAAGTTACCGAACTACTTTTATTCTTCGTGTATATTCTTTACAAAAACTAAGACATGGATCAAGGTGTAACTTGCGTTTATCACAGTATTAACGTTGAAAATCTGTTCGTTTACGATCACATTTCCAATATCTTGCTTTGTAAATCTAATCCAAATAGCAGGCCAATATTCTCAATTCGTGACTAGATAAAAAAACAATTTCACTAGTGAATAATATACACCGAAATCGATTTCTATTCTCTTGGCAGGAACTGATTAAACTTGTATTGAATCTCTCTGAAACTTGAGATCGTTGTCCATATGCATTCGGGCTCTGCGATATCTACTTGCGATCCACGCTTTTGTCACTGACGTTGCATTGTTTTATTTGGTGCCCACTTACCGGGCAAGAACAGAGGTCTTCCCCAGTTGCATCTTTGTCACGTTATTCTAAAGCCATTTCTGGCTTGTTAATACAGTGTAGGAATGTAAAGGACGATTATTACAATTCGATATTTGTATTTACGCATTAATTCTGGTGGCTAATAGGTAATTGATATAGGATGTAATTCGAATGAAGCCAAAGAATCTGATTTAAGCCCCGTCTAACAATGTATAATTGACCTAGATATATTAAATATTTTAATTTTGATTCATCATTAAATTATACAATGACACCTAAAAAGCACAGAAATACTTAGACCTATGTAACAAATTTAATTATTTTTCGGTTTCAGAATTCGCACGTTTCTAACAACTGATAGCTATGGAGAAAGTATTCAGAAAGCTCAAACTTCCACATATCAAAAAACTATTCATTTCGTAAATAATGACTTGATAAACACAACACTGACACGTAGGTTTTAAGAGCCTAGGATGCACCTTATCAGAATTATTCACAATCGATACGTAAGAAATGTGTGGTGCACATTGCATTCGCGCATGTCCCATAAACGGATTAATCTATAGTGTTGATTCCAACTTTTTATCTCAAATGTATCGCATGCGTCTGAGAGATTTCATATTAAGCAATGTCTTATTTATAGAGGTTATTGGGTTGATTAGGTGCTACAAATTGTACAATAGTCATCAGTTGATTTGTATGTATGTGCAGAATTCCTTATTAAATAGAACGAGGTGTCTTGTACACCCCAGTTTTTTCAATGGTAGGTAGTTTGGGCATGTTATTACAGAGATTTTGCGGATGAAATCCCCGAACTTCGATAACTTTTAGGATTACATCTGCCTTTAGATCCCATATTAGGTTGATCCCTATTAAATTTTTTTGTATTAAAGCCTGTAGTATTAGCATGAATTTATTAGTGGTACCATACTGTCCACAGTCCAATGGAGGTCACAGGTTTTGAAGAGTGTTAGTTTCACTTGTTTGGAACGTAGAGTGCGTTACAACTCTTCCAATGGAAGTTAGTACATGATTGTATGTATGAGACTGTATGATTAATGGTTTCTACTTGTTCCTGATAAATTGAGTATTGATCATCCATGGAAATTTTGAAAGTAGTTTTATCGTAATCTCTGACCTTAGGCAGCTAGTACACTGCTTCCCATTCTTACCCTTTTTGACGCCACATAAATGACAGGTCTTAGTTGATATAATTATATGGTCTATTCTTTCAAGATTATTATTATTATTATCATTCTTATCATTATTATTATCATTATTATTATTATTATTATCATTATTATCATCATCATTATTATTATTATTATTATTATTATTATTATTATCATTATTATTATCATCATTATTATTATTATCATTATTATTATTATCATTATTATTATCATTATTATTATCATTATTATTATTATCATTATTATTATTATTATTATTATTATTATTATTATTATTCGCATATCGGCTGTTTCTGATCACGCTACAAGTTCATTTTAGAGGCCCAGACATATTCTATCCTGGAGAGAGGTTTGCGTGTGACATTCTGGGGATCAGCTTTACGGCTAGTTGGTGAGATAAGTTTCTAAAATTTTGATTTATAAATTGTTAGGTCATATGATGATGATGAGGGGTGAAGGTACAAACACAAATACAACGGTGGCTAAGCAGGACTTGAACCTGCAGATTCCTCGGCGCAGACAACGGTTGTCGCAGCCGCCTGCGCCACGGGGCCGGCATTTATTATTATTATTATTATTATTATTATTATTATTATTATTATTATTATTATTATTATTATTATTATTGTCATAATCATATGTCTCAGTGTTTAAACTGGGCAAAACAAATGCGTCTTTTGGTGTCTTATAACCAGATTCTGCACATATGAAAAGAGAATTCACCCTATCTCACTTCAGCTTACTGCAAAAACTTTGGACCAATGTGACAAGTCTGAAGTAAGTCTGCACCTTGTCCAACAGTTTGCAATTATCAAGGCATAAATACCTAAATGAAGTCACTAAGGCATAAATAAGAACTGTCTCCAACCTCAAAGTCTGTTTCAATTACACTGCAAACTTCTCATACTTCCTGATCTTCTCTGATTCAGTTTTCTTGATGTTGTGTGTCCGAAGAACTGCAATATCAATCGTAGAGACTATTTTATTGGTTTTATCAATGAGGTGGATATTAAGACTTATAATCCACTGTTTTGTCCGTGATAACAAATCGCTCCAAACAATTATTGTTATTTCCGCCGCTGTCGTTTGCAGGTGAAGCGTTCGCCGCAAATGCCAGGCGGTGGGGGCCAAGCCGGAATGGGAGCCGGCTTCGGGTTCGGCGCCAATGGGGCCGCCGGTGCTGGCGGCGGCGCGGACGGCGGCGCGGACGGGAACGCGGGCGCCCAAGCGGGCTTCGGCTTCGGTGCCAACGCCGGTGCAGGCGCCGGCGGCAACGGCGGCTTCGGCCGGCGGCGCTGAGGCGGCAGTAGGTACTCTCCGCCGCCCGAGATTCCTTCATTAAACAATTGCACCCAAACACGAGTGTGGAGAATCGTAGGCATCCACAGGGGGGGGGTGCCCAGGCACGAACAATAGCTTTCGAACAGTACACTAAAATTATTCTGCCAATGACGTTTCAATGCTTAAAGAATCGTTCTTCGACACTCGGTGTACGTGGTACAAATAGGTGTGCTTACTACTTGAGGTACGGAGTAGCGATTACGAAGTACTCCATTAACGGTTATATTTTACATTTCACCACCTGATAACAATAGCAAATTTTAAACTAGATACGCTGCAACAGACCATACTTTCTCGCATTATTTTTAAAATCGCCGTTTTCAAAATTTCAGAAAGTTCAACGAAAATGAGATCTGCTCCATTCTTGTAAACGTCCTTTGTTGTATCCGTGCAAAAAGGTTAAAGCAAAAATTGCAATTTTCTAAAATTCAGGTATTTTAAAGAAAATGAGATCTTCGCCATTTTATTAAGCGTTCTTTGCGATAGCAGAGAAAAAAGTTTAATAAAAAATTCGAGAACTTACTTGAGAAAATTTTGAAATTGTTGTTGAGGCTTCATATAAATTACCATTAAAATGAAAATATATGTTTAAGATTTATAGGTCTTGGAGTTAAATCGGTGAATGTAGACTTCGGAGAAAATCGGCCAAACGGTTTAGTCGCTAGTGTTAACAAGAGTCGGACAGACAGACTGGCAGACCGACAGTCGGAGGAACAAGCAGAGGTTTCGTCAATCAATTTTTCGGTATGAAGCACCCACAAAACATGATTATGACTAAACAGCATGTTGGAGGAAGTAATTTACTATAAGTAGGAACTAAATTTTTCAACTTTTTCATTACTAGGTCCTGGCAATAAGAATTTGTTTCTGTTGAGAATTCACCGTTTTCCCCACGCCGATAAAAATACTTTCTCTTCTTGCAAAGTAATCGTGAGAAGGTAAAATATATTATCAAACTAATGAAAAATGGTGTTAACACAGTTAATCATTTCAAACAGCCAATTGAACGCTCTACTAAAAATGAGCAATTTGCAATTGGTTGATGTTATAGTTAATATTTCTGGGACTGTTATAGTTAATATTCATAAATTGATACCTAACAACACCTTTTCTTAAATTATTAGGAGGTAACAATCTCACCAGCTATATTATTAATAACTAGGTCTCTCAATTCCGCCAAATCTGAAATGCAACACATGTATAGATGAATTGAACAAAATTAAGTTCTTTATGTTTCACATTACGAATTTCTTCCAATTCAGTGAGGCTTCGTTCAGTCTGCGGCGATTATTTTACGAAAGTACAATCCTGGCTGACATAGGGCATACTAATCTGGAGAAATATATCGTGTATTTCCCAACCTAAATTTTTAGATTGTAGAAAAACTCAGTCTCGCCACGCGCCGCGCCGATTCCTACCATGCTGTGCAATTCATAGGCTTGTTAATAGAGCAATTGAGTAACATCCTTTGAGTAAAAATAGCTCCAAGCATTTTGCATTCGCGTACGAATGTCATGTAAAAGCAAATATATATTTGAATTGGAAATACGCGCTCACAAAGGATTGAAGGGTAGCCATAACCCAGTGAGAAGGCTGTGAAACCTAACCATGTAGTTGAGACAACTAAACAAATGCTCTTTTTATCATTTGTGCCACGTTGCAAATTAAATTGATCGCTTATCTTTTAGACGATTCTATGTGGTTATCCCCTGGCGTTTCCCGTGTTTATATCATAATACATTACTCAGCCCTAACGGACCTACACTTTCCCCACTTCCCACCCAACCCTCAGCCCAACCCACAACAAAGGCGCGCAGACTCATTATTTCTAGAAACACTTTCTGAAGTAAAAAAATCCGCCGAAACCGTTTCGGATCACGAATCCTCCCAAAGTTTTATCTCAATATTTAAAAAGTATACGTAAAAGACTTGAGAATAATCACTCCATGGTTCCAAACCTATTTCTGAAATTAAAATAACATACGTATATCGTTCTATTTGTATAAAAATGATCTGCTGGTATACACCAATACCTTATGGAATAAACGTTCTGTGGAGATGTTCAAAGGACAAAATTTCATTGAAAACGTCTCTGAAGTTCTTTTAGTTTAGGTGATAGACAAACAGATGAAAAGTAAAGTTTTCTATACGTACATACTGCACAATTAAAGCATTATTTTGCACCCCGCGTAGTCTCTCGTTACCGGTTTTATCGAATGCAATACGAGGTTGACATTACGAGTTTAATTGCCAAAGGTGATCAATTGAAAAACAATACCCGACGAATAATACACACGTACTTATTTATTACGTATGACATAAAATAACATGTACACTTCGAAACAAACCGTCACAAGACTGCTGCTGCAATAGTATCACAATTGTGCAGAATTTAGCACACTGGTACATAATATGCAGAGATTGAATAACTATTTAAATACCCAGATAAAATAGATTGGAAGTAATATTGTTTGATATTGTCACTATAAATTTAACGTCACGAACACTTAAATCAACATCCCACAACTAAAGCACCCCAGCTAACAATTTGTTTTCTTTGTTTCAGTGCATGCACGCACTTTGGAGGTGTTCAACACTGGAAACTATTAGATATGTACACAAGAAATAAATAAGCAATAGCAAATATATTTAATGTGAATTATTCATTATGCTTTCCTATGCGGGTTCCTGTAAAGAAAAAATCCTTCATAATAGCCTGGATTACTCAGGAGGACAAACAATTCATATGTGGATATTATTAAAAGAAAACAGTAAAAGTTAGTGAATATGTGACGGTGAAGAAAACATGTGGCGTGTAATCGTAATGTCTTCATCGTAAATGTCTTAATTTTTAAACGTTATAAAGTTATTACTACCTTATCATTTAACTCATAGTTTTCATAAAATTCTTTAGGTGGGGAATGTGTTTAAACTCATTCTATCCAATATTTACATAACTGTTCTATTAATACAAGGCATGATCTCTTCTTCATCTATATCGAATTCATACAAGGCAAGGTTACTCTTCGTCGCGAAATCCATCCTCCCCCTTCACATGGTCGGGATGTAATGTGATGGTTCGATTTTTTTCCTTTCATGGAATAAATATATTAATAGAGAAAAAGAGACATATCCATTTATTTATTTTCAAGGTCGATGATTTTACGGCATACACCCTCAAACTTAAATGAGGTAACTTACCTTTGATTAAATCAAAAATTATTTACAAAATTCAAATGAAAAATAAAACATTTATTTACAATATTAAATTATACCCAGAAAAAGAAACAATAACAAAGAGAATTTTATGTAAACAACACACGGAAACATTTATAGTCTGCTCGTATTTTCAATAAACGTCTTCATGCTCACGTGAATAAGCCGTAAAACATCATTTACAGTTTCCAAAATCTACAAGCCCCTCCTACATATACATTCCTTGTCGACAATTAAGTTACTCTGTCTTTACTTATAACTGAACAACGTCTTACATTTCATAAAGTTTCGTCGTCCACCTGACCACATGTCACACTCCGTTCGGTATTATTCGCAACTTTTCTCGAATGATGGATTGAAGAAATGCGAGGAGAGTGGGGGGTATTAGGTACGTAATCTGCACAAGATTTTATGAAGGAATGCCAATCTCTGGAGTATCAGTCATGCCTTTGCAACTTTCTCAATAATGTGCATTCTAACTTTTTAGGAGTTCGAGGTATCTCCTGAGATGGATCTTCACCTGCTTCGGTTATTTCATTACATTTTTGGAGAAAATCACAGACAAAAGCTCTCGTCTTCAACAGAAAATAGTTTCTATTTCACGCCAGTGAAGATGTGGTTGGAATGTCATCAGTGCTCGCTGCGATCTTTTTCTTCAACTGTTTATTGTGTCGGAGAGGGGGAAACAAGGTCATCGTTCAAGAAAAGTTGGGCGAGTAAATTAGACGTTCATTCTACCTCTGGTTATTTATTTCTATATTTTGTGCACCCTGCCTGTCACTATGGCATCCACCAAAGTATCACTTTACTACAAGTAGGCCGTGCAAACGAACATGATATAGAAACTATTTTACACTCTTGAGTCGTTACAGTAGCGACGGAATACTGACTCCCAAATCATTTTTACGGTGGCGATCAGAGTGCTAATCCTCGCTGATTTTACTATGCATGGCGGATCGCAAGTCGGAACGACACCCGGGGACTCCAGAACTGCGGGGCTGCAGTTGAAGCCCACAAAAAAACGTCCGATTGGGGGAGAAGCCCGAAATCATTCGGGCAAAATTCGGGGAAAGGTCGCACTTAGCCTCTCTTGCCATCCATGTCTCGCGGGCCATTTGCCACCAGCTGATTTGTAGGTTTCCAATTGGCAAGTCTCGGGGAGGCGGTGAACATCCAATCGGTTCAAACCCCGACGACATATGTTTTTCACTACCCGCGCCGGGTGCTTACATTTTACTCCCGGACTTCTCAATACAGGAGAACCGTCGTTGCACGCATGACGCTGAATACGCCCGTGCCATAAACACCACTGACAACATCAACATGTTTACGCGGGCTTCAAATCCAAACCAGCAGTGTCATAGTACTTGGTCGCTTTCAAACGGGGTGGATTTTGAAACCTTCCTCTCCGAGAAAAACAATACGATGCCATGGACACAGCCGATACCTCGAAATCGATTCTCACATCCAACCAATAGTAAAATAGAATGTCTCACAGCCAATAGAAACTCTTATTTTGCTTACGTTTATATTAGACACTGTGAATACTTCAGTCTATCACTTATGTTAATTTTTAGGTCTGCATTGTTACGTTTACGTTTTCATTGTGAATGGGCCTTAATTCTCCCTAAACACCCGCCGAGTCACTAGTCATCCAGGAGCCAACTGGAAGGGTTGTACATTTGCCCCATCGTCACTGTGGTTGACTTGCAGCAGGTGAAGACGAGCAATTCCAAAGGCCTATTAGTCCTTAAGAAACATTAATATGATTTTTTTGGTTATTAAGAAAGTTTCAGGCGTGTCAAAGGGATCCAATGAAATAAAATAAAAGTTTTAGGAATATTTGAAGAAAACAAGAAACTGAGGCATTATTGTTGATTATATGAATGTAAACAATACGATGCGTGAGCTCGTTTGGAGGCGCTGGTTTAGGTGCGCGGCGCAGTGATTTCATATACATCGATATTGCTGCAATATCTTGAATACTGAAAGTCATTAAAAGAAAAATGTTTATTTCTAAGATATTATGAGATGTTTTTGGATTATCTTGGAGTTGTCACTGCCACCTAAGCGCGAGTTGCCACTGAATTCAGGTGTGTCTGGAGGAGTATTTCTGCCACCGGATGCTCTGATCTGTAGTTTTCCGCGGTTCCTCCAATCAACTCCAGGCGAATGACGGACCTCTACTCTAACAAACGAGCTACGGACATCGTGCGATCTATCCTTCATATTTCTTGTCCTATCTTCATCTCTTACTTACACACCTATTTACATGAAGTACACTGCCACACACGACGGGAGACCAGTCGGGAGATTACAGCGCGCCCCAACTGGGGCTGTGCCCCGCTTTGGGGAGAAACCTGGCAGGGGAAATTCACGCAGGTATACATATTCAACATGTTTACCTGAACGTAGGTGGATGCCGAATCTAAGGCCTATTGCCCACGCCGCCACAGAAGCGCGCGCACGTCAATCATCAGGGCTCTTCGCCGACGACGGACAAAGGGACCGAAGCAGGTACCTGCTGCGGTCCCTTTGTCCGTCGTCGCCGGAGGGTCGGCGAAGAGCCCTGATGATCGACGTGCGCGCGCTTCTGCCGCAGCGTGGGCAATAGGCCTAAGCATCTAGTAGGGAAAAAACACCACCGCCTTACGTGAAAAAAACATGTACACTTCTGAATCTTGTAAGTGTACTTACAAGGCAAATGACCGTAGTAGTTGACGCGCCCTGGAACACGAAACAATCAATCGTCGCGAAACGGATGGCAGCTTAAAATGTTACACGAAATTAGACATAACTAATTGAGTCTCGTTTCGACGCGGATCCAGTAATATACGTACTCTCATCATATAAGAAATGTACCCACATGGACCCGACCAATCCACTGCAAATCCTGCGAATAAATCCAATGGTAACCAAAGTGCCGTTCAGCGGGCTGTAGAGCCTGCTTGCCACACCCTGTACCACTGGTGCTATCGGTAGTCGGTTGCACGCCGCAGAAGTCAGCGTGCGCGGACCATTGTGACACTTTCCACTCACCCCACCAGCCTGGTGCAGGGAACGACGGCCAGAGCGCCGTGCGGGTTGCGACGAGCGCCGCTACCGCCCTCAAGTACCGCGTCCGCGGCTGACGGCGCAGTGAAAAGTGTCTGTAGAATCCCATCACATCTCCCACCAGCATGGTGTGATGGTGCGGGGCTACATATCAAATGTTGCCCGTCCAGGCATAACTGTCTTCCCATTCACAATCACAACCGCAAGATAGGTTCAGGAGCTGAAACTTTTTGTGCCACTCTTCGTGAACACCAACACCAATGTCTTGTTCCAAGACACAACTCTTTTCATCCCGCTGTCCCATTCACGGCGGGCGCTGCGGCTGTGAATCCTTTGTTATGGCCAGCCATATCGCCAGGCCTCTCTCTAAATAAAAACACTGGGGGGCGGACCGTGCGAGCAAGATTCAACCCTCACCGACCATCTCAAAGAACTGTATGTGTCAGTCAAAGCTGCAAGTGATGAACTATCACAGGCATCCATTCCGATAGTCCAAGTCCAATTCATATCATCCAAACGAGTGTTCGGCAACATGGCGACCCGACGTCATCTTAACATGTACTTTCTAGGGCCGTGTAGCGCAATACATTTTGGTATTATACATATGAAAATTCTGTAGTATATGTGTAATAAAATACTCGTAAGTGTGGTGCCATCTTGTGGTAGGTGTAGACGCAGCTTTTTTATGACGAGTGTGTTTAAGGAGGTAATAACGATTTCGGTGACAATCTCACTATTAAAATGGATTTCATTGGTGTAAGTTTGAAGTAACTAAAAAAAGGTTGTGAATTTCAAAGCTCTAAAAAGGGAAAAAGAGAGCTTTGTCAGATGAAACCTTGACCGAAGTCACAATGCTTACATCTGCATCATTGTGCATTAAAGCATGGTATTACACGATGATAGTAATTGTACTAAAACATCTATATCGAAACTTAATATCAAGATAAACATCAAATATTCGTTCGTATTCACTCTTTTATTGACGCGTTCAGCGCTTTGGAGTTGATCACAATGCTCTGTTCGATGACAATATCAGCAAAGCAGTTGAGATATTTTTTCATTCTTATATAAACGAAGTGATCGTGTTCACCTCACATTCTTTGAGGTGCACATTTCATTAGGACAGCATGAGATCATTCTCGAGCCTTGCTATCATCGCCGTCTTGGTAAGTACCAGAAAGCAGAGGACTTAAACAAATCGTTGTAAGTAGTTTGTCAACAAACAAAACATCTGTATCAGAGACTCCAATAATTGCAGGAGCGGAATGTAAAAATTGAAAATTTTTGAAATAAATTCCATATCGATGTTCAAATGGGACAGTGCACAATTGCAATACCAGAAGTGTCGCTAAAACAGAGGGGCTAAAAAATAATTATTGTATTAAAACCTAGTTTTTACAAGTAAATGTATTCTCATATTTCTCAAGCTGTCTACTTATTTTAATGCCAAAATTACATTTTGTAGATTTTTTCATTGTAGGTCAATGATCAATTCGAATTCTCGAACGACTAAACACCTTTCTATACTAATGGGGGGAAACGACTGGGATGAGATATTAATGTAATAAAAATGTGTTTTTTATAATAAGAAAATAATTTCACTTCCAGACAGTGTTTCTCAGGTGGCTCTTGAAGAGCGTGCTAGCTTTCTGTTGTGGGATTCCGTTGTACGATTCCTGGTTGGGGCAAAAATAGAGCTGAAGCTTTGCATTACATTCTCCTCATTATCTACTGCTGTGCGACGAATGAAAAGCTCAGTTACTCTCGCGCGTGGACAATAAATAAGAACTAAAATTAACATAGATAAGAACAAATTTTGATAAAAATAGGAATATTCTGACCCTAACATGCGAGATACATAGAAACATGATTGTGAAAGTTCCATAAGATGAAAATGTGGTGGAGGGAGGGGGCTAGAGCCCTCTCCCAGAAATAATACGCATTCCTTTTAAAAGGACAAAAATGCATATGTTTTCTTGAATTTTGAAACTATCTCACTCTTGATTTTAATTATCCTCTAAAACGTCTTAAGGAACATGTTTTGCAGAAGGTAAGAGTGTAAGATCGATTCAACGTGTACTCTTTCCCTCTCAATTTTATTTTTATGAAGTGAAATCTATCAAAATTACTGATTGATCTATTTTATTTTCTAGGTGGGATACACCTTACTCAACGTGGATGGAGCTCACAATCACGTGAGTGAACTTTGACGGGGAAACCGGAATCTATAAATAAGAATATTTTCAACAATATGGTCTTTATCACGGAAACAAAATCTCTAATGTAACAAAATAATAATCCTTAAAATTAATGAATATTTAAAAACTTGTATTTCGTTTTCCTTCTATTTTTAATACTTACTTTTTCTAGTTTTCTTTTATTGTCTTTCAGGCATTTTCAATATTATACATAAAACATTCTAATATGAATTGTAATAATCAGAAAGCATAATATCAACTTTTCAACTTAAGAATTTATAAGTAACAATTTGAAAATCTGAAAAAACTCCTTGTAGGGAATTCTAAATATTGACTTAAAAAGTTTTGTAAAAACAGTGTACGTAATTAGAAATTATATATTTGCAGAAAAAATATTTTCAACAATTCACGGAATAAATAAATTATGGAGATTGTAGTTAGTCTTCTATTTTTGTGCAACTGATATGCTTTTATTCTTCTTGTATATTATTTATAATTACGAAGCCGTGGTGCAAAAGCTTAATTTCTGTTTTTCGCAGATGCAGATTGCGTTCGCGAATGTCACTTATGGGTTAATCTATGATGTAGATTCGAATATTTCGTTTCAAAAGGGTCTTAAAGATTTCATATCAGCCAATACCCGATATATGGAGATTTTGTGTCGTTGAGGTTCTAAAAATAAAAATTGGCAGCATTTGATTTGCATGTACATGCAGCAATATTTATTGTATGTTTAAAGAAATGATATTATTATTGTATAAATTATATACATATATATATATATATATATATATATATATATATATATATATAGAGAGAGAGAGAGAGAGAGAGAGAGAGAGATTCAGCACCGTGCGAACTATTCAACATGGTTTCAAGATGACATTTTTTTGAGTTTTATGGATTATTGTATTCGGTTTTCATTGTATTTTCCGTATATACTTTTTGAAGTTTTTATTGATCAGACCAGTTATTGTGAAAACAAATGGTATAACTTCAACAGAATTAAGGTGATATTTTTCTCTGTATTCTATGGTAAAGGGGGCATATGTCTGTGTCGTGTCGTTTCGTGTATTAGGTCTTTGCGATAATTGGAAAAGCTGAGACGATATGATACTTGTTCCTGGCAGATGTTGCATTTCTCATCTTGGGAAATTTTGAGAACCGCTTTATCATAATGTCGTATTCTCAACGCCTGATCCTGAGCAGCTATTAGAACTGCTTCCAATTCTGGCTTCATTCTTCCCCTTTTAAGACACATAAATGATCTTTATTGATCTGCACCTTGTCCATTCTTTTTAGATATTATCCATGGAGTGGTTTGTTTCTCCACAATTTCATTAAACATTTTTCTGACTCACATTCCATGTTTAGTGGCATCAGAAGTTCAGTGTCTGTGTTGTTCTGCGTGTCTTGGATAGTTTTCTTTGCAATGCTTCTAGCTACACAAACAATGCCTGTTTTCCATTCTTCGGTCAGATTGCATGGTCTGTTTGCCGCATTAGAGGGTCAACTTGATGACTATCCACATACTTTCCCATACCTGCTATTGCATTATGACAGGAGACCTCTTCCTCCTTTATGTGACACAAAGTCTATGTACATTAACTTGAGGGTGGGCGATTGATTCACTGTTAGCAGTTTTCTGGTTTATAGATCCATGATTCGAAGGTTTTTCTCAGTCCAGTCCACGAGTGCGAATCTATACTCGACTACAGGCACCGCCAAACTACCAATTGTTGATATTTTATTCCTAGAGTTCAGGGCGGACTGCAGTCTCATTCTTCTGTAATACTCCCTACGAATTCTCTCTTTTAGTGTGTCGTTCGAGATGGTCTCAAATTCTTCAATCCCCAGATATTTGAAAGTTTTACCTGGCTCAAGATATTGAATCACAGTGTGCATAGCAACTTCAATGCTCTCTGACGTTGTCACTTTGCCTCTCTTTAAATTGATTTTTGCTCACTTGTCAAGACCAAACGTCATACATATGCCATTGCTAAAATCATTCACGGCAGACAGTATTTGGAAGAGAATCGCTTCATTCTTAGCAAACACTAATGTAAAACATGTAAAACAAATGTGATACTGGTCTTTCATCACTACTGAGCTTGTAATCAATGTCAGCTTGCGGCAACTGTCTAGATAGTGGGATCAAACATATGCAAAACAGCTGGGGAGATATGCGAATCTTTTGAAAAATACACCTTTTGATCTAAATGCTTCTTGTTTCTACTGCTTCCTTTCCGTTGTATATTAGTAACCTGATACCCCACGACTTCATACTAGCCTTGCAAAATTCAATAGCTCCGGGATGAAATCGATAGATCTCCAGGGTGTTCAAAATCCAAATGTGTGGTACACTGTCAAAGGCTTTCTGGTAGTCAATCCAAGATATGCTTAAATTACGCTTTAATTTCTTTACATCATTCAAGATGACTTTACTTAGTAGCAATTTTTCCTTGTAGCTTTAAGAACCTTTTCGACATCCTTTTTGTTCAACTGGCAATAGATGGTTCCTCTCTAGGTGTATGGAAATGTTAGCTATGGCTACAGTTATAACTTTGTACAGTACTGGCAGACTAGTGATTGTGCTTTAGTTCTTCTCCAAAGAGTTGTCTCTCGCTTTAGGTAGCAAATACGTGATGCCGCATGTGAGCCATTTTGGGAGGTAATTTGGGTTTTAAAATTTTATTAACTGCCTTTGCTAGATAAGAATGTATTGCTCTTCATTCCTTTATCCAATATCTGGACCTTATCAATCCCAAGGTATTTCCAGTTTCTCAAGTTCTTAATTGATTGAACGAAAATTCATGAACATGTTTCACTGTTTCCACAAGTTCATCATCAGCATCAACTTCAGATTGAAGCCAAAATGTGTCTTTGTTGTAGGAGCTGATTCCTACCCAAAATGCTTCGACGTCATCTTTTGAAGAAGTGACAGCACTGCCATTCGGTTTTTGAGTCAGATTTCGATAGAATCTCTTTGGGTCTGTTTCAAACAAACGATTCTGTACACAGAAATCTATTCTACGTTATTATTGTTAATATTATTAATATTATTAATATTATTATTATTATTATTATTATTATTATTATTATTATTATTATTATTATTATTATTATTGGTGTATAGGCCATTACTGACCACGCTACACGATTAACGTGTGTAATTCTTCCAGGATCAGCTTTTTCAGCTGTATCCTTGGATTACAACAAGGTTGTTACGCCTTGAAGTGCGAATTATGAGATGAAAGGATGATGATGATAGGTGAAGGGACAATCACAAATACGACCATGTCTACGCAGGACTCGAACCTGCAGCCTCCTCGGCACAGACGACGGCTGCCGCAACCGTCTGCGCCACGGGGCCTATTATTATTATTATTATTATTATTATTATTATTATTATTATTATTATTATTATTATTATTATTATTATTATTATTATTATTATTAGTGTATTGTTGTGTGCAGGTGAAGCGTGCGCCGCAGATGCCCGGGGCAGAGGCCGGGGGCGGCGCCGCCATGGAGGCCGGAGTCGGGTTCGGCGCGCAAGCGGGGGGCGCGGCCCAAGAAGCCGCGGAGGGCGGCGCGGGCGCGGGCGGCGGCGCGGGCGCGGGGGCGGGGGCGGGCGTCGGCATGGCCGCCAGCGCCGGGGCAGGCGCCCTGGGCGGCTTCGGCGGGCGGCGCTGACGCGGCAGTAAGTGCTCTGTGCTGCGCGGCATTCCTTCACTAGTCTTGCCAAATACGATTTTTCATGGAGTGAATTTTGCTACGTACATTTGCATTCGAACAGTAAATCAATATTATTCTGCAAATGATGTTTGAGAATGAAAAGAGTTAACTGCCCCAGCCGGGCACTGATCCGGATACTTTTTATATGATCAGTCACTCACACTACTTGAGCATCCAAATAGCTTTGAGAGTTAACAGCTCTTATGATGCTTGTATTTTACATTTCACCAAAATGGCTAAGTAGTTCAGTCATTACGTGTTCAAAGGGATTGTTGAAACAAATTGTGGTGTGTTTTAATTTTTTCTATCTTCATGTTTTTTGAGATGCTGATTTTAAATCTGAAGTTGGAATTTCCAAAATCCGTTGGGATTTGAGTTATAATAAAAAAACATAAAAATAACTTTTCCTGATTTTTTTCATACAGCTAAAAAACTATCGAATTTAGGTAAAAAAATGTTCATTACCAACATATTCCAAATAAAATATCCTACCAAGTAGTTACAAATTTCTTGTTACGCGAGCCGTTTGAGAGGAATTGATCATACTGTACACCTTGAGAGAACTAAAAAAAAAATGACATGGAAAAAAATGCCAGACTGTAGTTGACGAAGCTAGTTATTTAATTAAAAACACAGGTCTAACCTTGGACGCTGCAGTGCATTTATTACGTGCTTACAGCTGTTTAAACAGCTGTTCTCAATCCGTGTTACAGCTGTTCTAATTGAAATAGTGGATGTTTTGCAACCTTCGTTTCTAAGGTACTGGTTAGGAATCTGAGTTTTGCATCAAACTTATCGTTGGAGAATGTGAAATAGACAAAAAAAAGAAAAAAATATGCCTTTTTATTAATATACAAGAAACGATCAACCTCTTGTAAAAAATAATTCTATACTATAGTATACTATTCTATACTACAACAGGTCTCATACGTTTTCAGAAGATATCTACAGATTTAAAAGTATCAAAATATTTCATTTTGTGTATACTGCAATAAGTACCTCAGACACCAACGTAGTTCTGTTTTTAACAACGCGTATCACACAATTAACGCCTGTTCAAGCTTTGCCTAACTGAATGAAGTAAATTATTTGCTCTGAATTTAAAGTTCAATTCGGGGTATTTTGTTTTTTAAAAAAATACACAAATGTAATTTTTTGAAAGATTTCTCACGACGTTAATATGCACATTTCCAACAATTTGTAAATACTATGTATTTGTGAGTTAAAGTGCTTCAAATGACTTCTAATGAAGTTTTTCGAAAGCTCAAACATTTTCTGTGAAAAAGAGCTTCAAATTCCGAATTAACAGTAGCGATTGAACGCGATTTTCTTAAAAACGAAGGACGCACAGAACATGGATTTTGGCAACACCACGTGTTAGACGAATTATTTTTGTATATTTAGCAACTGGATTTATCCAATTTTTAAGAGTTTTTGTGTAGAACATTCGCCGTTTTCCGGCGCATGATTACAATTCTTTCTCTTCTTACGTTAGTAAGCGCGAGGCTGTTGCCACAATACTATCTCAATTGTGTAGCATGTAGCACTCTGAAACATAATATGTGAAGATTGAATCATAATTTAAATATACATGGAAAATGGATTGAATTAATATTTTTGTCGTTAACATAATAAATTAAAAATTACGAACACTTACTTCAAGATACCACAACCTCTGCAATCCAGCTAACAATTTATTTTCTTTGTTTCAGAGCATTCTCGTGCATTAGTAGAGATCAACAGCTTAATACACCGGCAACAATTGGTTATTTGTAATAAATAAATAAATAAACAATAGCAACTATTTTGAGAGAAATATTTATTTTGGCCTTTGAGTGTTCCCGCAAATAATGCTTAGGATACCCTGGATAATGATAAACATATCGCTCTCTTATCATTTCACACAAACACAGGTTGTTTTACAACCTTTTAGGTAGGGAATGTTTTTAAACACAACCCTACCGGCATTTACATCACTGTTCTATTCTTACAAAGAATTCTTAAAAAGAAGAGTTGTTGTGACAGAAATTTGCTGTTTTCCGGGGCAAGATTACAATACTTTCTCTACCTACGTTAGTAAGTGCGAGAAAGTTAAAAGTGCACGACGCACACAACCGTGCCCGTCCGATCCGGTTACCTCCTAGAGGATATTTCGCTCACAATCAGCGAAGCCAGCGCCTTCTTTTTCAGGCTTTTCACGCACGGGAGGGAGGGGCATGACTTCGCAATCACCGGCCGAGACAAGGGGATATCAAACTGCTGTGCGACATCGAGTAGCGTCTCCAGATAACATGCACTATACCTAGGTAGCCCGTTCGATAACAAGTTCCCCGATTCGGCGCGTTCGATACGGGGCTGTGGGGGGCTGGTAAAACCTTTTGTAGAATTACGTTCCACACCGGCAATGCAAACACCATCAGCACCCGCTGTTGGTTAGAGAAAGCCACGCAAACTCCACACAGTATCTGGACGTCCACCATGCACTGTGTCGAGGTATAACTTATGAATTTTTCGTCCCGGACCAACAAATTCAACAGCAATGAAGTGTACAGTTCAACGGGTAGTTTGCAGCGACTCTGCCATTTTGTAAGTGCTAGTACCATTGTTAGGCAGTTGTAAGTTGGTGCCGCATAAGTCACCGCATTTCGACCGTTACCACGCTTACCATTCCGCCAATCGGGATCGTGTCTGGAGGCGCAGTGAGGAGAGACCTGAAGAGTGATCTTTGAATCTCACCACACGTCTCACTGGTCTGGTGTGATGGTGTGGAGCGCCACATACTATGGTGCCCGTCCATGCACAGTGTGCTTCGCGTGCACCATCACAGCCTCACGATACGTTCAGGAGGTGCTTGTGTCCTCCGTGAACACCTACACCAATTCCCTGTTTCAACAAATCAACTCTCGTTCTCACCCTACTGTCACCGTGAGATCGTGCATTGCAACTGTGAATCATCTTCCATGGTGAGCCGCATGGTGAGCCAGGTCTCTCTCCAATAGAGAATGTGCTGCTAAGGAGAATGTGACCAAGTGCCCATCCTTACAGACTATTTACAAGAACGGTATATTTCAGATCAAGCTGAAAGGGATGAACTATCATACATTCTAGGCTACTCGGGATGATACTGCTCAGCAGTCTGCAGTCTGAAGAAGGCCACGTTAGCACAATTGACCGAGCCGCGGCTTATCCCGGATAGCCAATAATGCATTAACTCCGGCCGCGGAAGCCTACGAACGCATGAACTATCATAGTCCTCCACTCTGAATCTTGTATATGTCTATCCAATGACGTCCATACGTGTTTTCGACAACATGGCGACCTAACTCCATCCTAACTCGTACATTGTTGGGCCGCTTAGCTCAATAATTTTTTGTGGCCATCTAAATGTAAAAATGTCGATCCGGATAGACGAGACCGCTAAGGAAGAAGTGTCGTGGCGAGCCCAGGTTGATGGATCGCGGATTCGAATCCCGCCTCGGGCATGGATATAATTGTAATTGCCCCTTCGCCCTTCATCATCATTCTATCACTTCATTAAAGAAGTATTAATAATTCCCTGCTCGAGGAGGAGGCCCTTGCCCTTAATGGGATGTGCAGTTGGCTAATAAAAAAGTAAAAATGTAATAATATATTATGTGTGGTACCATCTACCTATTGACAACAATCGAAATCTGTCAAGCACTTTTCGGTGCAGTATTTTTTATGACGAATGTATTTAATGAGGCAATAAATATTTCGGTTACAGTCTCATTATTAGAATAGTTTTCAACGGTGAAGGTTTGATGACTTGTAATTAAAAAACAATTTAGTACAATTGAAGGTTTTCAAAGCTTTGAAAAAGAAGAGGAAGCTTTGTAATGAAACCTTGAGCGAAGTCACAATGCTTGCATCTGAATCATTGTACATTAAAGCATAGTATTATACGCTGACGGTTATCATTCGAAAACATCTAAACCCTTCACGACACGATAAACATCATATATTCGTTCTCATTCACCGTTTTTATTGACACGTTGAGCTCTTTTGAGTTGACAATACTCTGGTTGATGACAATACCAGCAAAGCACAGTCACTGGAATTTTTTTTAAACCATTATATAAAGTCAATTATTGTGCTCAGGTCACATTCTTTTAAGCATACATGATTAAACGTTCGTTTGGGACACTATGAGGTCGTTCTCGTGCCTTGCTGTGGTCGCCGTCTTGGTAAGTACCAGGAAATAGGTCATAAATCAATCGTTCTAAATGGTTTCCCAACAAACCAGATATTTGTGTCAGATGGAATAATTACAATATGCAGGGACAGCATATTAAAATACAATTTTTTCTTATTAAATTCCATTCATATATTCGAAAAGAAGAGTGCACAATTGTGATATCACCACTGACGCTAAAATATAAGGGCTAAAATTTCACTAATATTTATTAAGACCGTTTTTACCTCTATATAGTTACATTTGTATAGCTCCCGCTATCTACTTATTTGAAATCCAAAACAGATACGTCATTTTGTTTCTTGAATTGTCCATTTCGCATTCGCGAACGATTAAATAACTATACTGATGGAGAAATGACTGGGCGTATGCTATTAATTCAATAACAAGGCAGCCATGTGTTTTTATAATATGATTCTTTTAATCGGAAATATTTTATTCAATGAATATTTCGAATCTAACATCACAAATATTAATATACACAAATAATAACAACATTGAAAATCCAACGCGAGAGATGCTAATTGAAACTTTTGTCCTTGTAAATTATTTGCAAAAAACGTTATTACATTCTTCTGAGCATGTCCATTTCAAATTTTTCAGAATATCTGTTCAGTAAATTATGAAACCTTTTTATCACATAAAAATACAAACAAGTTTTAATAGATATAAAAAATATAGAACCCAGGAAAACAAAGCTGAATTCAAAAAATAACACAATGTAGTAGAATAATTAAAGAGAATCGAAAAAAATATTTCCGCAACTACTCATCATTAAAACAAGAAGCAGACGTAAAAGAAACATGGAACGTAATCAACGCCATTGAAGGTGATCCTAATATTCTATTATTTTCAATATTCCATTATTCTCAACATACCCAGTAAAACTTCCGTTTCAATATTTTAATTCGTTTACGAGTTATTAAGTAACAAACAAATTTTTTTCAAAATGAGTAACTCCATAAAAAGTTGTTCTACGTTGAGTATGAACATACACTTATTATTAACTTTAATCTTCTTTAATACGACTTGAGTGCTTATATATTTCTCGGCTTCAAGACATTTGATTCTACACATATTTTCATGCAAACGTATTACACTGAAAAGGTGGCTTATAGAGCAATGAATGATTGCTTGATTAGTAATTCCCGGTGCGTCAACAGCTAAGGTCATTAATCCCGTTAGTGTAATACATGTTTTCTTATTGCGGGAGAAGGCGGTGATCTTCCCCCGTTGGTTGCCGAGATCCGCCGCCAACCTACGTCGCCCTACCGGGTTTTCCCCAAACAAGTATCTCATACCAGCGTGGCATCGCCCCAGCCGGTACAAGCTACAAGCACAAAATTGGTCTCCCTAAAAGGGTAGTGCATGTAAGAGTGTGTGTGAGTGTAACGGATGAGAATAGGAGCAGAAAGAAGAAGAAGAAAAGATCGCGCAAAGTCAGTTTGTTTAGGTGATGCTCCGACATTCACTTTTTGGCTGATCGGAGAAAGCACAGAAAACGAATGATCAGAGCACCCCGCCGATAGAATTCTCCTTCAGACAGCCACTGAATTTGACCTAGCTGTCTAGCTAGGGGCGAATATCCTGCCAACGACGGGACTCGAACCCTAGGATCTCCCGGTCAGAAGCCCTATAGTGATATCAGTTGATGCCCTGAGCCACTTCTCCTGCTAGAACAATAGTGCGAATTATATTTTCCATTTAGGGAAGTTGAGCTATTGAATGGTTTAATATTCTGCAACTTTTCAAAGTTCATGCGGACCCAGCCAAAGGAAAATTAAACAAAGGTTCATTTAGGGATATCTGGCAAAAAAATTTACTTGTCGATACAACTTTCGTTAAAAGTATAGCGATTGGATGGATACAGCCGAAGACATTAGCTGTTTTCACACTAGCATGCCTCTTTCTTACTTGATAAAAACACAGTATATCTCAGAAACTTAGAAATGAGTAAGAGAGAAGAATAATTCCAGAAACGCAGAAACTATTGTGGGATACGATCGGGATAGTTTTCCACTCCACGTTACTGTATAATATTTTAATGTGATTGGACATTTTTCTCGTATAGAACGAAGTACTAATAAAACTTGCGCAGATCTCATTTTCGTTGAAGTTAATAAATTATCTAAAATTGTGAAGGTTCTAAATTTTTTCGGCTACTTAACTACAATAATGAAGATAGCAAATTTTCCTTTCCCGTATACGCTATGTGGAGTATAGGGAAAGTATACGTAATGCGGAAGATCGATTTCGAGATTTCAACGGAAATACACGTTTTGGGGTCCCCAGATACCGATAAAGTGTTTTTTCAAAACGTCCGTCCGTCCGCGTGTTCGTCCGTCCGTCCGCGTGTTCGTCCGTCCGTCCATCCGTCCGTTCGCGTGTTCGTCCGTCCGTCTGTTCGTCCCTCCGTCCCTCCGTCCGTCCGCGTGTTCGTCCGTCCGTCTGTTCGTCCATCCGTCCGTCCGTCCGTCCGTTCGTCCATCCGTCCATCCGTCCGTCCGTTCGTCCATTCGTCCGTCCGTCTGTTAACGCTCCTAGCGCCTAAACCATGCGTAGGTTTTTTTTTCAATTTGCAGAAATGCTTGTCCATCTGTCCCGAGTTGACGGTTTGAGGTTTTGAAAATATTTAAAATTTGGGGGTACTTAAAAATGAAGCCCCACGGCCCCTTACAAAATTTTCTCAAAAACGGCTTAAATTGTTTTCTTTAAATTTATTGTAAGAATGGAGTGTCATTATAAAAGTGTCACACCCAAAAGTATATTTTCTTCGGTGTCTTCCTAAAAATATAAAATTGAAGAAAGAGATCTTTTATTGGAAAGAAATTTGTTGTCCATAATTAGATGTTTTAATAATTTCATGTACAGTTTTTTGAAACCTTTAGTAGTTTTTGCGCAAAATTGCGTGCACTATTTGGAGTTTTAAAGAATTCTAAAAACAAGATTTTCTTAAAAATCACTCAACATTTTTTCTTTTAACTTTTAGTACGGATGGTGCTAAATTCACTCTATCAGATTTCATAAATGTCATATTGCTCTATTCTTATTTTTTTTTAATTACACACTTTTAATTTTGTTTACTTGCCTCTCGCGGCGTTAATATTTATATTAGCGGCAATTGCTTCGCATTATTGTATTTATGGGTACATGTTCTTTAAATAATGTCTTATAAAGTTTCTCGAAAGAACTTTTTTCTGTGAAAACTAATTGAAAGTTCCGCATTTTCAGAAACGTTCAAACGCCATTTTCTTAAAACAGCTTCAAATTTTTTCTTCAAACTTTCGGAACGGATAGTGATAATTTTTCATCACTCTTTAATATGATGTAAAGTTCAATTCGGTGTATTTTTTGTTTTAAAAAAATATACAAATGTGAATGTTTTGAAAGATCTCTAACGTTGTTGATATTTACATTTCCAGCAATTTGTAAACACTATTTTATACATGAGAATTAAATTGCTTCAAATGACGTTTTTCGAAAACTTAAAAATGTTCTGTAAAAAAGATCTTCAAATCTTGAATTTACAGTAGAGCTTAAGTGACATTATTTAAAAAACGGCCCCAAATTTTTTTAAAGAAAATTGCCAATAACAAAATTTTACTGTTCTTTAATATCCATGAAATATATTTCCGTTTTACTATGAGAAAACAGAAAAATTAAGAATTTTTTTAAAAAAATGTGCTTTGGCGGCGATAGATGGCAGCTGGCAAGAATATGGGACAAGTACGTATAGCTGCCATTTACGAAAGGAAAAAGTAATCTAATACGGGAAAGCATATCCTTTATTATATCTGTTCTATAAAATTAGATCTTTAAATAAGGTCACATACCATATTTTGAAAATGAATGTAGTTTTCTCGTAATTTTTCCTTGCAGTAAACGCAATTTTTAAAACAATCCAAAAATCGGTTCCATATTTTTCCATTAAATGCTATTTCAAATATATCTTACAAAACTGGCGCAGGTTCAAATTTCGTTGAACACCTGGATTTTGGAAAATTGCAAATGTTATAAATGATGTGCTGTTGCACACTACTGGTTTCCTTTAAGAATGTAGGTATTTGTTTTAAACAACCATCACACTTTTCGATGTCCAATTTTCAAGTTTCATTCGTCCTCCACTTGCGATAGTGTAACATTTTTTTTAAATATTACTGCTAGTGCCATGTAACCTATCTAGAGTGAAGAGACATACATATAGAAATTCTGTGAATATGATATTTGACGGAGGATTAAATCGTAAATAACTATTACATATAAAATATGCCGCTATGAAAATGGTATAATTCGGGGAATTGTTTCTCTATTTTGTATTCAATGAGAATGTTTTAAGAAATTTTCAGTTTTTCCTTTGTCCGTTGGTGTGAATTGCATTTCTTTCATCATTCCATTCTTACCTATAACACTATAGAAAGCTTAATTGCATTTCCAAATTTTGGATCATTTTCCTCATTTTCTGTATTAGGGTATTTGCTATAGATTACTCGGTATTAGTGTACTGTCGTCATTAGATTGCACAGGAAGTTGTGTAATACAATCGGGCTAAACATCTTTTTCATGCTACATTGTCATTTTGGACACAAAAATATCGCCGAAAAACAGCATATCAAAAGTCTCACACTCAAGGTCGCATCGCTTTTGTAAATCTCTACTGCTGGTACTATAAATGATGACAGGTATTAGCGACAACACAGTTTCTTTTCAATTGATGATCAGGCGTCACACCCTACACTCACTATGGTTCTTCGTGTGGCATTAGCTTTTACAGTCTTGGTGAGTGAAACGAAGTCCACAGTCCCCCGTAGTCTTTACTACATCCCGAACAAACTGCTAGTAGCTTACCTCTTAATTGATACCACGGTATATTTAGAACATCATACTATTTAGCAGATCTAATTTCTTTCAACGACGTTTTACATTGACGATGTGTCAAACTGCTACATACTTTTGCTGATTCATACATCTTATTCAACTGTTAATTGTATAAAAATCGTTATGCACCAGAAAATAGTTTAAATTGTCCTTAAACTTGTATGTCAAATTTATGGTTTCATGTCATCTGGCAAACTGCAATAGGATAGTACGCAACTATACTATTACAACATTTATGAACAACTAGGTTATAATTTTAATCTTTACTGCATGAGTAAAATGGAGAAAATGAGATTCAGATGATTTTGCAGATTGCACTGAAATGAAGATTTCAGATACTGTCAGTTGATTATTTCCGTAATCTTGACAATGTTCTATAATTATTTTTAGGACATTCAACAACCTGGAAAGTTTAAAGTTACTTAAAGAGTGTGTTAATGAAAAATCCCATTGATTGTTTCTGTGATGTTCAAATTATAAGATTTGATATCTTATAACATTTCCAAAATCTCAAGTTTTATTAACCATAAACCCTGTATTCCATACCTGGCTTGTGAATACCCAGAAACATTTATAATTAAAATCTTCATTTTTTTTCTAGGTGACAGTATTACAAAATTCCGAAGGTGCGGCTGCTCATGTAAGTACTTGCAAAATTGTAATATTTTTATTGGTTTCAGAAGTATATTTTAAGTTCAAATGTTTCTTTATGGATTTAAAGAGTCATTGTCAGATTTCTGTTATTTTGCGATCTCATGCAGGAAGAGTGGTGGCATCTCTATTCACTACACCACCAAACAAATTAATGAAAAATGTTAACGGTCTATTATAATTAGTCTTACTAAAACTTGACATTTTCTTTTCCCTTTATTTAATTACAGTTTTATATTTTACCTTTTAATTACATTATTGGAGATAAATTAATAATGTATTTTCGCTTATATTAAACATGCGATAAAGTTTCTAATTTTAGTTTAAAAAAATGAAATTTTGAAAATTGAAAAAATTGGCTCCTTTCCAAAAGATTTTTTTGAAAGCAGTATTTTAAAATAATATATCGCTACATATGTGTATGATGTTTTAAATTAGTAATTTAGAATACAATCTTGACACTATTTTCTCAAAAACGGCTCCAATTTTTTTCTTTAAACTTTTTATAATACTGCAAACCACTGTGCTATCCTCTATTTACTTTGAAATTAATGTTAATGGTTAATTTATCCTGCTGCTAGGTCGTTGCGGTTAGAAGAAAATGTATTTATCAGCACATTAATTCATTTATCAGCTACACTATGGCATCCACATTCTGAAAATTTGCAATTCTTGATACTATTAGCAACAAAATGCAAATGGATAAAAACAAAATAATCAAATAATATTATTATATTTATCAAAACCACTTGTTTTTACACAAATTACTTATCATTCCCGTACGTTATTATGCAAAGCGAAATGATCCATTTGTTTTCAATTGAACTCAATTAAATGATACAATTTAAAATATATTTAATGCTTAAATAACATTAAACATAAATTTTCTTTTGGAAATTAGAATGACCGTCTCCAAGCACATTTCAAATTACATTTCCATTGGAGTAACAACGTCTTAAACAAAGCGTGGGGAAATCGAATTTACAATTTTGAATTTTGTTCTCAGTTTCGAAAATACGGTGCGTCAAAAATAGGACTAGCACACTATCTTTAACGTTATTTGCTACATACGTGCAAAAAATTAAAAGAAAATCATTTGAGCTGTTGCTTAGAAATCAATTGGTTAAAATTTATAAAGTGCTGTTTGACGAAAATTATACAAAAATACTCTAAAAATTTTCGAAAAATTGAACATGATCTTATTTAAAGATGAACATATAATGATTTTCTGATGAACATATTTCATTAAGAAAAGAAATTATATTCATAATTGTAGTTGGAGGAAAAATTGAATTTTTGAAATTTTAGATTTTATCAAGGGAGAAAATCTCTATCTTCATATCTGTAGTTGTAAGAAGACGCCGAAACAAGTTTGAATTTTGAATTTATGCAATCTTTGAAAAATCAGTTTTTTTTAAAAAACACAAGTCCAGCACCATTCTCTTCGGCGTTCTTTACAGTAGCCAAGATCAAAATTTGATGAAAAACTATTGTGGCGTTTTTAAGAAAAAATGGTTTAAAAAATAAAAATGTATATGTTTGATACAATTATAAAAAAAATAATCATTTTCAAAACATTGAACATGACTTTATTGAAGGATCTGTTTTGAATGAACGTATTTTATTAAGGGAGAAGCTATCTTGGTAACTGTAGTAGTAGGAAAACTAAAAAAAAATACTTTTTGCAATTTTTGAAAAATCAGATATTTAAACGAAAATTAGGTCTGCACAGTTCTCTTAAGCAGTCTATACGATATCCAAAAGCAAAATTTAATAAAAAAATTGGTGTCGTTTGAGAAAAAAATTATTTAAACCAAATTGTAACTTCCCTATATTTTACGCAAAATTACGTGAAAAGTACGAGACAGATTTTCGAAAAATTTCCATGACCTATTTCAAAATCTGTCTTTAAAAAATATATTTTATTAATGCAAACATATTTATCTTCCATATTTTAGTTGTAGGAGAACGCCGAAAAAATTTAGAACTTTTGTAATTTTAGGAAAATTAGAGTTTTCAACGAATATGAGATCTGCGCATTTCTGTTAAGCGACTCTCATGCTACGCGACAACAAAATTTAATCAAAAAATTTTGTTTCAATTTCTTTTAATTAAAAAAATCCCAGGGGCTTCATGTATAAAGTACGCCCCCCTTAAAAAAATTAAAATATTAATTTCCAATTCCGGGATTCACGACCTTAGCCAGATCGATTGAGGGATATCAATTTTGGAGAATATCGACTGAACGGTCTAGCCGCTAGTGTTGTTTACAGAGACGAACAGGCGATTTACCGTCAATCGATTTTTCGGTATCAAGGACCCACATTATGGATTTTGGTTACATCACGTGTTAGAGAAATTTTGTTTCTGTATTTAGCCACTTCTTTGTTTCTAGATTTATCCACTTTCTCGTTACCAGTGCTGGCAATTAGATGTTTTGTGTCCAAAATTGGCCGTTTTTGTGGAATATTACATAACTTTCTCTCTACTGGATTAGTAGCAAGAAAGTAAACGGATCTCAAATAAAATGTTGTGTATCACCCGGCAAAATACTCCTTTTCATAACTCCACAGAATTCCCCAACTCCGTTTACCGGTCACGGCGGATAAAATCACCTGACTAGACATAAAAATATTGACTTTGTTATCTTATGAGTAAATTACTGTTACAAACATTTGATGCTTTTGCGTAGACACGGTCCCAATCACGTCCCATCTTTCTTTCTACGTGTCACTTCTATTTTCTATTGACAACAAGTTCTTAATCCCTTTTGTTATTGGTTGATCAGTAATCACCGTTCGTTTACTGAACAATTTTTTTCATCTTCCGTTTTCGAAATATTTATAAAGTAAATGTTTCCCAAGTAAACAAACACGATTTTAAACCTTATCAGAATGCAACTTTATTTCTACGGCGGTATACGTTTACTCAATTGTTCATATTTCTTTATTAATGTCCACTTTAATTAAGTATGAGTCACGGATTACCTAAATACACCAAAAAACAATAAATCTCACATGGGCCATTCTAATTAAAACTTTAAAATTTTCAAGAATGATAGAAAACAAAATTTAAATATCTCGCACGTTCGCAAAATTTACATTGCAGGGTATTTTGTAATTGATTGCATTTTTTGCTTGCACAAATGGTTCAGATCATCTCGCGAACTTTCTAGAAATTTAAAAAACATTCGTGTGTAAACGTCGCCTTTCAGAAAGATGTCGCCTTTCAGAAACGCTAACGAATTTTGCTAAAAAAACCTGTTTCAAATTCCCCTCCCCCGAGATTTTCTATTTATAAGCTGATTTGCTCTTCAATGACATTATGAGAGTCTCACATCAGTTTCATATTTATTATATACACAGACATACCGGTGAGTCATTTCAGGTAAAAAAACACCCCTGTTATCGCTACAACTAGATGAACGAATGTGTCGAATGCCATTTGGTTTAGAAACGCTTCGTTTCATGACGATTCCTTCGTTTCTTCTATGAAGTACAGAAGACTTTTCTTATTGCGAGGCGAAGCTATGATAGTTCTAAGTACAGACGAAGAAAAATTCAACTTTCCTCGAACACAAACGAAGATAAACAAAAAAAATGTGAATTGACGTAATTGAAGTACAGTGATGATCTTCGTGTTAAAAGTTTGGACACTGCGCATTGAGAATGAAAGATTGGTCATTCAGACCTATTGAGGGTAATTTGCTTTAGATGAAGTATAAAAAATGATAAAAACGTTTGTACATGGCGTATTGACTATTAGTGAGAGCCGTGCGTGATTTCTTTAGGGTAAATTACACAAAATTAGGAACCCGAAACCAGGTCTCATTTTGTGCTAAACTCGCATTCCGGTTAAACGTCCATCAGTGAGAATTCGAAATGTTTCGTTGAAACAGGTTTTCGTATAAGAGAATGCGACCCATGCCGATTACTGACATGGGATATCCATCCCGCTGAGTTGTTTCTCAACGAGAAAATCTGGCCGAGCTCGTCGGTACAAAAAACCTGAGAATATGACGATGAGGCAGTTTCGTCGGTTCGTCCGCAGCCGCTGTCTAGAGGAGAATCCTAGCGGCCGGCTGCTCTGATCGGTAGTTTTCCATATTTTCTCCAATCAACACCAGGCGAATGCCGGAGTGACTAGCAGAGTACACTAACAAACGGGCCAAAGATCTCGCGTGACCTTTCCTTCCTACCGCTTACTTACACTCCCTTTCACTAACAGGCACTACGTACACTACCACAAATGCCTGGAGACCAAAAGTGAGCTTAGAGTTGTCTTCCCGGATGGGGCGGTGCCTGGCTGGTGGGAGATACCTGATTGGGGAAAATCCCCGAAAGCCGACGTAGGTCGGCGCCGGATCTCGCCAGCCGATTTGGGAAGAACACCTACCGAGTGTAAACTTGCATAACACTTACGGTACTTATGACCTTAGCAATTGACGGGTCCAGAATCACTAAGCAATCACTGAAACTTGCCCCTTGCTCGCGTGTATCCTTGCTAACGTCCCGGGGCGAGATCGTGTTGTGAAAGAGACGCATGTAGATAGCATCCCAAGAGAGGAGGATGTCCTTTGTTGAACTATAGACTTCCTTTAAAAAACATCTGCTGCCTGTTGAATAATTGATACTAGAGGAGAAAATACTGACGGTTAACTCTCAAAGCGATTAAAATAATTTCACGACACTTAAAAGCACGCAATGTTGAAAACATGACCAAAATACGTTTTTTCGTTGCCATCAACAAATACATATTTTGCTTCATTCATAAAAGCAAATATTTTAATTGTTTATTTAATGCAAGAGAAAAAAATATGTGAGGCGGATTTCCTCCCAACTCTCACCTAATAAAACGCCATTGAAATGGACGGCGAAAGGCACAAAGAAAAAGTTAGTAATAAGGAGAAATACGGAAACACTGAATAGTCTCTGAAGACCCTTCCTTCCAATTATTACTATCAGTACTATTAGTACTATTATTTCTATTACTATTAGTCCTATTATTACTAGTACCACTATTATTAATATTATTACTATTATTATTATATTATTGTTGTTTCTCTTCTTATGGTATAAAGAACCCCTATTAATGGCAAAGAACCTCCGGTACAATCAGGGCTAAGAGATGGATTTCACTTCATTTAAAATATTGGTGTTCAGCATATACTTTCTCGCATTGTTTTTAAATTTTGACTTTTCGAAAATTGTAACAGTTCACTGAAAATGAGACACGCGCCCTTTTAAGCGTCCCTTCTTCTATCCATCGAAAAAATTAAAATTATCTTTATTTGTACCTTTTTGTTTTTCTCTAATAGTTCTTTATTTTGTCGTTAAGCTTGATGCAGAGATTCTTGGTCGCCATTTTTCGTTGACATATTCTCAGTTACAATTTTTGGACTTCGTAAGCTTCCAAGTCTTGCGAACCGTATGTTAGACCCGGATGGATACAGGTGTTCACTTTTCTCCATTTTTTTAAATGATAGGCCTATATTCTTGCCCAAAAAGTTAAGGAAAGTACACAAAATTTTCTCCAAGAGGGTGATCAGTATTCAGTTATATCACTTTTGTCCCGCCATTATGCTTCTGGGTGGTTACATATTGTCCCAAATATTTGTCCTACCTGTACAGTCACAAATTCAAGGCCGTTTGTCAATACAACACATCCTGTGTTTTGTAACAGTCAGAGTCGTTATTTTTTGTTTCTATTTCATGTAGAATTGAGGACGTGGACGTGAAATAGAGACGAGGAATTTGATAACTGGGTTTGATACCCTTAGATCACGGTCGTTCCACACGGCGTCCACCCTATGGAGCAGCTGCATGGTGGTCAGTTTCTGGACGGCCATCGATGCAAATGGGTGCGCATATTGTCTTCATCGGGACCGAGTGGGGAGACTTTCGCTGTCTCCTGCCTTCCGTAAAAGAAAACTTTCAATGTTTTAGAAAATTATGCAGGTAATTTGAATGAAATGATGAAGAATGTTCCTACTACTCGTACCCATCTACTCGTACATTAGCAATTTTTACAGAGCTATGTGTCCATAGGTAGCAGCACATTTCTACTTATAGCAGAAATAAAACCTTGCATATATAATTATTATATTTTAAGAATTAAAAATATTATATATTAAAACCTATGTATCAACCGCGTTTGTACCTATCGATAAACAATAAAAGTATACCTCATGGTTGGAAATGTGCTCTAATATTTGTTTTTTAATCATACAAAATTTTAGGATTTAAGAATTTCACTTGTGAAAAATATACATTAAATAAATAAATTGCACTCCAAAACGTTTCCCGTGTTGTTGTTTTTAAATTTACGATATATAGTTGATAATTCAAAGATTTAAAACCATGTTGCTAAATTTTGTGAAATTTTTTTAACAATATTTGTGCGTTTTAAATGGTATTTTAGTTTTTCGTACACTATTTATGTAATACAGAGAAAGGAATTAGAGAAAGAAAGTAATGTTGTCACTAAAAGTATTTTTTTCGACAGAAAAACTGGTTTTGTGGGTGTGAAAAAGTGGATATCTCTTGCTCCATAGTATATATTTTGCTCGCGAATCGGTCAACTAGGACGACGCACGCATGCATCCTGCATCTATCGTGGCACAGTATCATTATCGCGTTGGCAGATGCATGTAACTTTTAATTGCGGACCAGCATTTAGCTGAGTCCGATCTTTATTCCCCAGAGTTGTTAGCCTTGGGGATATGGAAGATGAAATGGTGATATTAATGAGGGGTGAAAGGACGACACACTCAAACTCAAATGCACCCATGCCCGAGGCGTTACTCAAACCCGCGATCTTCTGGTCCGAAACCACTGTAAGACTACTGCCTTATAGCGATCTCGGCCATCTGATCAGCACATATACATACACACGCACACGCACACACACATACACACACCACACTCGCGCGCGCGCGCCTTCATTTCAGGAATTTATAGGATTCTCTCCGAAATTAATATATACCGATCGATCATTTCGTAATTGATTAATTAATTTCATTAGTATTGCTTGGCCCAGCATGTTTTATCGCGGGAAGTGGCCGCAAAGTCCGCTCCCCTGGATGGCGAAATGCAGCGCCGACTTATTCGATTGTGTTTTACGCAACCATACACCTCCCAGCAGCTGGGATCCGCCCCAGCTGGAATAAGCTCTAAGTTCCTGACTAGTCCTGACGTGGGTGGTAGTGTAGTGCATACATGTGTGTGTGTGTAAGTAACAGATGATTATAGGATAAGGAAGAGGAAGGAAAGATCGCGCGCGCGGTCCGTGGCCCATTTGTTAGGGTGCTGCTCCGGGCTTTGACTTGTGATGATCGGAAAAAACACGAAAAACTATCGATCAGAGCAGCCGACAGCTAGAATTTCCCCCCAGACAGCGCGCTGCAGCGGCTGAATTCGATCTAACTTTGTAGCTAGTGTCGAAAATCCTGCCGCCGAAGGAATTTCAGCCTCAGAACCTCTCGATCAGTTCACTCCAATGAATGAGACATCAACAGATGCCCTGGTTCACCTAGGCCAGTCGATCTTTTCTTTATCTCCAGGGTCCCGCCACTTCTCTTTAATACACCTAGTTGAACAATTTATTTGAAACATTTTAATGGTAGACATTTTCGCCCCTTAGTTAATATAAATTGTTGTTGTATTGGTTGCAGGTGAAGCGTTCGCCGCAGTACCCTGGGGCAGGCGCGGGGGCTGGCGCCGGAGCAGGGTTTGGATTCGGAGGTAACATCGGCGGCGGAGTCGGTGGGCAGGGGGGTGGCGACGCGGGTGCTGGCGCGGGCATGGGCGCCAACGCAGGCTTCGGCTTCGGCGCCAACGCAGGGATCGGCGGCGGCGCCGGCGGCGGCGGTGGCAGCCCCGGCGGCAACTACGGCAACTACGGCAACTACGGTGGCTACGGCAGGCGGCGCTGAGACCGCGGTGAGTACTCTGAGCTGGCCGAGATTCGTTCGCTTAAACCAGGGCAGGTGGGCTGCAAAAATGCAGAATGTTGCGATGGCCCGCTGCTGTTCCCCGAGCGCCACTCGCCTTTCACTAGATTAGAGCCGATTGTACCAGAGCGTCTCCTCTCTCCTCCCGGCGGGCATACTCCACAAAGAGCCACAAACAGTAGGCTACACTGGTATGAGTTAGTCTGCGACTAAGTGTTGGGCCAAGGCACGTCAAGTGAGCACCCACTTAAGCAAAGGAATATCTTTCTTACACTTTACACCTTACACTTCAAATTGATCCTCAACCAGTGTTTCAACAGCACATAATTTCTCGCATTAATTCTAAATTTGCAATCTTCGAATATTCCCAGAGTTCAACGAAAATGAGACCCACACTATTCTTTCAAACGTCACGTCTTCTATCCGTGGCTAAAAAGTGAAGTAAGAGTTTGGAGAAATTTTTGAGAAAATCATTTTTAATAACTTTCATTAATTTCAAGCACAAATTATGCAAAAATTACTATTTTCTTCAAAACATTGTACATGACTTATATTTAAAGTGCTGATTTTTTAAAACAGACTTTGTTAAAGGCAAAAATATCTATTTTCAATTTTGCTGTTTTGAATGTTATTTTTTTGTAATTTTTAAAAATATGGAGAGTTTGCCGAAAATTGTATAAGCATCCCATTTTACCGTCTCTTCATACACAGGAGGAGAAAATTTAAATGAAAGAAAATGAGAATTTTTTGAGAATAAATTGTTTAAAAATTACCTATATTTCACAAAAATTACACGAAAACTACTCATATTTTCGAAAAAATTGAACATGATCTATTTTCAATATGTCTTTAAAAAACAAATTTAATTGTTGTTGAATTGTATTGTAGTTGAAGGAAAACGCAACCCAAAAAATTGCACTTTTGTAATTTTCAAAAAAATCTGATATTATAACGATCATGAGACCTGCGCAATTCTCTTAGGCTTTCTTTAAGCTGAGGACACAGTTTAATCACTAAATTTGGTACCATTTTTGAGAAAATTTTTAAATTGTTGTTCAGGTTTCATGAAAAGTACCCCAAACAATCAAAATATTCTTTAACATTTCCAAAGCCTCGAACTCATTCAGTTTGATCTGAGAATATCAATTTTGGGGAACATCGCTTGAACGGTTTAAGCGCTAGCGTTGTCCTAAGACGGACAGTGCTGGACCGTGCGTGGGATACTACTTTCACATTAAATCTTGTTCTACCAGGGAACACAAGTTCCAGGGATGGTCCCTAAGCTTTATCTTTTACCCTAACCCCCTAACGACGCACAAGTACCCCGCCAGACGTATCCGGATCCCGCCGGAACGCAGTTTGCCCTCATGGCAACCTCCGTATCCAATGCCTGGGTTGGGGCCGCCCTGCCAGCTCAGAGCTACTACCCGATCCAGCAGAGCTAATGAATGCGCCACGTACAAGTGCCGGGACAAGTCCCTCCTCTTTGCTCGGGAGTATCGGGCCACTGCCACGGCGAAGCCGAGAACCTAACAGGGGGCCACCCGAACTAAGATTCGGGCGGCTCGGAGCCGCCTTCCCGTCTCCTCACTGCCTACGCCGTTAGGCTATTGACGTATCGCCAGAATCTAGGCAACCTGACGGGTGGTAATTTCCTGCCAGACTGCTATATGTGGATTCCAGAGCATTCTGAGGAATCTCCTCCATCCGATCCCGCCCGAAGGTCGAAGCGCCATAGGTGCAACTGGTGGGTTACTGGTCAATTCCAGCAACCAGGAGCTTAGCATCGGAAACTCACTGCCTCCACCTTGAGGTTATCAACGTGAGTGTCGACGCGAAACGCGGAGTTCCGATGGTCGTCTACAACTGTCCACCAGAGATCGTGACCACCTACGTAATCATGATCCCCCCCGTCCCCAGACGGCAGAGACACAGACGGTTCGCGGTCACTCAATTTTTCGTCATCTAGGACACAAAAAGATGGATTCTGGCTTAGCCACGTGTCAGAGGAAGTAATATAATTTATTGAGGATGGAAAATATATTAATTTTTTTGTTACTAGGGCACGACAATATTCGAGTTATTCTGTCAACCGGCGCACGATTACAATACTTTCTCTTCTTACATTCGTAAGGGCAAAAAGGTAAAAATCAGGAATGGAAGCCCAAAAGCAAATTACTCTTGTTTAAAAATATAGTTTTTATTACTTTTCTCAAAATTTGTCCAATAACTCAGTTGATCGCACTATAAATTCCTTCAAATCGTCAAAAAAAATAAGTTTTAAATTCATCATAAATAAAAATATTCTTTATAAGAAAACATCAATTCGGCTGGAGACTACACCTACCCCACACTACATCTCGCAAAAGACTACTTGTTATGCCACTGAAGTACAGTAGACAAAACTTTGTAAATGGGTTACCACATGTACCATCCCCTTATTGTAGAAAACATAAGTGTTTTTATCAAGGGATTTGAATAATATAACACATCTTCATAGAGTTTATAAAAATCATGACACATTATTATTCTCACAACACAATCTTGAAGTCTGAAAGTTCACCATATATTATTAGGTACACATTACCATACACCTTGGAGGATCACAATCGTAACAGCTATGTTGGTTACGTTATAATCCTTAAGGGAAATAATAAATGAAAAATATGTGAAGAGAAATTCCTGGACATACTTATAATCCAATTTGTTCCATTTATGCAACAATACAGTTCATAAAATGGAAAAGCATTTGGACAAACAATAACCAGGATTGCTCATAAGAATCAAGCTCATTACGACATTGAAGTGACTTTTGATGATTTCATGGTTTCGGAAAAAGTCACTGAAACCTTTTTTCCGACTAATAAAAAAATTAAACAAACAAATTATGAGTATTAAGGCAGCTGTATGATGTGAACATATGAAATTAAAATCATCCCTTGTTCTGGGAAAAAGGCGCTATTATTTTATTGGCTACTAACGTATAATGAACCTGAAACAAGTGACTAGTTCCATACAGACAGTTTGTAAAGTAAATTATAATAAATTAAATTATTATGAACCAAATAAATTGCTTAGCCTACTGCTTTACTTGAACTTAAAAGGCATTACTTTTTTTGTTTCATTTGTAACTTTGAACTAAACTTTTCTTCTTCTGCCACTTGCATTGAAGCGTGTAGAAATTTGGTAACAGTAATAGTCAACGGTAAGTATATGATAATGTCTATTCCTTTAAACTACATGAAAAGGAACCTCCTAGAAACCATGAAAATTGAAATTATTATTGTAATAATAACACAAATTGAATTTAAAAACTACCTTAACCAAATTAATATTTAGAACATACAATACAAAATCTTAGTTCACCAAAAATCCTTAACTTATCGTTAGATAATTTGTACAAATGGAGGTTTAGCAGATAAATCCTCTTAAGGACCATTCATCTTTTTATTTAATGATGATTTCAGAATAAAATTAAGAAATAATAAATAATGAGTTTTTTTGTAGATCTGGAAAAATTTGCCTTTTGATTGGCAATGTCTGTTCCCAGGGGGAACTGACCTTTGACATTATCAATTCTGTAGGGAATATACTATGAACCATCATATTGTGTTGCAGTTGAGTTTAAAACAGTTTCAATGTTCAGTCTGTAAATGAAATAAAATGAACTGAATAATTTAATACAGTGGTAGATTATAAAGTGTATTCCAATGGGTGGTATACGAATAATTTTGTATAACGACGAGGTTATTGTAATGAAGTACACGGTGTTGCCCGTGTATTTATTCTAGTCAACTTATGAAATGAATTCATGGTGTCTCTTTATCTATAGTATACACGTAAAATTATTTGACGTTCGAAATGTGTTCGATAAGTTAACTACCTGAGAATTAATATGAAATGTGATAAAAAAACTCACCTCATTACTTGGCAATGCAATCCCCTTTGACTTCAATACACTTGGTCCATTTACCTTGAAGTGATCGAATACCCTCAGAATTAGATGGAAACAGTTTGATTAGCCAAATACCCCATCTCAGCTTCCTTTACTGCTTCATCATCAGAAAATCGTCGCACACGCAGACATTTTTTTTATATTTCGAAACAGGAAGTAGGCACTGGGTGCGAGATGTGGACTGTATGGTGGATGATTAAGTTGTACGAAGCCACAGTCCTTCACAGCAGCCTGAGATTTTCTTCAGCAAGAGCATTATAGGGGGCAACACACCAGCAGACGACTTGTCGTGACGCTTCTGTTCCACAGACTCTCCACCCTTGAAGTCGAAGAATAGGTGCCTCCAGTGATGGTTGTGTTTGTGTGGCATGAATTCTACAAGTACATTCATTGAGCTGGTTATTAGCCTTCGCTTTGTGATAAGAGCACCAACGATCTTTGCCAACAGGGCACCTACGATGTGTTGGTCTGTCCTTCGTTGCTGTCAAGTGGTAAAAAGATGCCCATAATCCATTTGTTAAAGACCGTCTGTGTTTGCCCTCAAAGCCATTCCAAAATAATTTTGGTACCTGTCAATAAGAGCACCAGTAAGCTTTCCCATTCCACTCAACTTCTTTTCACGTGCCAGTCTACGAAGTGCTGTGCCCCAACGCTTCTTGTAATGTCCCGCACATTCTAGTTTATTAATTGTTTTGTCATGTTATTCGTTTGAGTCTACAACAGCTTTGTAGCTTTTGGAGTCCCCCATCTCCATAAAAGTCTGTGTATTGCAGACTTCTATATTTACAAGAGCGAGCAAAAATTTGTTTCGCTCCATGAGACTACATGTTAGGGGCTGACCCTGTAAAATTCTTAGCACACACAGAAGCATGATCTCCTTGCCAGGCAACACATGATGCAGAATCTTTTTCATCTTTTGCATTTTTCTTACATCCTATACAAGATTTGACATTATTTCAACATTATGCACTTTCTCCTTACTGACAGATATTACAGCCACAACACCTGATAAAGACGTGCGTCCACGTTTCTGCCAGATACCATCTACAGAAACACCACATTCAGTCCTCACTTCCTCAATTTCTTTAACAGCAGTTCTCATACCTTCATCAGCGTATACTGAAGTTATAAGGGAGAAGTCCCTGACTAATGCATTGTCAAAAAAGGCTGAGGCAAAGGGGGAGGAGGTACATTCATTACAGTTGAAACTTTTTTGGCCTCATTGTTCTCACAACTAACAAACCTCATACCATAAATAAGTATTTTGTTCACTATAGGAATGTTGTCTTGTCTCTGTGATGTACAAACAATGTCACTTTTAAACCCACACACTTTGCAAAACATTACCAGTAACATAGCCCATTCAAATCTTTGCTTTTCAACATTTATTATTTCCACTAAAGCATTTTCATAACAATTTATTAATTTCAGAAGGCAGGGTATGTCGAAAATAATGTTAAAATTGTCATTATTACATGTAGTATCAATAGACGTACTGGTCGAAATTTTTGAGTGAGATGTACTACAAGCTGGTTTTCTTCTTCTCTTTACTTGGCTTTTGTATGTTCATTCCACAAAAACTTCGCTTTCTTTTCTTACCATTTCGGGTATTAAAAATACTAGAACCCACTATTGTTCGAACTAAATCACACAAACAAAACTTTCTTATTCAAAACATTCACATGGGCAACACATGGAACACTGCGTTTTGTTTACTTTGTCTTGTTTGTTTCTGGAGGCAGAAAAAATAAAACAGACTGCGCGATCTATAGAAGACTGCTAGTACTGTGTAGTTCAGAAAACCCCGCCAAATCCGAATAAACAAATGGGCTATGAAATGTACTATGCCAATCTTCTGGATACCCGGTCTCGCCGAGCTCCGCCCACTTCTCCCTTTACGCTTTCCTTTCACCCCGTTTAAATATCGAAATACACACTCGAAATATATAAAACTATATATTTTGTGAAAGTAGAAAGATATTTTAAATACCACCACAAAGTTAAAAAACATCGGTATCAAAAATGGCATTTTCATCTTATATGTATACCTTTAAAAAATGTAGTTAGATATCACGATACGAACATTGTTCATTGCATGTATTTTGTAAAACTTCCATTGAACCATAGTTTCCTGTAATTACAAGTTATCCTGCGAGATGTGGCAGACTAATGTTAGTATAGTGTATAGGAAGCCATGAAATTGTAGAACTTACGTGAACATTTTTCCTTTTCATTACATTGTTTGAATAGTGGTTCATGGATCATTAGAACACTAATAACTTATTACGAAACTGATCTCATAGACAGTATCGTAAAGGTTCAGTCCAGATTGTCAGTACTGTAAAGTGCGTAAAATAACATTTCCTAAAAAAAGACAACTGGTGAGGCAATAGTGCAGCAATTGTGTAATGTGCCGCACACTGGGATATTAAGGATTAAAACATGATTCAAATACACAACTCAAATGGAATGAACAGAATAATGATTATTAGTAAATTATTTGTGATTTTTTATGTGATTATTAGTAACAAATTCAACCTCACAAACGCTCAAATCAAGACTCACCAGCTAACAATCTATTTTCTTTGTTTCAGTGCATGCCAGCGCGACAGTGGTGGTATCCAGCACTTTAATACACGTTTCAGAAAGGGTTTATATATAATAAATCAACAATTCATGTGAAGTATTTATTTTGTTTTCCACATCCTACGTCTATTCCCGTTAAGAACCTGCTTCAAAATAGACTGGGTTGTTCCAAAAAGCAATTAAAATATTAATATTGTTCAGAGAGATTGCGTTTAAAAAACATCGAAGATTACATGACTAGACTCTTGCACAACTAAAAAAGACACGTGACATGTAATAGCACTGTCTGCCTGGAGCAGCATATATTTGAATAGTTATAGTATGAAGTAGTATGAAGTAGTACAAAGTGTGCAAAGTACGAAGGTAAGTCAATAAGTATCTGCAATCAATTTTTTATAATTTATTATAGCAAGAGTACACAATTTTATTGATATAATTTTTCAACCAAGTCACCCCACCGTTGCCAAAGCCTTCCTATACTTTCTGGAAAAAAGTTTCGGGTTCTACGGCAATCCATGTACATACTGCTTCCTTCACCTGTGATTTGGAGCAGAATCGACGGCATTTTTAAGTGGACTAAAGACATGGTAATCCGACGGGGCAAGATTGAAACAGCGTAGGATGCTATAATAGACGATTCTCACGCAACTCAATGCAATTCATTGAGCTGTTTTGAAACCCATTTCGCACAGTCTTTGTGAAAGTTAAGCTTGTTATTCAAGATTTCATAGGCAGAGCAATGGCTAATGTGCAGATGGTTTGGCACATCATCAACAGTCACTCGTCTGTTATTGAGGATACATTCATACACTTATTCAGTATAGGCATACAATTTGATGAGGCTGTAGCAGGATACCCCGTTCTTTCCTCATCCTTCACGCTCGTTAGACCACATTTGAACTGTTCTGGTAACTGGCAAAAGCTTCGCCGAGACAAAACACTGTCCCGGTATTTTGTTGAAAATCTATGAATTTCCGCTCCTCGTACATCTTTACACAAAAAACGGATTACGGAACGATGTTCTCCTTTAGTGCAAATAGAGAGTACCGCAGGCATCTTTACGAAGTAACATCGCAAAAGTGGCTAATCAGATAACCATATAACACTGAAACGTCCCACAGGCAAAGACAACGGTCCAATGTAATGGCTGGTGAGCACACACAGTCGTAGAGCCAACCTAAGGACAAATAGATCGAAATGGCAGATACTTATTGACTTACATACATATCAAGTTGAAATTATTCCAGGGCCCGTGTGAAAAACCACCATTAAAATGGCAATATTCTGCATCTTATTATAAAATATTTTATCGCCATGTGGCTCGAACGGCAAAACCTCCACGTTACGAATTTGAATACATGCTGACATCGCCCTGGAGAACTCATTTCTTTCAGAAAGCTTCCACAGAGATTTCCACAATTACCATGACGATATATGAAAGGACCGCCCAAGCTGCGGAGCAGCAGTTCCCTCGAGAGCCACGCCAGGGGGCAGTTCGACCTCCGCGACGAGTTGCCTGAAGCAGTTCCGACGACAGCCACGGCAGGAGAGATGTCATGTGCCGTCCGCGTCCCTCCGGAAGCTGATCGGTAACAGCGTATTCCCAGGAGGTGCAGGAAGGGTATACAGTGCCATGGTGCTTATTGGTGGTTTGTTGAGGGGAAGGGGTCTTGAGATAAAAGTCTACGAGGTCAAATAAAATATATTTACTGCATTATGTGAGGAGAGACTAGAGAGATATTGGTGGAGGAACAGAGGGGTTAAGGGGAGGGAAAGTGATATATATATATATATATATATATATATATATATATATATATATATATATAGAGAGAGAGAGAGAGAGAGAGAGAGAGAGAGAGAGAGAGAGAGCTTTCCGGCTCCCGCCGGGACTGCCTCTGGATTGCCCCCTGGCCTCACTCCAGAGGGAACTGACCCAAGGCGTGACTAATCGCTGTTTTTTTTTAGAAAGAAGGGTGGATATTCAGGGCGGTGTCAACATGTTGTCCATGTTTTCCAAGCTAGCGGGGTTTTCCACAACCAGGTATCTCCCACTAGCGAGGCACCGTCCCAGGCGGGACAAGCTCTGCTCTCGACATATCTCCCGACATGTCTGGTAGTGCACATTAGAGTGTGTGTACTACACTACCACACAGGATAGAGCATGGAAGAGGAAGATGAGATCGTGCGCGGTCCGTAGCATTTGTGAGGGTAGTGCTCCGGCATTCGCCTGGGGTCGATCGGAGAAACCACAGAAAACTACCAATCAGAGCAGCCGGCCACTAGTATTCTCCACCAGATAGCGACTGAATTCGACCTAGCTATCACGAAAATTTCGAAAATCCTGCTACCGCCGGGTCTCGAACCTAGGACCTCCCGGTCAGAGGGACTGCAGTGACATCAAACGATGTTCTGATCCATCTCTCCCGGTTTTCTAATGCATAAACGCTTGGTTTTCTAATACAGAAACGCTTGGTTCCTGCACTGTAGTTTCTTGATGATTACTCTTATATAAAGTCCAGAAGCTTGTGTTCATTGTAAGTCGAAGCTCTGAAGATATTTACAAACACTGACGAGGAACAGGGTACATTATGGAAAACAAACCACATCTCCACCAATACACCCAACACCAATACAACAGAACAAAAATGAAAATGTGTGAATTGAAGGAATTGGGGTACAAATTACGACGCCCATGTACGATGCGCATCTCTGCGATCGCGCCTTTTAGGCTCTCCACCAGCCGACCGTCAGAATTGCAGTGCACTCGCTCTTCACAAATGACGCTCATGGCCTCTCGAGACTCCAACCGCACTTCGAATCTGTCAAAGACTGATTTATTGGTAAAGAACACGGCGGTGTGATTTTTTCCACGTGAAACGATATTCTCTGTATGCACTAAATTTTATACTTGATAAATTACAACACATAATTTATTCTTTTCATGATTATTACATTTTATATTGATTACATTTTTGTCAAAAGACCTATATTATGTATGGAAAAACGTTTTGCGTAAGTAGTTTTGCGTAAGCGTTTTGTACATAAAGTAGTGCGTTATACCTTTTACACAGGAGCAATAATTATTAAGTTTTGGTTACTTGGTATAAATCTGTCCAGGTCTATAAAATGAGAATTTATAAACAGTGCTTGATTTGCCCATAAAATGACAATCTTATCTCCAAAGTTTGCTCAGGTCGTTTGAAGGAGTTCTGCATGTGCTCAGCGTTGCTTCTCAGGTTTTCATCATTCTGTTTCTGTCTTGGCTCACCCCCTTTGGTAGCACGGAATGACCGAACACATCCATTGCCTGTGCAGTAAAATCACACAAATATGTTTATATTTTGTGGTGAAACATAGATCTGCTCACGACGGTCGTATTATTTGAATATAGTATTGTGACCGAAGTGAGCTTCTGAGCCACATCGTTGCGTCTAGTGGTGAAACAGATAGATACCACGGTATTCAAAACGGGATCCGCCTCAGCCAATGGGAGATGGATAGGAGCACCAAAAAAGCTCTCGATGTACAACAGGTATGGCCTGATACAACATTGATTTAAATTTCTTTGAGCAGTAACTTTTTCTGGTTTAATTTAACTTATCTCTGAAAAATATTTCGAGTTTGTTTCTATTCATGATAAAAACGAATTATGCATGAACACATTTGTTACCGATATTTTATATTGCGTTTTTCATTGTAAGAATGGAACGTCAGGAACAATACAGGTATATTTGCGACTCGCCAGCCTCCGTGGAAATTTGTCTCAGCCGCCGAGACTTCGCTCACCACCACCCACACTCTTGTGACTTGGCACAAATGCGAGGTGATTTCCTGCCGCTACTTACACGCCCTACAAAAGGTGCTGGAATTGCAACCCCTTAACCTGGATTCACTGCAGGCACTCGTAAGCCCTATGTCGCCTATATCTCTGAACCAAAACCGATGTGGATTGCGGTAAAAGAATCATCAGTCGGATTGTTTCTTCCTAATCTTAACTACACGGGAGTTCTGCGAAAAACACGAAAACATGAATAGCACGCAAGTTATTTACGAAGAGAAGAGGACATCCGTTAAAATAAAACAATTTTCTTGGCGGTGATTAGAGTCATAGTTTTCCGTTCTAGAATAGAAAATCTTGCACTAATGCTGCAGTCTCGGAGCGCTGTTGGTGAGCAAATACGGGTGAGAGACATTCCAAGCGAGGGTCGCCGAGTCACAACATGAACCTGACATTGTTCCTTTTTCGTTATTGTATTTGCAGAAACACATTTTGCAAATAATTCCAAACATTGATACAAACTGTTTAGTCGTGTTTCGTAACTGCAGCGATAAAGAGTCCACTCACCGGTAGTTCATACGGACGCGGCTATTGGCAGCGCCTGGGCGACCTGTGTTGACAGTTCTTCGGTTGAAGAAGATCAATCTACCTGTATTGTTAGAGCTTCTACCGCCAATAGCAATCCATCTTCCCCTACTGTTAGGTCTGCCTACAATGATGCGCACTCTCACATTATTCGTTCTGCCTCCATTGTTGCGTGTTCTACCCCCATTGTTGATTCTTCCACCGGAAGTCCCAGTCCTCCCTCCATTATTGTTGCTGCTCCCGCCACCGGTATTTGCTCGGTCTCCTGAGCAGCAGCACCCGCCGCCCGCCCCGCCGCCGCCCCCTCCGTTTGTCCCCGAGTCCCCGTTTGACCCTGTTCCTCCTCCGTTAGTCCCTGAATCTCCCTGGCTGGGACCTGCGTCGTCCCCGCTCGTCCCAGAACTCCCTCCACTCCAACCGGAACCGCCTCCATTTGAGCCCGAACCGCCTCCAAATGAGCCCGAACCGCCTCCATTCGAGGCCGAACCACCTCCGAATGAGCCCGAACCTCCTCCTCCGAAAGATCCTGAAGCGCCTCCACTTCCACCGGCCTCGCCCCCATACGAGCCTGAGCCAGCCCCGCCGCCGCCCCCCGCCTCCGCCGCGCCTTCGGCGGTGGCGTCGCCGGACACGCCCCACCCGGACGCCGAACCGCCGCCGCCTCCGTCGCCGCCGGCGCCGCTGGCGCTGGCGCTGGGCCCGGAGTCGTAGGCGGTGCCGTCCCAGCCGGCGCCCGAGGAGCCCCCGCCGGCCGCGCCGCCCGCCGCCCCCATCGCGTTGGTGGGCGTGCCGCCCGCCGGGTCGCCGCCCGGCACCCCGCCGAACTGCGGCGACCGCTTCACCTGCCGCCCGCGCGAACGTCACAGCCGCTTTTCCTCTGGCACTCCGCTGACGCACTTGGGTAATTGGAACATGGGTGGAATGCGCTGGATATAAATGTAAAGAAAATATATTTTCTTCAATTTGAATATGCCGCGCTTCCCACTCTTAGCGCGTATTTTGACTAAGGACCGCTTGATGGAATGAGAAGTACCACCATTAGAAGAAATTTAGATAGGAACGAGTCGATAAATGAAGTCGAGAACAGATGCATACATAGCGGGATGTATTAACTAGAGGGTTCCTAGGCGACAGAAGCTAGAAACTTTTAGTTATCGAATATCAGCGATGGGGCAGGGATTGGGGCAAGGAAGTGCCTCATTTCTATGGCTTTCGTAAATGATATCCCAAAAAACAAACGTTCGAAAGTAGGATTATTCGCAGACAATTAAATCAAAGGATGAAAATTATTTACAACAGCAGTTAAAGCACTTTCATTACTGGACAGAAATAAACAAAATGGAATTTAACGAAACGAAAAATAAAGGAATTACAATATGGTGAGGTCTAAATAGCACAGTAGCTCACTACTGTTTGGGAAAAGGCATTATTCTTCGAGTATCGTCTTTTAAGTACCTCGGTGTTCATTTAAATAGTAAGTTAGGAAAACAAAAAAAATCAAGTAACAAGAAAGACTTGTAAGTCGTTTTATTTTATAACACATTCAAAATATGTGAATAAAACGCGAAACGCTTAAATATCTCTTATTCGTCCTATTATAGAATTCAGACTGACTGTATCAATATATAGATATTCACAAAGCAAACATGGAAACCATAGAAATTAATAGAAAAGCTTACAATTTACGTACTGGAACACGCTATAATAAAGTCACTGGAACCGCTCTAAACAAGAAAGAAAAAGCGGAGAAAATGCGTGGAAAAATATTCATTTCTTAAAAGAACTACGTATAAGCAATTGGAACTGTTTGACACAAACAGTTTGACACAATTTTTTTAACTAATCCTTGCAATTCCCGCTGTTTTAAAACATTTAGTTCCTAACGATTAAGCAATTATTATTGAATTATAATATAATTATTACATGTATTATTATTATTAGTATTATTATTAATTTTATGATTAATCTTATTGTATTATTTTGATATAGTAATTTATTTTGTAAATATCTGCCACCGATTTATTAAAATTATCTATTCTAAATTTTCAAATATTTTTACGACTTCCAGTCATTTTGACTTGCGAAAAGTATCATAGGAGACTTACTCGAACACTGGCAGCATCAGAAATGATAAATGATGTTTGAACCTGCAACGTAAGAATCATGTATAAAGTATTTGGATTTCATATGTAATGAAGGAAAAATGTACAATATACGTATTATTTTCATAAATGGAAAATCATTATTCGTGATATACAAACTATTTTATGTAATAGATGGGATTTGTATCTTTGAACATTTTAATCCATTTAAAGTAGAAATAATTTGTATTTTATTTTTTCATGATTTCAAATTATATAGTTATATACAGAAATCTATTTAGTATCACATCATTTCCTCTGTCTGAATGAAGCGTAATACTTTTCTGGAACTGAAAGAAGAATATAAGGAAAGGTGTTCACATAAGTGGTATTCTTGTGCCTGTGCCTCGTGTACCAGTAAACACATTCTGTTTTTGTTGTTGTTGTTGTTGTTGTTGTTTTTTGATAAAATTAGGGTTTATGAAACTATAGTTCCTATCTTTTCATCGTATTATTAATTTTTAATTTACTACATTAAGAATGGAAACAAAATATAATTTTCAGGCTGCATTCATCAAACATTTATTTCACATTATATTTAGTACTGTTTCAGAAAACAACTTGAAGTTGTTCACTATCAGCGAAAGGTACCATATTTTACTGGTTCTCATGATTTTGGTGATTTGATAACTATCAAGTTTCAGATTCACGAACATCAAGTATTTCTTAACTGCCGTAAGAAATTTGTTTTGGGAATCAGTTTTAATTAATACTTTAGTTGAAATTCCGAACCTGTTTTAACATCTACAATTTCTCTTTGGTAGTCATTGATTTTCTGCTTTAAAATTCATCAAACCGACAGTAGCCAAGTTCAAAATTGTTTCTTTCATTAACATCATAGACCATCATTAATCATAGACATCCTTCAAAATATCAATACCCATTTCATTATTACCTTTATCTCAGCAATCTAGAAAGATAATAACTTCTTAAATACCTTGAGAATTACTAAAGAACTTCTTTAACTCTAGGTCAATTAAAGATAACTTGAGTTAAACGTTAACTTGAGTTAAACGTTAACTTGAGTTAAACGTTAACTTGAGTTAAACGTTAACTTGAGTTAAACGTTAACTTGAGTTAAACGTTAACTTGAGTTAAACGTTAACTTGAGTTAAACGTTAACTTGAGTTAAACGTTAACTTGAGTTAAACGTTAACTTGAGTTAAACGTTAACTTGAGTTAAACGTTAACTTGAGTTAAACGTTAACTTGAGTTAAACGTTAACTTGAGTTAAACGTTAACTTGAGTTAAACGTTAACTTGAGTTAAACGCTAACTTGAGTTAAACGTTAACTTGAGTTAAACGCTAACTTGAGTTAAACGTTAACTTGAGTTAAACGTTAACTTGAGTTAAACGTTAACTTGAGTTGAACGTTAACTTGAGTTAAACATTAACTTGAGTTAAACATTAACTTGAGTTAAACATTAACTTGAGTTGAACATTAACTTGAGTTGAACATTAACTTGAGTTGAACATTAACTTGAGTTGAACATTAACTTGAGTTGAACATTAACTTGAGTTGAACATTAACTTGAGTTGAATATTAACTTAAGCTCCTGGCGAGGCGCCAGTCTACGCCAGCGATGCGCCCGCTGTATAGTGGGCAGCCAGCGTCGGGAAGACAGTTCCGGCAATTCAGTTGAGTACCGTTCAGTACTGCTTCCAGTCAGCGAGCGAGTTCAGTTCGGCAGAAGGGGAGTTCCGTACAGCGAAGAGTCAGCAGTCAGTGCAGCGAACTCGGTCGTGGGGGAGAATCCTACATGACCACGGCCCCGTGGGGAGGGTCAGCGGGTGCGAGCATAGGGAAGGAGAAGGAACCGTGTCAGGAGACGCACGGGATTCGGTCAATGCACGACCGTGCCAGGAGGCGCGCGGGATTCGGTCTGTATGGGACGCACGGGACCGAGGCGCGTCGCGCCTTAAAGCTGTCTGAGTAATTTTGGGAGTTTCTTTTGTTTTAAGGGAAATGGCTAATGTTCTACAAGCCATGCCCCAGGCATTACGCCCTGAGGAAGGTCGCAGAATGGCGACCGAAACGTCGGCACCTTCACCATGGACGCGGCGTCACCCGGACAGCCTAGTAAATATTGACCTTTTCATCCAGTGTTGTTTTTTCGCATTATTAAACTGGTTGTGAAATTCAAATACACACGCCTCAGCCTAATGGCTTAAATCGGCTGATTCTTTCAACGCACAATGAAACACATCCCAAAGAACTATGATTTTCTGATACGAGGCCATGAGCAATTCGCCTCTGGCTGAGGGCTTGTGATTTTGTACGTGTATCAGGGAGAGGCGCGAATAGAAGTTATACCCGCCGACCCTCTCACGATCAATGGGAAGGGGGGATTCCCCTACGACCTATACCTAGAGAGATAAGTGACCCCAAGGTCGAATTTTACGCCGTCAGCTGAAGCCCCTCTCCTTCACAGTGCTGTTGCAACGACTAAATCGCGTGAGATAGAGAATTTAAAACAGACTTGCGGATGCATTCTTTATATTAAGAAACCCCAGATGATAATTATATATTGTAACCCCAGATAAAATGTCAAGCAGTGGCAATAAAGGTAAGTAACAAACTAATATTTAAGCTATTCATGACCACGCATGAAGTCGACAACAATAACTTTCTGCATTTCGTAGCGTTGCCATCCGTTCAGTCCCAGGTTCTTAATTTGTCAAGCAAAGAATTTGGTAGAATCCTCAATGCTAGGATGCACAACCCCCGACATCATCCAAGTTCCTCATAGAATTTATTTCCTCTCCAGTCTTTTGTATTTTATGACTAAATAAATTATGTTTCTTATAGTTAGCAACGGGTCTAGCAATGTCAAGAAAACTTTCTTCGTATTCTTGTTCAGAAGCACTAAATCCTGCCACTCATGTGAAACTGTGCTGTATGCTGTAATTTTGCGGCCCCAGTACAGTTCACAAGATTAGGGTCAGGTATTGTGTTGTGTTGTTATTTTGTTAGGTATGCTATAAAAGCACATATATTGGTCAAGGAACAATTCCAGTTTTCAAATGTTGCTAACCACGCTTTGTTGGTACCTTTATTCATCATTCAACTACGAATAGAAACAGGATGGGGTAGGTATTTTGGACACCAAGCAAATAACAAGCGCTACGGAAGTTTCTCGGCCCCAAAACGAGTCAGGGGCTGCCACCGCCGCTGCTGCCACCCTTAGCTTCGCCGCCGTACGCGACGCGAACGTGTCACTGATCTACCTCCGATTTCCTTAGGACTTAAGAGAGGAGGTCTGATGACTCGAGGACTCCTCTAATGTTACTCACTTCGTAACGACGAGTAAGAGAAACGTCACGTTTTAACTAGGTATAATTGAATAAATTTAACTATACTAATCAGGAGTGGGTACGTCTTTTAATGTATATTCCGAAAATCAATAAGTTGAGATATTTCGATTAAAAATAGTTGGATGTATTCTTTTTTTCAAAGTTGCATAAATTGTCAGGTCAACTACGCTAATTTGTTTGGCTTTTGGTTGAAACTTTTCAATAAAACTATTAAAATTCTTTCTAATATATATCATAGACACAACAGTAATACGTTCCGCTCAGTATGAAATTATACCCTTTTTCACTTTTTATAAAGAAACTACGTGAACTATAACAATTTGGGTAAAAAAGAATACAAATAAACACACATTCTGAAAACAAATTCTTAAAAAATGTTTATGTAATAATTTATTCAATGAGATTTATCTAGTCGTCAATTTCCCATCAATGTTTAAAATTGGTAGTTTCCATATAAACATCTCTAGTAAATGATTTGATTCATCATCACAATTTGAATTCACGACTCAAGAACTTCCTCATCAAACCATGATCAAATTAAAATTATTTACTATCTTTGCAATCGAATAAAAACAACACATGGAATTATTCTAAACAAGATGTGATCATTTCATTGAGTTGCACTCCGCACACAATAACGGGTAAAAATATTTTAAAACTTTGAATTTTGTAAAGACATCTGTATTCGTTTTACTAATTGTACGTTTTACGTAATTGCAAAATTTTCTTCAGAAACTTAATAAATTCAAATCATTTAGCGTAAATAAATCTGGAAGGCGTCTATTAATTTTCGAAGAATAACTTTTCTATGCAAATTTCTTTGGCAGGCAAGAATCGAGTTTTAATGAAAATCGGAACGACTCACAACGCTTGTCCCTCGACGTTACCGCTGACCTCTGCACACGTCGACAGTTCCGCAGTTCAGGGTCGCGACTTCGCTGCACGAGGCGAACGTAGGGCAAAGCTGGCAGATCATTTCGCTGTCAAAGACCGCGTTCGTACAGACGGGTTGAAATATTTCCAGTCTCCTTATTCTCGCCTTGAATTCTTCACTCCCTTTTGGGTTTGACTCGCCAATAAACGTCGCTTCCTCTCATTCAGTCCCCCGTATTCATTTACCACATGACGAACAGATGGGTTGAATCCAGTTATAATCCATATAATAATGAAATAGAAGATAGAGAATAGAATATAAAAAATAAAAGCTGAAATGAAAGGAAACATTCTTCCATTAGATCATCATCAGCAACAGGGTTTGGGCCTAGTGGCCCGTTCCGCTCTCAAGAGTCTCTTTCCATCTTGTGTGGGGTCTGCCTCTGGATCGTTTCCCCTTTGGTTTGTATTCGAGGATAGTCTTGGGAAGCCGTTCTGGTGGCATTCTGGTTAGGTGTTCGAACCAGTTCTTCCTCGTTGAGTCGATCTTCTCCAGTATGCTGGAGATCTGTAGTTCACCTCTGATGTCTTCATTTCTCTTGTGATCTAGTAGTGTATATCCTGCTAATGGTCTTAGGAATCTCATTTCTGCCGCTTCGATCTTTCTTCTGTCTGACCTATTGACTGTCCAGTTTTCGCATCCATAAGTTAGCATTGGGACTGCCATAGTTTTGTAAAATTTTAGTTGGGTGTCTTGTCTGGTCTTTTGTCTTAGTGCTCTGCGTATAGTACCGCACAATTTCTGGAATTTTTGGATCTTTATGTTTATATCTTTTTTGTCGCAGTATGAGATGTTAAATCCTAAATAATTAAAGTTGTTTACTTGTTCAATACTTTTTTCGTTTATCACTACTTTACATCTGATATGGTTTTTCCCCTGGAATGCCATTGTTTTCGTTTTAGAGGTTGATATCTTCAAGTTATAATTTTTCCCTGTTAACTCGAGGTAATGGGCAGCTCTCTGTAGGTCGTCTTCTGAAGTACTAAAAATGGCCTGGTCATCTGCAAAAAGAGTAGTGTTTAAAATTGTATTGCTTATTTTAAAATGTGTGGTTAGTTTACTTTGCCATTCTTGAATAATATGATCGATATATATATTAAAGAGGGTCGGGGACATCGGGCACCCTTGTTTGACTCCTTGGTTTGTATATTCAGTTAGGTTGTTCACTGTTCCTTTGTCAATACTGATAGTGGTTTTAAAATATAAGCTTTTGATGGTTTCTATGATGTGGTTAGGGTATCCACTATTACGCATAATACTCCATAACTTATTCCGAGAGACTTTGTCAAAGGCCTTTTCAAAATCTATGAACAGGATATAGGTAGGAAGATTATATTCGCGTCTTTTCTCGATCAATTGTTGTACAATAAGTATGCTATCTGCGCATGAACGTCCCTTTCGGAATCCATTTTGGAATTCCGAAAGTAGGTTATTACTTATTTTATTTAATCTCCTAGTAATTATCTTTGCATAGATTTTGTAGGCAGAGTTTAATAGGCTAATTCCTCTGTAATTGCTACAGTCTTGTCTATTTCCTTTCTTAAATATTGGGTGTATAATGGCTTTCTTCCATTCTTCTGGGATTTGATATGTATTCCAACATATATTTAGTATGAAGAGAAACCTAAGTTTGATTTGTGAAGGTGCATACTTGAATAATTCTATATTCAGTCCATCGCTACCTGGAGATTTTTTGTTCTTTAAATTTATAAGTATCTCTTCGAGTTCGTTCATTTCTAATGGGTCTACGTTTGCAAATTCTTGTTCTGCGAGTTCTTCTTCTTGTGTGTTTGAAGTCCACAATTCCTTATAGTATCTCAGCCATTGCTTTTCGGGTATATTATTTATTTGTACAGTGTCTTTTTCGTCTTTATTTAGATGTTTTAGAATTTTGTACGCTTTATTTTGGGCTCCATGTATATCATATTCGATTTCACTTATGTATCTATCCCAACTTTCTCTATTTAATTTTCGAACTTCTCTTTTAACTAATGCACATTTATGCTTATACGTTATCCTATCTTGTACGGATTGTGTTTGCAAGTACTTTAGATAAGCCCTTTTCTTATCTTCAATGATGGTTTTTATCTCATCTTTCCATATTCGTATTCCTTTCTTTTTAGATCTTCTACTTCTTTTTCCCAAAACTTCTGTTGCTACTTTTATCATCAATTGCTTTAAGTCTTCCCATTCTTCATTTACATTTAAACTTACTGCTCTTTGGTCTAAGTAGTTGTGCAGTCTTGTGCAGTATAATTTCCTTATACTGTCTTGTTGTAGCAAATGTGTTTTGAAGTATATTTTCTTCCATTAGATGCTATCATATTTCATTTCTTAAATGTTTGCTGAAATATACGAGATTTCAGTGGCTTATAATTTTCAGATTTCAATGACTTATAATTTCTGAACGTTTTACACTACTTCTTTTATTCCAGCATCACATATTATTTTAATTTTTTCTACATATTCCACAGGTTGAGAGATTTTATATAGATTGTGAAAGTATTACCTTTATTAAGCTTCTTGAATTATTTTCTCGACCAATCTTTGCTTCTCCGCAGCTCTGCGTGGCAATCTAAGTTCCTCTTCCTGACGCCGCAAAAATGGCGGAGTTCTCGTTTTCCGCAAAGCAAATTCTTGTCGAAGATCGTACTAAATTTTGATTGGTCGCTGTACTTATGCTTCGGCGAACGCTTTCACAATTCTATTCACCTCTAGTGGCGTTATCTACAATGGATTTCGTAACTTCTTGCAAGTTCATTCTGTCTAGCGAAATCACGATGCAGCTTTTCCAATAAATATTTCATAATGTAACTCGGCTTTGCTCGGCTTTAGCGGTTACAAACGCGGCCATGTCGCATGCGTGCCGTCACCTCCCCCACCTCCACCGCTGCGTCTACCCCCTCTAAGGCCTCATTGACAATGCGAACTTAAACGTAACGTAATGCCGTAAACTTAACAGTAAAATTTACACTAAGCATAAGCATTCACAATGACAAACGTAAGTTTTGCCTGAGCCAATCAGATTTCAACGTATTGAAGCTTGAATGATTGTCGATTCCTTTCTAGCATGGTGGAAAGATCTCTTCACCATGATTTCTAGCCTTTTCTTCGACTTTTCTATCAATTTTTCTTTACTTATAAATGCGAGTAGCTATTGTATTAGTGCTCGCATGCCTTTTATTTTATAAACAAGAATTCTCTTGTACCTCTTGTAAACTCACGAGTAATTCGTCAAACATAATTATTTTATTCGCCACGTCAAATTAAAGGCACAAGAAAAATGGCCCATATTCTTACTTTGAATTCACTATCGCATCAAAACTATTCGCAAAATAGTTCAGTACATAACATTAAGGAAATGACATAACCACAAACTATTTGGACACAATCTGAAATCCACCATGTTTGTTTGTTGCTGCTCTCTGATTGGTCATCGGTAGAATCCCGACGTAAACTTAACGTAAAAGTTTGGTGCTTGTGAACTCTTACGTTTACGGATTTTAGTCTACAGTTACGTCAAGGCTTTGCGAATGGTCTCGCTTAATAACTCATTTCTAGGTTTTGCAGCTACGTAATGTTTACGTTTGTTTGCATTGTGAATGAGGCATGAAATTTTCAGCGATGTCTGGCGCTCGCGATTCTTACATTATTTGCGTTGATAGCTCAGCAGCGCGGAGCTACTGCGGATAAACTTTTTCCACTTCTTTCCCATATGTCACTTTTCTGCTTTTGATGATTAATAAATCAAATTAAGTTTTCCCCGTTGAGTTTTCTAGTATGTCTTCAGACCTTTTACCGGTATCTATTGACCAGACCGCACATCATTTCTATGCCTTGGTGGATTATGGGTATTGCTTGGGTATTAGAACAGAGCATCGAAATATCATGTGCTCTATAGCATTATTTGCCAGGAAACCACGGAAGTTACCTATATTACTAATTTCCGAATCGCGTAACGACAAAGTTTAGTTCGGGACCAACATTGCCGCTTCTTCTGCAGCAACTCCGACCCTAGTCCTATACTTGGGTTTTTATTTCTTAGAGCGTGAGCGCCTGTCTTCACGAGGGAATATCTCACGGTATTTCGCGTCTTGATCGCCAGCACTGCTCGATACGGTCGCGATCATGCGACTTCTAGCGGCACGACCGAGAAATGCCGTGAGATATTCCATCTTGAAGACAGGCCCTCACGCATCAAGAAATAAAAACCCAAGTATAACGTTTGATTCCCGACGGTGGCGGGTTTTCAACAATAGCTAAATAGGTCGAATTCGGTCCTAGCCTGGAGGGCAATTCTAGTGGCCGGATGCTCTGATCAGTAGTTTTCCGAGGTTTCTCAGAGCAATACCCGCCGAATGCCAACAGTACCCTGGCAAACGGGTCACGGACCGCGCACGATCTTTCCTTTCTCTGCCTTGACCTTTTTGCATCCATTACTTCACACATTTACACTTTCAGGGTCTACACTACCACACGTTGGGAGATCCTTTGGGAGCTAAGATCTGGCTCAGATTGGGTAAATATCCCGCCAGCCGACGGATAGGTCGGGACCGGGTGTCACCATTCAGTGGGAAAAGAACACCGCCATCTTCCAGACTACACTACACTAACGGGACTAATTACCATCGCAGTTGACGTGCCTACAAGAATCAATCAATACCACGCGCGGAGAAATTGAAAGAAAACTATGAAAATTCTGGTGTTTTGAGGGGTGTCTGTCGTTTCATTAGATAACCAGGAACCAGCTTCTGGGTCAATGACCCCCATCTCGATCAGGTTTTCGTCCAGTTTCCCTGATCCTCGAGCAAATGCTGAGATGGCCCCTTGTTTTTCTTCTGGACATAAATCAAACTTCAATTTAACTTCTCTCCATAACACGTCATACGCTGTTTTTAACTGTTTTTGACGTAAATAAATACAAAAATAAATAAATAAATTCGGATAAAATACAAAAACAATGAAATAGTTCGATTTTGACTGAGAAATACAAAAATACATGATTGAGTTTTTCCGCCAATTCTTTTTCTGCCCAAACCATCTGATCTTTCTTAATTAGTTCTCACTTCTTACGACCCAACTGTTGTCAAGGAAGGTGCCTATTCACATGTTGCGTTATGAAAAAAACTTTTTTGACATTCTTGGTATGTAAAGAAATGTACTATATTCTGTACTATACTACACTATGTTACTGGAGTGTCCTTGAAGACTGTTTTTTAAAATTATGTTTGCAGTGTTTTTCTAGGACAATATTTTATTTATTTTTCTAGAAAAGTATGCTTGCTACTTTTTGGAAAATTATTTTGTGTGATTTTATTCAGTAACATTTTTTTTGCCGAAGGAAGAATTTTAATTTCTCGCATAATATCCGTTTTCTGTCACCTTTAGTGGCGATTATATTATCTTGAGTATTATTCGTCATATACAGCTTGTAACGTATAATGTTACAAGCGGTTTTGATTGCTCTTCGTCAAAAATAAAGCAAACTATTAATACAATTATTGTATTAATTCGTGCATTTTCGTAATTACAATATGAAAATTAGAATCCAATCACTTACCAATATAATGCACGTTGCAACTGTGCATTGATGTGTCTCCATTGCGATTCTCAACGAAACATTCGTATGGTGACCATCTTCTCTTCGTTGAATGCTTAAGAAAAAAACTTGCAAATGATATACTACGTTATCACCGCAATCCGTAAAGTTCTGGCTGCAGCGTGTTACATCCTCCTTTTTTAAGTCGAACATCCAAAAGAGAAGTAGCTACGAGAATTGACACGAAAATATGAAAAATAAAATAAAATTGAGGTATAATTACTAGGGAAATTGGAGTGCTTAGAAGAGGAAATGTTGAAATGTTTCGTGACAAGCTGTTTTTAATGTCAATTCATATTACAACTGCAGTGACTCACTCCAAAACTTTCATAGCGAACTCAAATTAATTGCAATGTACATTGTCGCTAAGACGCACTATAAAGGACAAAGAGTTATTTGATACATTTTAATGGCGAATGTTTAAATTAAGCTAATAATAAAAATATTAAAATCGGATTTTAAATACTTTATGCGTCAGATGTATCAATAGTTGGATGCAATAGAATGTTTGACGGGTTGTCTACTCTTTGTGTTGCCAACGGTGCAAACCATTAGAAAACGTTTGCTTTTTCGCACCATCGCATTAAAATGTTGATTAGTTCATTATTTAGATTTTTAGATTATATAGATTAAAGATTTTATTGAATGCTCATTAGTTATAATTGCAACACATTAAAAAAATAAGATACATGAAGAGTCTTGTAAAACAAGTAGTTTTGAACACGGTCATTTCTTCGTAAAATTGTTTGGCTCGCTTGTTGGGAAATTTACGTTGTCTTTTCGGACGCATACATCAAATAATTTTTGCAATAATAACTTGGTCCGTTTCCCGCCTGGCATTTCTATTGTAGTACTAGTAATGAGTTATTCAATACAAAAATAAACTTTTGATGTCCATGAAGTACACTTACTGCTTTCTGCACTACAAAGAATCAACCGCTTTTGTTGACACTTCAACTGATGCTTCATTCTGCGCAGTTTAGGAACTTCAGAATAGTTATTTAATAATATCGCCATTAGAGCTTCGTAATTTTATCACCAGCTGCGTTACTCTCTTCGACTTTGATGAACGCCAATTTGGAGAAATATATGTTTGATTCTTTCAAACTGGGGAATCCTAGGGTTGGAGTCACGGAGGTGGCGTTTTTTTTAACTAGCTACGCAGCTAGGTCAAATTCAGTCGCTGTTTAAAAGAGAACTCTGGCTGCTCTGTTCGATAGTTTTCCGTGCTTTCTCCTATGAATACTAGGCGAATGCCGTAGAAGGACCCTAACAAACGGACCATGAACCCCAAGCGATCTTTCCTACCTCTTCCTTGTCCTATCCTCTCCTCTTACACACATTTACATACACTACACGACCACACTTGTCAGGATCTTAGAGCTTGTTCTTGATGGCGCAGGGCCCTCTGGGGGAGATGTATGGAGGAGTAACCGCCCGCAAGCCGACTTGTAGGTCGGCGCCGGATCTCATCCAGTGCGGAGGAACTCCACCACTTCCCGAGGTAAAACGTTCATTACACTAACTGAACTAATGAAAATAGCAATTGATGTTCCCGGAGACATCAGACCATCAATCAATTACATATATTTTCACCGAGAGTTAATTTTATAAAATTAACGTTTGATAAGAATGTCTATAAAATATCACACAAAAAATTATACCATGATCAATAAGAATGAGAACAGCATATTTAGATTTGTAGAGGTTATGCAAATGTAGCCCGTTAACGAACAATTGGCTGTTAATGAATTGTTTGGGTACATTTCTCTCTCGTATCTACTTTTCGGGACTGAGTGTACATTCTCGTATGGAAATAAATATTCTATTTTTAATTCCAATATTTTTCAGGTAATCGTAGTGTGGACATTTCTGACGTTTAAGGGAACCGGTAGATTCAAAGAGGAGAGATACAACTAGAGTGCGCCTGACCCTACTGCGCAGGTTTCAACATGCGGTGGCCGCAAGTCACGTGACTTTGGGACGCCGGCAGCTTGTTTTGCATTGTGTTGTGTGTACCTTTCCGTGCTGTTTGCTATTTCTGGTGCTACAGCGTAATTATTTGGGGGCGTTGTGGAGATTTGCGTGCTGCAAACGATCCACACGTGTTTAAGCTTCGTTTAGAACCTTGGTTCAGTATTGTTGTTGTTTTGGCTGCAACGAGAAGTACGTGAAAGGAGGAGGAGTCACGTTTCATAGGTAGGTTATTAATTTGTTTTAATATTTTATTATACTTTTAGTTCTGCGTTAATTATAAATATATGATTCATGCATTTTCGCATATATCTTGGATGATTTTAGTGGATTTATTTTGTATTTTAGTTTTCCTAAAGGTGAGGCAAGAAAGAAAGTGTGGGTGCAAAAACTTAGGAGAGAGAATTTTACTCCTACAAAATTTTCAAAAGTTTGTTCAAAACATTTTGAAAAAAACTTTTGATAGAGAAAAGTTTGGAGGTGTTTGGCTTAAAGCTGATGCAGTACCTACAATATTTAATTTTCCTAAACGTTTGATTAATCAAACTACTAGAAGAAAATCCCCTGTAAAAAGAATAACAGATGTTGGTAAGTTTATTGAAATCTTAAAATATTTTCTGAAAAGAATTGTAATAATTAATGAGGAATGATTTTCTGATACATTTTTTCTGCTGATTCAGCATCACACTCTCGTTCAAAGGCTTCTTCATCTGTACCTTGTGCAGATGAGTCACACAGTGAAAGAAGTGTAAATGATGAAAGTACTTCATCAGCTGAAAAGATTTCTGCAAGTAGAAAGCGTCCTTTGAGGTATGTGCAATTTGACTAATAAGACTCTCCACAAAACAAAGAAATAGTCTTCTCACGATATTCCTTGATGTAAATTATTGCAAAATTATCTTTTTCTTTTCAAGAAGTGCAGTAACCATTTAACATTCTGCAATTGTGTTGAGTATGTTAACATTTTTGTCTGTTTATTTATTTCATAGATATATTGGTGACTTTGTTGATGAAGATATGGACTCTCCATTGAAAGCCAGACAAGTTTTAAAAATAGCTCGTCAACTAATCTGTCAACAGAAAAAAAAAGATTGTGCATTTACGGTCACAGAATATGAAGTTCAGAAGGAAAATTTCATCATTGGAAAATCTTCTTACTGAAATCAAAGAAAAAGCACAAATGTCTGATGATGCTCTTCACGTCTTAGAGGTATGAATTTTAATACACACTTGCAATATGATCTAATTAGGAGGATTTAATTTACAATATCTTAAATTTCACACGTTAATCAGTATCAAATCTCAAGATACCTATAAGAGATGCATAACTAAGAGCGAAAGACACAAATGATTAAATATTTTGTTTGTATATGCTGAACAAATTAAATGCAAATTAAGGTTATTGTTAATACGTCTCACTCACGTTATCCCTTTGCAAGTCAGAGGGAGGGTACAAATTACAACAATTTTTTTTAATAATTTTCTTTATTACCCTGATGAGAAGCAAATGCAAATGCACTTTGTTATTTTTTGTAAGGTAGTTATTTAATGCCATTTTCTTATCTTCTCACAATCCAAGTAAATATCAATTATTTTTATTTTTTAAAACATTTTAATTAAAAATATCATTTATTGAATATTTTGTATTGATGTCTCATTTATTATTACTTTCAGATGACTCTCCCAGGTCCCAGTAAGGAATTGGTGAAGAGGTCAATGTTTGATGGGAAAGGGCAGTATCCTCCAGACCTGTAGTGTTAGTAGTATGATAGTGTTTGTAGTTTGTATGATTGTAAGTATTTGATTTTTATTATTAAATTCATTGAAAATAATGTATTTCAGCTTCCGGGTCAAAGAGCCCCATCTCAATCAGGGTTTTGTCCAGTTTCCCTGATCCATTGAGCAAATGCTGAGATGGACCCTTGTTTTGCTTCTGAACGTAAATGTAGCATCACTATGCGCATGTTTTGTTGAGCACTCCTTTTGCTTGTAGTGATAGGAGTAAAGCCAATGTTATGTTACTGTTTTGTTAGTAATACCAAAAAAATAATAAAATCTACAGTTTGTTTATCGATTCAAATTAGATGACTCTCCCAGGTCCCAGTAAGGAATTGGTGAAGAGGTCAATGTTTGATGGGAAAGGGCAGTATCCTCCAGACCTGTAGTGTTAGTAGTATGATAGTGTTTGTAGTTTGTATGATTGTAAGTATTTGATTTTTATTATTAAATTCATTGAAAATAATGTATTTCAGCTTCCGGGTCAAAGAGCCCCATCTCAATCAGGGTTTTGTCCAGTTTCCCTGATCCATTGAGCAAATGCTGAGATGGACCCTTGTTTTGCTTCTGAACGTAAATGTAGCATCACTATGCGCATGTTTTGTTGAGCACTCCTTTTGCTTGTAGTGATAGGAGTAAAGCCAATGTTATGTTACTGTTTTGTTAGTAATACCAAAAAAATAATAAAATCTACAGTTTGTTTATCGATTCAAATTAGTTTTGTATAACTTGCGAAGGAAAATGTCAAATGTCTACAGTTGAAATGTTGGGAAGAAATTTTCAGGCTCAAGAAAATTTGTGCAGATGGTACTTGTCCTCTGTATGTCACATACAGTATTTACTGTTTTTGACTAAATAAATCAAAATATATATCAAAATAAAAATGTGTTTATCCCCCTCTATAAATCCTTGAAATATTTCGATACCTTGTTGTTATATGTCTGATGTGAATTATCAATAGCAGAATGTCTAGCATTGAGTAGTAATAGAAACTTGGATTAATGCCTCACATGGAGTTAATTTATTTTACAAATATTTTTTATTTATTGTCCTATGTAATAGTACTTGTTTTACAAGTGTAGTGGGGTACGCGGTTGAGAGTGACAAGTTGGTCAAAAATCGGAATTTTTATGTACTTAAAAACAGAATAACTTAAAGTAACTTTTCTGCTATAAGCAGCATTCATAGGGCTGTGTAATAAATGAGAAAATAACGCTTGAGTGAAGCATGTTAGACGCACGTATTAAAAGAAATCATTTAGTACGAGGCGGCTGTATAGCAGATGCCTCCCAGCTATCCCAAAGTCACGTGACTCGGGCGCGAGAGATGTTGATACCCAGCCAGGCCTTCTGCGCAGCCTGGCGCGCACTCTAGTTGTATCTCTCCTCTATGGGTAGATTGATTTTCTTCAGATGCGGCTGTAAAGAGACTTTTGTTTCTTTAGCACCTCTTCAGATCTTGGGGAGGCAATACTATAAGAGGTACCAATTTAACTGAATGACCCCGAAGTTGCCGAGAAATCCACCTGATATCGCTAATTTGTGTAGTCATATTCAAGTTTGCTATACAATTTGCTAATATGATGCACGATACAATTTGCGAATATGATGTTGCTAACTATTATGTCACTGCAATCGTGTTCACAAGCATGAAATTTTCCGGTTGGTAGATGACAGTGTGGTTGGATGGTTGGCAGTGTGGATGGATGTTTTCGGTTGGATGGTTGTTGGTGTGTGATATAGGAATTGGTATTTAATAGAGCATAATTTCAAATTTAAAGTTTCAATATGAAGTGATATTTCATTTTAAGAACAGTACAGTAATTTATATTTTTTGTTATGTGTTTAAATAAATTTCCTGCCTAAGGGATTATCTAAAACTCGTGACTGTAATGTTAACGTGTAATGTTTGTCATAATAGATTGTAAAAAATCAATTATCTCCATGAAGGAAGTGCTATTACACATCGTGTGTTTTCTTTAACTCGGTATGAGTGTGAAGCTTCGTATACATTGTCATTTCTAAACGCGAATCCTCTTTGAACAATATTAGCATTTTAATTGCTCTCAAGATAAGGCTTTTTGAAGGCTGTTTGTTGGATTGTTTTGATGGGAAGACATAGGAAAAACATAATACTTCACACGAAACATAATAGTAACAAATATTTTTTTATTTCTTATATATAAAAAACATTGCCAGTGAAATAAAATGTTGATCATCACCATTGTTGTGCTCACATGTACTGAAACAAAGAAACAAAATTGTTAGCTGATGTAATTGATTTAAGAGTTCGTGAAGTTGAATTTATTAAGACAAAACCAATAATTGTGGCATTCAATGTGTTTTTCTAGTGTGTTTAAAACATACTAATTCAATCTTCAGATAATATCGAATAATGTCTAATTTTTCTACACGCAGCATAAGTGTGGCACTACTGCGACACCATTCCCGTTACTTTTCTTTTTTTTTCGATAAAATAATGCCGTTTTAAAAATGTTGTAATATACAACTATTTTATTGATCGAACATTGTTTATTGAGCGCCTTTGACTAATAACGTCATGAAATCATTCCCGTACCATACTTGATAAAAATCGCAAAGGGAGTCATCACAGGAAACAAACTTGCGCTATAATAATACATAATTTATGGGGGCATAATGTTCCCGTTTGTGTCTGTATAACCTCTAAAAAGTAGTGTAATTCAATTCAATGTTTCGCTTTCTCTAGAATGTTCATACCAGAAGGTATTCATATACGGATATCCCCATACTTTCTTCTAATGGATGTGTGTGTATTCGTCTCTCAAAAACCATTGAAACATTGGAGAACTGTTCTCAATTATTTTATGAACTCTTTTTAGAAGCCGAGAAAAATCGAATTGCATTCAGCGAAGCCGCGGAAAATACGTCTCTCCATTGATAGTACGTCTAAGTTGTGTTGTGACGCGCTGAGCGGTGGGTCGGTCGTGCCAAGCGTTTGGGGCGAGCAGTGCTGTTTAATGGATTGCGGTAAACACCCTCATAACGCCGCCAAGTATCGTAGTATCTATCGTATACAAATAATTGAGAAATTTATTTTTTTAATTAAGGGCCTGCCATAGCAAAAATGTTGCTGGATAAAAAGCGCATATTTTTTTCCGAAAAGTAGCACGCACACTGTTACAGAATACGAAATAAAATACTCTCTTATAAATCTGCAATAAATTAAATATTTTAGGAAAAACCGTCTTGAAGCATACTACAAGAACTTGGTTTACAATATAGACAGTACAACAGTTCTTCACATACCAAGAATATCAAGAAAGTAGGTATTATATAGTGTAATCCGTAAATAGCAAACATGTAACGGCTGACGGCATCTCCCTTGGTGTTAACTGTGGCGTGAGGTTCGCTGTGTCTAATGTTATGACGCACTGAATTCAGAAATGAAAATTCAGTTGGCACGCGCAGTATAAAAGTAGATGGAACAGCACAAGCAGATATTTTCATTTTACAATCAAAATGAAAACTCATTGTTGTTGCTCTTTAATTTTTTGCGAATCTTTGGGAATATAGAATGTCACAAATGGTGATCTGGGTCAGTGCCTACTACATTATTGTCTCCACCGCCCTTTTATGTTTCATAGCCTTCTCATGACAGCTGGGGCTGCTGGTCCCTAAGGGCTTTAGAGCGGCACCCACCCCAGAAAATCCTCGTAAAAAGTCGCAGGAAGATTTAAATTTCAAAAAATCGACTCGTTTAATTTGCGTATACCCCTATCGCAAATTGAGGACGAATTTAGTTTTATGTTCACTAAAAGAGAGAAATGTTTTTAGCATTGGTTGAATCGTGGCCTACTGCCAGTCCGTCCGTAGCTAGTGCATGCAAGGCAATGGAGGCTTGAGGAACAGTAGGAGTCTGGATTGGGAGGGGGCAGTGTGCAAGTTTGTTCGGTATGGTCCGCGCCTATTAATTTGGCTAAAAATATCAACTCTTTTCATTTGATTTCATAAATTACTGTATTATTTTATGTATAAATATATTTTTTATATATTTTATTTTATATTTAATTTTTTTAAATGTCTTCGTTCGCTTGAGCACAATTTTATCTTCCATTATCAACGTAAAAGTTGTCTTAGACAAAAATTAAAATCCTGATGCGTGTAAATCGGTTGAACACTACATGCTATAGTTTCCTTTATTCAAGAAATATTTTGAAGATGTAAAATGTATGTTATAGTTCGGACATGCATGCGGCACCTCTTAATTTGCAATCCACCGGCCGCCAGTGGATGATAGCTCTACTATTCGTTGTGAGTGTGAATATCTAATTGAAATAGGTATTCACTTTTGCATTGGCTTCCTTCTTAATAATAATAATAATAATAATAATAATAATAATAATAATAATAATAATAATAATAATAATAATAATAATAATAATTTCATAGTGCTTTAGTTTCAGCCGGCTCTTTTTAGAATATTTGTAGGTCCGGAATATTGAAAGTTGTTCAATTATTCTGTTGCTGTCCAGTATTGTCCCAGTAAACACGCATATGATACGCCCCTCGCATTTGCCGAGATTGTTTGGCAGACGCAACTCTGACAGCGCGAAGTACTTACAGCCGCCTCAGCGCCGCCGCCTTGATTCGCTGGAACCGTTTTCGCTGTGTTTCTTCTCTACCTCGTCTCCCTTGTTCTTGTCCACATCGGTCCCTTGATGGCTATGCTCGCCCGCTCCTGCATCGGCGCCGCCGCCGGCGCCTGCACCGGCGTTGGCGCCGAAGTTAAAGCCGAAGCCCGCGCCTGCGCCCGCGTTCCCGCCCGCGCCGCCGCCCGCGCCACCGTCCGCGCCGCCACCGAACCCAGCGCCCGCTTTGGCGCCGAACCCGAAGCCGGCTCCCATTCCCGCTTGGCCCATGCCGCCTGCGCCCTGCGGCGAACGCTTCACCTGCAAACAACAATGATAATAATAATAATAATAATAATAATAATAATAATAATAATAATAATAATAATAATAATAATAATAATAATAATAATAATAATAATAATAATAATAATAATAATAATAATAATAATAATAATAATAATAATAATAATAATAATAATAATAATAATAATAATTAGTCGGCGTCATGGTGCAGATGGTTGCGGCAACCGTCGCCTGCACCGAGATGGCTGTAGGTTCGAGGCTGCGTAGGCATAGTCGTATTTGTGATTATTCATTTACCCTTCATCATCATCATCATCATCATCATCCTTTAATCTCAAAATCCATAATTTAAGCCGTAACCGCCTCGTCATATCATCCGCCGAATATCCCCATAATGACTAGGCCTCGAAGGAGAACCTGTAGAGTGGTCAGCAATGGCGGATATGCAAATAATAGTAATAATAATAGTAATAATAAAAATAATAGCTAAAGTACTCCACAAAAAATTATTAAAATTAAGTATTATGAAAATTTGAATAATTTATTAGAGGTCCTCGGCACAACTGTCGAAAATAGGCAGTCGGAACTGAAATTACACTCTCAGACACTCAGCTTCGGTGTTTGAGTCATGGTAGGAGTACATTCGTAGAGTACTGTGGAACAGTTTTTATGGCCAACCTGCTTAATTTTTTCTATGATTTGATGACAAAACCACGCTACAAGACGTCGGAATGATACATATGCCGCTTTGAGGGACGTGTGTTAAAATTTGAAACAAGCATTACCATCGTGGAACAGACGTTACTATCAACGAAATGCTAATTTCATTACTGTGCAGATGCCCATTCAAATGATATATACAGAATCAACAAAAGACAAGTATAGTATGATGGTGTAATGGGCCTACTATCCTCTAAATTGTTTGTCGTATACCAGGAAGGAAAACGGAAAAAAGGGTTCTTCCAGGTTTGAGTAGCAGAATGGTTCAAACTCTCGCCGAACTTTAACAAAAAACTCACAGGATTGTCATTTTACTCACAAGAATTCATAGAGACAAAAAGTTTAAACCCGCTCAAAGTGCGTTGTGTTCTTGTAAAAAATGTTATACTCTATCATCATTTGTTGTAAGTTTTTGCGATAATAAAGGAATTATTTTCATTACTTATTCATTTTCCGTCATTGTATTGAAATCCTACAACAATTAAAACAATAGGTATGAAAACGTTCAAGAAGAAAAAAGTGGAAAACAATGATTATACAGCAGTGTCTGGTGAATAGTGTTTGCCCGGAATGTTACAAAAGTACCTTGCCCGCAGAAGGGTGAAAAAAAACTTTCGACATCCATAGAAATGTTTTATTTTTACATGTACTTACGTGGCCAGCAGCTACTTCCGAATCGTGTAATGCTGCCACCTGGAAGAGAAATTAAAGACGCAGACTATAAATATTTTGCATATTAACAAGCCAGGAACGAAATATAGGATATATTTTGGCGCATAAAAGTTTATATTGTCATTCAAATATCAAATGTCAACTTTCATCACTTCTGTTTCTGCAATTGTTCACTGTTCGTTCAGAATTCCCGAATATATATTTTTTTATTTTAACATTATTCCCTTCCCTTTTGAAATAATTTTACTTCTTTGATGCAAACATTTTATTTGTTGGCAAATTACTAAGAATGAATGGTTTAAGACTTCTATTTTCTGGCACTTACCAACACGGCGATCACAACACAGTAGGCGAACGTCCTCATAGTGCCACGAATGTAAGTTTAAACAGGTTCAAAGACTGTCGCCCGAACATAATAAATGTGTTTATATAGGCATTTAAAAAATCTCTTCTAACTGTTCATCGTTTCTGTTTTCATTCACTCAGATATTGCGCCCACCACTACAAAGAGTAAAAGGAGTCAATAAAAACCGGTGAATACTGACGAATACGTGATGTTCGTCGACTCGTGAAGAGTTTTTGTTTTCGGACGATGACCGCCGGCGTATGATGCTCTACTTTAATTTTACAAGCAGTGATTCAGATGCAGGCAGACCTATGACGGAAGATATGGCACATCCGGTCCCTTTGAATATTTGAATTGCGACTACATGCGTTTCACTAAACATCAAACCATCCTGGTCATGGAAAGGTGTACCCCGATTTGAGCTGAATGTTTAGTCCATTTAATTTCCGGTTTTGGCAAAGGTGTTTCGAAAACGTTGGTTCCATATTGTTTCGAACAAATTGTAGGTGTTAGAGGAAAGTGTACCAGTTGAAGGAAATTGTTGTTATTTTTATTATTAATATTTTTTATGTGTTATGCGATTACACAAATAATTTTATTTAAAAATAAATTACGTAAATATCAATATTTTTCAGAAACTTTCATGGAAGCTACTGATTGTCAGGCGCGATGTGATGTCTGCTACATCCAGTTTTCTTTCATGCATTTATTTTAAGATATTGAATATTTTTACACGAGTTGTTACAGTGAAAGAAACGCGCATACAAGTGATTGCTAATTATAATGTTTGTTTGATGTAAGTTGGACGAGGAATTTTTAAATAACGAGGAATCTACTTTTATTCATAAAACCCAAGATTATTGATCAGTAGCCATTTGAAAGTTAATAGGCAGGGAGGGGATCATTATTAATTTATATTTCAAAAAAATAATCTGAATGAATTCAAATGTTATTTATTTATGCAAGTGTGCACAAGCTTTACACACAGGTTTCTGTATTTCTCACTGTAAGCCAATTTACAGAAGGATAAGTATACTAAATATGTTTTTTTGTTAATTTTCGCTAATTTTACTAGTATAGTCAATCAAAAATGCCAGATTATACAACCATTATTATGATTAATTCATAACATTGGTTGTATTTCATCCAACGACTGATATTTATCTCCTCCCTCTTTCAAAAAATTACTATTATTTCGTTCAACAAAATCCGAAATCTTTGTACACATTTACTTATAATTATTCACCACAGTTCTGAGTGTGAAATCAATTGGGCCGCCTCTGAAGAGATTTCCCATGGATAGAATTTTATAGGCGACATCCATAATGTCGCGTATCTTTAGCCTTTTACTACCCAAAACTTGCCAATGAATTATAAACCGATAGGCAATGAAACCATGTTCTCTGTAAAAGGCAATGAAGGCATTACTAATCGTTGTTATTGCTGTCGCGCCATCTATCGTGGCAGCTACAAGCGCTAATAGTGGAAGTTCTACCGCGTGTTTCTACAAAACAGTAGAAATTATTAAAAGTATCCCGACGAGTTGCCCTTCCTTTCAATAAAACGATAGCAAATATATCCTCTTTAGTACTGAATCATTGAAAACTATGCGAATGAAAATTAATCAGAGCTGTGTCATTCTAATCAATTTATTCGTCTGACTGGAGTGAGACTGTCACAGTCAAATACGTCCTGTAGGAGTGTTGTAAAAGAATTGCAGACATACAGTATTTTTCGCTCGACGAGACACTGTTTTACGGGATAGCTGAAGGTCTTTAATCGGGACAGATTTCCTTTTACTTTCTCGCCTTTACTTCGTAAGAAGTTTAAGTATTGTAATCGTGGGCTGGGAAACCGCCGAAGTTTCCTCAGAAAAACTATTTCCGGGCTCTGGTAACTAAAAAAGTGGATAACTCTTGTTCTTATATAATAGTAAATTACTTCCTCTAACAAGTTGTGTAGTCAGAATTCTGAACGGTTTATTTCAAAAACAAAAAACCGTTGTTATTTTTATTTCTATTTTGACTTCTTAGTGCAGTCACATTCTCTGTAAGTGAATGCATTGTTCGCGGCTGATATACAATAATTCAAGCGATTGTGGTTTTTGGAACAAACCTTCCAAAAACTTGACTCACTTTTGTAATATATAGTCACAGTCGGATTATTGTTTGACGAAACTGAAAAGTTACTTTTCACTGACTTTTTTTTTTGAAAGATACCATTCCCATGTTACGTGGGACCTTAGTACCGATAAATCTATTGACATACGTGTGTCTGTGTTTCTGCCTGTTTGTCGTCAAATGCTAGCGTCTAAACTTTTCAGTTGGTTTTCTTCAAAACTGATATTCCCCGATCAATTTAAAAGAACCCAAGGCCCTAGAGTTAGAAACGGATATTTTTGAGGGATTTTTGAGGGTACTTTATATGAAACCTCAACATTTTCAAAATGTCCTCATTCAATTATTATTCAGAGAAGAATACTTAATGATTACACAGTCCGTCCCACAGAAAAGGTGACTGATTTTATATTCGCGGAACCAATCGCGCAATTTTTGATCTGATGCAGGAATTAAGTAGTGTTGTGTTTCGACTATCTTCCGTTTTAAAAGGAACAGCGCTGGCATCACAGACTGCTCGCAGTAAAGAAAACTGCAACAGTATGTTTTGAACCTCGGTTGTGAAAAGAGTAATGGAGCAACGTGCGAACATTAAGTTTTGTTTCAAATTGGGTAAAAGTGCCACAGAAACTTTTGAAATGATACAACGTGTTTATGGTAGTGAAGCAATGAGTCGTAAAAACGTTTTTAAGTGGTATGCAAGATTTCGTGATGGAAGAGAGAGCATTGAAGGCGATCCACGTCAAGGAGCATCAGCGACAGTTCGAGTCGAAGAAAATGCCCAAAAAGTGGCTGAAATTCTTCGAGATGATCGTTGTGCATCTACCAGGTTAATCGAGGAGCTTACTGGAATTCCTAAAACAACTGTGCATCTCATATTGACTGAAAATCTGGACAAAAAGACGATCTGTTGTCACTTTGTGCCCCATTCACTCACGGACGATCAAAAGCATTGCAGAGTGGAACACTGCAGAGACATGAAACGATCGGCCGATGAGGACGCAGACTTCCTGTCATGCATCGTAACCGGTGATGAAACTTTGTGTTTTCAATACGAGCCACTTACAAAGCGCCAGAGCTCGGAATGGAAAGGTCCAGAATCTCCGAAACCGAAAAAAAGTGCGAATGCAGAAAAGTCGTGTCAAGACACTGCTCACAGTTTTCTTTGATTCCAAAGGAATTATCCATAAAGAATTTGCTCCAGAAGGTCAAATGGTGAACGCACATTACTACTTGAGTGTTCTAACTCGTTTATGGTCGAGGATTGTTCGGGTGAGGCCTGAATACCGCAACCAAGGAACTTGGTGTTTGTTGCATTACAATGCTCCAGCGCACAAAAGCAAGATCGTTCGCCAATTCTTGTCTGAAAACGGTATTGTTGCGCTTGACCATCCTCCTTATTCGCCGGATTTAGCTCCGTGCGACGTCTGGCTATTTCCCAAACTGAAAATGGCCATGAAAGGACGGCGTTTCGACACGATTTCCGATATTCAGAAGGCTACGACAACGATCCTGCAGGCAATTACAATTGTTGACTATCAGAATTGTTTTGAAAACTTTTTCCACCGCTTGCAGTTGTGTATTGACTCACAAGGAGACTATTTTGAATAAAAAAGCATGTACACTACGAACAACCAACTTCTTGTATTTTATTTCACATCAGTCACCTTTTCTGTGGGACGGACTGTGTACTAACAAAAAATGGGAAGAGGCATTGTTAGAAGTAACTATTTTTTGAAATTCATTTCGCGAGTGAAGAGAAGAAACAATTTTTTGAATTGACATGTAACACACACATGAAACAACAACATAGAATTCAACACGAAGTGACATTTCTTCTCAGGACTGTACATCGTGGATATAGCGGAAAAGACACAGACAGATAAACGTGAAAGTTGGATGATTGGTATTGACGCGAAGAATCTCTTTTCTCTTAAAAAAATATCCGATGCGATATTTGGTAGAAGAGAATCGTGCTTTCTTTTCCATTTTTTTCCTTTTGACGAAGAACATCAAAAGACGGAAGAGATAACTTTCCATCGTAGTTTGACTTGCTATTGCATCGTAGTCTCTGCTATTGCGCCTCGCAACTTTCCTTGAGCCATCTGCTTTCTCTCTTTTGGATTTACACGCAGAACGCCGTGGCAATTTCGTGGGAATGTCCCCTCTTTTGAGTCTCGATCGTCCCAAAGTACACTGTAGCTCCTTTTGTGACGTTTCATCATAGCACAAGGACTTGCAGAGAATTTCCCTTATTAAAGTGAAGTACACCCACCTTCAAAGAAACGAGATCGAATAAACAAGGTAAAACAATTAAGCGCAGTAAAATCAGATCGGCCATTATTTTTGTCTGCAAATCAGCCCAAAAATACTCATATTTTCAAAACATTGAACATGACTTTATTTGAAAATATATTATTTATAAACACATTCTCCGCATCATCACAAAGATAAACAGTTTTAAATGGTGTTGCTTGCACTCCACAGTTGCATGATATCTTAAACTAGACAATAATGTAATTTTATGAATGATTCCTCAATAACTCAGCTATTTAAGAATTAGTAGCCTCTGATATGAAGGAACGATGAAAGCCATTATACCGTCTGCAGACCGTCAACTTTATGTACTCGTACATACATTGAGAATACGAATTGTAGGATTAACCTTTTCGCTGCTACGAGCCCCTCCCAGCGCGTAGTCGCCCTTTGCTGACGCCCCGCAGCGGTCGGCGACCACTCTGTGCGGCGCGTTTTCCTAGTTCCGAAGGGGCGCGCTGGCGTCGGGTGGCGCCACAACACAAACGCGCATACTTCCTATCCTTCTTTTTGATATGCACCTTCGGCTTATGCTGGCGAAGTTAGAAATATACATTTTGGGTTTAGTTTTTATTTTAAAATACTTGTATGCTCTTGAAATAAATGATAATTTTTTTTCGCGAAATTCATTTCAAAACATGGTGTAACACGAGGACCTCATAAACAATTTTTGAAATTACTGGGAATTTATAAATTAATTTTCTCTGTTACACTCCAAAACCAAGCGTAACACTCAGGCCTACAGTACATTCCTCAAAAACGCATCGTAACTCACGGCGAATAATACAATCGAGGTTCATTCCCCTTTCACAGTCACACCGAAATAAGAGTTTGATTACAAAGCTGCTTCGTTTTCAAGAGATATACTGAAAAACAACTGACCGTTGAACAAAATTGGGCTTTCATCGACGCACAACTTCCCGAACGGGGAACATGAGCTTGCAATGCTCCGACCGATGGCATTTTCATCTATTTTGAAAAGGCAAATGCCGCCATGTCCTACATTGTTGTCACTGAAATGAAGCTTTCTCAGTGAAAACAAAAACCTATCACGAGACATTATTGCCCCTAAAATATGCGTTAAATATTCGTTTAGTGAATTTTTAAAAAATTATATGCTTTAGTAAACACACTTTAAGAAAACATGCTTTTCATCAGACGTATCACTCCATTTAGCAAGTCGCGACTAATATGTTTCAGTGATTCGCAGTGCGTTTTGGTAGAATTTCAATTAATTAACAATGAATGGTATTAACTGCTCCGTAAAAAAACAAGAAATACAAAATTGAACTTCCTTCATCAAGTTTGTCCACAATACACAATTGTCCACAATATTAGTCAATATTCGTATAGTTATGCATATAAACAATAACAAACTTTCAGCAAGAAATCTTAATACAAAGTAAGGGTGGTACTTTATACCCGAAAACGCTAGAGAAAGTTTAATTATGGTAATTAGGAAAGGGCCTCCTTCAAGCTGTGAGCCAACCCCTCACGGGTGGTGAGGACCGCCGCACGACAGTCTATCAGTTTACAAACATTTCCACTTCAGCACTCTCTAGGAGGGTTCAAACAAAACTTCAAACCTTTACAAAACAAACATCACATGTCGGAGTGGCGGGGAGTCACGCGTCGCATCGCGGCATTATTACTTTTAAACTAGCGAAGTGAACCATACAAGTGCTTCTGATCAACAGTTCATCAAAACAATTACTGTGAATAAAGTGCTAATCAGTGTAGTGAATGGCATGTAGCTACGACCCTCCAACAAGCAAAGTCGTAAGTGCTTCATTGCTTGTTCTTAACAGCAGTCAGAACCAGCCAGGAACAATGGAAAATTCCATCCCAGATAATCCCAATAATTTCAACGAACGCGAGATGGAGGTGACGATGGAGAACATCACCCACCAAAGTACCACACCCAGCGCTGACGGCCAGAAACCGATTCAACTCAGCCAACCTTCAACCTTTCAGCAACCAGAAAAGACTCCACAGGTTCTAGAGAAAGGTCAGTGTCAATCAATGATATACAGCGTGAAACCAAAAAATTTAGTAGCAATAACGATAGTTACAAACAAATACAAAATCTTACCCTCTGCTAATTAATGTGCCGGTAAAAAATAGGTTCGGACCTCTAAGTGAACTTGATAAAAACAACTGAACGTAGATTCTCGCATATTTACGAACTCTCCAGTGAACAAAGTGAAACCCCTAGTAAAATACCACCAATCATAGTAGCAGACATTATCAATTATAATGCATTCATTAAACTTAAAATTAAAGTTGCCACAAATTTCATTGCAGATCAAAAAACAATAAAATTAAAAAAAGTGCAAACTCACCTACGGATTTCCGAATTTTAATCAGGTATCTAATCCGCACCCTTCGAAGATTTCTTTCCTTCAAAGACCCGCTGAATAAAAATTTCTCTGTAGTGTTCAAGAATGTCGACCAATCCATTACTGATCAAGAAATATATCAAGACTTAAAACAACGCTTTCCATCACTGATAAAAATCAACAGACTTCACAAAGAAAATAAGCTTATCCCAGTACTTGAAGCTGTATTTACAGGACAAGACGCCATAGACAATATTTTAGACATTAAACAAATTTGTAACCACAGAGTAAACGCGGAAGCAAGGGAAAAACCTCGAAGACCCTTACAATGTCAGCGGTGCCTTTATTATGTCCATACAAAGAATAATTGCAACCACTCAATTAGCTGCGCGGGTAATCACTACTCGGTAACTTGCCCTAATCGTGATCAGGTACCAAAATGTCGTAACTGCCAAGGTAGTCACCAGGCCGATAATCTAGGCTCCAGTTGACCTTACCTAAAACAATACGTTTAAAATAGAAAAACTGTCTACCGAAACAACCCCCAAACCAGAAACCCAACCTTTTCCAACACACCCATTCCACCTCAAACAAATTCCCATTTCCCTCTTCTTCCCCAAACACCAATTCTCAACAACTTCACTCATATTAGTAGTATCACATCCCAGCCCCGCCCAAATCCTATCAACAATTCAAATGCAACCAACCTCCCCCAAGAACCATACCACAACTATCCCATTATAAATACAATAATTAATGCAATCACTTCCTATATAATCAATGCCATAAACACACTTATACCCACCATAGTCAATTCAATTCACAATTCATTCGCCGCCAATATTAACGGAAATAATGGCAATACAACACCTTAAAGGTTTTACTCTCGTCAATTGGAATGGTAACTGACTAACAAATAAGCAAACAGAACTAACACACTTCTTAAATTCACACCGTGTAGATATAATTTGCATAACAGAAACCCACTTAAAGGGGGAAAAAATAAAATTTATATACCAAACTATTCAATCTACAAAGCCGATCGAAATCTTGACAAAGGAGGAGGAGTGCTAATCGCCATCAATAATAATATTCAACATTACCCAATAATACTACCATGTACTGGTAATGTAGAAACAGTTGCCATTATCTTCGAAATGAAAAATACCAAATGGACTATAATTGCAGCATACAACCCACCAAGTCATAAATTAGATCTCAATAACATTAACAAATTATTTCAATTAAATAATACCATACTTTTAGGGGACCTCAATGCCAAGAATACCAACTAGGGATGTTTGAACACCAACGCTAATGGGAAAAATATTAGCCCATATAGTAAATCGCACAATCTCAAAATAATTTTACCTCCGGGCCCCATATACTACCCCCATGATCGTTTAAGAAATCCCGATATCCTCGATATCGGAATAACTAACACTAAAATAAAACTACACACTACTCCATTATTCGAACTCGACTCGGACCACATTCCAGTCTTGATAACTATACAACAAATACCCCAACCGCACGCCCGAGTACCGAACCCTACTATGGTAAACGTTGACTGGAAAAAATTTCACAAGATAACCAGCTCAACAACACCTAAATTAAACATTCTCACCAACCCCCTAGAAATAGAGCAGTGAATCAACCAACTGACCACCATAATACATACCACAATTAAAAAGACCGAATTAAAACCAAAAAGTACTCACAACGATACAACATAAACTTCCCCCAGAAATAGTGAAACTGATACAAATAAAAAACAAAACCCGCAGACTGTGATCAAAACTAAGAACCTCAGGACTAAAACTAGAACAACATATTAATAAACATTGTACGTAAGTCAATCAAATACTTCAACTTGTATGTGACGTGACAAAACGTAAGTCAATCAACAATTTGAATCATTACTTCAGTCACTGAACAGTAATAACAAATCCATATGGCAAATCACTAACAAAATATTAAGAAAAAAGAATAACATCCCCCCACTAGACACTTCAACAGGAAGTGTATACGCATGTAGAGAAAGCTGAAGAGTTAGCAAATTACTTCGCATCCACATTCACTCTAAATAATATTAAACAGCACCCTAGTCATATCACAATCAGCAAAACAGAAAATGAACAGACATACGGACCACATCATAAAATGCACCTCAAATCACCTAAAGAAATAAATAAAATCATCAAATCACTACCAGTCAAAAAAGCCCCTGGACACGATAAAATTAACAATTTAATATTAAAAAACCTTCCCCAAACCCGTTGCATGTATAACCAATATATTAAACTCATGCCTCAGGCTAGGTTACTTTCCGCATGTATGGAAACATGCAATCATTCTTCTGGTGCAAAAACCAAACAAGAATGCATCTCTAACCAATAGTTGCCGCCCAATCAGTTTGCTTCCCACGCTATCTAAACTACTAGAAAAAAAAGATTGAAACGATTTAAAGCACACCTCCATAACACAAAGGCCATACTTATGTAACAAATGGGATTCACCGAAAAAGTGTCCACGCGTCACCAACTTCTCAGAATCACTGAAAACATCCATACGGCATTTCAAAACCCCTATCACACAATAACAATCTTTCTCGACATTTCTCATGCCTTTCATAGAACATGGCACCAAGCTTTAAACTATAAAATAAGAAAAATAGGCACACCACATTATCTTACTCAAATCCTTTCAAATCATTTCCAGCTTCCTCAACAATAGAAAGTTTGCCGTTACAGTCGATAACCATCATTCTAATCCATAAGTAGTCAAGGCAAGCCTTCCCCAAGGTTCCCCGTTATCTCCCGCTCTTTATAACTTGTACGTAGCCGACCTACCAAAACATAGCAATATAAAAACTGCCCAATTTGCAGATGACACAGCTATACATTCTTCAGGTCCCTGCATAAACACAATAAAAATCAATCTGCAGTTATACCTATACCAAATCGACAGCTGGGCAACCAAAAACAAAATTAAAATCAACCCGTCCAAAACTGCAGCCAAAATATTTTCTGTAAGGCCTTACATCCCCCCACCTCCCTTACAATTGAACCAAGAATCCGTACAATGGCACCCTCATAACAAACCCATAAAATACCTAGGCCTTTTCTCAGATACCCGACTCAGTAGGAAAAATCTCATCGACAAGAAAGTTATACAAGCAAAAATTAAATTACACCAACTAAAACCAATAATAAATAGATCTGCTAAATTACCGTACAATACCGCCTTATTGATTTACAAAACTATCAATCTACCACTACTTTTATATGCGCAGCCTAATCGAATACCAAAAAACTCCAAATAGTCCAAAATCAGTTCCTTCGCACCATCACGAATGCACCATGGTTCATCTCCAATTGACAACTTCATAAAGAATTCCAGTTAGAATCGATAACAATCCACATTAATTTTTTATGCACCCACTTCTTCCACAACATTCCAAATATACCCAATCTAACCCCTCTAAGACTGCCAAAACCCAATCCACAGAACCCGCATCAAAAACAAATTTCCGTTCCATACCTTCCTCAATAAATTTTCAGATCTCGACATAATGTTGAGTTATCGTATAAAGATACCTCTACCACTCTTGTAGTAGTGTAAGTTGTATTTTGAGATTAGTAGTAAGTTTATTGTAAATTAATTATAAGTAGATTTAAACAATCTTAACAAATGTAGTGTTTTAACACTGATATTTGTATAATTCAATCCAAAAGAAAATAAATACAAAAATCAATAAAAAAAATCACCACATGTCATTCAAGACCTCAGCCATTCACAAGAAAGCTAAAGACAACCGCGCAAAGTACAAAACGTTTAAAAGCGGCATTTTCACAGCAAAAGCTACACTGGGTGGACGCCTAAAGGCGGCATTGGCACACGGGGCAAGAAAAATCCGGACGCCTATAGGTATCGTTAGAAGCGAAAGGGTTAAGTAAACTAAAAGTGCGAGAATCAAACATAGAATTAAGAATGCATTCGAACCGAAGGACATCGCTTTCAGCATCTTCTAATCTTCTATACGGTAAGATAAGCGCAGCAATAGTTCCCGTGTGTCAGCACGGGAGTTGAGTCTTCGTTTCGTCCGGCGACCGAGCCCTCGCCTCCCCAGGCCACGCGAACCGAATCTTCGGCGAACGATAAAATAAACACCCGGTGTACAGTATATTACTCATATGTTCCTGCGGTATTCATGAAGATAGTGTTAAAATAATTTGTTGTAGTGTTATAACGAGAGTATTTTATTTGTTGTTCTCGGGCAGTGGGCATGCTAGTTTTTGGAGTACCATCTTTTCTGATTTTCTTCAGAAGCAGTTTTGCTACTGTAGCCACTAGTTAAATATTATTTTGCTGAGCAGCATACTCCATCAACGGCAGAAGTAACTCAGAGCCAGTATTACTAATGTCTCTTCAGCGACTGCCCGAGAGGTCGTGGGTTCGAGACCCGACGGTGGCGGATCTCCGACACTAGCTGTGTAGTTACACTAGCTGTGTAGTTAGTAGCTGTGAATTTAGTCACTGTCTGTACGTGAATTTGAGCGACCGGCTGCGCTGATCGGTAGTTTTCCGTGGTTTCTCCGATCAATACCAGGCGAATGCCGGAGTAGTACCATAACAAACGGTCCACAGACCTCGCGCGATCTTTCTTTCCTCTTCCTTATTCCTTCCTCTTCCTTATTCCTTCCTCTTCCTTATTCCTTCCTCTTCCTTATTCCTTCCTCTTCCTTATTCCTTCCTCTTCCTTATTCCTTCCTCTTCCTTATTCCTTCCTCTTCCTTATTCCTTCCTCTTCCTTATTCCTTCCTCTTCCTTATTCCTTCCTCTTCCTTATTCCTTCCTCTTCCTTATTCCTTCCTCTTCCTTATTCCTTCCTCTTCCTTATGCCTTCCTCTCGCCTTACACATAAACACACATACACACAATACATGCACTACACTATCACGTATGTCGGAAAACAAATCGGGAGCATAGAGCTTGCCTAGACTGTTCTGAAGTCTGGAACTATCTGGAAGAGCAAGCCGACCTGTAGCTCGGCGCAGGGTATCGTCAATCAGCGGGGAAGAAAGATTCCCACCTCCCGGGATAATCCATTCACACAGGACTTATTGCCAGGTGACCTACCCGTGAATATCAATCAGCCAACATTGCCGACGTACAGTGAAGACTCGAGTGAATATGAGTTCTGTGAATATGAAATTTCACTCGTCTTAAAGGACTATTGCAATTTCGTCGAAACAGTTGTGAAATTGGAAAAATTCTACTATTTTTTCCATATTTTTTTATTAATTGTGAATGAGTAACTCTTCCTTTGTTCGCTGCTCGCCATTACATTTTTCCAACACTGTCTGCATGCCTCCCATACCAAAGAATAGGTAATTACCTTCATATTTTCTGTCAACTTATTCCAACTTTTTTTGGAACAGATAATTCGCTCTTTCCACTATAGTATTTGTGTATGGTTGTTGACAATAAATTACTGAGGACGTTGTATAATACTATCGGATGCAAAGCCATTTTTCATGTTACTCGTACATCGTCATAAGTACACAAAAATAAACCTCCGTGTCATTTGCTGCCAATAAGTACCAGAAAAAACAATGCGTCAGAGGCGGTGTCAAAAACTGTCGTTATGAGGGACATTTTTTGGATTTTCATCCATTAATTATATCCATTGCTAGTGTTATAAATGCTGTCCAGTTTGAGCGCTAATTCAGTTTCTTCTCGATTGATACTCGAGCTGTGACACCTTTACAATGACTCTTCGTGTTGCATTGTTTTTAGCTGTCTTGGTAAGTTAAACATTATTTCATCAGTTTTGCGGTTGTCTTTGCTACTCTTCGGAATTACTTCGATTGATTCATCTCTTACCTCTCATGTGGTACCATGCTATACACTAGATGACCTCAGCCGTCTTCACAGATTTAATTTCTTTCAATTACCTTAAATATCGATTTGGCCTTTCATGTATTTTAAACTTAGAGGTTTCTAATAAAGTAAAACGTATTTTTATTCTGTGACTCCTTCATAAATGTATTTGCAATATTAATCTTCTGTGATGGTCACACTATATATTTTGAAATCAGACCCTGAATAAAGTATTAAGCCTAAGAAGGAGAAATATAAAATCAGATATGTAGTTTATATTTCGTGTTGTTTTGCTTCTCTTGGTTTACTTGCATGATTTTGGGGCAAAATTAAGAGGTTTATATCAATCAGGTAAACTACATTTCATCAGTTTCATTTTTGACGACTCCAATAATTCGACAGCAGTCCCGAGCACGTGACATTACATGTCTCTGCTTATTAATCATGACAACAAATTTCAGTTTATGGAATAATTATGCTTTTAATATTAATATATTGTTTTCCTTTCAATGTAACTACCGCTTTCAATGACGGAAGGGTAGGAGACGTGCCACAGCTGCGATCAAAATTTTAGCGCATGCGCAGTTGATGTGTTTTTTCTAAATGGTTCGGCTTTGAAATATCTTCTCAACAACGTTTAATTAGCATCGCTATTGTACATGTTTAAATGCTGTCGGCGGTATCTGATACCCCTTGTGAATTGAAATATTTTTTTGTGATATTAATCCAAACGGGTCATAATCTTTCAAATTTACAGTGATTTTAACAATGGTTATGATAAATCAAAATACGAAATTACTTAATAATATTTTTAACCTTCCTCGCTTCATTTCAGTATTACTATAGTGAAGGCTGCTTACATGTGGAAAGAAGCGTTTCACAGACTTTGCGACCCGCAAAATATCACGACTCATTCCATCTGTTATGAACACAACTCTTTTGCGAGAATATTTAAATGTATAAGATGCGTTAGCAAATTGAAAATGTGCTGTTTTAGGGTCATCAACATCGTGGTCATCGTATACCGTTTATGTATTCAGCCTAGTGTGAGCCTGTAAATAATTTAGAACAGAAGTTTTCACTATCAGATGTAGAAAAGAAGGAATGAGGCTTTAGACCCATTATGTTCAATAATTTATAGCAGAAAGTATCATACAATTGTACTGTTTTATTCAAGACATTAATTCACTTTCGAACATGCGGTACTAACACGCATGTTAGTTTCTCGCATTATTGGGAACTTTTGCAATTTTCGAAAATGCAGAAAACAAAAACGAGACAGGTACCGTTTCATATAGTGTCCTTTACTTTAATCAAAAAAAATCAGAAACAATTTCGATCGAATTTTGACAGCACTTTTTAAAAAAATTAATTTTAAGGATTTGAAGAACAATTATGCATAACTACCTTTTTTCAAAAATTTGTACATGATCTTATTTTAAGATCTATTGTTTTAGAACATATTTCATCAAACAAAAAAATCATCATCAAAATTGCAGTTGAACATAGTTGGCTAGGAGGAATGAGATGTTTGTCATAAATCGAAACCGTTCTCAATGTGATTGTCCTGAAACACTAGGTTGAGTACGAGCAACATTGAACGTTTCAATTCCTTTGGCAAATTTGTCCAAAGATCTGTTGCTTGAAAACGGAAATTATAATTCGGGAACAAGGATAATAACAATTTAAAAATAAATACAATTTGTCTTCTTAAAAGTATCAGAATTGGATGTCAGAAAATCTTTTAATCAGTATGCACAAAACACGTCTCCATACGGCGTCACGTCGCACACTTCAATGAATTTTATACAGAGTAACTCAGTCCTCATTGCTCATACGGCGGAATCTTATCCAATATGTAAAGTACAGACAGAATTTGTCAAAATTGGATACTCTTCTTCGTTTAGTTTTGTAAATACGTAAAAACGTTAAACTTTGGATTATGCGCTTGCGCTGGTGTAACACGAGCTACGGCAGGTGAGCGTGCGGCGTCACCTCGTGTTAGGGCTTGCTCCTTCTGGAAAACTGAATTGCTAATACTATCCCAGAGCCCCCGAGGTGAGCACGAGGCAAATATCGCGTGAGGTCAACGCATCATAGTCTCTTGTGTGGCGAACAATTCATACGGAGAGATTACGACTTTTCCATTGAAAGCGTGGAGGTAGAAATGAAAGTATAACCCGGAAAAGTTGTGCGCGTCACGAAGGCCATGCAGCGCAGATGCCAATCTTGCGTTACAAGAGGCTATTTTGAACACTTGTAGAGCCCCTGCTGCGCGAGTTGACAATGCGAAATTTTGGCTCTACCCGCAAATATGATAGGCTTTCTTAAATAACACTTAAATAATCACTCTTTCATATTCGTTAGATAAATAGTCAATAATAGCAATAAGAACAATATATAATGTAATATTTGGGATACGTTTTTTACAAAATATGACCAATGGCAAAAAAAGTTTTATCCAAATTTTGAATAGGGTTCACACATTCCTATTCTACTCATGAATAATTTAGTGTACTTTATCGGCGGGTCCTGTTTGAGCAACGAGAGCTGAATCACTCTATATAGTAAAATGAATAGTACGTATATCTTCCCATATGGCGCCTTCAACTTATCAATCTTCATTCTAATGCAATTCTCATTGGCTAGAAAGTTGGTTTGGAGATGGTATAAATGCAATATGTATAATTCTTCTACTTTTTCTTTGACAAATATGAAAGCTTTTGGAATAATTTATTGATCTGTTTTATTTTGTAGATGGTGTGCACCTTATTTAATGTAGAAGGATCAAGAATTCATGTGAGTAAATTTATCGATAAGTGCCGAACCAGTAAAAAATAAATAGAATGTTCAAAAATATCTTATCTTAAAGATTTCCGTGTAAGGAACGCTTCTTTACGGCCTTTTACCTCAAAAGTTTAGTTTTTAAGGCCCTAAAAAGCTTCGTTTAGGAGTTATTTAACGATATATTTGACGGAGTGTAACGGGTTGCATTTGATATGATTATTTGGATGTGTTTTGTTTTAAACACATCCGTCATATTTATAAAGTCAAAGTGCAATTCGTCACGTCTCTGTAAAATTCTCTTTCTTTAGAGACCTCATTTATAAAGATCGATTGCGTATTCGAGCCGCAGAAGGTATGTATACTACTGAAATAATATAGGAGACGATATTAATAATCCCTTTAGACTGAAAATACTGAAAACTATGTCTCCTTTGCCGAGAAGAAGCGAAAATATGAGGCCTTGGCTATTGAATTGAGTAACATGTGGAGGTTATTGTCTATGTAGTCCCTGTGGTCATCTCTGCAAACGGACTGATCTCTGAAGAACAAACTTCATCGTCTGCAAGGCTTAGCACATTCAGACAATGCAAAAGGCTGTTCTCCTGAGTACTGCACGTCGAATCCTGACCGTCCTAGTTTGTAAGCGAAGCAGGCGTCTTGTTTCTGCAATAGTCCCGGTGTCTTCAATAATAATAATAATAATAATAATAATAATAATAATAATAATAATAATAATAATAATAATAATAATAATAATAATAATAATAATAATAATAATAATAAGCGGCTTAGGGCCTAGCGCGCTGACTTCACAGTCAGAAGGCCCGGGTTCGATCCCCGGGCCGGCCATCCTGACCGGGAATTTTCGTGGTTTTCCGACAGCCATAAAGGCGAATAGTAAGATGGCAGAAAAAGAATTATTATCCTATCACCTAATAATTCATAATCCAAAGCTTAATAGCTTATAACCTTGTCTTACCTAGGGGTAAAATCGAAAAGCTGATCCCCAGTATAATTTCTCTCCGGGATATAATATGACTGGACCTCGGAAGAGTACGAGTAGCGTGGTTATAAATGGTCGATACGCATATAACAACAACAACAACAACTACAATAATAATAATAATAATAATAATAATAATAATAATAATAATAATAATAATAATAATAATAATAGACGGCCCCGTTACGCAGACTGTTGCGGCAGCCGTCGTCTGCGCCGAGGAAGCTGCATGTTCGATTCCTGCGTGGACATGGTCGTGTTTCTGATTGTCCCTTCACCCCTCATCTTCATATCATCGCATAATCCACACTTCAAGGTGTACCAACCTTGTCTTACTAAGGGATACAGCTGAAAGCTGATCCTGGAAAAATTACGCACGTTAATCGTGTAGAGTGGTCATAAATGGTTGATACGCGTATGATGATAATAATGATAATAATGATAATAATGGTAATAATGATAATAATGATAATAATGATAATAATGATAATAATGATAATAATGATAATAATGATAATAATGATAATAATGATAATAATGATAATAATGATAATAATGATAATAATGATAATAATGATAACAATGATAATAATGGTATTTGCAGGTGAAGCGTTCCCCACAAGCGCCTGGAGGCGCGGACGGGGCTGACGGAGCGGCCGGGGCGGCCGCCGGAGCGGCAATGGGCTTCGACGCGGGAGCCGGCGCCGACGCGGGAGCCGGCGCCGACGCCGGCGCCGACGCCGACGCCGACGCTGGCGCCGGTGGCTCCGATGCGGGCGACGCCGGTGTCACTTCGTGAATGCACTAGGAGTTTCCAGCGTGACGCAGCAGTTAGTTTAGCGTTCAAATAATTATTTGGAATTGCCCTATCTGGTCCAAGAAACTACATTTCTACTTCCACTTGTACTACTAAGCAGTATAGTTGTAATATTGAGAGAGAAATACACAATTTATTCGACAGAAAAACTAGTTTTGTGGATCTCTGGTTCCGGGAAAGATTTTTTTTGTTCCTGTGTGTTATATTACGTCCACTAATAGAATGTGTAATCAGAATCCACGTTTTGTGATCCCTTGATATGCAATAAGTAGTATTATTTGTTGAAATTATTTTTTTTTCGATCTGCCGTACATTCTTGTCGCCGCGATAGGAGCACATTATTCTTCATGGAATTAATTCTCACATAACAGTGACGTGACGAAATGTTATCAATACCAGCGACATTATAGAAACTTTCTAATAATATTATAGAAACTAGATAACTCTTACAATTACATTATACAAAAGAAGGAACTGTAGAAAATTGCAACAGAAAAGTGCAACATTTGCACTATACGAGGAATTAAAACACTCCCAAATATTGTTTTATGTCGTTCAGTACTTATTTTTTACGAGTAATTAAGTGGGAGAGGTTGATACATTCTGTTTTATTTTCTGTGAACATATATCTAAACAAGATTTTGAAAATAATATTGAAATATTTCATATTTATTAACCGCGCAACTATTCTTAAACAATGGCTTGAAGAAATACGGGGAGAGTGGTGCTATAATATATAATATCAGACACTACAGTTTTTGAAGAAATGACAACCAATTGAAAATTAAAGCAACCTGATGTTGTCGCGGTCGCTTTGGATTGGCAATAGCATTGATGCCAATTGATCCAAAATTACTGTGAGGATACATTAGAACCTTGCTTCCTTTTTCTAACTTGCGTGACTTGGTAACTTTCTCGCAGTTTTGCTTTCGCCTCTATTATATGTTCTCCTGACGTTCTGCAGAGTTCCACGTATCTCCCACAAAGTACTTGCACCTGCCTCAGTCACTATAGTAGATTTTTTCGGAGAATAAACATGAACTTTCTCGTTTGCGATTTCATTGCGAAACGAATATTTTGTTTGGAATTAGTGCTCACTGCGAGCTATTGCCTTTCAACTGGTTAGTGTTCCAAAATGATCGACAATATGATTATTCATCGGTCAAGAAAAGTTGCGCGAATAATATCAAGAGCTGAATATATAGTATTCAGTAGTATATAGTATTAGTATTATTAGTTATATAGGATTCAGTTGTTTTCGTAATAGCTGGAGATCCTACAATCGGCCTTCATTTTAAAATGCAATACATCCCCTATAATTACGTATAATCACAGACATTTCTTTGTAAAGGAACACATTTCAAACGATGGTGGGTGTTTCAAACATTGCTTTTATATAGACTCCCTTGTCTTAAGTATTTAAAAACAGTTAACTCGCCATCTTTAACCTAGGATTACTAATTTTATCCTAACGCTCACATATGTTTGTTCAGGGTAGGCCAAGACCTTCTTGAAATAGGGCTTGACGTAATGAAAAACTGCATATAAACGTTCGTTTTATTAATTATAAAATGTATATTTGGTAATCAGAAAGCTCAAATGCCTTTTTAATTAAAATCTATATGGTTTTAAACAAATCGTAAATTTTCCTTACGATGAAGGCATGGTTATGACACTATTGTGTTTCTAGAGATTTTAATCGTTACGCTTTTTTGCCTATGATACGAAAGTGCTTTTATGAGGTTATTAGTCAAAATTTGATGACCACTAATACACAATATAAATTGTGTATTGTATAAATTGTGCATGATGTAAACTAATATTTTTTAAGTAAAAGGCTGTACCCGCAATAGTGCTATGCTCTGATATATACTCTCTGGTGCTATGATTGAGCAGCGTGTAATGCACTGAGTCATACAATGTGAAAATTCAATCACTGTTTCAATATGAAAATGATGGTATTAGCGTATAATAATAATAATTGGTATTACCGAAATAATTTAAACAGCACCAACTCGTGAATAAAATACATTATCATCAATACACACTAACTAACAAACTGTTTTCTTTGTTTCAGGGTTCAAGCACATGAGTGGTGTTTATCAACAATATATACCGGAAAGAATCTGTTATGTACAATAAATAAATAAACAATTCACAGAAAATATATTTTGTGTGAAGTATTCGTTATCTTTTTCCTAGTGCATCATCCTAACATTCAAAGTGTGAATCTTGTCAAAACACAGTTAGCGTTTAAAACATATTTTAAAACACATGACTTGACTCTAAAACTTAGTTAAAGGAAATACATAATGTGTCTTCATGAAGAAGCAGCTATTTTAAATACGTTAGATGATTAACAGATCGAGAAATTAAAATTTCATTTACAGCTTTTAGAAAACCTACTATCCAGAGAATGTACACAAATACACAATAAGCCATAGATATCTCAATGTTTGAATTCGTAAAAACATTTGTAAAAATTTTGAAGGATACAGAGATGAACCGGAAAATAATACGATAATTTAACACGAAAAAGATAAAAAAGACCTAAATACAGTTTGACAGAAGTGTGGTTTTAATTATTATTAAAAACATTAAGTGTATTGAGATGAAACATGAGAACGTAGGCTTCCGTGGCCGGAGTCAGTAACTGTTTGGCTGTCCAGGAGACGCTGCGTCTTAGGCACAGGTGCCAACGTGTCGGCCACCATTATGCAATCTTCCTCATGGCGAAAATGGAGGAAGGTAGCAGAATATCGCCCGAAACGTTGGCGCATGTGCCTAGGACGCGGCGTCTCTCCCGGAGAGCCAAGTAGTTAGAGATGAACTATCTCTTCTTAAGGACAAAATGAATTAAATTTTGAATAAATAAGAAGAGAACTACTAATTAAATACGATTTTCTACAAAATAATGTAAGAAAAGAAGTACGAAGGATGGAGCAAATAGGAAAGCGTGGTAAGTCGGCAAAAGAACGATGATGTCGAAAACATTTTGAATTTTAGAAATTTGCAAAAAAATAGTTTTCAACGAAAATGTTACCTATATCATTCTCGTACACGTCCTTCACACTATTCTACAACAAAATTTAATCAAAAATGATAGAGCCATTTTTTTGATAATTTGATAAGTACCTCCCTCCCAAAAAAATTAAAATATCGGTTTCAAATTCAAGAAGCCGCGATAACAGCCACGTCAATTGGAAAATATCAATTTTGGAGAAAATCGGTTGATTTCGCGGCCCCTTGAATTTGAAACCGATATTTTTGTTTTTAAGGATGGACTTTATATGAAACGTGTGGATCAGTTTCAAAACTTTCAACAACAAAAATTACACCAATTTTTTTATTATACTTTGTTGTGAGATAGCGAAAAGGACGCCTTAGAGATTAGTGCAAGTCTCATTTTCCTTAAAATCCCAGATATTTCGAAAATTGCAAAAATTCAAAATTTTCTTGGCGCCTTCCTGAAACTAAAATTATGAACACACTTTTTGTTCTTAATGTGATAATTAGAAACAGATCTTTAAATAAGGTCATCTTCAATTTTTCGAAAATATAAGTAAAACGTAGGCGCTCTTAAAACCATTTCAAACCATTATTGCCTCAAAAACTATTTCAATTTTTTCTTTAAATTGTTTACTTACATAGTACGGTAAAGAAAATTATGCTGGTCCCATTTTCGGCGCACTCTCTATGGATCGAAAATTGCGAAACAAATTAACATTTCAAAAATAAAATATCGATGTTAGAGTATTTTTTGGTTACATGGAATCTATTCTAAAAAATTAGGTTTTTAAAAAATGACATTTGCAATTCTTTAAAGATATGAGCAGATTAGCGTAATTGTACAAATTTTTGAAATGCATATGTGAATTTCTCGCGCTTCGTTTGACGAGCTGTCGGTTATAAATTCTTTTGAATTCTCATTGTTGGACGTGGACCATTAGAGGCTATATGTTTTATTTAATGTCAAAAAAAAGTTAAAAACTGTGTGTGAGTACTACGGGGAGAAACGTATTCTGTGAACGTTTTCTTAAATTCTGGGATCCCCACCCTAAGCCACAACTATGTTGAATTCTTATGGAAATGAGCGTTTGTTCTTCGATTTGTAATGATAATTTGGGGGAATTTGCTTGAGTGTGAAAGCGTAAGGAGCATTTAGAATTGGATGTTCAGACTAAAAGAAACGTAATTCGTGTTGAAACGAGCAGATTTGGAGAATATACGAGTAACTGTAGTATTATTAATAATTACTATTGATTATTTTTCGAACGATTTCCATTTGCTCGTGAGCGCTATCAGTGTTACTGCGTTGTGAAATGTATATGGCAAATGAATCGTTTATTGGGGCTTTAACGCTGCACTGTTGCGAAAGCAGCTACCGCCAGCGCCATCACCGCCGTCATTATTAATGTTTATCCGTTCTACTTTCTCGCATACTGCTTACGCATTATATTGTAAGGTTAAAATACGCATCCGATATGTTCGTGATATCTTAACTGAATACCTTAACAGTTTAGATTCTAGGAAATTACGTAAATATTGAAAACATTTCTCTATTTATTCCGTAACTGCACCATTAATTACACGGTTGCTTTAATGATGGGCTACTTCGTATTTAAAATATGAAGTAGAAATTATATTCCATTAAACACGAATTGCAGATTTCCACAGAGCCATATTAAATCGGAGAGCCACAAATGTTCAAACTACTTGAGCTGAATTTTCTCACTAAAGAATACTTCATCCAACATTATCTTTACCTGAATCTTTCCGGCACAAAATGAACTCGATAGTGAGCTTGCAAAAGAAATCATTTCTCATCCTCGGTAGTGTTGTCTGCAAGTTCATCCTAACCCCACTTCCTAGTTCTCTTCCACATTTCGCACCTCTTTCCGATCCATTTAACTTATCCCCTGAACCAATCCATCGTACTACCTCTCCCGTTATTCATTTTTCTCCACCTGACACCCTGCAGCACCCCCCGTCTCTGCTGGGACACAATACTTCGACCACTCGAGGAAATAACCAGATAAATATATTGTCATTACAACCAGTTGAAGCGAAAAAATATTAGTGTAGATGCATGCAAAATGTTTGCATAATGTACCATAATGTACAATCTATTTCACATAAAAATTGAAATTATTGAAGCAGAAGAGTGATAGAAGTCAAACGGATATTTTTTTCTACATATATTCATGCTTCCAACAAAACTAGCTATAAATTACCTCTATCAAGCTCTCTGACCTGCGTATCAGATTTTTAGACGAGGTAGAAAAAAAGATGTACGATTTATTGCTAAAACATTTATAAGATTTGCAATTTTCAAACATTCTGATGTTTTATTTAAAATCGGACCTGTTATTTTCTGAATTGAATTTTTATTAGCTTGGAAAAAACTTAAAAGAAACATTTTGAACAGTTTTTGAGAAATCTAGAGTACACTGCATTAGTTTCGTAGAAAGTGTTAACTAAATTAAAAGAGTCGTCTCAAATTTTCAATGCCTCTGTTTGAGTAGGATCAATAGATAAAGACTTTCAGGAAAACTACTACGTATAGTAAACACGCTAGTGTTGTACTACGATCTAGTAAGCCAAGCATGGCCAAGCTAGCAATTAAAAAAACTCTTTCGGAAACAGGAACGTTAAATTTTAAATTTCCATGAAAATATAAAGTTAAATTTTTTGGCATGGATACACTCTTTCAGAATATAAATGGATTTTGCTATATATAAGATCAGTAACCATCAACGCCGTGTGATCGATATCCATGAAACTTAGTACATCTAGGTATTTTTCATCCTGAATGTTTGTGTGCTGTTAATTTTGTTGTAACTCTACTATACGGCTGTGCAGAACAAAATTGAATTTTATTTCAATTCAATTTCCATTCAAACTGCGCTCCACCTGGGCTTCATTGTTGTGAGCGGAGAAAGGGAGGAACAGGGACAGGGACAGAGAGACGGAGATAGACAGGGAGAGGGACAGAGAGGCAGAGACAGAGAGACACACAGAGACAGACAGACTGAGACAGGGGCAGAGAGAGATGGGAAGAGAGAGGGACACGAAGTGCGAGATGGTAAGAGAGACTGAATGAGAAAGAGGGAGATGAAGGGCAGAACAACGGTTGTGGGGATCCGCTAGTATTATATATATATATATATATATATATATATATATATATATATATATATATATATATATAAGAAAGTATTTATTATTTCTGATCTGAAAAACATGTGCTGATCTGAAACAACAGCGCTGTGTAAAGTAATAAGAGTAATTCGTTTTGCCCCGTGCGCAAACATTGATATATTGATTCCGGGCAAAGATCATTCGTCGCGAAAGCATAGCGTATGTTTTATCGCGGGAATGGCAGTTATCTTTCCCCTCTAGATGGCGAGATTCGGCGCCGATCTGTGTCTGCTTGCGGGGATTTCCCCCAACCAGGTATCTCCCACCAGCGTGACACCGCCCCAGCGTAGTTCCCGACTGGTCTCCCTACAAGTGTGGTAGTGTAGTGCATGCGAGTATTAGTGTGTGTAAGTAAGTGGTGAAGATAGTACAAGGAAGTGGGAGGAAAGATCGCGCGCGGTCCATGGTCTGTTTGTTAGGATGTTGCTCCAGTATTCGAATGGAGCTGAACGGAGAAAGCACATATCGATAAGAGCAGCCGGCCGCTAGAATTGTTCGTCAGGTAGCGATTGAATTCGACGAAGCTATCGAAAATTCTGCCACTGACGTGACTCGAACCCCAGGACTTCCCGATCAGTGGCACTACAGTGATATCAGTTGACCTGAGCTCCCTTTGCCGGCCCTGCGCAAAAGGACCGAACAACCTTCTGCCCAGCGGATACTCTACTCCATAAAAAATCCTTCGTTTTGTAACGGAATATTGAAGGAAGCAAATACGAGCTTCGAATTTTACACGTGAGGCTGCTGTGAGATAAGCATTGCGTGCAACTGAAAACATACAATTCAGATCAAAATTACAGGAAATAAAAAAACTCAACAAAAACAGTTTCAAACATTCGAACATTCTTTTTCAAACATTCAACAGTCCCTTGTTAGATATTTGTGCAGCGAACCATAAATATTGATGCAACCAGGTGACATCCTTACGTAATGCACGATCCCCCTTAACTTTTAACATGAACGAATATTGTAGACCTGGAAATGAAGGCAAAATATTTTCCTTGTTAATTTTTTATATTATACTTAACTCTTTTCCTATACTGTTTTGCCCTTAAATTCACAGTTTGTTGGTTCTTGTTATGGTAAAATCTACATGATTATGTGAAGGTTCATATTTTTTTGACTGACACTTTCTTGTAATGTTAATTTTTTCTATCTTAATCTATATAATTTTATAGTGCAAATTAGTAGTATTTTAGTAGTAATTTTTATAGTACAATAGTAAAATTTCAAATTTTCAAAATTCAATTTTACACCCCGATGACGAGAACAACAATCTTCGAAACCGTTGCGGATGAATATATTATAAACTAACATTACAAGAAAGTGTCTGTCAAAAAAATATGGATTCTAACCCTTCACATAATCACGATTGATTATGACAGACTAAAATAGGTGGAAATAGCAAAAACTGCATTTTTTATGGATGATCCCATGAATGATGAAACGTGACAAATTACTGTTACAACTGTCTAAAATAAGATGTCTTCTGATAGATTTATAGTTTTAAATACTTTGGAGAGAAGGAAGTAGCGAAAAGCATTACGTACATTTCTATTGTCCACCTTTCTCGAGGTTTTAGGAAACGTACATAGCGTTACGAAGCGCATCTGAAAGAATTTCAAAATTTGTAGTAATTATTTCTGTAATGTGGAGCTACTTTTCGTCTTTTCTATTCCTAATCACTGTGTACTTCCTATTCACGATTTTCATAATTTCCTTTTCTGTATGTGGGTTATGATTTTGATTACTCCGTTTGGATGTAGTTGGTAATATTTTACCCATTGCTGGGTTGATTCCTAAAATATAGAAGAAGACTTCATTAAACTACTTTTATTATAAGACACAAATAAAATTTATAATTTGGTATTTTAAATAATTATTAAATCCACAATAGTGTTGTTTCCAGTGAAGTTATTTACCAAAAAAACTATATATTTTAGCACACTCACTCATCCTCACTTTCCTTGGCATTTTTAGAAAAACCATAACAAACAAGTTCTTAATAGTAAAATAAATGAGTTTATTTACATGTATATTAAGTGCCTAAAGTCATCTTTCTTACACTGCTTTTTATTAGAGTGGATATTTAATCTTGATACTATAAGTTGTGCACGTTAGTTGAAATCATATTCTCGGGAATGATGTGCAATTGGGTCGGTAGGGCACGTCGTATCTCTCCCAGGATGCACAAAAGCATTTTTCAGTTTACATCGTCATAGATGCAAATAAATGAATGACCTGGACATTCGCTGACAATAAGCGCGCAAAAAAAGAAATGAGAGAAAAAAGGGCGTCATGAGAGGATCACAAACAGTCAGGCTGGGAGACACTTGGCACATTCCATCCACTTCTACTGACGATAATATAAGCGTGGTTTGATGTATGTACTAATTCGGATTCTTCTCGGCGGGTGCTCGAGCTACGACGTTCTTCGGCAATTCTTGCGGATTTGGTATTTTGGGGGCAATTTTGGTGAGTGAAACAAAACTTCCACTGTAATCTTTTATACTGTTAGGAATAATTTTGTTGGTTTCATCTACGCACATCTTTTAAACCTACGCAATTATTGCCGGGAATTCGTGGAGAAGGGAAATACGAATATGTTCAAAGTTTGCGTTGGTATTTTCGTAGAAATGATATACATCTCATTACTAGACATCATTCGATCAAGAATATGAAAACGATCGACTAAAATATTTTAAACTTCATCTAACGGAATATCAACAGTACTTTAAAGTGGAATCGACTAGAAATTCTACTTTTGTGTCCTGGATTCGTCAAAACACCAAATTGTACAGCAGCACGTCTAACATATGCAAAAAGTCATTATATGAAATCTTTGATAGAAAAGTTCTTTATTGTGCAATAGAATATCAAGATAGATATAGAAGCGAAGAATATTAGATTCGGAGCAAGAGAAGTTCAGAGTTGGCCATCTCCAGCAAATCTTTTTGGGTGCATTGCAACCCTCTCTAGTGTACGCATATAGCAGCTGGCAGTCAGATCGATGAACAGTTCGGTAGATGAATAGCACGATGTGAAGTGAAGCTTTCTTCCGTAACGAAGCGTAACGTTAAAAAATAGAAAAACTTTATGTTGATGTTTCCCAAACACTTCTTAATCATTTCCAGTAATTTGTTCCTACTACCAACAGGTTGAACGAACCTTCGGTTAGAAGATAGTTCCAATCAAGTAAATACACTTGAAGAAAGGTGACAACAAGTTGTCTCTTCTTTTCTTCATCTAAAATTTGTCTCCCAACCAAACGTACAGTCCCACATCAGGGTTGCCAGATTAGGCGGAATTCCACTTTTTCGGGCTGGAAAACTGCTTTGTCGGGGGCAAAAATTGACTTTGCGGAATACCACCCAATAGGCGGATATGCATCACAACACGCGCGGTTTTTCAGATTACGAGATTTTAAAAAAACATCTACAACAAACGTTGACAGCGAGTTTGATATTTTAGTTTTTTACTTTATACATTATTTTTGATTAATCATTTGTTAATTTGTTCAAACTTACTTTGTGACGTAATATTACATTTTAGTATAGGGTATGTTCTGAAAAAGCCACATCGTTTTTGTCTTGAGTGTAATACATCATACTGCAAAACTTGCAGTTAATTTTGAAACACATCCTTAAAAATTAGTCATCTTTTGGAAGTACGGTGTCACTTCCAGCATTTTTCTTTAATCCATAGAGAAGAATAAGCATACAAATGTAACCCTCCTGTGGTAATCTTTTTAAGCGCGGATATTTAAGAGTAAGGGGAGTGAAAATGAGAAAGTGTGAAAAGTATTTAAAACATTACAATTAAAAAGTATTGAAAAGATGATTTAAAAGTAAGTCAATTCTAATTGATTCTAACCTTGTTCTCTACGAAATAGTCATAACTAATTTTTAAATATTAAGATATAAATTATTCTTTCGAAAAGTATAAATTTTTACATAAATTATTAATTACAATGTTTACAAACAAAGTAATAAAACTAATCAAGCAGTCCATAGGGTCACTACCTCGGAAAAACTTTAAATTCATATTATTTTAATGCAAATTCAAATTTTCCGCTGGGAAAATTGAATTTTTCTTATCGGGCAGAATTGGGTGAATTTAGAACCATCTAAAGGCGGATGTTTGCTCGAATCATCTGGCAAACCTGTTCCACGTGTGAACAAGCCCATACAATAAAAAACAATTCCCAATACACTTTTGATATTTCAGAGAAAATGAAGTGGCGTGTAAATTTCAATGCGTGCTTTTAAAAACCAAAGTAAATGTTGAAAGTGATGTGCTAAAGAAAAGAAATAGATTTCACATTTATTTTCACTTTAGCATTTGGGCATACCCTGGTGACAGTTTCACTATGAGATAGAGAAAATGACCATCAAATAATAAACGGGTTGTACACAATAAATAATGGAAATATTTTATACAGGATATTATACAGGCGATTCAGTCCTTGTTGCCAATGTGCCGAGACCTTATCCCGTATGTAATGTACAGACTGAATTTGCCAACATTGGATTCTCATCGTCGTTTAGTTTTGTAAATAATTAATGTTTGACTTTGGGGTATGCGCTTGTGCTCGTGCATCACGGGCTACGGGAAGGAGCGAGCTGCTTTATCTCGCATTAGAGCTCGCCACTTCTCCAGTAAACTCAGTTGCTTGTACTAACCGAGAAGCCCCGGAAGCGAGCACAAGACAAAAAGCGCGCGGGGTCAAAGCATCACACTCCATCGTCTGGCGAACAATTCATGCGGAGATATTACAACTTTTCCATTTCCAGCTCAAGCAGAATATGTGCAGTAGAGACTTATAACGTCGTTTTCAATTCTCTAGACAGTTCCAGCTTAAATGTAAAAAAAAATAGTTCTTTAGTCAAATGAAACGTGTTTTACGAGAACTGGACAGACGAACGTTTTGAAAAAAGGATTTTTTCAGTAACAGGGGACCCCAAACTGTGTATTTACGTTCAAATCTCGGAATAGATTTTCCGCAGCATTACATAACTTTCCCTAAACTACGTATAATACTCCGTATGTATGTACATATACGGGAAAGTAAGAAGCGACTCCGGTCTGGGCGTGGTCAGGTGCCGTCGCTCGCTCCCAAAATCTTTAAAGGCCAAAGCTTTCTCAAAGGCTTCAAAGATCATTAAAAGGCAAAAACGTTCATTCGGAAACATCGGATATATTAAACACACTTTTTCGCTTTTTTCTCAGGTAATAGGGGCACCCGCGGGAGCAGCTGCAGCAATCGACAATGGCGGCGCGACTGCAGCCCAATTCGGTGAGACGGCGCGGCGGACTTTTTCGGCGGCGAGAAGGCTCAGGTGACAGAAAACTTCGGCAGCGTGGCGGGCCAGGGGCATGATGGAAAGACATGGGTGAGCTACTACGCAACGTGAATGATCTTGGTTGTCCGGGTGACGCCGCGACGAAGTCTTTACTCGGACAGCCAATATAATTCACATGACTCCGGCCGCGGAAGCCAACGACTTCATTTGCTGCGCAACTTCAGCCAATGTGCTTCAAGCACCAGTTTGCGTCATAGTATTAGCGTGAATTTTAAATACAACCAGTCACCAAATTAACACCTTGTTACAAGTTATTGAAACAGATATTTGACTATTTCTTTTAAATATTATGTTGTACAACTTTATTGTGTTATTTTTGGTTGGACACCATCGAAAATTCTCACTCTAAGCCACTTTCAAAATGTTTCCCAACACTACTCGCTTCCCATGCAACATGGCGGCCAGCGTCTGGTCTGGCGTTTCAAACGAAGTGCCAGTGCTGTGGTCACGTGGTTCATGACGCAAACTGGTGCTGTGTAGAATGACCAAAAATCGGTGTGCCCGAGTTACCCACTCCTTTCGTTCCACCATGGGCTTGGGGGCAAGCCGGATAGCAGGAGCCTACCTTGGAATGGCGGGCTGAGCGGTTTATTACTTTGTGTTTCCGGGCGCGTCAACTTCTATAATCCGTTAAGTGTAGTGGAAGTTACATCCATGGAGGTAGCGGTATTTTTTTCTCCCTAGAACGTGAGATCCGGTGCCGTCCTACACGTCGGCTAGCGGACGTTTTTCCTTCCAGATATAACCATAATCGGGATACCTGCCCTAGCAGTCTCTAAACCTCCGATAGGTCTCCCGACATGTACGTGACGATTTCAAAAATAAGGTGAGCGGAACGTTTGCCCCCTATGTGTGATAATCTCGTAAATAGAGGAAGTAAAATGACTGGCACAAGATACTGGGCCAACTTCATCCGTAGGAATTTATCTCTACAGAGAGGTGGGGAGAGAATAAAGTCTTTTGCGCTTCGAAAATCCTTTAACACCTCAACCTGTACGCAGAACTGTCGGCGTACTGAAAATTCTCTGGAGTCAACAAATACATTGTACCATTTCATGCATACTTTCGTTGATTTTACTTTCAGTCACCGAAAATAAAACAGAAACGGTATTTCGTTGCCATGTCAAGAAAAATTGAAATTACACGCTCTTTCGAATAATTGTAAAATTATTAATTATATAATTTTTATTAGTTTATAAGTCTTTATCATCAATTTTTTCTACTTATAGGTAGTAAATACATGACAATCTATGTTATTGTAAACATACTAAAAATAAAGTATAATTTATTTTGAGATATTATAATTGTTTTCATAAACTCTATAATTTTGAATCACTGCGTGGTGAATCTGTGAATACCAGGTCTTCATTTTATCTTTCAACCCATATCAGGGAGCACGTGTTCTTGTTTTGGCAATTTTGCAACCACATCTCTGCCTCCATTCAAGAGAGCCATGGCTGGCACTTCGGGACAGCCGAGGAGGTGAGGTCAGGCAACAACTGCAACTGCAACAACTTTCGTATTTCTGTGTTTTTTTATTCAAAAGTTTCGGTGGACAGGTATTCGGCTCACACGCCGGAATCTTTGCGAGCTGAGCAGGGTGAGTTGGGGTGGGCAGAGAAACGAGCGGGCAAACAAAACGTCCCTGTATGCGATTCTGGCCAGTATGGTTAAGAAATAAAACTGTACAACTGAAGATGTGAAAGGACGTAAATAATGATTTATCGATTTATTAACAACAACGTAAAAATAATTAATTAATAAAATAAAGCTCTATCAGAGAGAAATCATAAAGGGAACTCGTGAAACATCATTGCTGAGCACTTCATTATTTACAGCAATAATAAACTAAAAAGTATTATTATTATGGAAGCTGGAAATTAAACAAATAATAGAATATCACTAAAATAATTAAAAGTATTGATAAAATATATGTAAGAAGTAAATGAAGAATTATTGAAAATACTTAATACAAAATAATAAAATATTTACTTAAATTAAATAAACTTACCATAGAGTAAATGCCCAAAGTGACTACTATTTTCTAAGAGACAGGCGTTTACTCTTTTCAGTCTAGTGGCTGCAACACGTTAGAAGAGTAACTTTTTCAATTTACCCAATAGACTCAGTATTGTTGATAATTGTTGTAAATCTTCAAGAGAAGTTTATTTGCAATAACATGTCTCTCAAGAGCACCCCACAAAAGAAGACCAATGATGTAAGATTTGTGGAACGTGGTGGCCACAGACGTTATGAAACAATTCGTTCCCCGAAAAATTCAGTTTAAAAATCCGTACTTTTGTCTGCCGTATCACATGGGGACCCATCTTGCTGAACCAGCAGACCACTCGCCTTCTTCTAAAAGGGGTACAAAGTGTTCGGCAATATATTTATTTTATGGAAGAATTGTCTCCGTGAAAAAAGTGGTCTGATTATCCGGCGGCGAGATATGGCACATCAAAACCTGACTTTCGGGAACGGATTTTTTTTGTAGAGTTTCATGATGTGCTCCACAACTGACAGTTATGTTTGTTTACGTGATATAAATAAAATCAAGCTTCTTCACTAAAAAAATAAGGTATCAAGGACGTGAAGCCCTAATTGTATGAATTGTATGCCCTATTGTATGATAAACCAATGGCAAAAATGCGTACGCACATTCCTACCCGGGATCTTCAGTTTTTGAAGTGTCTTCCACTTGTGAGACCGCATTTTAAATTTTAGCTTATGCGCTACTCGGGGAAATAACGCACTGCTGGTGCAATTTTGATAGCGGAGTCTCAGGAAAGTGCTTCAAAACCTCCTGAAATTCCAGTAACTTCTCCTCCTTTTAAACAGTGGCACTGCGACTCCACTTCTTGTCCATAACGTTCCGCGTGCCCCCAAAGTGCTCGAAACATCTCCTGAAATTTAAAGAATATTTAGCGCTGAAGTAAACTTCAACCAAGAATACACGTTGATCCTTCGACAATATTTTGGAAGTGATACTTTTTTCCTATCCTGAGCTCTTACGGCAATGAATGTAATGAAAATGAATGACTGCCCAAGGCCAGAATACAAGTATGTTCTCTCTCTTTCTTCCATCTAAAATATCCGCACTCTTCCACCCCGAAATTTGAAAGGAAAAGACTGCTGGGGAGTCATTAGAAAAGAGAGGGATGGGGACGGTATTTCACGCGTTGCCAAATTGCTAAAACAAGAGCGAGTGCTCAGACATGCGTTGAAAGAAAATAAGACCCGGGTTGATGGCCCGTAAATATACACATTTACGAACATATACTCGTACATGGTGATTACTCAATTCGGGGAACAAATTTTCCAGATTCCCGTGCAATTTACGGTTTTTGATGACAAGATTTGTTGAGAATTTCACAATATTTAAAAAAGCTATTAACTGAAAATGCAAGGCTTGTGTTCCTTTAACTAACTGTCAAAGTCTCTGATTTCGAACAGAAAAAGACAATTTTAACAATAATTGTTTAGCAAATAAAAAATGTGACAATAACAATGTCATTTTATGTAGTATTTTAAAGTGCTGTTTTAAAGTAGTAGTATTTTAAAGGATTTGTGAGCTGGGTAATGACCTTTTCCCTAACATTGATCCTCAGTTCAGGTTTAGGACGAGAGACGGGATGTTTAGGGTAATTAAATACAGGAAAATTACCCAATTGCTACTGACCATGGGTTTGTGTTATTTAATGTTTCCAGGGCTGATATAATTATATTTATATCAAATTACCGCATACCAATGTGATTAAACGAAAATCCCAATTATTTTTCAAGAAGTTTAAATTTCCTCGAAATCTTGTAGTGAGAATGACATTTTATAACGTAATTAAACATCACGCGTTTACAATTACTCGTAACGACCTTTTCTTTCCAGAAACAGTAATAGTCAGCCTTGACCAGCCAATATGATTCTTTGAATACAGTTATAATTCGTCCAAACCAAATAGTCCACCGTTTTCTGCTTCTTCAATTGATGTCACAACATTAAACAACATTGTTCGTTAAGTTCATATTTCGCTCTGTTTTATCGATATGTTTGCCATACACGTGTATCTTTAGTACGTACATCACAAATACTTGGTGAGCCAGTTTCCATACGTGACGTTTATTCAGTCTTTCGTGGTCATATACTGTATAAGCAATCACTTAAGTTACCGGGAGGTCCTGGAGTTCGACTCCCATTTGTGGTAGGATTTTCGACACTAGCCAGACACCTAGGTCGATTTCTGTCGCGGTCTGGAGGGGAATTCTAGCGGCCGGCTTCTCAGATCAGTAGTTTTCCATTGTTTCTACGATCAATACCAGGTGAATGCCACAGCAATACCCTACCATGGGCCATGGACGCGATCATTCCTTCCCATTCCTTGTCCGATCCCACATCTTACACACACACGCACTACACCACCACACATGCCGAGAGACCTGTCAGGAGTTTGGAGTTTGTCCCGGCCGGGGCGGTGCCACGCTGGTGGGAGATAACAGGTTGGGGAAACCCCCGCTACCACAGTATGTCGACGCCGGATCGTGCCATCCAGCGGGACAAGATCACCGCCACCTCTCGGGCAAAAACATGCATTACACTTCCGCTACTAAATGAACCAAAAATATTTCTCCCCATTTAATAAAATCCAACGGGTGCCTTATTTACAAATTATACAAATGTCGGTATCCATGAGAGTTTCCAAAGTGATTCATCTCAGCAATGTTTGAGAGGACCACGAGATGTAATGGGGACTGAAGTTTCCTAGAGTAGAAACTGTATTGATATGGTATCTAGCAAACAGGTCGAAAAGCTTTCATTCGATATTTCTTGTCAGGTAGGATTTAAGTACTGTACACTATGACAGAGAGACGGAACGTTAACTTGTACGAAACGATTAGAATACAAAATCATATTTTTATTTCCTCATAATAGAGATGTTCACAGGCTAACAGTGGAATTCCTCGATGAACACTGCTCCTTGTTTCCTTTAATTAATATTTAAAAGCCTAGAAAAGCATTGGTTATGTCCCTCTGACAAACCACAAGTTGAAACATACAGTGTGCCTTCTTTATAACTCGCATCAAACCAACATGGAGTTGTGTTTGTCAAACACGCGGAGTAAACACTTTTAAAATCAACCCTCCTCAGTACTGTCTCCAAGGAGAAATTTGAGTCTGGTCGACTTACCCAGATATGTATTAGCAACAAAATTTATTTTAACACCTTGAATAGTAGTTTACGTAGGGCGCGAAACAGGTGATTCACGCCTCGCACCCGTGTTGCGTAGACTTTTTTAACCCGCCGTGAGCGAAACGAAATGCGTCAAGTAAGGAAATATAAATTAAATAACAAATAACTAGAACTACGTTACTTGTAAAAAGTAAAAGGATTCCAGTCAGTGTCATAACACTATTGTTTGTAAATAATAACCAAAGTCGAAAGACAATTGCGAATCGTTACAGATGTTGCGCACACACTTTGCTGTGAATCGCACACGTTTAGCGATGTTTTATGCGTGTGAACAAAATTAGCGGTTTCGCACACGGAAAATAAGCACGAGAAACCGCGTTTCGCGAAAGGCGTTTCGTTAAAAACACCTTTTCAGTATGGAGGAGCGCAAGAGGGAAGAAGTCCCTCCAGGAACGCATATTTCAACCACGTGCTATTCACGGTTCAATCACGTGTTGCCTGGAAATCACCCAAATGATACAGTGTAAACCAAAGATCAATCCACTATATCAATCCATTATATTAATCCACTATATCAATCCATTAGCGGGAATTACCTGGAGTGAAGTCAAAATCTACTTCGAGTCGATTGAGCAAATCTGGGCTAATTTATACCTATCCTCTAATAGTTTTGTTTTCATTATTCTGAAAGGTTATTTATTTACACAAACGCTGAGGAGTATTGTACGCAAATTATTTCCACCGCTTGGCACATCATTCAGAATACCTTTCTTTCTACCGTCGTTCATATTGCATCGCAATAAATGATATTTAAATTAATGAGACGGGAGGAAAATGGCAAAACAATAGAAATTGCGAGTAACTTGGTTTGCGAGTGTTTTGCAAGACGAGCAAAACATTGAGATATTTTAACTGGTTATACGAGCCATTAGGTGTAAAGGCAGCTACACAAAAAACACTTTTCTTTCTAACTCTATCGTCTCCTTCACTGCAGCTAGGCAGTTTTACTACATAAGGTCCGGGGCATTTTGTATTAATCATTCTAAATTGATCCATATTTTTTTTGTTTTGCGAACGAATCTTCTGCATTTCAATTACTTCTTAGAGGAAAATTCGTTTCGATAAACGAGTGTTTTGGATCACGAGCACGTTCCTAGGTCGGATTATGCTCGCAAGCGAAGGTTCCACTGTACAATTCATGGTCTGAAGGATCGTGTTTCATTTGCCCGTTACTCGCGAGAGTGTACGAAAGCACTAGAAAATTATTTCAAAATTATATTTCCTGGGGCAATATACCGACAGATCGACAGCCGACAATCTACACGTATTAAATCAAATTTTGGAAAAAAACATTAGATCAACCTTACAATATTTATAGCCTTCGTAGATTTTAATTAAGCTTTTGATTCCGTGGAACATCTTCCAATGTTGACGACACTAGTGAAACAGGGAGTACTCAGAAAATTCTTTTGAATTATGAATAAAATATACGCAAATAGCTGAGCAACTGTGAGAACAGAAAGAAAAGGAGACAAATTCAAACAAGAGCTAGGAGTTCGATAGGGAGACCCAATATCGCCTCTTTTGTTCATAAGAACTAGAAGAAATGTTCAGGAATGTAAATCAAAATTATAGCATACAAATAGGTGAGGAGAGATGGAAAAATCTTAGGTTCCAGATTATGAAGTTATATTATGATGGTTGAATTGAAGAACGTAGTCACCGAAGTCGGGCAATTACGCGACGATTCGCGTCGTAAAAATGTTATATTAATTGATGTAGAAATTAAATGTGATTGATGTGGCAAGAAAAGGCTGAGAAACTCGAACACTCAAAGTCAAATATATTTATTACATTCAGTGACCAAAATCGTACCATTACAAGCCAGACCGCATATAGCCAGACGATGTACCAAACGAAGCAGGGTTTACACCAAAGTCCGGAAGAGAACCACGTGAGTCCACGTGAGTAGAGCACACATTCCACTCATCTGCACGAACGCCCGTCACGGAGCTTCTGCCGCTGCCGTCGCCTGGGGTAGCAGATGGGAAGAGGGGAGGGGGCGCTCGCTGCTGCCCCAGCAGCTGCCTCCGCTCCGGCAACTCCCAGGCCGCGCCGTGTCGTGCGGTGACGTATCGTCGCCGAGGGCACAAGTGGCGGTGGGAGTAGCTAAGGCTTAACCGCCACTACAGTGGTAATGCCAGTATATTAATTGAAAGGAAAGTCCAGGAAGAGATCCAATTAATAACAGAATCCGCCTCTATCCGCCACTGAAACCGCACCCCTTGGTCTCGGCCTCGGCCGCTTCCTGCCCATTGTCGTGCATTCCACACGTGTCCAAGTGGCCACGCTACCCGCTGTGCACCACGCTGCTGCCAGCTGTGTAGTGGACGCTACAACATGTTTGTGTTTCCACTTACGCGTACTAACATGACATCTTTCTCTAAATCTATTTTTCTCTTCGATCCTCCCGTCTGAATTTCACATTGGTTACCGGCGGATTCTTTTATTAATTGGAACTCTTCCTGGACTTTCCTTTCAATTAATATATTGGCATCATCACTGTAGTGGCGGTTAAGCCTTAGCTACGCCCACCGCCACGTTTGGCTTCGGCGACGTTACGTCACCGCACGACACGGCGCGGCCAGGGAGCGCCAGAGCGGTGGCAGCGGCTGAGGCACAGAGCCATCTTGTCTGTGACATCCTTGCACCAGATGTGTCGCAAGAAAAGGGAGTCGCACACCGGAGGGGAGGGGGGAGCGTAGCGGTCACAGCGAGGCTATAAAGGCAGGTGGGGCCTGAAAAGGGTCAGCATTGTTCTTCAACTTTTGTTGCACGCCAGTATGCGTGGGAGGCCGCAAGCTTGCGGGGATGAGCGTCAAGCTCATGATGGTGCATTCGATAGTTAGCGCATGCTAACGGGGAGCAAATGCTCCGGTAGTAAATGCAACGGCACTTATGTGTATGTAATATATATATATATATATATATATATATATATATATATATATATATATATATATATATATATGTGTGTGTGTGTGTGTGTGTGTGTGTGTGTGTAAATAAACTGTATGTATACCAAAGACATCTTGTCTGTGATTTGTCCAACCCAAGACGTCATAATGTCAACCCCGATAGTAAATTTTCCGGGAAGTTTAAAATTTTAAGGCGGCGAAAAGGAGCAACCCGATTCGTTTCCTTCCAAAATTGAAAGTTATTTTTTTATTAATAACATTCCGGAAAGCTTAAAATTGTATTACATTGAACAGGCAATGTCATCCAACGCCTTTCATTGGTTTACTTCTTTAATTATCACTCATTGAAATTTATGGGTCTTGGAAAGTATTGGAGACCACCTTTTTTTACATCTAAAATTACAAATTAATTTTGTCTAATAACTCCTGGTGTTCTTTCTGGATTTTCTCCGGTTTTTTTGTTTAAACGTATCCAAATTTATACTCGTGTCATTAATTTGTTTTCCCTAATCGGCTCGCGGTTGCGACATTTCTTTGCGGATTCTACGAACGTTTCCCTGTAATTCAAGTTTGGTCATTTGGAATTTGCGAGAGAAACTATCTTCTTGTTGCCTAAATATATATGATTAAAACCATCAAGACTGTTCTTCATGGCTATTTCCATCCTTCCACTACTTATCCATGAGAAGTTTCCATCCGTTCTAATCTGTAATTCATTTCTGCATTATTACTTTCTAATTTATTCATCATGTCTAGTAATAACTCCAAAATTGAACTAATAGCATCCTCCTTATGCGGTGATTTCTGCATCGCCTGTTCAGGCGCCGATCCCACTACTTCTTGTTCGGGTTCCCCTTCCCTAATTACATTTAATTCGGTTCCGGCATTGACATTAATATCAATATCACGGTTCCCTGGAATATCGTCCCCACCAGAAGCAGTAATTGTTCCCTCATCGCTATCGGATTCCGAAATTTCAGATCGAAATGTTTTGCTTCTAGTCCCCATCTTGATAACATTATACTATATTCTATATTTGGGGTGAATACCAGAATTCGAAAGATTAGAACGCGAAAGAATGTAGGTTTTGCAATTGCTTAAAGGCCTTCGGCCTAGCCAAATAGGATCTAGTAAGCTAATTTTGTTGTAATAATTACCTATTAAATAAATAAATAAATATTCTTTATAAACTTTATTGACGTCATTTTTTTAATCCAAATTATTAATTTTTTTCTATTAACTTAATAATAGCAATTTCTTAACTTATTGGTTGATATTTGCACATCAATTACAACTAGTACTTCCAGCAATTTCCTGACTCACGCCCTATTTTGGATGCCAATTGTGATAGATTATATTTAACTAATTTCCACTAATTATATATTATATTCTGCCCCTGGTTGAGCAGTCATTTGTGATAATTTACGATTTCTTCTAATTTAATTTGACCATTTATATTGCCTGGTTAATAAAACATGTATTACAGTATTAATTAATTTTGCTATTTAAACATTGCATTGACTTTACAAACCTGGGTTCGATATGTAATACTTAACCTTCTTATTTTACTATTATTTGTGAACGTGCGACTGTGTTCAGAGTCGCATTTCCTGGAAGTTCTGCTGTATTATCCTGTTATTAAAAAATTGATGGCAACTTCTACAAATTATCAGGTATTTTACATTGTTTGATAATAAATAATTGACATTTATTCTGCAGATTTACACTTTTTGGTCTTTGAACTCACTTATGATTTATCTTTCATTTGTATGGTCAAAAATGCCGTACGATATTTCTTGTATAAATATTCGTAAGCTTACGGAAATATCTTCCACTCCGGTCTTCAAAATGTATTCCATCCGGATGTCGTCAATGAGATGTCCTCGCGATGCTTCTACAATCGTAAATTTCGGGAGAATCGGGAGAATTTTTGTAATGTTCCCCGAAAATCCCAACTGTTTGATAATAATAATTCATAACCCAATCTATTCATTTAATACAGTCCGCGAACGCGACTTTTCCTTCCTGCGCTTCTGATGAAGTGCCTACTTGCGACTGCCTGTCATTTTACGTAACTTAAAGCAATATATAATGTCCAGTGAGGAATCTACACTACACTAATTTCCCACGTACGAAGTCATTTTACAAGAATCCCCAAAATTACAACAGAAGATAAGAATGATACCCTCAAATTACAAATTATATACTACAGATACACTAATCACACAATTCACGCAAGTTTCCTATTTCTTAACATTAAAATGTTACCAGCGTAAGTCTGCAAAATTATTACTGTCCACTTCGGTTGCTTTCAAGAGACAGAGTGACTCATCCTGAATAATCGCGGAACCTCGATTCCCAACGCCGTCTTGTCATTCATTCAACATTATGTCTCAGGGCCGTGCTTCGCACAAGAATATCGCGTTCAGACCCTCGAGCACAAAACATAATGTTTGTTGACATGTTCTGACAACGTGTATTCCTTGCTCTACACTATTGGTATGCATTCAATTATAAAGTAAACATAAGTTCGATACATATTTCCCTTTATTAAATGTCGTGCATGGATTTCTAATATGTCATAATATGTGAAAAGACTTCGAAATAATTAGAAAGTAAATTAAAGGAATTGTAAGAATACATTAAAGTTGGCCTCATTGTGAACAAGACGAAAACCAAAGTCATTACTAACAGTGCTCAAACTCCAATCATAACAGATAATGTAAACATAAACTACATTGAAGAATATTCGAAGGACAAATTGTGTCATTTACAATTAGACAAGAGAAAGAGTTAAAAGAGTTAGAACTTCCAAGACTTGGAAAAAATTCTGGAGTCTAAGTTTTATTCTCACTAACAGAAGAGAGAGTATGAAAACCAAAAAAAGACGTTTCTGACTCTTTCTGGTATACGGGACCCAAACATGGTCATTTAATGTCAGAACAAATAATAACTTGAAAATTTGGCAAAGAAAAATAGGAAAATGCTTGGTATTACACTCTGGAATAGAATAAAAAATGAAGGTCTAAGCAAGAAAACAAAGTTTACAAATGCAAGGATACATGCATTGTATGTTTTAAATGCTTCAAATAACCCTTTAAAAAGAAGTTTGTTTTGTACAAGGACTTCAAAAACACTCGCCAGGACTGGCTCCCTAATGTAATTGTAACGAGTCCTCCCACTTTCAGAGTGGGAGGTCTTGCCCAACAAAGGGTGTATGACTAACAATAATAATAATTATTATTATTATAATATAATAATAGTAATAGTAATAATACTGATGATAATAATAATAATATACCGATTTTCAGTAAATACACATGTAAATAGAAATTATGTAACTCTTATATTTGATGATGGAACCATTATTAATTTCATTTTTATGTTCAAAGAATATTTCAAAATTTGTAGTGTTATATAATAAAATTTGAATAATTTTCATTTGTATTCAGTGAGCATAGGATATACATTTTCTAAAAATATTAAGTAAACAGTAATTACATCTTGGATTGTTGCTTGTTGACACATTTCACACATCACCGAGTTCATATCTAAAATACAAAGGAAACATAAGAAACTCGTATTTGCTAATGTTATTTTAACAATGTTTATGTAATTGGTTATTTGCTCTTGATACCGTCGTTTTTCTATCCATTGGCTGACATTAGTTTGCCGAGGATGTTGCATAACACTACGCGGATACACCGCTATTTTTCATGTTACATCGCCAGGGATAATAACGTATTGGGTCATTTGCTTCCAATAGCTTTGCTGGGAGCGCCAATGTTATTTACTACAACGGACGCGTCACAGTCAGAAGGAAGGGACATTTTTTTTCGAACAATTCTTCAATTTCTTATATCTGCTACTGTACTATAAATGGTGTTGGCTGTGCGTTCCAATTCAGATTCTCTCTATTTGTGCTCGCCTGCTGACAAATCTTAGTAATGGCCCGTCGTGTGATATTTGCGTTCATGGTAAGTTTGATAGAGAAATAAACTTGTGCTTTATCTTTACTTGTATCTTTACTACGGTTTCAAATATTTGGGCAATATTATTACTATGATGCGTTTAAGTTCGCTCCGGTACTTTCGCCAATATAAAAAGGTTACATTGGTGGATGACATGTTAAGAAAAATATACAATATAGACATCGTCATTTGGTACACATATGTGGATTTTTGTAATTAACAAGTGTATAAAGAGGTGTATAAATACATGAATTGTATATTGAAGAAAACGAGCGTTGATAGAAGCGAGTTTTTTATTTACCATGAGTGCAATTATACCCCTTTAACAAAGTGTTTCGTTGAATATTTTCTTCGTTTCCATAGAGAATAATTTTAATTTTGAGAAATTCAATCATATCTTTACCATGAGAGACATGTGTTTGATTACGTCGTATTGGTTCTCAACAAGACCTATTTTAGAAGGTTTTGCAGTGTATATTTACGATGAGCTTAGTGTATTAGAGGATAATTGTAATTGATAATTAAGTTTGAAAATGGAAAATATTTAAAGTATTCCTGTTGAAATATTAGAAAAATCTGACAAAGCCTTGAAAACATTACTTCGTACGAAAAGTAAGAAGGAGTGGAAAGAAAGACGATTCAGTTCTGACTCTGACGTTATGCTGGTGTACTATCCTGAGCGTGTAAATACAACTGACGATTACATATTTTATATTTGTAATGTTCTAAGACCAAATGTTTTACACGTAAAACATTTATTCACGATAATAGTTTATGTTATTCCATTAGTCAGCTAGTGTAAAACGAACATGCTTATGGCCAAACTTGTTTCTGTTGAAGAAGTGGCGTGTAAAGGAGAATATCGATATTTTAAATTATAAACAGTTCACTTGATTTTCGAAAACAAATAAGGAGTTTTGCCTGAACAACTGCTCTCTCTGGACCGTCTCGTCCGAATACGATCGATGAATTAACATATCTGTGCAATATAAAGCGTCTTCTGGATTAGATGATTGAATCCAAGTATGAGTAGGGTAATAGTTTCTAATTTTATTTATTGTACTACAAATATCAATATGATTCACTAAGACGCAATAATAATTATTCGTTTATAATTTTCTTTTATTCGTTCACTCATTGTATGTTTTTGATGTACGTAATATGTGATGTAAATTTTTGTTCATGTTTCATGACCGTCTGAAAACGATTGTATTATAGTTACATAATTAAACAATTTCGATCAGTTCTCTGAGTTCTGATTGGCTTTTGTGGACTTTTAATAACACGATTAAGTATTAATTGCACGAATGCCATAAACATAGTGATAATCAATTATTTTTAATGGAATTAATAAGCTTGTTTAGTTAACTAAACGGAAAAAAATGTTAACACACCGAGTTTCAAATATTCAAAGTACTTAAACAACACTAACATGTTTCGCCGAACGATTAAAGAGTTGACTTTCCCGCATTCTACACACATATGTAATGTATATAAGTATTGATGTTACGTAAAAAACGGAATTTTTTCCAGAAATAATCGCATTGTAAGTCCCTGAAACCAATAGTTCATTTTACTTGTTTATATTAGTAGATTACTTCCTCTAACAAGTTGTGTGGTGGTCTTCCCTCAATGAAATATTTTCTACAAAATTTGATCTTTAAATGTGGTCATATACAATATTTTCAAATTATGAGTAGTATTCACATGATTTTGCGTACAATAAAGGAAATAAATAATTTTTTTCTGAACAAACAGTTCCAATATTTTAAAAATCTATTTGTATGGATATTGCTGATGGCAGATATTCATGTGACAGACACTACTTTCTTTTTTTTGTTTTTTTTGTTTTTTTTTGTTTTTTTTTTGTTTTTTTGTTGTTTTTTTTCAAAAATTACGCAAAAGTAATTTGTTTGTTCTCACGTCATTAATATTTATATTAATGTCGCTTTTTTATAAATTAGGTTCTTGTGAGTATAAGTGCTTCCAAAAAGTCTTATAAAGTTTCTCAAAAACCTTAAAAGGTTTCTGTGATAATGAACTCAAAATTGCACATTTTCAGAAAATTTTGAAACTATATTTTGTTTTCAAAACTACTCAAAATTGTGCAATGAAAATTGGCGTGTAGAGAAAAGGTGTTACCCTTCAACTTTATTTATTGTGTTTCATTATTCAACTCGAATTTCCATTCTGCTATTTGTGAACCGTAACATGGGGAAAATGTGGGGAAAAAATCGTTTTTTGATAAAACAAAATATCTGGATTTCACATGAAAGAAAACGAAATATTCGTCTTAACTGATGTGTGCTGTAAATATTCTACAATATTCTATACAATATATGCGTGTTGACAAAAATCATTACGAATTGTTTACACGCTAGTGTTGTTCACAGTCGGAGACACGGACAGACAGTTGGACGGACGTTTTGAAAAAACTACCCTTTTTCGGTATCAGGGGTCCCCAAGAGTGCATTTCCTTTTGAAATCTGGAAAGCAATTTTCCGCAGCATTACATAATGCTCTCTAAACTGAGTATATTACTCCGTAAATACGTACGTATACGAAAGTAACTAGTGTCACAAACTTACTCGTGCCCATGTTAGTTCCCATTCTCTTTATCGTCTTAAAAACTTCCTGGGCCACTTGCGGTACCTACCGCTTCTCTTGGGGGTGGTGAAGAGAAACTTTGCACACCCTAAACATCTCATAGACCTGTAACTTTACTCATTTGCCCTCAGTATTTCTTGGCCTCACCTCGGTGCTTGTTCCTTTGCTCTACTACAAGGTTTGTAATACAATCCACGCAACACAATTGAAAACATTCATGTTGTAGATGGGTTTCAACAACAGCCTTAACGTCCATGTACTTTGGATCACTGGCCCGAGGCCCTGTCTCACGAGACTGAATTACTTGGCTATACTAACTGTTAACGTGTTACGATTTTGAAACATAATAATTAGATAAAATCAATAATACAAATAAAACCTTTGGATGCATACGCCGCATTGTGCTTTGTAATATTGAATCTATGTATCTGAATCGTTATGAAAATGATCGGTTCCATAACAAGAGTGCAAATAAGGTTCTTTGACCGTTAAGATCTAGCAAAAATGCCCACATTAATTTTTTTTCGAAAAATAGCTCACTCTACAGAAAATATTGTAAAACATTTGCAAAATGCTTGTAGGAATTTGTGGAATATTGTAGAATATTTACATCACATCATATAACACAAAGATTTGGTTTTCTTTCATGTGAAATTGATATTTTTGTACTAAAAAAACACGTTATTTTTTCACAGTTTCTCTTTACGGTTCTCTAATCGTAGAACTAATAGTACAAACGCCTGAATAATTGGGTTTTAGAATAGGATATACCACATCGGACCATCTGCAAACCATCAAATAAATAATTGAGAAAGTCCAAGAATACAATCTAATGCTCAACATATCCTTCATTGATTTCTCAAGGGCATTCGGCTGTGTACAACAAGCCGTTATGTTTGACGCTCCATAATGTCAAGGCATCCAGGGAAAATGTATAAGAATTCTTGCAAAGATATTGAAACGCAGCAGAGCAAAATCCGCACGGAACAAGCTGGAGAAGCTTTTAACCTGCACCGTCAAGTTTGTCAAGGAGACAAATAATTTACATGTTTACTAGAAGATGTATTCCGCAAACTACATTGGAATAAAAGAGCAGGAATTAACCTAGATGGCTGGAATTAAACTTCGCTGACGACATCGTACTCTTCGCCACCAAACCCGAATATTAACGTTCCTAAAAGGATTAATTAGTTTTTTAAATGTCAGAAAATCTATGAATTATTCCCATAAGCCCGGTTTTTGTGAATCACGTCAGTCTCCCTGCCTCTCATTTTATCTACTTTAATGCATAATATACATTTCTCCCCATAAGTATGTTTTGAACTACACTCTTTTCATTCTAATGAATCTGTAAAAGGCAAGGAAGATATTTTCCAGAGAGTAAGAGTACAAAATAAATTCAACACGTAATTTTGCTTAGTTTTATTTGAAAAAAATAGTAATTCTCAAAATTACTGAGTAATCTGCTTTATTTTGTAGGTGGCGTTCACCTTACTCCACGTGGAAGGAGCCAGTATTCACGTGAGTGACTTCAAAGTTTCAATTGGAGACCATAAGTAATATTTTTAACATCAGGTCCTTCTTGGAAAATTGTTGTATAGGACTAGTACATTTAAAGATGATCTTTGAAAATGTAAACAATTGTGTTCATTTACCTTTTCAAGTAATAATGTTTCTATTCTTTTCAGATATCTTTATAATCCATTTTCGTGATACGCTAAATTGTTTTTATAGATATTACTTATGTTCTTCAAAAATAATCTTTCAAATAAATATACATTAAAAATAATTTGATATGAAAATATTTCTACCCTAATGTGCGAAAATCAACAAAGAAATAAAATTTTATCTCCGCGTTCATAAATTACAATATGTACAATGTAGGGCAATGCTGAACAGGCTTTTAGTAAGGAATATTTTGTGCTTGAGTACAATTGGATTCTATACATGTTCATCTAAAATAACTACAAATTTCGGTAGTTTCACGTAAGAAAAAATTGCAAAACATATGTTTTGGAGTGAAGAAGACAGCAAAATAAATATAACTAATAATAATAATAATAATAATAATAATAATAATAATAATAATAATATTAATAATAATGTCTTTGTTAACCACAAATATAGACAACTAGGTACTGGATACATAAACAAGCAGAAAAAGTCCACCACAGCAGATAAATATATACAGATGTTTATATTTACGTATGTACAGGGTGTCCAGGGAGAAAACAACTAAACTTTCAAAAGAAACTCTTAGGCCAATTTTAGCATATTGTGCTTAATAAACTCCTCCGAGATTTCGAATGGCTGAGCCGCAATAATTCAAAAGTTCGTACGGAAAAAGAACCATTTCTATGAACCAGGTTCGCAAGAAAAGCCAGGCAACTAGCAATTTGTAAGACTGCTATGATGCAGTGTGATAAAATTCCAGTGAAGTAACGTTATTCACAGTAAAAGATATGGAGAGACACACGTACCGACACGTAGACAAACAGACGCACAGAAATAGTTTACTGTTTCAGTGACAACAGAAATAGTTTCCATTTTGCATCGTGTACGGGATCTTCGCGATTTTCTGAAGGCAGTCTGCTCTCTATTGAATCATCATGGAAGTATTGTTGAGAGGAAAATTTACATGACCTAAATCAAAAAACTAAATATATTTTGTTTTAAATATTGAACAATTATCAAAAAGAAACCTTTAAATACGGTCTTGAAATTAGCATGGTAGTGTCTGTTCAACCACTGCCACACTTTATGCATTGTTTCGAGGGCTCTAGGGAATTTTCGGATAACAACAGGAAGGCGTAGGGTAGAGAGAAACCTGTAGACACATTGAACCTAATTGAAGTTCGCATCTATAAGTGAAATGGTTTAACACACAACTAATAGGTATCCATATTCTCTAGTGATTTCAAATTCTTTTACGCAATAAATTGATTAACGTTATTATTCATATTAATATGTCATTCTAATAAAAAATGCACTAACATCAATGAAAACAGACTCAATACTCTCATCAAAACTGTTTGTAGAATTCTAAAAATAATTTTGTGAACTGTATTACACATTACTTGAGGCAATATTTGCATTTTATGTCAGCTTTTGTGTACGATTGCAGAATAAAATGAAAATCGTTCATTTTTTTCAGCAGTTACAGATCCTTTATTTGACTCTCGATGAATGTCACAACTTACCAAAAATATTATTCGAACTCTTGTTCAATGACAAGTTGTTGAAATCACCCAACGTGTAAGGAATTCTATTGGAAGCTTCAGTCAGATTTAATTTACCCTTCTTTTCTTTCAGGCTAAACGTTCAGCACAGGGATTTGGTCAGGCCGGTCAGATGGCGAGCCAGTTTGGCCAGATGGGCCAGATGGCAGGCCAAATGGCGGGTCAGATGAGCGAGATGGCAGGCCAGATGGGCAAGATGGGGAGCCAGATGGCGGGACAGGCGGCGGGTGCCTTCGGCCAAATGGGTTGAGCGACGCAGACGTCGCCGCAACAAGTGAGCCATCAACCATATTTTAAGCACTAGACTTGAAATTATTACCACAAACACGGAACACATCAACGTGTATTTTTAACATCAGCTACATCGGTACTTAGTTACACCAGTTGGGTTGGTGAGCATACTGCATCACCCTAGTCTAGGAAGCATAAATGTCAGGTATTACGTAAGTGGGTTTGTGAGAGTGTAGAGTTGATTTGGAATGCAGGGATGGTTTTCTTATATTCACCAGAAAGGAGAAGCTTTGGAGAACTGCGAACGCTAGATTTAAGCCGAGGAGAATGTGCGTTTTCCATGTCTGATCCGTAGAACAGCCGAAAAAATGTCGAAAAGAGGTAAATAATAGTGTTGTGTTTAGATGATCATATTACGGATGTTCGAATATTTTTCAATGTAGGTATGTCAAGAATGTTCCTCAGGAAAACACTTTGGTTTAATATTTTGTTGTGTTCAAACTTAATTTCCATTTCACCTACCGTTCCCTGAAATTGTCCAGAGATTTTTCAACTTTAAAATTGCATTCTAGAAGCCGACGATAGAAATAAGACGATATGGTCGTCTTATAGACCCAATTTTAAGTACTCCCACCGTGCGTTAATTACCCAATGCAGATTAAAGGGAAATGAGCCGTGGGAGTCATCACGGTAACAGTAGAGTTTGGTACAGAATAACGGCACTTTACACTACACCTTACAAATTCCTTGATGAGCTGGTTCCACCAAACCCTATATATATAATATTGAGAGATAATTTAGATCACTGGTAGGCATAGAAAGGACATGTTTAAACCTTTCATATCCGAAAGATGAATCTATTTAATTTTTTCTTAATTTTAATGTTGTACATTTTAACATCAACGTTGTCCAATGTGATATTATGAACGTTCGTGGGATGAATGTTTGATTTTATTAACTTCATCATGAAGTTTCTACAATTGCATAGTTCTATTTTATTTACTACAATTTGCCGCAATAGTTTTTGTCATTCTCTACTATAATTACAATAACCGTAGATATTATTTTATTAAAAATACTTGTAGAGAATTAATGAATGTTACTTTATTGTAATGGATGTTTTCTAATATTTCAGGAAGAAGTGAAAATTGGGAAGAGAATAAAAATTGATACCTGATACCTGTATATAGTAATTAATAAATCTTACTGTTCAAATTGTACAGTTCAGTTTCTTACTGTCACATATTTACAAGAAATTGTTACCCTTTCCATATTTCGTTTCACATTTCCTTTAATAAATATAACGTATTGATACTGGACAGTTATGGAAACAATGTACTGAGAGTAATAAACGAAATAGCAGCGTCCACGTATAAAATACTCCTAATTAAATTAATGATGTAACAATCAATTATTAGGAGTATTTTCCGATTTCTTGTATAAAAGAAATATTTAACGTAGACTGCGCCAATAATAGATATGTAATTATACTATTTTATGGACAGATTTAATATGCAATAGAACAAAGAATAAATCAATAAGAAAAGATATCTCAGAAACCGCGTTCTTTTAGAAAGTCGAAGCGACTCAAAAGCGCACAGACCAGAATAAGATATTTACAGATCGAATATGAGCGAATAAAAAGACATTTGAATAAAAATTCAACGTCAATGAGAGGGAGACATATTGTGACGGTCCAAAATGTTGAGTAATCCGAGAATGGAAAACGCATTGTAGATGATTTGTGATGCTGCTAATTGAGATATGAGAAAAGACAAATTTTGGATAGGATTGTTAAATGAATAAACGTTATTATAATACATTAGAATGAAAGTTCTTGTTTAGAATCATAAACAGTCTTACATGAGTCCTTTTGTATTTATTTGTTGTTTTGTCCTATGCGTGAGTGAAAGAGGAAAATGTATATAAACGATTTGAATCTATTGCTACAAGGAGTCTAATACAAGTGTCCCAAAGTCAAACAATGAAATAGCGTTTTCAAATCAATTTGCGTACGGTAGACAGCATATATACTCAAGTATATTACGTACTCTCTAGTAGGCACACTGGGCAGCAATGTATTCCCTTTTAACAGGAGGGGCAACCGGTGTATAGAAACGTGTCTTCCATTAACAGAATGACACAGAATTAGTTTACACACTTGCACTGAAAACCTTAATCAATCCAATGAGATTCAATCCTCATCCAATGCAATGCGCTGGGCTGTTTTTTGAAGTTATACGCAAATGGGATACACAAACTAAACATATTAATATTGATATAGATGTAGTGGTGTAATTATGAAGACAAACAAAGTCGTTTCGAATGACATCCACTGGACAGTACTGATGTCTCCAAGATTTGTTTGAAGTGCATCCTTCTTCACAATAAAAAGAAACTTGATCAGGTCTCGTTCGCGTCATTAAGTTATGAGTTATTTGAAAATCTCGAGATGTCGATTAAAATAAAGGACCAACATCCTAAATATAAAGTAACTTTCAAAGAATAGATATTATAGTAAAATTGGCGAAGATGGAATCGATGGGGACAAAAAGTTCGGATTAGGAAGGTTTCCGTTTTACGCAGATTTGTCCATTTTATGGCACTTATGATATTTATATTTCTGTCCTAAAACTAGTAAAATAAACTAAGTAGTGAAGTAATTGAAGTACAGTAAAAATTACCGTTCATGATCTTATGGTGATTATTTAAATACATTTACATAAACTGTTTATGGAAGAAATTTCCAATAAATGAATATTAAACATTTTTCATTGTCAGCTTTTGAGTTTCTCTTGCTTCTATGAGTTTGACGTTTTAATCTTATAGTTTTATGGTTATAGTTTAATGGTTTGTTTCGAATATCGTTAAAATGGTTGTGAAACTCATAAAAATACACATAACCTTACTATCTAGTGGCTGCAGTGAGCCTGCTAGCTGACTTTTTCAACACTCAGTGCCTCACAGGACTATGACTTTCTGGTACCCTCGCATGGCCTTGCGCAATGCGTATCTGGCCAAAGGGATTTTGGATGTGAAGGGAATGGTGATTTTGAACGCGGGGCAAGGAGACGCGCGAATAGAAGCCATGCCCGTACACCTTCCCATGCTCAGGGAGTTGGAAAGGAGGAAATTCCCCTACAGCTATGAGAGACAATCGCCTTGAGAGACAATCGACCCGGAGGTCGAATTCTACCCTGCCAGTTGAAGCCCTCTTTCCTTCACAGTGCGGTTGCCACGCTCTTTTTACGAAGTAAAAGCGGGAAAGTAAAAATGGGGAAAATGAAATAAAGGTCAGAACAAACGTAATAAGTTGTAAAAAAAAGTTGTAGTAACTCTATTTATTTACTTATTTATTTATTTACTTATTTATTTACTTATTTATTTCTTTACTTATTTATTTATTTACTTATTTATTTATTTACTTATTTATTTATTTACTTATTTATTTATTTACTTATTTATTTATTTACTTATTTATTTATTTACTTATTTATTTATTTACTTATTTATTTACTTATTTATTTATTTACTTATATATTTATTTACTTATTTTTTAATTTCCTAACTGTTCACCTGAGATATTACATTTAAATAATTGTAGAAGAGTAAAACCTCATCCTGTATGGAAATTTTTGTTGAAAAATTTGGAGCCTTTGTTAAGAAAATATTGTTTAAGCGTTGTGTAAATGCTAAATATGAAACTCTATTTTACAGAAAACGTTTGAGTTTTCAAAAAACTTCACAGAAAGTCATTTAAATAACTTTCACTCATAAATGCAATAATGCATACAAATTGCTGGAAATGTGTGTATTAACGGCGTAAAAGATATTTAAAAATATATATTTGCGTTATTTTTTAAAAACATGAAAGATCACAGCGAAATGACGTGTATGTCATCTTAAGTAGTGCATTTTGCAGCACACAACCAAAAAATTGGGAGAAAAAGTTTGGAGCTGTTTTTGAAAAAATGCCTTTTAACCGTTTCTAAAAAATCCGGAAAGGATACAGCACAATAAGGGGGTGATAAGTGCCTCCAAACCAAGTCAATTACCGCGATACCCATATGAAAGAGGATAAAAAGCCGCAGAATCCCAAAAACTCAGCCTCCTAGGACGATCTTTTGGCAGAGATAAGAGAAACATGTTTTTAATGTTTAATTTTTCTCATATTTTATTGCGTGTATCACGCTCAATAAATTGCAGAAACGGTGGAAAATGGTTGAATTTGAAGATATTTTTGCCAGCCAATTTTGATGCCAAATTCAAATATAAAAAATTTGTTTTGAAATTTGACGTAATAATGTTGGTATACTGTCTCAGTTTTCCCGTAGAATGTGTCTCATAACGTTCTATAACGTACGCAGTTCACCCACATTAACACGAGTTCCAAGGGACCGAAATAATCGGAGTTATAAACACCAGTGTTATCCGAAAATAATAAATATCCGTATTACCCTAATCCCTTGCCGGGTGTATGGACGGTTAAACGTCCATTTGTAGAGCAACTGACCGCTAAGATGGACCAAGGTGCTACCAACAGGGTCTACTCAAAACCGTTCAGTGAACGTTGCTGCATTTGTGCTTCCCCGTCAGACGCCTGGTACATGCACCCATTCTGACTGCTATTCATCGGCGACGAAGGCTGTAATCTGCACGCCATTTCGCAATTGAGAGTCGCCTGTCTGTCGAGAGGTGGCCTTTTCGGATAAATCACGTTCTGAACTGAACCTGCAACAATCCCCGGAGGGGTCCAGGCCGGAGGAGGGAGAGCAATGGTGTGGGGAATGTTTTCATGGAATTCTCTGGGTTTTCTCGTCATTCTGGAAAGCATAATGGATCAACACAAGTATGCAGCCATCCATTGGGTCCATGTCCACATCTATAAGCAGATCGTTTTTTCCTCAGCCTTACAGAATATCCCCGAGGGAATATGTAACATGTTATACAGTTCGCAGTGTACGTAAGTGGTTCGAAGAGCACCAGAATGAGTATACAATACTCCCCTCGCCAACAAACTGCACCGATTTAAACACATTTGAGAATCTGTGCAACCATATCGATCGGCCTGTTCTCGCCAGCGATCCGCAACAGACGAACCTACAGCAGCTGGCCACGGCGCTGGAGTCAGCATCCTTCAGCACCCTCCAGAACTTTGAACTTGACTCTTTTCCTGCCCGTCTCGCAGCGATCAGCGCTGCTAAAGGTGGTTATGCAGGATTTTGACGGGTGGTCACATTAATATGATTGGTCTGTCTACAACCTTTGTACACTAGATAGATATAAACAAGAGATCTCCAAAAATGGTATTAACTCAAAAAGGACTATAAGTGGTCTTACGATATTTGTGCACAGTGCGATCAATGTGAATCACTTTTCTTGACATTGATGAGCTCTCTCAGTCAACAAATTCGCGATAAGAACATTTAGAGACGTGTTATGAAGGCACTGTACAAACTATTCTCTATCCGATAGATTTCACGTCTTTCGTGTGAAATGTTTAACACATCCAGGTCGTTGCCTCTGCCCAACGTTTTTCCACCACAGGTCATGAGGGTCACATCTTCTAAACCAATAATATTATAATAGAAGCAAGATTCTTTTTTATTTTAAAGCAACAATATTGTACCTTCATACGAAATTACAAGTTTTATGTTCACATTAATAATTTAAGAGATTTTTGAATGCAGATAACAGAAAAAATTGATGCCAAGAAAGTTTAACATGTTTATTTTAATTAAATTCTTACAAATTCAGTTAATATCAGAACATTAAACATAACATTAATTCATGACTATTACAATAATGAAGAAAACATTACTTTTTACCCCCAATCACAAATTGTCTTTGGAGTAGTAATTTTGAACATCGCTCCTTAGGCGCATTGCGATCAGTGTATTCCAAAGTTATTTATTGCCACGTAAATGACAGCAAACGAAATTTAACTGTGCATTTAGATACTTCATTAGTGTAGAAACTTCCATGAATAATAAACGAAAGGGAAAATTGCGTATATGGAAATGTACAGTATCAATTGCGCGCCTGTACGTTCTAAGGGCGCCGTAATTTAAGGCCACCTATCGTCGCCTGTAGATTCTAGAGGCAGCGACCTGAATGTGTTAATGTAACCCCAAACAATCACCTTATCATTGATAAGGTCTTCTAAAACGTAGGCATTTGCTGCTTTCAAGAAAAACATCCAGGTTAATATACCAAACTCCTGAATATAAATTTTAATATACAAATTTCTGTTGTCTTATTGAAGTGTGTGTGTGTTGAAGTATATTGAAGATTGGTACTAAATTATTTGATATAGTTTCGGACTTATTATTACTATAATAACCTCTATATATTTTTAACTTCTTATATAATAATTTCAAAATTGCGTGTTAAATTATTGAACTGCATTAGTGTGTCATACAATTTTGCAGAGAAAAAAATCTGTAACTATTTCTTAAAAAACAACTTGTAACTAACTACATAAACAATCTGATTCGACAATCAATTACTGATTAACGAATCTTACGAATCACACTTCAAAAATTATTTTCAGTCAACATGTATTTTTTGTATAAAACCTTTCGCAGTTGGCCCTTAACCTAACACATATTTTGTTAAACATGTTGCAATCCCTCACAATTTTGTGAGTAGGTTTTGTTCGCAGTAGAATATAAAATAAAATATAAAGATATGAAAGCGATACCTCAAAACGAACAATAATTATTTGAGTAAAAAGGCTTAATAGTTATTTATATATTATTTATATAACTATTACATTACTATTATTATTTATATAACTATTACAAAAAGTTATTCTTTGGCGTAAAAATAACACGATAACGAACGAGGCGACAACAGAAACAGCGTCCAGCATTTTGAAATCAGTACGCTAAAGATACTTCCAAATAAGTTGCTTACATCACTTTTAGTGCGAATTCTTGAAATATAAGTTCACATTCTAGGGATCATTCTCTATATCATTCTCCACATTCTCCATATGTAATGGTATGCTCGCACCACATCTGGTTAATTATTCTATACGAATAATTTTGTATTCCGAACGACTCATCTGCATTTGAATTATTTTTTATGGGGAAATTCGTTTCGATAACCGAGTGTTTTGGTTTGTACAACGGATTATTCTCGCAATCCACGGTTCTACTGAACAATTCCTTGCATGAACGTTCGTGAGAGATTCATTTGCCCGAAACTCGCGAGTGTACTAAAGAGCAAGAAAATTCAATCACGATTATTTTTGCTGGGGCAATATACCAAGTTCTTGTAAATGCATTTGTAATTAGAAGTTTTGTAACTAGAATTACATTTCATGATAAAGCTCTTATGTAATTTCATCTTCATATACAAAGAATATTCCAAAATGCACTGTTTTATATAATACAATTTGTAAAATTATCTTTTGTTACCAGTGAGCATGGACTACGCACTTTCGCAAAAAGATTAAGTAAAGAGTAATTACTTCTTTAACGTTACTGGTAGGCATATTTTACACATCACTGATATCTAAAATACAAAGAAAACTTTCTTACATCTTATTTTCTAATATCATTTTAACCATTTTTTATGTATTAGGTTATATGCTCTTAGTCAATGCTATATAGTCAATGCCATTTACTGCTGCGCAGGCGTCACAATCAGACGGAGGGACTTTCTTTCAACTATCTTGAGTTTCTTATATCTACTTCTGCTAATATAAATGGCGTGCGTTGTGTGTGCAAATTCATATTCTATTTGTGCTCGCCTTGTGACATACCTTAGTAATGGCTCTTCGAGTGATATTTGCTGCCACGGTGAGTTTAATAAGTGAAATATAATTTGTGCTTCAGTATTTACTACCGTTTAGAAGATTTTGAGCCATAATGTTACTATGATGTGTTTAAATTTTCCCTGCTATTTTTCTTAGAAGTAAAAGAAACATTGGCAGACAGCATATATTTAAGAAAATATACAATACAACATCGTAATTTGGTACAAATCTTTGAATATAAAATGAAAACTCACTGAGATTGAAAGTGCTATAACAACACTATCAGGTTTCAGGGTGCCTTAAAACGTTTACTTTCACGCATATATACTGCATATAAGTAATGTAATCATCCCAGAATGGCAATTTTTTTGGCAGAAATGTTTGCATCGAAAGTCCCTAATATCAGAACGTGAACATTTCTTGTTCACATTTGTAGTAAATTACTGCCTCTAATTCGTCGTGTTGTCAATATTAACGTTTCATGTGACTTTGATACTGAATAATTGGTTAAATTGTTTTATCGGATAATAATAATAATATAATAATAATAATATTATAATAATAATAATAATAATAATAATAATAATAATAATAATAATAATAATAATAACAATAATAATAATAACGTCAACAGAATCTCATGCAGGGCAATGGCCTCTCTACGATGGAGCACAGCTTATTAATTTGAAGGCCCACAATTGAGCTACATAATTGTGAAATTATTAGAAAAAAACTAAGTTCACACTTCACACAATTTAAGTACGCGTCGGATAATTAGTTAAAAGTCCGTAAAAGTGGATCAAGTCCAATGTTTGATGAATTTTCTGATTCTGATCTGATCTGAATTTTTTCAGCGTCTTTCTACAACTATAAAATTAAAGTTAAAGATTTTTCTTTTCAATGAAATCTTTTCTGCCAGATTTGATCTTTAAATAAGGCAGCGTATAATAAATATTTTTAAATTGAGTAATTTTTGCATAATTTTGCGATACAAAGTAATAAATAAAAATAATATTTTCTCAAAAATTTGTCCTTTTTTAAATAATATATTTGTACGGATAGTACTAAAGGCATAGATTAATTCGACGTAAACGAAAGTTGGATGTTTTATAATAATTTTTTAAAAATTACGCAAATGTAATTTCTTTGTTTGCTCTCACGTCGTTAATATTTACATTACTAGCGCTTTTTATAAATTATGCTTTTGTAAGTTCCAATACTTTAAAAAATATCTTATGATATTTCCCCAAAATTCAAAATTTTTCTGTAAAAATGATGTTAAAATTGCACATTTTCAAAAATGTAAAAGGACATTTTCTCACCTAGAAGTGCAACAAATTGGCACAGACTTTTTCGTACTAGTTAGGCTCATATTCTCTCCTACGTCTAAAACACTACGAGGGCCTCCCGCTCCTCTTGGAGGTGGTGAAAATCACCTCCCCGTACATCTAGTCCTGTAACTTTACAAATTTGTCTTCGTGTCAAGTATCCTTGACATTCAATAAATTCTTTTCAAAGTCGTTGAGTCGTGCCAGATCGATCGAGGAATATGCATTTTGGAAAAATCCTTACGAATAGTTTAGACGCTGATGTCTTTCACAGACGGACAGACTGACGAACGAATCAGGGATTCCCAAAAGGGTCAATTTCAAATTATATTTTTGGCAGCATTATATAATTGTCTCTGAACTAAATACTCGTATATTATTCTTTAAACGTACTGAGACGATTTATTTGGGGTTTCGCTAAGGTCAACAATTAAAACGTGCCTCTAAATAATAAATAGTAAATAGTAATAAAGAGTACATAAAAAATTGTTAAAGACAGGAAAAATGTAGGGCAACATTGGCTGCGAAATGAATATTCAAATAACAAGAACAAGCGCAGAAGCAAAGGTAATAATCATATGTTAAGGAATAGTGTTTATTTTAGTGATTAATTTAGCTATGGATACATGAGAAATTTCCGCGAACTACAATTCAATTTAATTTCTTATAAAGAAACCGGAAGTCCAGGAATAAAAATATTGATAGGTAAATGAGTGGTTAGCGAATCAGAAAGAGCACAGTCATTTTACAATACAGAAAATGCGCAGAATTCATGAAGAAGAATCGTGTTTGAGACGCTACTGCTCGGGGGGGAGTGCAAACAAGTCAACGGCGCGTATTACAAGTTGCTGCAAGTCAGAACAGTGCGAGCGTTGATAGTGTGGACGTGTCGAAACACGAGACAGACGGTAACGGATGATAACGGTCAAATTAGCGTGAGAAATGGTCGAATGTGAAAGTAATGTATTGTGGTAGAGCAACGCGAGTTTCATATCATAGAGAATGTTTTAATAAACAAATTTGTGGAAATTGATGGACGAAACATTGGACTGAATGGGATCCAGCACGCCTGAGGTGACATCTTCAAGCTTGCAGACGGATCAGTAAGGGAAGTGAGAACTGTGAATTTTATTTTGGTTTTGAGATGTAGGAAGATCAAGTATTGTTTTTAATTATAATGTAGAATGGATTTAAGAATTGTAATGGAAAAATGGCAATGAGCGAGTGGATTACTAGAGAATGTATGATGGGTAATATATCCTGTAATGTGCGAGAGAGAAATTGATTGTATAAAAGAAAATATATTTATGTGTTTCGTTTCCGATTTGTTGTTATGTGTTATGAAATCCGAAAGTACACGAGGCAAATATTGTAAGTCTCAACAGTACAGAATTATAAATTGTTTCTGCCAGAAAGACGAGTTGTTTTTAATTCATTATCTGGTGAAGAATATCCTTACATGATAATTTTGATCTTGCAACTCCGGATGGACAAATCTGTCAGCAAACGAACAAAATAATTTTTCTGAAGGACACAAAAATCCCCTTGATAATATAGGCAAACATAATGTTGTAGCCATCAATAAATAAATAATATTATTCAAATATAGAAGGGATTGCAGCGAGAAATGGATATTCCTGTTGGACACGTGCTTGTGCAAAAGAATAATAAAAATAAATAATAATTATAAAGATCCCAGTCGGGATGTCCCATTTCATTTCTCAGTACGTATACTACTCCGAATACGAGAATGTAACTAAGGTCGCAAACTTTCTCATACTAGTTATTTCCTTATTCGACGAACAGAATAAGACTACCACGATCTCTGGCGGTACCTACCGCTCCTCTTGAGGTCGTGAAGAACACACACAGAACATTTTTGCAATACCATCAACGCATCGAACACACCGGAATTCGGCGTACGTGGATTTCAAAGCCACAGCCTTAATGTCCACGTATTGTGGCCCATCTGTCTCGATTCCCTGTCTCCGAATCACTTGACCGTACTGACGATAAACCTGTTACGATTTAATGGTATAATAATTTGATAAACCCAATAATATACTAAAACTGACTTTTGTAAGCATACGCCATGTATGACCTTTAATATGCTTGGAATATTGATTCTATGTAACTGAACCATTTTAAAACCATTCGTTTCTATAGCATCAGGGCTAAGCCCAACGTTCTCAGTAATCATCGATTTTCACAAAATTAGCTAAATCTACAGAAAATGTTGTAGAACATAATATTTATATCACATATAATTTAACACAAAGATTAAATGACTTAAACAATAAAATAAAATACTTAATAAATGAAATAGTATTTGTTGAAAATAATATGTGGTATCAAAAGAACACATGTAATTTTTGGAAAATCAAAAGAAGGCATTAAATATTTCTAATTTTTTCAAGTAGGGTTTTATTAAAAATACGAGTAGTTTTCGTGATTAGAGAAATTTTCTGAAATGTCAATGCAAACAAATGATTTACATTAGTTCTGTCGGCTAGATCACAAAATAATTTTAAAAATTCTCTATTACGTATATGGGAAAGTAAAAGAAACAAATAGACGATAAATTCAACCCCAAAAAAAGATACGATATTTTTTCTGATTCTAAAAGAGTAATGTGATAAAGAGTCCACCAGTTAGTATTCAATAAGGATTTCTAATGAGGTTTTTTATAAATCATGTACCTTTTCAATACGTATTCGTAAAACTCTGCGTTGGATACTAGTAGTATTTGACATTCATTAATGTCCATTCTTTTTTTAAAAAAATGTGATTTAACAAAAATAATTATTTTGGAATGCCAGCAAATCTTTTAATTATTTTCATGTACCTTACATTCTTACATACTTACTTCATGTACATTACATTCTGCAACACGTCATCAGCTCATTTTTTAACTACACTCTCTTCATTCTAACGAATCTCTACTTTTAAAGATTCGTGAGGAAGATGTTGTGAAGAGAATAAGAATATATAAAAATGTAACACGCGTAGTTTTTCTTAGTTTAATTTTGAAAAAATAAACCTTTGACAAATTTTGAAAAACAGACACTCTCAAAATTAAAGAGTCATCTGCTTTATTTTGTAGGTGGTGTGCACCTTACTCCACGTGGAGGGAGCCATTATTCACGTGAGTGATTTTTCATGTTTCAATTGGATTGATTGATTGATGATTCCGGGCTCGACAACTGCTAAGGTATTTAGTCCCATAAGTGTAGTGCATGTGTCCCCTCTCGTGAGGTGGCGATGATCTTCCCCTTCTAGATGATGAGATCCGGCGTCGACCTATCGTCGGCTAGCAGGGTTTTTCCAACCACGACAAGAAAGAGGAAAGAAAGATCGTGCGAGGTCCACGATCTTTTTCTCCGGCATTCGCCTAGTATTGGCCGGAGAAACCATGGAAAACTACCGATCAGAGCAGCCGGTCGAGTCACTCCATGTTCAAGGTTCTAGAGATAAGCCAGACAGCTAGCAGTTTGTAGAACTGCAATGATGCAGTGTGATAAAATACCAATGAAGTAACGTAGTTCACAGTCAAAGATATGGAGAAACAAAGGGAAGACGTACAGACACGTAGACATGCAGAACAACTAGAATATGTTCACATCAACTAGAATAGTTCACTGTTAAATTATTGCACAACACTATAGAATCTGTTTTAAGTGATTTCCAATTCCCATTTTGTATCGTGCTCGGTATCTTCACAATTTTGGTGAAGATGGTCAGCTCTCTGCTGAAACATTTTATAAATGTATTTTCGCGAGGGGAAATACACGTGTCTTAAATCAAACAAATTACTTTTTTATCGCTTTTCAGGAAATAATCGTTAAATGCTCTCACGAAACACCGGTGGACTGTGATTTTGTTAAATGACTAACTGAAGCTGTTTCTTATGTAGCTTGCTTCTTTAAAACCAAATACAACCATAAACGTTGTCCATCAGGATCAGGTTTTGTGTAATTGCACATTTACTAAATTGATATATTTTGCAGATAGCAACGAGTCGTTTGCACTGAAACACTCATTGGTTACTGATTTATTAGAATATGGTGGTCGCCAACTATGCATGGTTTAGTAGATGACACTAAAAATATGAAACAGACGCCATACCGGCCAAATCAGTTGATCAAGTTCGGGAATTGCGAACATAAGATCAGTGTCTCGCGTACACGATGTGCCGACTCGGCCCATTAGTTGCGCCCTGCGTGACAAGTGAGAAAAGGTGTTGATATTACTATAGAGTGAACGACTCATCCTCACGTTGCGTTCGAGTGTTAATTTTTGTACGATCAGATTCTTTGTAATGTCGCCACAGTGTGTAAACCATCCATAGTTCATCCATCACAAATTCTGTTATGTGTGTTGAAGAGCCAAAGGCGGAAGGCCCCTCTTAATAAGAAAAGCAAATGAATTGTTATTCGGGTCTCTGATCGGATATCAGGACAAATAGTAGGGTCCTTCATATTTGCTGTGTATTTTGTGTAACCTTACTTATTAATTGGTTATATGGAAATTTGTGACATATGTCATTTACAATTCCTATGGTATGGAGGGAGCCAAAGCATCGCGTTATGGACTATTATTTGTGCAGCTACCAAAGTTGTTGGAATCACAAGAAACACCAAGAAAACCATTCAATACCAACCCTCCCTTCAGCTATCAGGCCTGTACCTCACAGCAGGGATCATCCAATCCCAGCGTCACCAGAATTTGGAATTTACATTCCGAAAACTCTGGCGATGAAGGTTTAAACGTACGTGCCAAAAAGGACGACATAGAAGACCCAGATTTTGCAGGAACACCTATACAATCCCTTAGAATCAATCAGTCAGAACTCGAGTATCTATTTCGTGATCTATACTTGACAAAGAATGAAAAGGCAGCATGGACGTCGCTTCAAAAAGTCGTAACTGAATTCCTAATTAACAGAAAAGCCGAGTATTACGAATAACTAGTGTACGAACTCCTTCACAATTATAACGCACTGAGATGTAACATGTTTCTTAAAATACATTTTTCTGGATTCACGCATACACGATTTTCCCGCAAATTTCGGCGCTATGAGCGATGAACACTGTGAGCGATGAACACTGTGAGCGATTTCACCAAGACATTGCAACAAGGGAAAACGTTATCAGGTAAAATGGAATCGAAATTTGCATGCAGACTATTGCTGGACACTAAAAAGAAATATTCCTCAAGTAAAATACAGCAAACAATCGTTCAAAACTACATTTTCATTGAGAGTATTATAAGTAAACAAAGTAAATAAAACCAATCACTTTATAACAGCATGAACGTTTAATTGCCTATTACAAAGAAACTTTGCGCGTTAGAAATAAATGCTCCGCAAAATTGAAATCACAGCACCATATTCCATAAGAGCCACCCATTCTATTACATTTAACAGACAAAAAGTTAGATTTTGTCGACCAGTGAAAATAGCATGTTAGTAACAGTTAAACCACTACCATTCTTCATGCATTGCTTCCAGAGTCGGTCTTCTAGGAAAGCAACTGGAAGGCGTAGGGTAGACATTACTTTGAGAACTTAAGTCACATTGAACTTTATAGGAGTTCTAATGTATAAATATTTAATTTTTTCAACACATAAATGTAGAGTCTGTATTGTTTAGTGATTCCAAATTATTTTCCACAAGAAATGATAAAAATACTTTTCACATAACTAAGGTTATTCATATTAATATTTTTTCCAATAAAAATATACTAACATAAATAAAAACTGTCCCTTTACTCAGTAGTGCCTAACGGATTCTGTAAAATAATTTGGAATGATTGTATTTTATATTGAAACCAATTTCTTACATTATTTACTTGTAAATGTTAGAGGTTCACAACTGTGACCTGGTCATAATCAACAGCCAAAAACAAAAATACGATTTTTTTAGTACACAGGATCGTGGATGTTTTTGTCTTAGAAAAGGAATTATGTATTAAGAAAATCTCTAAACCCAAAAACATATATGCTTAAACAACAAAACAGAAATTACCCTTTGTACTATAACAAAATCAATCTAGCATAAAGTTTCTCTTCTCCCTTGTAGAAAAAAATGACAAATTAACAAATTCAAATACAATGATACAATTTTTAACACTATGACAATCATATAAAGGGAGCACCAAGCACAGTTTTTAAAGTCCAAGTTACATGCACTTTCTGAGCATTAGTTACAACATTCACTTAAATAAGAGCTTGTTGCTCTCTATGGAAACGGGGGCTTGGGGCACTCCAAAATTACTGTCAAGAGCTTCCTACGTCTTAGCGAACTGGGCAAACTTGATGATTCTCGCAGTCATGTCAAGTTCGTGGCGAAAGATAAATAGAAAAAAAAATAGTAAAGACGATTATTACCGACCTCTTGTCGGGGCCTTGCCCCCACCCATGGCGCGAAGCTTGCTACGGTCAGTGGGCTGGTGACGCCGAATATAAGTCTCCGCGCAGATCGTGTAAGATATGTAGTGTAAGATATAGACGCCTGTAAACCTGGGCGCAGCAGCTTCAGTGTCCGTTTCTCTTCTTCCTTCGCACTACGCTCACCACCACTCCCCAATACCACTCTTTCGACCTTCCTCTCTCGCGTCTCAAAGCCTTCTCACTCCGTCGCTACCTACCGTGTAGGTAGGCACGGATACTACAATTCAATTATCTAAGAATATATATATAAATATGGGTTTCCAAACTATTGCACAGGGTACTGTTCGCGCGATTTGAATGTAGCGTTATATCTGTCAATCACAGGTAAATATTACATTACATAGCACTGTCATTCAAACATTAAAAATAGCGACTTTTGTCTCTTATTGTAACTTTGCACTTTCTAAATCTCCGCCCAATATCAGCCGTAAGGGAGGTATCTTAAACCAGGCAATATCTTGGAAGTTAAACGACGATCTGCTACTAAAACACTTGAAATTGCATTATAGTGTGTAATGTTTAAAATATTTTTCCAATAACCATTTTGAAAGAAAGTAAAATGGAACATAATGCAAATAAAATGTTGAAATATGCTACGATATATAATTTTTCCTAAAATAAGGGAAAATGTGTACTACCTGAGGAAATCTAAACTAATATGGATTATCAAATATTCAAATCACCTGAAAAATCCTAATTCGCGATCATATACCAAAAAGTTTGATAGTTACTAATTAATAAAAAAATATGTCCCGATCATTGATTATTTTGCGAAAGGACTCTAATCTCTGAATTCAAAAAACACTTTTCGAATTTAAAAAAACTATTTTCATTTAGCTACCTATTACCTCACCCTCACAACTTGATTGCTTTCAATATAGCTATTCCAACTCGCTGAATAGCATAGGCAATAAAATGACGGCAGATTAGCGTTCATTTAATTAATTTTAAGATATTAAAATTAGGTATTTATAATATAAAATAGATTAGAAAGGCAAGTGATAACAGTACCACAATAATAATAATAATAATAATTATTATTATTATTATTATTATTATTATTATTATTATTGTTATTATTATACATTATTCTATAGAAACAAAAAATGGATATAGTACACTTTTGTTTCATAAATATGAATCGTCAAGTTATACCATGTGTTCGATGTACAGAACTAATATTTGATAGAAAGGAACAACAATTTTCAGGAAATTAGAAACTTTCAAAGGACAGAAAATCGATGTTCTAATTTTTAATCGTATGTAGGTTTCGTCTTTTGATAAGGAAACTTTTCCGATCCGATTTCAAAACGGTTACAATGTTTTCTTAAGTTTTCATTGAAACATTGTGTAGGTTTCTCATATATTACTTTGAACAAAATATTACTGAAGTACGGAACTATGATTGTTCAACTTCTACAAGAATAATTACTGGGAATTTTTTATAGTCAAAAAGAATTCCTTTACAAGTGAGTCATCCGATAAAATAAAAGAATTCCTTACCTTATAAAGTATTTGAAAACAGCAGAAAATTCAAACATATCTATTGTTTACACTACAAGTTACTTTTCGAAACGGGAACTTTCACTGTCCTAAAAGTAGTACATGAAATTATGAAGATTTCTCAAAACCTAAAACAGATTCATTCCGTTACAGTTGCAGCAATGAATTTCATAAGAATATAACTTTTTCAGTGCGGGACACAATATCAAAACTGATTTCAACAGTTTAGGTTTGATATCTTACATCCAATACACACGTTTTAGAGTAACCATCCAATACACACGTATATTTTGAATATTTGAGGTACTTTTCATGAAGCCTTAATTATATTTCCGAAATTTTCTCAAAAATAGTTCCTTATATTTTGTAAACGTCTGCCCCACACAGCATAAACGTCGTTTAGAGGAATGGCGCAGGTTTCATTTTCAATAAAATCCCTGATCTGTCAAAAATTGCAAAAATTCAATTTTTTTGGCGTCTTCTTACAACACTCTAATATTGAAGATATTGATACTTTCCTTAATAAAATCTAATATTAAAAGACAGATATTAAAATAAGATCATGTACAATTTTTCGAAAATGTTAGTAGTTATCGCGTAATTTTGTGGGAAATACAGGCAATTTGTAAACGGGTTCAAATGCTTTATAATTTTCTCCTCATATTTATCAGAAACGTTTGGGCTAATCCTATTTTTGGTAACTCTGCTTTTTCAAAAATTGCAACTTAACATGGCAAAAGTGCAATATTGAAAATAGAGATTTTTGTATTAAATGATATCTGTTCTAAAAACATCAAATATTTAAAAATGGTTATGTTCAATTTTTTGAAAAAGGTTATTTTCTTCTTAAAGTTAATGCAATTTGTAAAAAAAAACATTGCCTCAAAAACTGTTGCAATCTTTTTCTTTGAATTTTCGATAGACAAGGTACGCTTCACAGAATGGCGCAGAATTCGTGATCTTTGAACTTTCTAAATTCCCGAAATCGCAAAAGTTAAATATAACGAGAGAAATTACGTGCCGTTGAGAGCTACTAGTTTAAAAATATTAATAGTTTGTCTGTAATTTGTGGTTGACACATTATTTGGAACTCGCAATATTATAGTTAGAAATTTATTATAATCCCGATTTTTATCGGTAGTTATCCCGATTTTTTAACACATAAATGTTGGTATTTCCGTAAGGAGATATTTGGGGAAACTGTGCGATCTTCGCCGAACTTTTCTTCCTTGGGTTCCATGAATCTGATCTCAATTGTGTATGCATTTTAACGATCGTAAATTATTCTAACAATCAAGTGATACGGTTGGAAAACTCCAAATGCAGAGTGAACTATCTATAAAAACCTACAAGGCAAAACACAAAGGCAGCTCCATTTGCCAGAACAATGCATCCTGAGCTTTTTTGTAACAGCAGATTCGTTATTTTTCGTGTCTCATTCACGCAGAATAGAGGAGATGGGGAGGAAAACTGATATATCTACATTTGATGCCTTTAGATCAGAGCCATTCAACATGGCTTCCGGCCAATGGAGCCGCTGCATAGAGTTCAGTTCCTGGGCCGCCGCGCCGTCGCGTGCGAACTGAAATACTAATCGACTTCATCTGCCACTTGTGCGCCGAATTCTGCTCCCGGCGTCTACTTGTTCAAAACGTATGCATGCAATAAACAAATGAATTTTATTTTTACCGGTTTACTGTATTCAGTCCAAATTAATGGTACAGAGAACATCCTATATAACTGATCAGACAAGTTAAGTACTCAGAATTCTGAATATTAGAAATGGCAACAGAATTGGAAAAAAAAACAACCGTAAGATGAGTATATCTGACATCCACATAAGAAAAGTAGCCAATTATCAAAGCTAGTAAGATATACTCCCTTCCTAAGTCAATCTTCTCCCTTCATAAGATTTTCGTGGAGCTATATATATATATATATATATATATATATATATATATATATATATATATATATATATATATATACTAGCTGACCCGGCCACGCGTTGCTGTGGCTAAAGTTTTTGTTATATTACATTATAGTAAACAATCTAAGAGGAACAATAAGAGAACATCAGTCACGGAGTCCACTATGCTTTTTCACACAGATGGTATTTGTAAAAAAATATGGTGATCTCCTTATTTGACTTTCTACTACTGTAACCCTTTAGTACAATGAAATTATTTACCAATAAAGACGAAAATATTGATGTTGGTATACAAATTCACTGGATTGAGATTTGAAGGGGAAGTACGTTGAACACAATTAATTAAAATGTTCTTACACTTGATATTAAGCAGAAATCAATAGGTACAAAATAAAAATTTATCAGATTTATTATTTCCATTTAATTTGTATAACAAATATAAGTACTATTCAATTATAAATACTTTCAAATTCAATTTAATTTAACACCAATCGGTGCACAATGTTTTTGGTTAACCTGTCTTTAGCTAACACAAATATATTAGACGGTTTCCCAACACGTGAACACGCAACATATAGTTGCCCATGAGAAAAACATGGATTTTCCAAATCTAAACCACAAATGGACATTGTTTGACCTTGAGATTTATTTATAGAAATGGCGAAAGCTAAACGAATTGGAAACTGTAGCCTTTTGAAGGGTATGGTAGAATCTGATGGTATCATCGGAATACGTGGCAGCAGGACCACTTTTCCTTTAAACTTCCCAGCCAAAATGGTTGCTTCAAGAATGTTTCCGGTGATCTTTTTGATGACCAAACGCGTACCGTTACATAATTGAGGTGGATTCAAATTACGGAGGAGAATAATAGTGGAACCAATCTTTAATCGAAGATTATGTGGTGGCATTCCAGGGATATCTAATGAATTTAAAAATTCAATCGGAAAATTTACACTTTCATTTTCATCAACAACAGTATCGATTGATTTAAAAGACATCATATCGCCTGGTAATAACTGTAGTATCTGGAAGTTAATTTCGTCAACATCAACGTTTTTGGCTGCCAAAATCGCCCGTTGACTAAGCCATTCATGATTCAAATAATTATTCTGTATATCCGGGAAAATACACTGAATCAATTCATTTTTATCCTGAACAACAGTGCAAAAATTGTCTGGTAGTTTAATGCATTGCGTATTTGGTTGCAGTTCTATTTTACCGTTCCCAATATCTAGTAGTTGTTCGGAAAATATTTGTGCTGATGGATCATTTTGCAATTGTACTCGCATATTTATGGTCAATCGAAGTGTTTCAACACTTCGCCATAAGAATGATTGTTTCAAACATGCATTAATCTCATCCGCGAAAGTAGAGCGAGGTATAACCGGTAAGGTCTGCCGGAAGTCACCAGACAAAAGTAAGATAGCACCACCGAAAAGTTTATTATTGCTGTTTAAATCTTGCATAGTTCTGTTTAATGCTTCAAGTGAATATTTGTGTGCCATTGTGCACTCATCCCAAATTATTATAGAACTCTTCCGCAACACTGCAGCTATTCCACTATTCTTTTTGATGTTACACATTGCATCTGGTTTATTATGAACGTCCAATGGCAGCTTGAATGTTGAATGTGCTGTTCGCCCACCATCCAGTAAAGTAGCCGCAATGCCTGACGATGCTACTGCTAATGCGATTTTTTGTTGCGACCGTATTTTGGCAAGAATCAACGATATTAAAAATGTCTTACCGGTTCCACCGGGTGCATCCAAGAAAAAAAAACCGCCTTGTTCAGCAGCAACAGCCAGCATAATCCGATCATAAATAATTTTTTGTTCTGCTGTCAGTAATGGTTCACTGTTCATGATAATTGTTGCTAAACTTTCATGGTCATATTGATTTTCTCGTTGTAAATCGGTATTGACTAAGTCGGTGGCTGGACGATTAGGTGATGGCATACCATAATGATTAAGTGGTAAATTTGAAATAAGAACACATAAATCCTCGATCAAGACCAATGCTTCATTGTACATCTCTGGTGTATAATCTATGTTTTGGCATTGATTTGTTTGTCTAATTCGGTGCAATATGTCTTCTGTCATACAATTTTTATATTTTTCCCACAAAGTTTGTGCTTGCGAGGGATAACATGTCGTCAAAATAATTGCAAACAACTGACGAATGTTATTCGGTGTTGATGTCAACGCAGCATCAGCAAGCGTTAAGTCCCAATGGTTATCGTCTTCTAGCAATTGCAGTTCACGACATGCATCCTGGTATGTATTGAATACTCGACCATTAACTGTTCGTAAAAATTCAAAAGACGTTGGTCCGGGAACATTCACCAATAACAAACGTAAATAGAAGCACTCACGTTGCTTTGGATGTACCGTGTAAAGTCTCCCCAATGTCTTAGCTTTGAATATGCCTGTAATGGAAGGATGTGGTTTTCCTTGTTTCCGTGGCTCCCATTTTTTACTGGATTTGTTCCATGTGAAATAACGTGGAACATCACCAAACACCAATGTCTTCGCGAATTGGCCAAAAACATCAGGTTTTTGACACAATGTAAAAAATTCAGTTAGAGTCGTTTTCGGAGCTTCGAACGCTCTTTGGAGAACATTTTTTTCAGTGAAGTATACACGTTGACCGTTTTCAAGATGTATTGCCAGATGTTGGACAGCAGGATCTCTTTCGTGGATGGGAAAGCTGAGAATATGCCAAATAGCTTCATTGCTGCTAATGTATCTGCCCATTTGGTATTGTGCTATTTCGTCATTTTTATTTATGTTTTGTACTTCAAATATGGCCAAATCACTGCCTTTGTTTACATATTTACAAATATACTTAATTGATTTAACAGAACTGCAAAGCTCAACATTGATATGAGCTTTGTAAGTTTTTGAAAGTAGTGGTGAGTATGGTACCACCCACTGATTATCAAACTCAACTTGATTTGGAAAGTTCGGCAGTCGCATTGTAAATGTGTGGCCACCATTCTCAGTACTTCTGCGGCGATACATTGGATAACCATCAATATCCGTGATCGTGTCATTCGTATACGGCTTTGGGAATTTTTTTTTTACATTTTCCATTTTCCATGCACGGTGACGTCATGTTGAAAGCACCGCATGGCCCATGGATCATGTGTTTGGTGACAATATCAAATAATTCTTGATCAATTAATGGGTCTGGAATTTCGGCTGAAATTATTTGATCGATTTCTTCAGGACGGATTCTATCTTTAAGCCAAACCAAAATGTGGGCATGAGGCAAACCTCGCTTTTGCCACTCTATCGTATACAGCCAACAACGTGTGATACCAAAAATTGAATATTTAACAATAAAATCAATTAAGGATTTCAATTTTTGTTTAAACACACGTGCAGTTAAATCATGACGATGAATGGCTTGTTGTTCTGGCAATAGTAAAGTTTGTATCTCTTCCCAATTCGGATTACATGTGAATGTAATAAATAAATCCGGTCGGCCGTAATGACGTACGTAAGTCATCGCATCTTGTATGTATTCCTGCATGTTCCGTGGACTGCCGATGTAGCTTGAAGGTAAAATGAAAGCATTACCGATGTCAATGGGATTTAAATTTCCATCGATGTTTCCAGCAACAGCATCTCGTAAGTGAATATATTCTTCCGATCGTAGTTTTGCCTGGTTGAATCGAAGGAATCGCAAGCGTTCGCTTTCGACCTTAGCATACATATCAACAATGTATTGATGGAACAGCTGACGATATCGAAGGATATAATTGTCTTGATGTTGTCTAACCATTATTCGGTGTGCGTAGTAGTTCATTGAGCTAACTTTATTATTTCTGTAATCACCTAAAAAAATAAAAAATTAAATGCAATACGAAATTAAAATCTATACATACAGTAAGAAAGTAAATAGATAATTGTAAAATTTACCGGTATTTGGATCATACTGTTTGATATTAAGGTGATATTCATCTTGTCCTTGCCAAAATATCAATGGATATTGTAGTGCGTCATATGAACGGTGTAGATCCGAAATCGTACTGACAGTGTTGTCTCGCCGTGTAATTTTTATAGATCTTTTGTCAACTGGATCACCAACCATGATAACAGCAACCTCATCAACAGTTGGAGCGTTGAATCTACCAGCATGTTCACCTAATGGTACTTTGTCGGCTTTTATGACGATTTGATAATTGTCATTTTGCAGTCGTGGCGAAACTCTTTTGATCAATTGAATTAGTTGATTGTGATCTTCTAAAAAATTTTCCAATAATATCACAATTGCTCTTTCCTCTGCTTGTTCAATAAAATTATACAGGCACCGAGTCGTCACGCGCTCTTCACAATCGCCCATAAAATAAATTTGAAGAAATTTTGGATTGTTATCAGGCATTGGCATCAGTGATCCGATTTTATGGTACACCTGGCCTTGAATTTTGAATGTAGTTTCAAAATTACGTCCATCGGATGCACGATCGCAAATTTTAGTTGCCCCAAATGACGTCATTTGGAAGCAAGAATTAAATTTGCGTATCTTACGCAAAAATAATTTGGAATCATCTGAATTGCCAGTAAGAAGGGATAATAAAGGCTCCGGCGGAGCGGGTAGAGGTGACAGCACAACTTTTCCTGATGCGCAGCACATGCCGGCTGCTTCATTCCGAAATTTCAATGCCTGACAATATTGACATACTTTATCCATTCCACCGATAGCAATTTTTGAATGCGCCGAGTAGTTAATATCTGGTGCATATTCAAAGGCAAGCCGAACGAATGATGCACGTGTTAATGAGCGGCTGATCCGTTGCCTTTGTCGATCTAGTCCTCGTATTGTAGCTATGTTTCGTTCTCGTGCCGCTCTTGTTCTCGTAATATTCTGTTGCAGACGTTCGTCACGCTGTTCTTGAGATTCTTGTGTACGACTTTCTGCAGTCCTGATTCTTTGAGCTGCATTTCTTGTTTCGATTTGTTCTGGTAATTGCTGAGCTCTTTCAACACGTTTGCGTCGTGACCCTTTGCTGCTCGCGTTGTTGAGGTTAGATTTTTTCGGTGGCATTTGACTGAAAATAATAATAATAATAATAATAATAATAGTTTAAATATTAGAAAGAGGAACTGAAAAACATGTTATCATAGCACATTGAAATAATAAGTGCAAAATAATTTTAAATGGAGGTAAAATAATCTTAATATATATAAATCCGTTGCCTTTGTCGATCTAGTCCTCGTATTGTAGCTATGTTTCGTTCTCGTGCCGCTCTTGTTCTCGTAATATTCTGTTGCAGACGTTCGTCACGCTGTTCTTGAGATTCTTGTGTACGACTTTCTGGAGTCCTGATTCTTTGAGCTGCATTTCTTGTTTCGATTTGTTCTGGTAATTGCTGAGCTCTTTCAACACGTTTGCGTCGTGACCCTTTGCTGCTCGCGTTGTTGAGGTTAGATTTTTTCGGTGGCATTTGACTGAAAATAATAATAATAGTTTAAATATTAGAAAGAGGAACTGAAAAACATGTTATCATAGCACATTGAAATAATAAGTGCAAAATAATTTTAAATGGAGGTTAAATAATCTTAATATATATAAATCTCGTGTCACAGTGTTCTTATGATATTCTCTTGAATACGTTCGTTACACTGTTATTGAGATTCTTGTGCATGACCTTCTGCTGTCCTGATTCTTGGAGCTGATTTTTTACCATAGCAGCGCCATCTATTGATTACTTACTCAACCCAGTCGAACATTCACCAATAACAAACGTAAATAGAAGCACTCACGTTGCTTTGGATGTACCGTGTAAAGTCTCCCCAATGTCTTAGCTTTGAATATGCCTGTAATGGAAGGATGTGGTTTTCCTTGTTTCCGTGGCAGCACAACGCGTGCAACGCGTGGCCGGGTCAGCTAGCTGATTGTTGTATTCTTAATATATATAAATCTTGTCTCGTGTCACAATTTTTGTCCTCAATGGACTCCTAAACCACTTAACCGATTATAATAAAATTCGCACACCATGTGCAGTTCGATCCAACTTGAAAGATAGGATAGTTTAAATCTCAAATTATAGTCGCAATTTTAAATTATTGCTAATTATTTGTCTGTTATTATTTGACAGTCACAATTATCTACAATTATTACAACAATCAAATTTGTAATAAATTAGCAATAAATTAAAATTGCGACTATAATTTGAGATTTAAACTATCCTATCTTTCAAGTTGGATCGAACTGCACATGGTGTGCGAATTTTATTATAATCGGTTAAGTGGTTTAGGAGTTCATTGAGGACAAACATTGTGACACGAGATTTATATATATTAAGATATATATATATATATATATATATATATATATATATATATATATATATATATATTGTGGCGTCACCGATTATTTTAATATAATTTTATTATGGCATCGCCAATAACCAATAATTCCTACAGCTGGAAATAGCTCGCGCCGCGGCACAGAAGTGGGTCAAGCGACGCCCGCGCAGCAAAGGTTCCTTTAGTTCCGCATCGGGCCAGCCCCAAACGCACTCAGCCTGTCTTCAGAGGCGGAATGTTTATTGCCCCCTCATAAATAGACATAATGGCCCAGGCCGAAGCCCATTCTAGTTTTCGGAGCCGTTCGCCGGCCCTCTCCTGGGACAGAGCGCGCCCCCGCGTCCTTTCTCCAGCCGCGCGACCGGGGGGTGCAAACCCCAAAGAAAGGATTGGCCGGGTGTCAATTAAAGACGACGACGCATTTACGACACGTCGTAAGCGAGAACCTTTCTCGGCCTCTTCCAAACAATGCTTGCTGCAAGTGGCACGCGTCTGGGCAGAAGTCCCGCAGGAGCAGTTTCTCCCTAAATACAGTAGGCAGTCAATTAGCCCATGACGGTCCGGGAATCCGGGAATCGGGAATCCGTGAAATGCGCTTTTACGCGCGCACGTGTCCAGACAGCTGCGATCAGCTCCCGGAGTAACTGACAAAGGGAAGCGAGCGAGAGAGAGAAGCCAGCGACAGACAGAGAACATTTACGGAAAAATACAGAAAAATCGACACGAGATTGGTTAATCAGAATCCTGCGACGCAGCCACCCTCGGCCAATGGGAAGCTTCGCCATGAGGGAAGGGAGAAATTTGGTGTCAGGAATAATTTGGGAAGGGGAAAGGGAGCTCTTTTATAAACGCGATGCACAGTGGGAGCAAGGACTTCATTTCTAAAATTTCTTCGGGAGACTTCTTAGAATTTTTTGACGGGAGACTTCTCAAATTTCTTCGGCTGGACTTGACTTGTAAAATTTCTTCGAAACTACTTCTAAATTTTTGTTACTACGAGAGAATTCCAAGATATTTCTTGGTAGCTAAATGTGATTAATTATTCAGTTACTCACGATCGGGACGCGAGTCTGGGAAAAGACTTTCCCAGAGCCGAATTAGTCAGGACGCGACTCGTAGACTTGTTGCGGAGAAAACTCGGGCGGGAGCCTACCGGACCCCGCGCCGTTCCCGCATCGGCCCGCCAGCCTTGCCGTCTACCGTCCCGGGCCCAGAGACAGCCCTCTCCGTTACGTCAGCGCCCGTGGACACTCGCCCCTCTGAGCTTGTTCGAGCCGGCGACCGACGCGCTGCTACCTGCTGTGAGAGCGCGCGCCGCAGAAGGTCAGCAACCCGAAGCCGCCACCGCCTCTGTCCGAGGCTGCCACCTCGGCCCGCCCACGAAGACCAGCAGCCATTGGTGAAAACTATGAGACGATGCCGTCTCACTGAACAATTGTAACGGCGAAAAACTGCAAGTGGCCGCGCTCAGGCCCAGCAGAATTAACCACTTGTAATTAAGTCACAGAGTAGTTTTAGAAAAAAACTTGCGGCGCCCATTGCGACATTGTAATTTCCCTGGCAGTTTTTTTTTGGTGCCAGGAATAAACAGTTGTTTGTCACAAATGACTCAATTGCTCATTCTTGACCTCCCAACTCTTCCATTCAGTTACATTTCAGGAGCTGAACCTGGCGCCCACCCCGTGCACATTAGGTTTGTTTACATTTGGCTGGTCCCTAGTCGGGCTAGTTTAGGCGATTTGATCGCTATTATTACAATATATATATATATATATATATATATATATATATATATATATATATATATATATATATATATACGTTTTACTTCATGGCACTTGAGAACTTTAACCATTGTATAGATTGATCGATTAGTCCGTGTTTCCGGGCATGTCAACTATGATGATTAGTCCCATAAGTGTAGTGTAGTCAGGAATTGTGGCAGTGATCTGGCTGCACTGGATCCAGCACTGATCTACACATCGAATTGTGGATTTTTCCCCATCGAGGTAACTCCCACCCGCGTGCCACCGCTCCAGCCGGGACAAGCTGTAATCTCCCGACGTGTCTGGTAGTGTTGAGTGTGTAAGGGGTGAGGATAAGAAGAGGAGCCAAAGATTGTTCGCTGCCCGGGCCCGTTTGATAGGATTCAGCTCCAGCTTTCGCCTGGTGTTGATAAGAGAAACCATGTAAAATACCGATAGAGCAGCCAGCCGCTAGAATTCTCCCGACAGGGGCGAATTTGACCAAGCTATGTAGCTCGAAATTTGCCACCGTCGGGACCTGAACCCTAGGAACTCCCGGTCAGACGCACTGTAATGACATCAGTTGATGCCCCAAGCCTCCTCAGCGGTTATTGCGTGAATATATCTAAAAACGTAAAAGTGGCGTTAGCATTAATATGATGCGCGGAAAATACGTTTCCAAAGGCCGTCAACGAAATAAAAACACAATTTCATCGTAAAACTGCTTTTGTAGCAGATACAGCAGTCATTGATCTATTTCCTCACATAATCACCACCAGAACCGAGTTATTCGCCATGCCATGAAATTAAAATTGCATATGAGTCTGCTGAGTGGGATAGGAACCAGCGTTTGTCAGTCATCAGCCACTTTGCCTCACTGTGATGTGCGTAATGCTGACCAAATTGGAACTATTTCTTGATGTGTACGAAACGAAGGAAATTGTTGGGGACGAAACTCGAACCTCGTGGATGGACATATTGTCGGTCACACGTGGCTCGGCTCACAAAACATTCCTTGTTAATCCTTTATCGTTTTCCCCAATCTAATAAATGTGCTAATTTAATGGAAATACTATAAAAATTTCTAACGACTAGTGCCAATCGTCTGTAATAAAATTAACTTTCTTTAAAGATGTTACAATACGTTTACACACATATTTTCGGTAATATCGTTTTCTTTTCTTATATAAATAAGAGATAAAGGATTCTAATTAATATGTTTGTTAATCGTAGTCTAATGCTGACATAGATTTGGCGGAAAATTTCAAGACCATTGCCTAAGAGGTTGCTCGAAACATACATCCTCAGCGATCTCTTCATTGTTCGATCAATCGGTATTTGAAGGGGGGGTGAAAAGCTATATACACTACATTGCCACTGTTATTCGCCTACTTAGTATCAATTTAGTATCATGCAGCTCTCCCACACTTCACACACGGTAGTTGTCATTGCCACCAATATGCGAGTGTAGCGACACAATCAATTTGCGTTTCACATTTTGTATTCGCTTTCTTAACAGTTTCGTCAAGTAGAATCTTTTTTGTACTGACAAATTTTTCTCATGTGTAATTGCGAAATGTAAATATCGGTAAGAGGCGAATCAAATTCTCTGTGACAAATTAGATCGTGTACAAATTAGATCGTCGCCTCCTCTCAAGCGAGAGACAGCAGTACTTCAACACAACTGACAACAGCGTAGGGCACAGCTAAATGTACTAACTAATTAGTACTGATTACTAATGATGATACAAATTATAACTTATTGTGATAATTATAATAATAATTGTTGTTGCTGTTGTTCGCAGGTGAAGCGTTCGCCGCAAATGCCAGGCGGTGGGGGCCAAGCCGGAATGGGAGCCGGCTTCGGGTTCGGCGACAATGCGGGCGCCGGGGCTGGTGGCGGCGCGGACGGCTGCGCGGACGGCGGCGCGTGCCGCGGTGCGGGCGTGCAAATGGGCTTCGGTTTCGGAGCCAACGCTGGCGGCGGCGCCGGCAGCGGCGTCGGCTTCGGCCGCTGTAAGTACTCTCTGTTGCCCGACATCTCGCCAAATGCGAGGGACGTTCCATCAAAACGAACTTTCATGGAGTGTGCGAGAGTGACTGGTCCCAAACATTTATTTTGGAACAATAAAAAAAACCTTATTCTAATTGAACAAAATACGAGTAATATTGAAATTTCATAAAATGTAAGTTTCTAAACAATGATTGTAGGAATTTATATTTCGAAAACATCAGGCAATTACTTTCCGAGTACAATGTAGTGTAGACAATATTGCCCTTCTGGAATCGATTCAAACTTTCGTAAGGGTCGATATTTTCGATAAAACTTGTGAGGTTCTGCGGTGTCTGAAGACAGACCTTACTGAATAGCAACTGGTCGAAACACCGTGGTGGAACGCCGCGATCGATCACCGTATAGTATGTATGTACTTGGAGTGACAGCCCTACCGGCGACGTCACTGCCTCGCGGCCATGGGTTAAGGGGGTACGTGTGGTTAGCATGTAAACATTCCCACGCCGTATTCGAGTACAGGTATTCCAGTCTTATCAACATGAGAAGTGAATTCTCTCATCGTCACACAGCCACATATACTGAGACATTGCGAGGAAAACGCATACTATAGTTTTAGCCCGTCCGGGAATCGAACTCGGGGCCGCTTAGTGGAAAGCGAGCACCCTGACCAAGAGCTAACCACGAGCCAATACCGGGTAGTAGTACGTATTGGAATTACAATATATTATTTACTCATAGTTTCTATTCATTGCCAGTAGTACACGAGGTCCTGAGGGTTTGATTTTAGGCACTGTCCTTAGTTAACACTTGTACTGCATAATTCTTAAAGACTAATATTCCTGAAACACGTTTTATACTTTATCAGCTTCCGGGCCAAAGATCCCAAACACGATCGAATTTTGCGTTCAGTTTCCCTTCAGTAATAGAGAAAATGCCGAGGTGGTTCTGAAATGGCAAGGTTTTGCTTCTGAACATCAATGTAACTTCACTCTCTGTGCCCGTTTTCTCGTGCTCTGTGGGATATGAGGGAGGAATATATTTATTCAAATGTCGTGCTTCATGTTATAGTGGTAGTAAGTTTACTCCTACACGAGTGGGATAAGGAGTAAGAATAAGAGCCAACATTTGTATATCATTTATCGTTGTAAATCTTTTTTATTAGTTAATTTCTCAATTAGCTATCTGTATTTGTTATTAAACAATAGTACAAGAGATAGGATTCCAGAACTTAAGAAAGCGTGTCCGATTGGATTTCTTCTGCGAGGCCACATAGCTTTAACTGTAACTAGACTGGTGGCACAACAGTGCCGCAATTAAGCAAAGTGTGTATACGTATTATTGAATAATTATTTACATGCATTAATAAAAAGAGTAAATGTGCTAATGGTCACGATTATCGTATTAAATTAAATATAACGAATTGTTAAGGTAGTCAAAACAGCTAACAATTTATTTTCTTTATTTCAGAGAATTCGCGCACGACGGTCATCTTTACCCATGGTTTAATACACCAGAAGAGGTGTTTCCATGTGAAATAAATAAAAAATTTGTAGCAAATATATTTCGTATACTCAGTTTGTTTTTCATATGTGTTTTTCTTTTAAGAACAATAATTCAATATCTCCTGTTTTAGCCGTGAAATCTATTATTATCATGATTTAATTTTTTTTTTTCTTTCGTTAATCGGCCGACGAATCGGCCACGCATGCAAGCATCCTGCATTTACCGTGGCTCAGTTTTTATTTATTATCACGGTGGCAGGTGCTTGCGACAAATTTGTGGGGGGACCAGCATTTTTAGCTGGATCCGATTTTTATCCCCCACGGTTATTAGCCCTGGGGTATGGAAGATGAAATGATATGATGATAATGGGGGTGAAAGGACAACACATACAGACATACACAAATACATCCATGCCCGAGGAGGTACTCGAACCCGCCATCTTTTGGTCCGAAACCACTCCGGCACTACTGCCTTAGCGATCTCGGCCATCTGATCGGCTATCATGATTTAATATATATTATATTAAATATGATTGTATATTACACATAATATTATGGTTATTTATTATATAAATATTTCTCACACAAGACTACCATTTAATGTAGTAGGAATGTGTGTTATGCCGCAACTTTCCTTCCTCTTAATGTTATTACACAACAATTACTCAGAATTTTTTTTTAAAACGAGCATGACATCATTTAAACATCTTCAATTGAGTGACATTTTGCAGAACATCCATCTGCCAGTCAGTCTGTCAGACCGTCTGCGCACCTTCTTGCCTGTCTGTCCGTCCGTCCTTCTGTCCGACAGTAAGCCCATTCGTCCGTCTCTCTGTATGTGTCTGTACGTCCATCATTTCGTCTTTCTGTCCATCTGTTCCTCCATCCGTCGATTTCTCCGTCCGTCCAGCCGATCCGTCTACTCATCTGACGGAGGGTCGAACGGATTAGAGAAGGTTGTATAATGCTCCTGTGAAAGTACTGTTTTTCGACAGAAAAAAAATCAGTGACGCCTTGTCCTTGAGAGGATTTTTCCTGCTCCTATATGTAGTAAATTACTTTCTCTTACACATAGCGCAGTCAAAATATATTTTGCGCTTCCTTAACATCGAAAAAGGGATTTCCGTAAACCTTCCGTCGGGCTGAATAAGATATTTGAGACCCGAAGTAAGTGTTTTTTAATGAAACCGAATATAAAAATATCGAGTGTACAGAAACGAAATGTAAACCATTGTGTTAATTGAAAGGTTTTACATATATATTTTCTTAAAATTTTGTCAAATGTTTGAAAATTCCGTGGTAGTAGCAGATATCTTGTGGTAATCCGTAATGGGAGAAGTCCGCAATATCGTCCGCAATATGTATAGTAATTTTATTTATTATTTCCCAGAGTTAATTTTCGGGTAAACACTTTTCCCATTTCCAACGGGTCTCCAGCGAGGGGAAAAAATTGAAAAAAATTAGCATAAATTGAGAAAAAAGAAATGCAGTGCATTTATGTGAAAAATTAACAAATAATATTAAATAAATAAAATCAAAAAAAATATTGCCCAAGCAACGTGCATTAATTACAAATGTTCACAACGTGGTCGGGAAAAAATTCGAAAACTGAAAACATACTGGGCACGGCTAGGTGGCAGCCATCTTTTGGAATGGAAAGAAGAAAAAGCCTACTAATTGTGGGAGGGAGGGGGACTAGAAGAGTAGAAGGGGTAGTCATAAATAGATTTAAAATTTACTGCTTTTCATACAGGAATGTAAATACAGGACAGAAAATTAGGAATTCGAACAGTTCTAGAATATTAAATTACAGAAAGGACATATTTTTAACAAGTTGACTAGGTGAAGAAATTTGCAAAAAAAAAGGGTCAACAGAATGATTAGGGGCCAGTCAATAAAAATATTTAAAATGGGACTGCTTTTAATTAAGGATGGTTCAAGATAGAAAATTTAGTATTTTTGAAAAGTTTTAGAATTTTCAAGTTCTCTAAAATGGTCATTGACTAAGTGAAGGATTTTAAAATTAAAAGTAGGGTCAAAGGAATGGTTAAATTGAATCAAATGATTGGCAATGGTGGTAGTGTCTAAATTCTGTTTCCAACGTTGTTCCCACACAATTCTATTAACACACATTAGTTTTAAAATTAACAGTAAGCAAAATGAAATGTTTTTATTAGTTACACCTCTCTCCAGAATTTATTCTTTGAATATTTAAGAGTCGGAAAGCAGGTATATTAAATGTGAAGCAAAATGGACCGTTCGATTGGCAACTTTGTGTCCGTACTGTAATATGTTCAACAAATTTGCCCAAATTAAGTAATGTACAACTTTTTTTTGAGAAAACGTGTAGTTTTCGCATAATTTTTGCTTGAAGTAAAGACAATTTATATTTTTTTCTAAAAACGGCTTCAAGTTTTTTCTTTACATTTTTTCCTCAAAAAGAATAAAGGACATTTATGAAACTACGCACGTCTCATTGTCATTGAACTCTGATTTTGAAACTAGCACAAGTTAGAAATAATTCACGAGAGTATGTGCTCTTTTAGTACCACAAGTTCAATTCTGCTATTAACGAACCCAAAAATTGAGAAATTGATAAAAGTGTGTTTTAGACAATGATAGGTAGCAACTGGGAAAAGGGTGTGGTCAAAACCGAAAAGCTAGCCCAGACGAAACAGATTAGAAAAATAATTATTACGAGAAAGCCTGTGCAATTTAATAGAACCACTATTTTCTGAATGAAGTCTTTTCTTAAAACTTACAATTTTAACTAAGATTAGGGACATCTATAGTAAATATGACAAATTTTTCTATATATTTGAGTGAAAGAGAGGAAATATGCATACAAAAACAGGTTTCTCTCCTTATGATATTCTTAATGATCTCTTATGATATTCTAATTTCAATTCTATTATTAGTGTCCGAAAAATTGACAAAACGTGTTTTATAAATAATGCAATTTGTTCATGATAGTATTACGTAAAAGTAAACTAAACTATGGTCGATACTTCCCCTTTCATAGACGTGATGGTTCTTTATTTCGGTCAGTAGTGGATCAGCTGCTAAAACTGCGTGCAATTACAACCTGAACAGTAAAATTGCGAGAGTCTTAAAGGCTCTCACAGATCGGCGCAGGAGATCCGCAGCGCGTGCGGCGCGAAACGCAATATTTTGCACAGTTGCAACAATCAAGCACTATCATCATACAATATGGAAGAGTTGATTTGTCCCCGTAGTAAAGAAGGTCCTGTGTTTTTGGAAAGCGTAGAAAGTATACCGAGATCCTTCCAATAAACCTTTTACGCAGGTCCACGGAAACGTGAACATATGACGCGAGTGGTAACCTTAAAAGAAACATTTTGAACAGTTTTCGAGAAATTTAGAATATACTGCATTAGTTTCGTAGAAAGTGTTAACTAAATTAAAAGAGTCGTCTCAAATTTTCAATGCCTCTGTTTGAGTAGGATCAATAGATAAAGACTCTTCCAGGAAAACTACTACGTATAGGTAACACGCTAGTGTTGTAATAAGATCTAGCAAGCCGAGCATGGCCAAGCTAGCAATTAAAAAAACTCTTCCGGAAACAGGAACGTTAAATTTTGAATTTCCATTAAACTATCAAGTTCAATTTCTTGGCATGGATACACTCTTTCAGGATATAAATGGATTTTGCTATACATAAGATCAGTAACCTTCAACACCGTGTTATCGATCTCCATGAAAGTTAGTACATCTAGGTATTTTTCATCCTGAATGTTTGTGTGCTGTTATTTTTTTGTAACTCTACTATAGGGCTGTGCAGAACAAAATTGAATTTTATTTCAATTCAATTTCCATTCAAACTGCGCTCCACCTGGGCTCATTGTTGTGAGCGGAGAAAGGGAGGAACAGGGACAGGGACAGAGAGACGGAGATAGACAGGGAGAGGGACAGAGAGAGGCAGAGACAGAGAGACACACAGAGACAGACAGACTGAGACAGGGGCAGAGAGAGATGGGAAGAGAGAGGGACACGAAGTGAGAGATGGTAAGAGAGACTGAATGAGAAAGAGGGAGATGAAGGGCAGAGCAACGGTTGTGGGGTTCCGCTAGTATTATATATATATATATATATATATATATATATATATATATATATATATATATTGTAGCGATACAGATTTCCTCGTACAAATTAAATAAAATAAACCGGACCAAAGGAAACTTACTGGGAGAATAAACAGACGGCGTTACGCGCGCAACCCCTCTTCTAGTGACAGCCACTTGCGCCCCCGGCCCATTACGAAAATTTTATGAGAGCCGGTGCCAAAAGTGTAACCGAAAAGCGCTCGGACGCAGGCACATCTGGGAAAACTCTAGAACGCCTGCTCGTATTCGGGGAAACCCAGAACGATAATTCTTTCACCGGACAGCGCCCCCTTTCACAGACATGGCCTATGTTCCAGAAGGAACAAGAAAAACACTGTACCCTCACAGAGGCACAGAGTGTGGAAATTTCCTTTGCTTCCCCCGTCGCTATTGGTCGAAAATCGTGTACTACGCCATTACCTTTGGCCAATAGCGACGCGACCATTATAAGGAACTGGAGCACATGAGAAAAAGGGTGGGGGTAAAAGTTTACTTGCTACGTTTTCGATTTACAAAATTACATGAGACGGAGGGCAGTCGGGAGAGAAACTTCTCTGGGGGGAACTATTCGTCGGGGAGAGGCGAGTGTGCCTCTGAACATTGGGCTGACTGCAGCAGGCAGAGAAACTTCTCTGGGGGGAACTATTCGTCGGTCAGAGGCGAGTGCGCCTCTGAAGGACTTATAAAAAATTCAGTGCGGGCTTGAGCATTGGGCCGACTGCAGTAGACAGAGAAACTTCTCTGGGGTGGGAATTAGTCGCGGAGAGAGGCGAACGTGTCTCTGAAGGATTTCTCAATTTTCTGAAGTCGTGCTTGAGAACAATTGTCATGAGAATCAGAGGGACGCATGGTTGATGACTCCGCTCCTGAGATCGGGAGAAAATCCCGGCGATCTACGAGTTCTACTAGACACCGCCAGACGCCGTTAGGCGCCGCCAGACGCCAGCTGCTCCCTTACTGACGTCACCAGACGGCCGATCAGCTGTCGACGAGGGGGGGCATAGGCCCTTGCCGCGCTCCAGTGAAGGTCGCAACCGCCCCTTCGACCGTCGTCGCGCCCGTCCGGGCACACAAAGAACTTTCCCAGGCAGTACAACCCAGGGTATTCACCTCTGTGTAATTTTGTAACGCGGTGCCGCGCCAAGGCACATCGAATTGTCAATTTTTCACCATTGTAATTTTAGTTATAACAATTTTGTACTCTTCCTAGTTATAAGCTTTACTGTTAATTCTGATCTTTAATTTTTTCTTTTCTTTTCATTTAATCTCTTCTTTTATTTAATTTACAAATGTAACTTCCCTGGTGCATTCTTTTTCTTGCCCAGGAATAAAAGTAATTTTTCTACCAGTGATCAAAGTGTTTATTTCGTACTTCCATTGTATCTGATTAACAATTCCTTCCATCACCGACTGAGCTGCAACCGGGCCGCTAACCGTGCATTGTCGAGATGCCCGGTGGTGTTACAATATATATATATATATATATATATATATATATATATATATATATATATATATATATATATATATTGAATCGCGGAGCGTTTCTTCAATTAATTAGAAACACAGAGCATGTTATTCTAATTACGACCATTTTGAACCGCGCGGCAATAGCGGCGAGCAACGGCCGGGACAGGGGAACGAATCAGGCGCGAAGGCGGCGAGAGCGGGTGAGACGACGGCAGTGGGGCAGTGTGGTATAGAGCTTGAGAGAGGTCGGTACGATATTGGTGCGCGCGGTAAAGAGGACAAAATCAAGTTGACTAGTGTAAGAAAAACTATCAGGAAGTAAGTGAAACGTGATAGTGGCAAATGTTGAACAGTGCAAGCTAATAATCGTGTTCATAGTGTCAGAAACGGTGGAGAAAAGGGGCAAAACTATAAATCGCGTAGTTGATACCGGCATGGGTGGTAGCCACGTGCTCGCATTGGGGTAATTAGGAAAGTGGAGGAGAATCAACGAACTGTGTTACAATGAAGCAGCGAGATATACTGCAAGGACTAGACAAACAGTAAGCTAGAAGCAGTGCATGCTCCAGTGGAACGACACGTGCAACAGTCGGCGTCAAAGCAGAAGGATTTGCGCAACCGTCGCCGTGGGCCGACGACGCGGGAGCCCGCCCTGCCAACCGTCCGAAGGAGCGCCGAGCCGCACCGAAGGTCACCGATCGTCGCAGCCGTTGGAAATCATCAGAGAACAAACGACGTATTCTCGGTGTCCGAGATATTGTAAAATCTAAAATTGTAAACTGAGTTTTGGTACCAAAGCAGGGAATAATTGTATTTAAGGCAATGTACTAAATGTGTGATTCTAGAAATAAATCGTGTTTTTGTTCAGACAAAATTATAACTTTGTTTTGCCAATGTGTTGCCGAATCCTTACGAGACCCATTCACGAGACAAGACACCCGTACTTTCCAAATTTAATGCAGTGAAAAGTACCGCCAATCAGGTACGTCACAATATATATATATATAAGACAGTATTTATTATTTGTGATATGAAAAAACAGCGTTGTCAAAAGTAATAAGAGTAATTCGTTTTGCCTCGTGCGCAAACATTGATATATTGATTCCGGGCAAAGATCATTCGTCGCGAAAGCATAGCGTATGTTTTATCGCGGGAATTGGAGTTATCTTTCCCCTCTAGATGGCGAGATTCGGCGCCGATCTGTAGCCTGCTTGCGGGGATTTGCCCCAACCAGGACTCTCCTACCAGCGTGGCACCGCCCGAGCGTTGCACCGCCCCAGCGTAGTTCCCAACAGGTCTCCCTACAAGTGTAGTGCATGTGAGTGTTAGTGTGTGTAAGTAAGGGGTGAAGATAGGGCAAGGAAGTGGGAGGAAAGATCGCGCGCGGTCCATGGTCTGTTTGTTAGGGTGCTGCTTTGGTATTCGAATGGAGCTGAACGGAGAAAGCACATATCGATAAGAGCAGCCGACCGCTAGAATCAGCTTCAGGCAGCGATTGAATTCGACGAAGCTATCGAAAATTCTGCCACTGTCGTGACTCGAACCCCAGAACTTCCCGATCAGTGGCACTACAGTGATATCAGTTGACCTGAGCTACTTTTGCTGGCCGTTCGCAAAAGGACCAAACCACCTTCTGCCCAGCGGATACCCTACTCCATAAAAAAATCCTTCGTTTTGTAACGGAATATTGAAGGAAGCAAATACGAAGTTCGAATTTTACACGTGAGGCTGCTATGAGATAAGCATTGCGTGCAACTGAAAACATACAATTCAGATCAAAATTACAGGAAATAAAAAAACTCAACAAAAACAGTCTCAAACATTCGAACATCCTTTTTCAAACATTCAACAGTCCCTTGTTAGATATTTGTGCAGCGAACTATAAATATTGATGCAACCAGGCGACATCCTTAAGTAATGCACAATCACCCTTAACTTTTAACATGAGCGAATATTGTAGACCTGGAAATGAAGGCGAAATATATTCCTTGTTAATTTTTTATATTATACTTAACTCTTTTCCTATACTGTTTTGCCCTTAAATTCACAGTTTGTTTGTTCTTGTTATGGTAAAATCTACATGATTATGTGAAGGTTCATATTTTTGTTGACAGACACTTTCTTGTAATGTTAATTTATTCTATCTTATTCTATATAGCTTTATAGTGCAAATTAGTAGTATTTTAGTAGTAATTTTTATAGTACAATAGTAAAATTTCAAATTTTCAAAATTCAATTTTACACCCCGATGACGAGGCAACAATCTTCGAAACCGTTGCGGATGAATATATTATAAACTAACATTACAAGAAAGTGTCTGTGAAAAAAAATATGGATTTTAACCCTTCACATAATCACGATTGATTATGACAGACTAAAAGACGTGGGAATAGCAAAAACTGCATTTTTATGGATGATCCCATGAATGATGAAACGTGACAAATTACTGTTACAACTGTCTAAAATAAGATGTCTTCTGATAGATTTACAGTTTTAAATACTTTGGAGAGAAGGAAGTAGCGAAAAGCATTACGTACATTTCTATTGTCCACCTTTCGCGTGGTTTTAGAAAACGTACATAGCGTTATGAAGCGCATCTCAAAGAATTTCAAATTTTGTAGTAATTATTTCTGTAATGTGGAGCTACTTTTCGTCTTTTCTATTCCTAATCTCTGTGTACTTCCTATTCACGATTTTCATAATTTCCTTTTCTTTATGTGGGTTATAATTTTGATTACTCCGTTTGGATGTAGTTGGTATTATTTTACCCATTGCTGGGTTGATTTCTAAAATATAGAAGAAGACTTCATTAAACTATTTTTATTATAATACACAAATAAAATATATAGTTTGGTATTTTAAATAATTATTAAATCCACAATAGTGTTGTTTCCAGTGAAGTTATTTACCAAAAAAACTATATATTTTAGCACACTCACTCATCGTAACTTTCCTGGGCATTTTTAGAAAAACCATAACAAACAAGTTCTTAATAGTAAAATAAATGAGTTTATTTACATGTATATTAAGTGCCTAAAGTCATCTTTCTTACACAGCTTTTTATTAGAGTGGATATGTAATCCTGATACTATAAGTTGTGCACGTTGGTTGAAATCATACTCTCGGGAATGATGTGCAATTGGGTCGGTAGGGCACGTCGTATCTCTCCCAGGATGCACAAAAGCATTTTTCAGTTTACATCGTCATAGATGCAAATAAATGAATGACCTGGACATTCGCTGACAATAAGCGCGCAAAAAAAGAAATGAGAGAAAAAAGGGCGTCATGAGAGGATCACAAACAGTCAGGCTGGGAGACACTTGGCACATTCCATCCACTTCTACTGACGATAATATAAGCGTGGTTTGATGTATGTACTAATTCGGATTCTTCTCGGCGGGTGCTCGAGCTACGACGTTCTTCGGCAATTCTTGCGGTTTTGGTATTTTGGAGGCAATTTTGGTGAGTGAAACAAAACTTCCACTGTAATCTTTTATACTGTTAGGAATAATTTTGTTGGTTTCATCTACGCACATCTTTTAAACCTACGCAATTATTGCCGGGAATTCGTGGAGAAGGGAAATACGAACATGTTCAAAGTTTGCGTTGGTATTTTCGTAGAAATGATATACATCTCTTTACTAGACATCATTCGATCAAGAATATGAAAACGATCGACTAAAATATTTTAAACTTCATCTCACGGAATATCAACAGTAAAGTGGAATCGACTAGAATTTCTACATTTGTGTCCTGGATATGTCAAAACACCAAATTGTAGAGCAGCACGTCTAACATCTGCCAAAAGTCATTAGATGAAATCTTTGATGGAAAAGTTCTTTATTGTGCAATAGAATATCAAACATCTAGAGAAGCGAAGAATATTAGATTCGGAGCAAGAGAAGTTCAGAGTTGGCCATCTCCTGCAAATCTTTTTGGGTGCATTGCAACCCTCTCTAGTGTACGCATATAGCAGCTGGCAGTCAGATCGATGAACAGTTCGGTAGATGAATAGCACGATGTGAAGTGAAGCTTTCTTCCGTAACGAAGCGTAACGTTAAAAAATAGAAAAACTTTATGTTGATGTTTCCCAAACACTTCTTAATCATTTCCAGTAATTTGCTCCTACTACCAACAGGTTGAACGAACCTTGGGTTAGAAGATAGTTCCAATCAAGTAAATACACTTGAAGAAAGGTGACAACAAGTTGTCTCTTCTTTTCTTCAGATAAAATTTGTCTCCCAACCAAACGTACAGTCCCACATCAGGGTTGCCAGATTAGGCGGAATTCCACTTTTTCGGGCTGGAAAACTGCTTTGTCGGGGGCAAAAATTGACTTTGCGGAATACCACCCAATAGGCGGATATGCATCACAACACGCGCGGTTTTTCAGATTACGAGATTTTAAAAAAACATCTACAACAAACGTTGACAGCGAGTTTGATTTTTTAGTTTTTTACTGTATACATTATTTTTGATTAATCATTTGTTCAAACTTACTTTGTGACGTAATATTACATTTTAGACCACTAGTATAGGGTATGTTCTGAAAAAGCCACATCGTTTTTGTCTTGAGTGTAATATATCATACTGCAAAACTTGCTGTTAATTTTTAAACACATCATTAAAAATTAGTCATCTTTTGGAAGTACGGTGTCACTTCCAGCATTTTTCTTTAATCCATAGAGAAGAATAAGCATACAAATGTAACCCTCCTGTGGTAATCTTTTTAAGCGCGGATATTTAAGAGTAAGGGGAGTGAAAATGAGAAAGTGTGAAAAGTATTTAAAACATTACAATTAAAAAGTATTGAAAAGATGATTTAAAAGTAAGTCAATACTAAATTATTCTAACCTTGTTCTCTACGAAATAGTCATAACTAATTTTTAAATATTAACATATAAATTATTCTTTCGAAAAGTATAAATTTTTACATAAATTATTAATTACAATGTTTACAAACAAAGTAATAAAACTAATCAAGCAGTCCATAGGGTCACTACCTCGGAAAAACTTTAAATTCATATTATTTTAATGCAAATTCAAATATTCCGCTTGGAAAAATGAATTTTTCTTATCGGGCAGAATTGGGTGAATTTAGAACCATCTAAAGGTGGACGTTTGGTCGAATCATCTGGCAAACCTGTCCCACGTGTGAACAAGCCTATACAATAAAAAACAATTCCCAACACACTTTTGATATTTCAGAGAAAATGAAGTGGCATGTAAATTTCAATGAGTGCTTTTAAAAACCAGAGTAAATGTTGAAAGTGATGCGCTAAAGAAAAGAAATAGATTTCACATTTATTTTAACTCTGCATTTGGGCATACCCTGGTGACGGTTTCACTATGAGATAGAGAAAATAATCATCAAATAATAAATGGGTTGTACACAATAAATAATGGAAATATTTTATACAGGCAATTCAGTCCTTGTTGCTAAAGTGCCGGGACCTTATCCCGTAAGTAATGTACAGACTGAATTTGCCAACATTGGATTCTCTTCGTCGTTTAGTTTTGTAAATAATTAATGTTTGACTTTGGGGTATGCGCTTGTGCTCGTGTATCACGGGCTACGGGAAGCAAGCGAGCTGTTTTATCTCGCTTTAGAGCTCGCCACTTCTCCAGTAAACTCAGTTGCTTGTACTAACCGAGAAGCTCCGAAAGCGAGCACAAGACAAAAAGCGCGCGGGGTCTAAGCATCACACTCCATCGTCTGGCGAACAATTCATGCGGAGATATTACAACTTTTCCATTTCCAGTTCATGCAGAATATGTGCAGTAGAGACTTACAACGTCGTTTTCAATTCTCTAGACATTTCCTGTTTAAATGTAAAAAAAACCAGTTCTTTAGTCAAATGAAACGTGTTTTACGAGAACTGGACAGACGAACGTTTTGAAAAAAATTTTTTTCAGTAACAGGGGTTATGTGAATTTACGTTCAAATCTCGAAATAGATTTTCCGCAGCATTACATAACTTTCCCTACGAATAATACTCCGGATATATGTACATATACGGGAAAGTAAGAAGCGACTCCGGTCTGGGCGTGGTCAGGTGCCGTCGCTCGCTCCCAAAATCTTTAAAGGCCAAAGTTTTCTCAAAGGCTTCAAAGATCATTAAAAGCTAAAAACGTTCATTCGGAAACATCGGCAACATTAAACATACTTTTTCTCTTTTTTCTCAGGTAATAGGGGCACCCGCGGGAGCAGCTGCAGCAATCGACAATGGCGGCGCGACTGCAGCCCAATTCGGTGAGACGGCGCGGCGGACTTTTTCGGCGGCGAGAAGGCTCAGGTGGCAGAAAACTTCGGCAGCGTGGAGGACCAGGGTCATGATGGAAAGACATGGGTGAGATACTACGCAACGTGAATGATCTTGGTTGTCCGGGTGACGCCGCGTCGAAGTCTGCACTCGGACAGCCAATATAATTCACATGACTCCGGCCGCGGACGCCAACGACTTCATTTGCTGCGCAACTTCAGCCAATGTGTTTCAAGCACCAGTTTGCGTCATAATATTAGCGTGAATTTTAAATACAACCAGTCACCAAATTAACACCGTGTTAAAAGTTATTGAAACAGATATTTGAAGTATTTTGTTTAAATATTATGTTGTACAACTTTATTGTGTTATTTTTGGTTGGACACCATATAAAATTCTCACTCTAAGCCACTTTCAAAATGTTTCCCAACACTACTCGCTTCCCACGCAACATGGCGGTCACGTGGTTCATGACGCAAACTGGTGCTGTGTAGAATGACCAAAAATCGGTGTGCTCGAGTCACCCTCCCATTTCGTTCCACCATGGGCTGGGGGCGAGCCGGATAGCAGGAGCCTACCTTGGAATGGCGGGCTGAGCGGTTTATTACTTTGTGTTTCCGGGCGCGTCAACTTCTATAATCCGTTAAGTGTAGTGGAAGTTACATCCATGGAGGTAGCGGTATTTTTTTCTCCCTAGAACGTGAGATCCGGTGCCGTCCTACACGTCGGCTAGCGGACGTTTTTCCTTCCAGATATAACCATAATCGGGATACCTGCCCTAGCAGTCTCTAAACCTCCGATAGGTCTCCCAACATGTACGTGACGATTTCAAAAATAAGGTGAGCGGAACGTTTGCCCCCTATGTGTGATAATCTCGTAAATAGAGGAAGTAAAATGACTGGGACAAGATACTGGGCAATCTTTGTTCGTAAGAATTTATCTCGAAAGGTGTGAAGAGAATAGAATCTCTTTGCGCTTCGAAAATCTTTTAAGACCTCAATCTGTACGCAGAAATGTCGGCGTACTGAAAATTCTCTGCAGTCAACAAATATATTGTGCCATTTCATGCATACTTTCGTTGATTTAGCTTTCAGTCACCGAAAATAAAGCAGAAAGTATTTCGTTGCCTTGTCAAGAAAAAATAGAAATTACACGCTTTCGAATAATTCGAATAATTGTAAAATTATTAATTAAATTAATTTTATTAGTTTATAAGTTTTTATCATCAATTTTTATCTATTTATAGGTAGTTAATACATGACAATCTGTGTTGTTGTAAACATACTAAAAATAAAATAATTTATTTTGACATATTATGATTGTTTTCATAAACTCGAATAATAATTTCGAATCACTGTGTGGTGAATTTGTGAATACCAGGTCTACATTTTATCTTTCAACCCACGTCAGGGAGCACCTGCTCTTGTTTTGGCAATTTTGCAACCACATATCTCTGCCTCCATTTACGAGAGCCATGGCTGGCACTTCGGGACAGCAGAGGAGGTGAGGTCAGGCAACAACTGCAACTGCAACAACTTTCGTATTTCTGTGTTTTTTTATTCAAAAGTTACGGTGGACAGGTATTCGGTTCACACGCTGGAATCTTTGCGAGCTGAGATGGGTGAGTTGGGGTGGGCAGAGACACGAGCGGGCAAACAAAAAGTCCCTTTATGCGATTCTGGCCAGTATGGTTAAGAAATAAAACTGTAATACTGAAGATGTGAAAGGACGTAAAGACTGATTTATCAATTTATTAACAACAACGTAAAAATAATTAATTAATTAAATAAAGCTCGATCAGAGAGAAATCATAAAGGTAACTTGTGAAACATTATTGCTGAGCACTTCATTATTTACAACAATAATAAACTAAAAAGTATTATTATTATGGAAGCTGGAAATTAAACAAATAATAGAATATTACTAAAATAATTAAAAGTATTGATAAAATATATGTAAGAAGTAAATTAAGAATTATTGAAAATACTTAATACAAAATAATAAAATATTTACTTAAATTACAATAAACTGACCATAGAGTAAATGCCCAAAGTGACCACTATTTCCTAAGAGACAGGCGTTTACTCTTTTCAGTCTAGTGGCTGCAACACGTTAGAAGAGTAACTTTTTCAATTTACCCAATAGACTCAGTATTGTTGATAATTGTTGTAAATCTTCAAGAGAAGTTTATTTGCAATAACATGTCTCTCAAGAGCACCCCACAAAAGAAGACCAATGATGTAAGATTTGTGGAACGTGGTGGCCACAGACGTTATGAAACAATTCGTTCTCCGAAAAATTCAGTTTAAAAATTCGTACTTTTGTCTGCCGTATCACATGGGGCCCATCTTGTTGAACCAGTAGACCACTCGCCTTCTTCTAAAAGGGTTCAAAGTGTTCGGCAATATATTTATTTTATGGAAGAATTGTCTCCGTGAAAAAAGTGGTCTGATAATCCGGCGGCGAGATATGACACATCAAAACCTGACTTTCCGGGAATGGAGGTTTTTTTGTAGAGTTTCATGATGTGTACCATAACTGACAGTTATGTTTGTTTACGTCCAGATAAAACCAAGCTTCTTCACTAAAAAAATAAGGTGGACGTGAAGCCCTAATTGTATGAATTGTATGATAAGCCAATGGCAGAAGGGAGTACGCACGTTCCTACCCGTGATCTTCAATTTTGAAGTGTCTTCCACTTGTGAGACGGCATTTTAAATTTTAGCTTATGCGCTACTCGGGGAAATATCGCACTGCTGGTGCAATTTTGATAGCGGAGTCTCAGGAAAGTGCTTCAAAACCTCCTGAAATTCCAGTAACTTCTCCTCCTTTTAAACAGTGGCACTGGGACTCCACTTCTTGTCCATAATGTTCCATGTGCCCCCGAAGTGCTCGAAACATCTCCTGAAATTTAAAGAATATTTAGCGCTGAAGTAAACTTCCACCAAGGACACACGTTGATCCTTCGACAATATTTTCGAAGTGATACTTCTTTCCTATCCTGAGTTCTTACTAAAAAGAATGTAATGAAAATGAATGACTGCCCAAGGCCAGAATATGTGTTCTCTCTTTCTTCCATCTAAAATATCCGCACTCTTCCACCCCGAAATTTGAAAGGAAGAGACTGCTCGGGAGTAACTAGAAGAGAGAGGGATGCGGACAGTATATCACGCGTTGCCAAATTGCCAAAACAAGAGCGAGTGCTCAGACATGCGTTGAAAGAAAATAAGACCCGGGTTGATGGCCCGTAAATATACACAAACATTTACGAATATATACCGGTATTGGTACTCAATTCGGGGAACAAATTTCCCAGATTCCCGTGCAATTTTCGGTTTTTGATGACAAGATTTGTCGAGAATTTCACAATATTTAAAAAAGCTATTAACTGAAAATGCAAGGCTTGTAATCCTTTACTAACTGTTTAAAATTTTAAGGCGGCGGAAAGGAGCAACCTGATTCATTTCCGTCCAAAATTGAAAGTTATTTTTTTATTAATAACATTCCGGAAAGCTTAAAATTGTATTACATTGAACAGGCAATGTCATCCAAAGCCTTTCATTAGTTTACTTCTTTAATTATCACTCATTGAAATTTATGGGTCTTGGAAAGTATTGGAGACCACCTTTTTTTACATCTAAAATTACAAATTAATTTTGTCTATTAACTCCTGGTGTTCTTTCTGGATTTTCTCCGTTTTTTTATTTAAACATATCCAAATTTATATTCGTGTCATTAATTTGTTTTCCCTAATCGGCTCGCGGTTGCGACATTTCTTTGCGGATTCTACGAACGTTTCCCTGTAATTCAAGTTTGGTCATTTGGAATTTGCGAGAGAAATTATCTTCTTGTTGCCTAAATATATATGATTAAAACCATCAAGACTGTTCTTCATGGCTATTTCCATCCTTCCACTACTTACCCATGAGAAGTTTCCATCCGTTCAAATCTATTTCCGTTCTAATCTGTAATTCATTTCTGCATTATTACTTTCTAATTTATTCTTCATGCCTAGTAATAACTCCAAAATTGAACTATTAGCATCCTCCTCATGTGGTGATTTCTGCATCGCCTGTTCAGGCGCCGCTCCCACTACTTCTTGTTCCGGTTCCCCTTCCCTAATTACATTTAATTCGGTTCTGGCATTGACATTAATATCAATATGAAGGTTCCCTGGAATATCGTCCCCACCAGAAGCAGTAATTGTTCCCTCATCGCTATTGTATTCCAAAATTTCAGATCGAAATTTTTTGCTTCTAGTCCCAATCTTGATAACATTATACTATATTCTATATAAACTATTGACGTCATTTTTTAATCCAAATTAGTATTTTTTTCTATTAACTTAATAATAGCAATTTCTTAACTTATTGGTTGATATTTGCACATCAATTACAACTAGTACTTCCAGCAATTTCCACTTTGGATGCCTCATTTTGGATGCCAATTGTGATAGATTATATTTAACTAATTTCCACTAAATAATTATGCATTATATTCTGCCCCTGGTTGAGCCGTCATTTGAGATAATTTACGATTTTTTCTAATTTCATTTTACCATTTATATTGCCTGGTTAATAATACATTTATTACAGTATTAATTAATTTTGCTATTTAAACATTGCATTGACTTTACAAACCTGGGTTCGATATGAAATACTTAACCTTCTTATTTTACTATTATTTGAGAACGTGCCACTGTGTACAGAGTCGTATTTCCTGGAAGTTCTGCAGTATTATCCTGTTATTAAAAAATTTATGGCAACTTCTACAAATTATCAGGTATTTTACTTTGTTTGATAATAAAGAATTGACATTTAATCCGCAGATATACACTTTTTGGTGTTTGAGCTCATTAATGACTTACCTTTTATTTGTATGGTCAGAAATGCCGTACAGTATTTCTTGTATTCGTAAGCTTACGGAAATATTTTCCACTCCGGTCTTCAAGATGTATTCCGCCCGGATGTCGTCAATGTGATATCCTCGCGATGCTTCTGCAATCGTTTTCGGAAGAATCGGGAGAATTTTTGAAATGTTCCCCGAAAATCCCAACTGTTTGATAATAATAATTCATAACCCAATCTATTCACTTAATACAGTCCGCGAACGCGACTTTCCCTTCCTGCGCTTCTGATGAAGTGCCTACACGCGACTGCCTGTCCTTTACGTAACTTAAAACAAGATATAATGTCCAGTGAGGAATCTATATTACACTAATTTCCCACGTACGAAGCCTATTTTACAAGAATCCTCAGAATTACAAATTACAACAGCTAAGAATGATACCCTCAAATTGCAAATTATATACTACACATAAACAAATCACTCATTTCACGTAAGTTTACTATTTCTTAACATTACAATGTTACAAGCGTAAGTCTGCAAAATTATTACTGTCCACTTCAGTTGCTTTCAAGAGACAGAGTGACTCATCCTGTATAATCGCGGAACCTCGATTTCCAACGCCGTCTTGTCATTTATTCAACATTATGTCCCGGGGCCGTGCTTCGCACAAGAATATCGCGTTCAGACCCTCGAGCACGAAACATAATGTTTGTTGACACGTTGTTCTGACAACTTGTATTCCTTTTTCTACACTATTGGTATGCATCCAATTCTAAAGTAAACGTACGTGCGATATACATTTCCCTTTATTAAATGCCTTGCGGGGATTTCTGATATGTCATAATATTTGCAAAGACTTCGAAATAATTAGAAAGTAAATAACAGATAACGTAAACATAAACTACATTGAAGAATATTCGAAGGACAAATTGTGTCATTTACAATTAGACAAGAGAAAGAGTTAAAAGAGTTAAAAGAGTTAGAACTTCTAAGACTTGGAAAAAATTCTGGAGTCTAAGTTTTATTCTCACTAACAGAAGAGAGAGTATGAAAACCAAAAAAAGACGTTTCTGACTCTTTCTGGTATACGGGACCCAAACATGGTCATTTAATGTCAGAACAAATAATAACTTGAAAATTTGGCAAAGAAAAATAGGAAAATGCTTGGTATAACACTCTTGAATAGAATAAAAAATGAAGGTCTAAGGAAGAAAACAAAGTTTACAAATGCAAGGATATATGCATTTTATTTGTAAATGCTTCAAATCTCCCTTTAAAAAGGAGTTTGTTTTGTACAAGGACTTCAAAAACACTCGCCAGGACTGGCTCCCTAATGTAATTGTAATGAGTCACCCCACTTTCAGAGTGGGAGGTCTTGCCCAACAAAGGGTGTATGACTAACAATAATAATAATAATAATTATATAATAATAATAATATAATGATTATATAATAATAATAATAATAATAATAATAATAATAATAATAATAATAATAATAATAATAATAATATACCGATTTTCAGTAAATACTCATGTAAATAGAAAGTATGTGACTATTATATTTGATGATGGAACCATTATGTAATTTCATTTTTATGTTAAAAGAATATTTCAAAATTTGTAGTGTTCTATAATAAAATTTGAATAATTTTCATACGTATTTAGTTTGCATAGGATACACATTTTCTAAAAATATTGAGTAAACAGTAATTACATCTTGGATTGTTGCTTGTTGACACATTTCACACATCACCGAGTTCATATCTAAAATACAAAGGAAACATAAGAACTCGTATTTTCTAATGTCATTTTAACAATTTTTATGTAATAGGTTATTTGCTCTTGATACCGTCGTTTTTCTATCCATTGGCTGACATTAGTTTGCCGAGGATGTTGCATAACACTACGCGGATACACCGCTATTTTTCATGTTACATCGCCAGGGATAATAACGTATTGGGTCATTTGCTTCCAATAGCTTTGCTGGGAGCGCCAATGTTATTTACTACAACAGACGCGTCACAGTCAGACAGAGGGACATTTTTTTTCGAACAATTCTTCAATTTCTTATATCTGCTACTGTACTATAAATGGTGTTGGCTGTGCATTCCAATTCAGATTCTCTCTATTTGTGCTCGCCTGCTGACAAATCTTAATAATGGCCCGTCGTGTGATATTTGCGTTCATGGTAAGTTTGATAGAGAAATAAACTTGTGCTTTATCTTTACTTGTATCTTTACTACGGTTTCAAATATTTGGGCAATATTATTACTATGATGCCTTTAAGTTCGCTCTGGTACTTTCGCCAATATAAAAAGGTTACATTGGTGGATGACATGTTAAGAAAAATATACAATATAGACATCGTCATTTGGTACACATATGTGGATTTTAGTAATTAACGCAACAAGTGTATAAAGAGGAGTATAAATACATGAATGGTATATTGAAGAAAACGAGCGTTGATAGGAGCGAGTTTTCTTATTTACCATGAGTGCAATTATACCCCCTTAGCAACGTGTTTCGTTGAATATTTTCTTCGTTTCCATAGAGAACAATTTTAATTTTGAGAAATTCAATCATATCTTTACCATGAGAGACATGTGTTTGATTACGTCGTATTGGTTCTCAACAAGACCTATTTTAGAAGGCCTTGCAGTGTATATTTACGATGAGCTTAGTGTATTAGAGGATAATTGTAATTGGTAATTAAGTTTGAAAATGGAAAATATTTAAAGCATTCCTGTTGAAATATTAGAAAAATCTGATAAAGACTTGAAAACATTACTTCGTACGAAAAGTAAGGAGTGGAAAGAAAGACGATTCAGTTCTGACTCTGACGTTATGCTGGTGTACTGTCCTGAGCGTGTAAATACAACTGACGATTACATATTTTATATTTGTAATGTTCTAAGACCAAATGTTTTACACGTAAAACATTTATTCACGATAATAGTTTATGTTATTCCATTAGTCAGCTAGTGTAAAACGAACATGCTTATGGCCAAACTTGTTTCTGTTGAAGAAGTGGTGTGTAAAGGAGAATATCGATATTTTAAATTATAAACAGTTTACTTGATTTTCCAAAACAAATAAGGAGTTTTGCCTGAACAACTGCTCTCTCTGGGCTGTCACGTCCGAATAGATGAATTAACATATCTGTGCAATATAAAGCGTCTTCTGGGTTAGATGATTGATGCCAAGGATGAGTAGGATAATGGTTTCTAATTTAACGTATTGCACTACAAAAATCAACTTGATTGTCTAAGACGTAAATATAATTATTCGTTTAAATTTTCTTTCATTCGTTCACTGATTATATGCTTTTGATGTACTTAATATGTGATGAAAATTTTTGTTCATGTTTCATGGCCGTCTGAAAACGATTGTATTATAGTTACATAACTAACAAATTTCGATCAGTTCTCTGAGTTCTGATTGGCTTTTGTAGACTTTTGATTACACGATTAAGTATTAATTGCACGCATGCCTTAAACATAGTGATAATTATTTTTAATGAAATTAATAAGTATATTTAGTTAACTAAACGGAAAAAATGTTAACATAGCGAGTTTCAAATATTCAAAGTACTTAAACAACACTAACATGTTTCGCCGAGCGCTTAGAGTTTACTTCCCGCATTCTACACACATATGTAATGTACATAAGTAATGTACAAGTATTGATGTTACGTAAAAAACGGAATTTTTTTCCAGAAATAATCGCACTGTAAGTTCCTGATACCAAAAGTTCGTATTACTTGTTCATATTAGTAAATGACTTCCTCTAACTAGTTGTGTGGTGGTAATCAACGGTTCATGGGTCTTTGTTAAACATTTTATCGATAAGTATGCCCATAAAAAATGGAGCAAGTCCAATTTTTGATCAATTCTCTAAGTTTTCCAAGTTAATCATTTTTTCGGGGTGTTTCTACAACTACGATATTAAAGTTAGAGATTTTTTCCTCCCAATGAAATATTTTCTACAAAATTTGATCTTTAAATGTGATCATGTACAATATTATCAAATTATGAGTAGTTTTCACACGATATTGCGTACAATAAAGGAAATAAATAAAAACAAGTTTTTCTGAACAAACAGTTCCAATATTTTAAAAATCTGTTTGTACGCATACTGCTGAAGGCAGATATTCATGTGACATAGACACCACTTTGATGTTTTTGTTGTTGTTTTTTTTCTTTCAAAAATTACGCAAAAGAATTTGTTTGTTCTCACGTCGTTAATATTTACATTAATGTCTCTTTTTTATAAATTAGGTTCTTGTGAGTACAAGTGCTTCAAACAAGTCTTATAAAGTTTCTCAAAAACCTCAAAAGGTTTCTGTGAAAATGAACTCAAAATTACACATTTTTAGAAACTTTTGAAACTATATTTTGTTTTCAAAACTACTCAAAATTGTGCAATGAAAATTGACGTGTAGAGAAAAGGTGTTACCCTTCAACTTTATTTATTGTGTTTCATTATTCAACTCGAGTTTCCATTCGGCTATTTGTGGACCGTAACATGGAGAAAATGTGAAAAAAATCGTTTTTTGATAAAACAAAATATGTAAATTTTACATGAAAGAAAACTAAATCTTCGTTTTAACTGATGTGTGCTGTAAATATTCTACAATATTCTATACAATATATGCGTTTTGACAAAAATCATTACCAACACGGGCAGACAGTTGGACGGACGTTTTGCAACTACCCTTTTTCAGTATCAGAGGTTCTCAAGAGTGTATTTCCTGTTGAAATCTTGAAAGCAATTTTCCGCAGCATTACATAATGCTCTCTAAACTGAGTATATTACTCCGTAAATACGTACGTATACGAAAGTAACTAGTGTCACAAACTTTCTCGTGCCCATGTTAGTTCCCATTCTCTTTATCGCCTTCAAAACTTCCTGGGCCTACCGCTTCTCTTGGAGGCGGTGACGTGAACCTTTGCACACCCTAAACATCGCATAGATCTGTAACTTTACTCATTTGCCCTCAGTAAGTCTTGGCCTCACCTCGGTGCTTGAACCATCCACGCACACCTAATACAAGGTTTGTAATACCATCCACGCAACACAATTGAAAACATTCTTGTTATACATGGTTCCAACAACAGCCCATGTACTTTGGATCACTGGCTCGAGCCCCTGTCTCACGAGGCTGAATTACTTGACTGTACTAACTGTAAACGTGTTACGATTTTGAAATATAATAATTAGATGAAATCAATAATATAAATAAAACCGACTTTTGGATGCATACGCCGCATTGTGCTTTGTAATATTGAATCTATGTACCTGAATCATTATGAAACCATTCGATTCCATAGCAAGAGTGCAAATAAGGTTATTTTACCGTTATGATCTAGCAAAAATGCACTCATTAATAATTTTTTTCTGAAAAATATCTCACTCTACAGAAAATATTGTAAAACATTTGCAGAATGCTTGTAGAAATTTGTGGAATATTGTAGAATATTTACATCACATCATATAACACAAAGATTTGGTTTTCTTTCATGTGAAATTGATATTTTTGTATTAAAAAAACACGTCATTTTTTCACATTTTCTCTTTACGGTCCTCTAATCGTAGAACTAATAGTACAAACCCCTGAATAATCGGGTTTCAGAGCAGGGTATACCACATCGAACCATCTGCAAACCATCAAATAAATAATTGAGAAAGTTCAAGAATACAATCTAATGCTCTACATAGTCTTCTTGATTTCTCAAGGGCATTCGGCTGTGTACAACAGGCCGTTATGTTTGACGCTCCATAATGTCAAGGCATCCAGGAAAAATGTATTAGAATTCTTGCAAAGATATTGAAACGAAGCAAAGCAAAATCCGCACGGAACAAGCTGGAGAAGCTTTTAACCTGAACCGTCAAGTTTGACAAGGAGACAAATAATTTACATATTTACTAGAAGATGTATTCCGCAAACTACATTGGAATAAAAGAGCAGGAATTAACCTAGATGGCTGGAATTAACCTACATGGCTGGAATTAAACTTCGCTGACGACATCGTACTCTTCGCCACTAAACCCGAATATTAACGTTCCTAAAAGGAATAATTAGTTTTTTAAATGTCAGAAAATCTTTGAATTATTCCCATAAGCCCGGTTTTTGTGAATCACGTCAGTCTCCCTGCCTCTCATTTTATCTACTTTAATGCATAATATACATTTCTCCCCATAAGCGTGATTTGAACTACACTCTTTTCATTCTAATGGATCTGTAAAAGGCAAGGAAGATATTTTGCAAAGAGTAAGAGTATAAAATAAATTCAACACGTAATTTTGCTTAGTTTTATTTGAAAAAAATAGTAATTCTCAAAATTACTGAGTAATCTGCTTTATTTTGTAGGTGGCTTTCACCTTACTCCACGTAGAAGGAGCCAGTATTCACGTGAGTGACTTCAAAGTTTCAATTGGAGACCATAAGTAATATTTTTAACATCAGTTCCTTCTTGGAAAATTATGTTGTATAGGACTAGTACAATTAAAGATGATCTTTGAAAAAGTAAACAATTGTGTTTATTTACCTTTTCAAGTTATAATGTTTCTATTCTTATCAGATATCTTTACAATCCATTTTCGTGATACGCTAAATTGTTTTTATAAATATTACTGATGTTCTTCAAAAATAATCTTTCAAATAAATATACATTAGAAATAATTTGATATGAAAATATTTCTACCCTAATGTGCGAAAATCAACAAAGAAATAAAATTTAATCTCCGCGTTCATAAATTACAATATGTACAATGTAGGGCAATGCTGAACAGGCTTTTAGTAAGGAATATTTTGCGCTTGAGTACAATTGGATTCTATACATGTTCAACTAAAATAACTGCAAATTTCGGATGATTCGCGTAAGAAAAAAATTGCGAAACATATGTTTTCGAGTGAAGAAGACAGCAAAATAAATATAACTAATAATAATAATAATAATAATAATAATAATAATAATAATAATAATGTCTTTGTTAACCACAAATATAGACAATTAGATACTGGATACATAAACAAGCAGAAAAAGTCCACCACAGCAGATAAATATATACAGATGTTTATATTTACGTATGTACAGAGTGTCCAGGGAGAAAACAACTAAACTTTCAAAAGAAACTCTAGGCCAATTTTAGCATATTGTGCTTAATAAACTCCTCTGAGATTTCGAATGGCTGAGCCGCAATAATTCAAAAGTTCGTACGGAAAAAGATCCATTTCTAAGTCCCAGGTTCGCAAGAAAAGCCAAGCAACTAGCAATTTGTAAAACTGCTATGAAGCAGTGTGATAAAATTCCAGTGAAGTAACGTTATTCACAGTGAAAGATATGGAGAGACACACGTACCGACACGTAGACAAACAGACGCACAGAAATAGTTTACTGTTTCAGTGACAACAGAAATAGTTTCCATTTTGCATCGTGTACGGGATCTTCGCGATTTTCTGAAGGCAGTCTGCTCTCTACTGAATCATCATGGAAGTATTGTTGAGAGGAAAATTTACATGACCTAAATCAAAAAACTAAATATATTTTGTTTTAAATATTGATCAATTATCAAAAAGAAACCTTTAAATACGGTCTTGAAATTAGCATGGTAGTGTCTGTTCAACCACTGCCACACTTTATGCATTGTTTCGAGGGCTCTAGGGAATTTTCGGATAACAACAGGAAGGCGTAGGGTAGAGAGAAACCTGTACACATTGAACCTAATTGAAGTTCGCATCTATAAGTGAAATGGTTTAACACACAACTAATAGGTATCCGTATTCTCTAGTGATTTCAAATTCTTTTACGCAATAAATTGATAAACGTTATTATTCATATTAATATGTCATTCTAATAAAAAATGCACTAACATCAATGAAAACAGACTCAATACTCTCATCAAAACTGTTTGTAGAATTCTAAAAATAATTTTGTGAACTGTATTACACATTACTTGAGGCAATATTCGCATTTTATGTCAGCTTTTGTGTACGATTGCAGAATAAAATGAAAATCGTTCATTTTTTTCAGCAGTTACAGATCCTTTATTTGACTCTCGATGAATGTCACAACTTACCAAAAATATTATTCGAACTCTTGTTCAATGACAAGTTGTTGAAATCACCCAATGTGTAAGGAATTCGATTGGAAGCTTCAGCCAGATTTAATTTACCCTTCTTTTCTTTCAGGCTAAACGTTCAGCACAGGGATTTGGTCAGCCCGGTCAGATGGCGAGCCAGTTTGGCCAGATGGGCCAGATGGCAAGCCAAATGGCGGGCCAAATGGCGGGCCAGATGGGCGAGATGGCAGGCCAGATGGGCAAGATGGGGAGCCAGATGGCGGGCCAGGCGGCGGGTGCCTTCGGCCAAATGGGTTGAGCGACGCAGACGTCGCCGCAACAAGTGAGCCATATTTTAAGCACTAGACTAGAAATTATTACCACAAACACGGAACACATCAACGTGTATTTTTAACATCAGCTACATCGGTACTTAGTTACACCAGTTGGGTTGGTGAGCATACTGCATCACCCTAGTCTAGGAAGCATAAATGTCAGGTATTACGTAAGTGGGTTTGTGAGAGTGTAGTGTTGATTTGGAATGCAGGGATGGTTTTCTTATATTCACCAGAAAGGAGAAGCTTTGGAGAACTGCGAACGCTAGATTTAAGCCGAGGAGAATGTGCGTTTTCCATGTCTGATCCGTAGAACAGCCGAAAAAATGTCGAAAAGAGGTAAATAATAGTGTTGTGTTTAGATGATCATATTACGGATGTTCGAATATTTTTCAATGTAGGTATGTCAAGAATGTTCCTCAGGAAAACACTTTGGTTTAATATTTTGTTGTGTTCAAACTTAATTTCCATTTCACCTACCGTTCCCTGAAATTGTCCAGAGATTTTTCAACTTTAAAATTGCATTCTAGAAGCTGACGATAGAAATAAGACGATATGGTCGTCTTATAGACCCAATTTTAAGTACTCCCACCGTGCGTTAATTACCCAATGCAGATTAAAGGGAAATGAGCCGTGGGAGTCATCACGGTAACAGTAGAGTTTGGTACAAAATAAGGGCACTTTACACTACACCTTACAAATTCCTTGATGAGCTGGTTCCACCGAACCCTATATATATAATATTGAGAGATAATTTAGATCACTGGTAGGCATAGAAAGGACATGTTTAAACCTTTCATATCCGAAAGATGAATCTATTTAGTTTTTTCTTAATTTTAATGTTGAACATTTTAACATCAACGTTGTCCAATGTGATATTATGAACGTTCGTGGGATGAATGTTTGATTTTATTAACTTCATCATGAAGTTTCTACAATTGCATAGTTCTATTTTATTTACTACAATTTGCCGCAATAGTTTTTGTCATTCTCTACTATAATTACAATAATCGTAGATATTATTTTATTAAAAATACTTGTAGAGAATTAATGAATGTTACTTTATTGTAATGGATGTTTTCTAATATTTCAGGAAGAAGTGAAAATTGGGAAGAGAATAAAAATTGATACCTGATACCTGTATATAGTAATTAATAAATCTTACTGTTCAAATTGTACAGTTCAGTTTCTTACTGTCACATATTTACAAGAAATTGTTACCCTTTCCATATTTCGTTTAACATTTCCTTTAATAAATATAACGTATTGATACTGGACAGTTATGGAAACAATGTACTGAGAGTAATAAACGAAATAGCAGCGTCCACGAATAAAATACTCCTAATTAAATTAATGATGTAATAATCAATTATTAGGAGTATTTTCCGATTTTTTGTATAAAAGAAATATTTAACGTAGACTGCGCCAATAATAGATATGTAATTATACTATTTTATGGACAGATTTAATATGCAATAGAACAAAGACTAAATCAATAAGAAAAGATATCTCAGAAACCGCGTTCTTTTAGAAAGTCGAAGCGACTCAAAAGCGCACAGACCAGAATAAGATATTTACAGATCGAATATGAGCGAATAAAAAGACATTTGAATAAAAATTCAACGTCAATGAGAGGGAGACATATTGTGACGGTCCAAAACGTTGAGTAATCCGAGAATGGAAAACGCATTGTAGATGATTTGTGATGCTGCTAATTGAGATATGAGAGAAGACAAATTTTGGATAGGATTGTTAAATGAATAAACGTTATTATAATACATTAGAATGAAAGTTCTTGTTTAGAATCATAAACAGTCATACATGAGTCGTTTTGCATTTATTTGTTGTTTTGTCCTATGCGTGAGTGAAAGAGGAAAATGTATATAAACGATTTGAATCTATTGCTACAAGGAGTCTAATACATAAGTCCCAAAGTCAAACAATGAAATAGCGTTTTCAAATCAATTTGCGTACGGTAGGCTGCATATATACTCAAGTATATTACGTACTCTCTAGTAGGCACACTGGGCAGCAATGTATTCCCTTTTAACAGGAGGGGCAACCGGTGTATCGAAACGTGTCTTCCATTAACAGAATGACACAGAATTAGTTTACACACTTGCACTGAAAACCTTAATCAATCCAATGAGATTCAATCCTCATCCAATGCAATGCGCTGGACTGTTTTTTGAAGTTATACGCAAATGGGATACACAAACTAAACATATTAATATTGATATAGATGTAGTGGTGTAATTATGAAGACAAACAAAGTCGTTTCGAATGACATCCACTGGACAGTACTGATGTCTCCAAGATTTGTTTGAAGTGCATCCTTCTTCACAATAAAAAGAAACTTGATCAGGTCTCGTTCGCGTCATTAAGTTATGAGTTATTTGAAAATCTCGAGATGTCGATTAAAATAAAGGACCAACATTCTAAATATAAAGTAACTTTCAAAGAATAGATATTATAGTAAAATTGGCGAAGATGGAATCGATGGGGACAAAAAGTTCGGATTAGGAAGGTTTCCGTTTTACGCAGGTTTGTCCATTTTATGGCACTTATGATATTTATATTTCTGTCCTAAAACTAGTAAAATAAAGTAAGTAGTGAAGTAATTGAAGTACAGTAAAAATTACCGTTCATGATCTTATGGTGATTATTTAAATACATTTACATAAACTGTTTATGGAAGAAATTTCCAATAAATGAATATTAAACATTTTTCATTGTCAGCTTTTGAGTTTCTCTTGCTTCTATGAGTTTGACGTTTTAATCTTATAGTTTTATGGTTATAGTTTAATGGTTTGTTTCGAATATCGTTAAAATGGTTGTGAAACTCATAAAAATACACATAACCTTACTATCTAGTGGCTGCAGTGAGCCTGCTAGCTGACTTTTTCAACACTCAGTGCCTCACAGGACTATGACTTTCTGGTACCCTCGCATGGCCTTGAGCAATGCGTATCTGGCCGAAGGGATTTTGGATGTGAAGGGAATGGTGATTTTGAACGCGGGGCAAGGAGACGCGCGAATAGAAGCCATGCCCGTACACCTTCCCATGCTCAGGGAGTTGGAAAGGAGGAAATTCCCCTACAGCTATGAGAGACAATCGCCTTGAGAGACAATCGACCCGGAGGTCGAATTCTACCCTGCCAGTTGAAGCCCTCTTTCCTTCACAGTGCGGTTGCCACGCTCTTTTTACGAAGTAAAAGCGGGAAAGTAAAAATGGGGAAAATGAAATAAAGGTCAGAACAAACGTAATAAGTTGGGCTGAATAGAAACCAATTGACTCTATTTATTTACTTATTTATTTATTTACTTATTTATTTACCTTTTTATTTATTTACTTATTTATTTATTTATTTACTTAATTATTTATTTACTTATTTATTTACTTATTTATTTATTTACTTATATATTTATTTACTTATTTTTTTAATTTCCTAACTGTTCACCTGAGATATTACATTTAAATAATTGTAGAAGAGTAAAACCTCATCCTGTATGGAAATTTTTGTTGAAAAATTTGGAGCCTTTGTTAAGAAAATATTGTTTAAGCGTTGTGTAAATGCTAAATATGAAACTCTATTTTACAGAAAACGTTTGAGTTTTCGAAAAACTTCACTGAAAGTCATTTAAATAACTTTCACTCATAAATGCAATAATGCATACAAATTGCTGGAAATGTGTGTATTAACGGCGTAAAAGATATTTAAAAATATATATTTGCGTTATTTTTTAAAAACATGAAAGATCACAGCGAAATGACGTGTATGTCATCTTAAGTAGTGCATTTTGCAGCACACAACCAAAAAATTGGGAGAAAAAGTTTGGAGCTGTTTTTGAAAAAATGCCTTTTAACCGTTTCTAAAAAATCCGGAAAGGATACAGCACAATAAGGGGGTGATAAGTGCCTCCAAACCAAGTCAATTACCGCGATACCCATATGAAAGAGGATAAAAAGCCGCAGAATTCCAAAAACTCAGCCTCCTAGGACGATCTTTTGGCAGAGATAAGAGAAACATGTTTTTAATGTTTAATTTTTCTCATATTTTATTGAGTGTATCACGCTCAAGAAATTGCAGAAACGGTGGAAAATGGTTGAATTTGAAGATATTTTTGCCAGCCAATTTTGATGCCAAATTCAAATATAAAAAATTTGTTTTGAAATTTGACGTAATAATGTTGGTATACTGTCTAGTTTTCCCGTAGAATGTGTCTCATAACGTTCTATAACGTACGCAGTTCACCCACATTAACACGAGTTCCAAGGGACCGAAATAATCGGAGTTATAAACACCAGTGTTATCCGAAAATAATAAATATCCGTATTACCCTAATCCCTTGCCGGGTGTATGGACGGTTAAACGTCCATTTGTAGAGCAACTGACCGCTAAGATGGACCAAGGTGCTACCAACAGGGTCTACTCAAAACCGTTCAGTGAACGTTGCTGCATATGTGCTTCCCCGTCAGACGCCTGGTACGTGCACCCATTCTGACTGCTGTTCATCGGCGACGAAGGCTGTAATCTGCACACCATTTCGCAATTGAGAGTCGCCTGTCTGTCGAGAGGTTGGCTTTTCGGATAAATCACGTTCTGAACTGAACCTGCAACAATCCCCGGAGGGGTCCAGGCCGGAGGAGGGAGAGCAATGGTGTGGGGAATGTTTTCATGGAATTCTCTGGGTTTTCTCGTCATTCTGGAAAGCATAATGGATCAACACAAGTATGCAGCCATCCATTGGGTCCATGTCCACATCTATAAGCAGATCGTCTTTTCCTCAGCCTTACAGAATATCCCCGAGGGAATATGTAACATGTTATACAGTTCGCAGTGTACGTAAGTGGTTCGAAGAGCACCAGAATGAGTATACAATACTCCCCTCGCCAACAAACTGCACCGATTTAAACACATTTGAGAATCTGTGCAACCATATCGATCGGCCTGTTCTCGCCAGCGATCCGCAACAGACGAACCTACAGCAGCTGGCCACGGCGCTGGCGTCAGCATCCTTCAGCACCCTCCAGAACTTTGAACTTGACTCTTTTCCTGCCCGTCTCGCAGCGATCAGCGCTGCTAAAGGTGGTTATGCAGGATTTTGACGGGTGGTCACATTAATATGATTGGTCTGTCTACAACCTTTACACTAGATAGATATAAACAAGAGATCTCCAAAAATGGTATTAACTCAAAAAGGACTATAAGTGGTCTTACGATATTTGTGCACAGTGCGATCAATGTGAATCACTTTTCTTGACATTGATGAGCTCTCTCAGTCAACAAATTCGCGATAAGAACATTTAGAGACGTGTTATGAAGGCACTGTACAAACTATTCTCTATCCGATAGATTTCACGTCTTTCGTGTGAAATGTTTAACACATCCAGGTCGTTGCCTCTGCCCAACGTTTTTCCACCACAGGTCATGAGGGTCACATCTTCTAAACCAATAATATTATAATAGAAGCAAGATTCTTTTTTATTTTAAAGCAACAATATTGTACCTTCATACGAAATTACAAGTTTTATGTTCACATTAATAATTTAAGAGATTTTTGAATGCAGATAACAGAAAAAATTGAGGCCAAGAAAGTTTAACATGTTTATTTTAATTAAATTCTTACAAATTCAGTTAATATCAGAACATTAAACATAACATTAATTCATGACTATTACAATAATGAAGAAAACATTACTTTTTACCCCCAATCACAAATTGTCTTTGGTGTAGTAATTTTGAACATCGCTCCTTAGGCGCATTGCGATCAGTGTATTCCAAAGTTATTTATTGCCACGTAAATGACAGCAAACGAAATTTAACTGTGCATTTAGATACTTCATTAGTGTAGAAACTTCCATGAATAATAAACGAAAGGGAAAATTGCGTATATGGAAATGTACAGTATCAATTGCGCGCCTGTAAGTTCTAAGGGCGCCGTAATTTAAGGCCACCTATCGTCGCCTGTAGATTCTAGAGGCAGCGACCTGAATGTGTTAATGTAACCCCAAACAATCACCTTATCATTGATAAGGTCTTCTAAAACGTAGGCATTTGCTGCTTTCAAGAAAAACATCCAGGTTAATATACCAAACTCCTGAATATAAATTTTAATATACAAATTTCTGTTGTCTTATAGAAGTGTTGTGTGTGTTGAAGTATATTGAAGATTGGTACTAAATTATTTGATATAGTTTCGGACTTATTATTACTATAATAACCTCTATATATTTTTAACTTCTTATATAATAATTTCAAAATTGCGTGTTAAATTATTGAACTGCATTAGTGTGTCATACAATTTTGCAGAGAAAAAAATCTGTAACTACTTCTTAAAAAACAACTTGTAACTAACTACATAAACAATCTGATTCGACAATCAATTACTGATTAACGAATCTTACGAATCACACTTCAAAAATTATTTCCAGTCAACATGTATTTTTTGTATAAAACCTTTCGCAGTTGGCCCTTAACCTAACACATATTTTGTTAAACATGTTGCAATCCCTCACAATTTTGTGAGTAGGTTTTGTTCGCAGTAGAATATAAAATAAAATATAAAGATATGAAAGCGATACCTCAAAAAGAACAATAATTATTTGAGTAAAAAGGCTTAATAGTTATTTATATATTATTTATATAACTATTACATTACTATTATTATTTATATAACTATTACAAAAAGTTATTCTTTGGCGTAAAAATAACACGTTAACGAACGAGGCGACAACAGAAACAGCGTCCAGCATTTTGAAATCAGTACGCTAAAGATACTTCCAAACAAGTTGCTTACATGACTTTTAGTGCGAATTCTTGAAATATAAGTTCACATTCTAGGGATCATTCTCTATATCATTCTCTATATCATTCTCCACATTCTCCATATGTAATGGTATGCTCGCACCACATCTGGTTAATTATTCTATACGAATAATTTTGTATTCCGAACGACTCATCTGCATTTGAATTATTTTATATGGGGAAATTCGTTTCGATAACCGAGTGTTTTGGTTTGTACAACGGATTATTCTCGCAATCCACGGTTCTACTGAACAATTCCTTGCATGAACGTTCGTGAGAGATTCATTTGCCCGAAACTCGCGAGTGTACTAAAGAGCAAGAAAATTCTTTCACGATTATTTTTGCTGGGGCAATATACCAAGTTCTAGTAAATGCACATGTAATTAGAAGTTTTGTAACTAGCATTACACTTCATGATAAAGCTCTTATGTCATTTCATCTTCATATTCAAAGAATATTCCAAAATGTACAGTTTTATATAATACAATTTGTAAAATTATATTTTGTTACCAGTGAGCATGGAGTAACAGTAATATCTTTTTTAAACGTTACTGGTAGGCATATTTTACACATCACTGATTTCTAAAACACAAAGAAAACTTTCTTACAATATCATATTTTCTAATGTAATTTAACCATTGTTTATGTATTAGGTTATTTGTTCTTGATACCATCGCTTTTCTGTACATTGAATGACATTACTTTGACGAGTATGTTGCATAACACTACACGGATTCAAATCTAAATTTTATGTTACATGGCCAGGGATAATAACGAGTTGGGACATATGTTACCAATAGTCTTTCTAGAAGAGTCAATGCCATTTACTGCTGCGCAGGCGTCACAATCAGACGGAGGGACTTTCTTTCAACTATCTTGAGTTTCTTATATCTACTTCTGCTAACATAAATGGCGTGCGTTGTGTGTGCAAATTCAGATTCTATTTGTGCTCGCCTTGTGACATACCTTAGTAATGGCTCTTCGAGTGATATTAGCTGCCACGGTGAGTTTTATAAGTGAAATATAATTTGTGCTTCAGTATTTACTACCGTTTAGAAGATGTTGAGCCATATTATTACTATGATGTGTTTAAATTTCCCCTGCTATTTTTCTCAGAACTAAAAAAACCATTGGCAGACAGCATATATTTAAGAAAATATACAATACAACATCGTAATTTGGTACAAATCATTGAATATAAAATGAAAACTCACTGAGATTGAAAGTACTAAAACAACACTATCATGTTTCAGGGTGCCTTAAAACGTTTACTTTCACCTATATATACTGCATATAAGTAATGTAATGATCCCAGAACGGCAAGTTTTTTGGCAGAAATGTTTTCATTGAAAGTCCCTAATATCAGAACGTGGCAATTTCTTGTTCACATTTGTAGTAAATTACTGCCTCTAATTCGTCGTGTTGTCAATATTAACGTTTCATGTGACTTTGATACTGAATAATTGGTTAAATTGTTTTATCGGATAATAATAATAATAATAATAATAATAATAATAATAATAATAATAATAAAGTCAATAGAATACCATGCAGGGCAAACGCCTCTCTACGATGGAGCACAGCTTATTAATTTGAACGCCCACAATTGAGCTACATAATTGTGAAATTATTAGAAAAAAACTAAGTTCACACTTCACACAATTTAAGTACGCGTCGGATAATTAGTTAAAAGTCCGTAAAAGTGGATCAAGTCCAATGTTTGATGAATTTTCTGATTCTGATCTGATCTGAATTTTTTCATCGTCTTCTACAACTATAAAATTAAAGTTAAAGATTTTTCTTTTCAATGAAATCTTTTCTGCCAGATTTGATCTTTAAATAAGGCAGCGTATAATAAATATTTTTAAATTGAGTAATTTTTGCATAATTTTGCGATACAAAGTAATAAATAAAAACAAGATTTTCTCAAAAATGTGTCCTTTTTTAAATAATATTTTTGTACGGATAGTACTAAAGGCATAGATTAATACGACGTAAACGCAAGTTGGATGTTTTATAATAATTTTTTTAAAATTACGCAAATGTAATTTCTTTGTTTGCTCTCACGTCGTTAATATTTACATTACTAGCGCTTTTTATAAATTATGGTTTTGTGAGTTCCAATACTTTAAAAAATATCTTATGATATTTCCCAAAAATTCAAAATTTTTCTGTAAAAATGATGTTAAAATTGCACATTTTCAAAAATGTAAAAGGACATTTTCTCACCTAGAAGTGCAACAAATTGGCACAGACTTTTTCGTACTAGTTAGGCTCATATTCTCTCCTACCCCTAAAACACTACGAGGGCCTCCCGCTCCTCTTGGAGGTGGTGAAAATCACCTCCCCGTACATCTAGTCCTGTGACTTTACGAATTTGTCTTCGTGTCAAGTATCCTCGACATTCAATGAATTGTTTTCGAAGTCGTTGAGTCGTGCCAGATCGATCGAGTAATATGCATTTTGGAAAAATCCTTACGAATAGTTTAGACGCTGATGTCTTTCACAGACGGACAGACTGACGAACGTATCAGGGATCCCCAATAGGGTCAATTTCAAATTCAATTTTCGGCAGCATTATGTAATTGTCTCTAAACTAAATACTCGTATATTAACGTAAACGTACTTTAAACGTACTAAGACGATTTATTTGGGGTTTCGATAATGTCAACAATTAAAACGTGCCTCTAAATAATAAATAGTAAATAGTAATAAAGAGTACATAAAAAAATTGTTACAGACAGGAACAATGTAGGGCAACATTGGCTGCGAAATGAATATTCAAATAACAAGAGAAAGCGCAGAAGGAAAGGTAATAATCATACGTTAAGGAATAGTGTTTATTTTAGTGATTAATTTAGCTATGGATACATGAGAAATTTCCGCGAACTACAATTCAATTTAATTTCTTATAAAGAGACCGGAAGTCCAGGAATAAAAATATTGATAGATAAATAAGTGGTTAGCGAATCAGAATGAGCACAGTCATTTTACAATACAGAAAATGCGCAGAATTCATGAAGAAGAATCGTGTTTGAGACGCTTCTGCTCGGGAGGGGGGGTGCAAACAAGTCAACAATTTACCAGCCAACCATTTAATTATAAAGAGCCCAGCCGGGATGTCCCACGTCATTTCTCAGTACGTATACTACGAATACGATACTCCGAATACGAGAATGTAACTAATGTCGCAAACTTTCTCATACTAGTTATTTTCTTATTCTGTTCGTCGTCTAAAAGACTACCACGATCTCTGGCGGTACCTACCGTCGTGAAGAGCACACACCGAACATTTTTGCAATACCACCCACGCATCGAACACAACGGAATTCGGCATACGTGCATTTCAAAGCCACAGCCTTAATGTCCACGTGGCCCATCTGTCTCGATCCCCTGTCTCCAGAATCACTTGACCGTACTGACGATAAACGTGTTACGATTTACGCTATAATAATTTGATAAATCCAATAATATACAAAAACTGACTTTTGTAAGCATACGCCATGTATGACCTTTAACATGCTTTGTAATATTGAATCTCTGTAACTGAACCATGTTAAAACCATTCGTTTCTATAGCATCAGGGCAAAGCCCAACGTTCTCAGTAATCGTCTATTTTCACAAAATTAGCTAAATCTACAGAAAATGTTGTAGAACATAATATTTATATCACATATAATTTAACACAAAGATTAAATTACTTAAACAATAAAACAAAAGAATTAATAATTAATAAATGAAATAATATTTATGTTGAGAATAATTTGTTGTATAAAAAACACGAGTAATTTTTGGAAAATCAATAGAAGGCATTAAATGTTTCTAATTTTTTCATGTATGGTTTTATTAAAAATACGAGAAGTTTTCGTGATTAGAGAAATTTTCTGAAAGGTCAATGCAAACAAATGATTTACATTAGTTCTGTAGGATAGATCACAAAATAATGTAAAAAATTCTCTATTACGTATATGGGAAAGTAAAAGAAACAAATAGGCGATAAATTCAACCCCAAAAAAAGATACAATATTTTTTTCTGATTCTAAAAAGTAATGTGATAAGAGTCCACAAGTTCAATAAGGATTTCTAGTGAGGTTTTTTATAAATCATGTACCTTTTCAATACGTACTCGTAAAACTCTGGGTTGGATACTAGTAGTACTTGACATCCATTAATGTCCATACTTTTTTTAAGAAAGCTGATTTAACATAAATACTAAAATTTCAAAAATAATAATTTTTGAATGCCAGCAAATCTTTTAATTATTTGCATGTACCTTACATTCTTACATTACATTCTGCAACATGTCACCAGCTCATTTTCTAACTACACTCTCTTCATTCTAACGAATTTCTACTTTGAAAGATTCGTGAGAAAGATGTTGTGAAGAGAGTAAGAATATATATAAATGTAACATGCGTAGTTTTTCTTAGTTTTATTTTGAAAAAATAAAACTTGACAAATTTTGAAAAACAGACACTCTCAAAATTAAATATTCATCTGCTTTATTTTGTAGGTGGCGTGCACCTTACTCCACGTGGAGGGAGCCATTATTCACGTGAGTGATTTTTCATGTTTTAATTGGATTGATTGATGATTCCGGGCTCGACAACTGCTAAGGTATTTAGTCCCATAAGTGTAGTGCATGTGTCCCCTCTCGTGAGGTGGCGATGATCTCCCCCTTCTAGATGATGAGATCCGGCGTCGACCTATCGTCAGCTAGCAGGGATTTTCCAACCGCGACAAGAAAGAGGAATGAAAGATCGCGCGAGGTCCATGGTCCTTTTTTTCTCCGGCATTCGCCTAGTATTGGCCGGAGAAACCATGGAAAACTGCGGATCACAGCAGCCGACAGCTAGAATTCACTTCCATATAGCGACTGAAAACGACATAGCGATCTAACTAGTGTCGAAAATCCTGCCACCGTCGGAACTCAAACCTAGGTCCTCCCGGACAGAGGCACTGCAAAGATATCAGTTGATGTCCTGAGCCACCTCGCCCGGTGTGTTTCAGTTGGAAGACCTTACTATTTTTTTAACTTCCTGAACATCATGGAAAATTATGTTATATAGAAAAATTATTATCTTTAAATAATCTTTTGAAATTATGTTTTCGAGTTACTAAAATGCCTCTGTTCTTAATAGACAAATTTATAAGTCATTTATGTGTTATACTAAATGTTTTTTTTTTCAAAAATATTGACTTCCATGTTCAAGGTTCTAGAGATAAGCCAGACAGCTAGCAGTTTGCAAAATTGCAATGATGCAGTGTGATAAAATACCAATGAAGTAACGTAGTTCACAGTCAAAGATATGGATAGAGAAACAAAGGGAAGACGTACAAACACGAAGACAAGCAGATGAACTAGAATAGTTCACTGTAAAATTATTGCACAACACTATAGAATCTGCTTTAAGTGATTTCCAATTCCCATTTTGTATCGTGTTCGGTATTTTCACAATTTTGTGAAGATAGCCTGCTCTCTGCTGAAACATTTTATAAAAGTATTTCTGGGATGGAAATAAACGTGACCTAAATCAAACAAATAACTTTTTATCCCTTTTCAGGAAATAATCGTTAAATGCTCTCATGATATACTGGTCGACAGTGTTTTTTGTTAAATGACTAACTGAAGCTGTTTCTTATGTAGCTTGCTACTTTAAAACCAAATACAACCATAAACGTCCATCAGGATCAGGTTTTGTGTAATTGCACATTTACTAAATTGATATATTTTGCAGATAGTAACGTGTCGTTTGCATTGAAACACTCATTGCTTACTGATTTATTAGAAGATGGTGGTCGCCAACTATGCATGGTTTAGTAGATGACACTAAAAATATGAAACAGACGCCATACCGGCCAAATCAGTTGAACAAGTTCAGGAATTGAAGACATAAGATCAGTGTCTCGCGTGCACGACGTACCGACTCGGCGCATTAGTTGCGCCTTGCGTGGCGAGTAAGGAAAGGTGTTGATATTACTATATAGTGAACGACTCACCCTCACGTTGCGTTCGAGTGTTAATTTTTGTACGAACAGATTCCTTGCAATGCCGCCACAGTGTGTAAACAATCCATACAAGTTCTGTTATGTAGGTAACTTTGAAGAGCCAAAGGGGGAAGGCATCTCTTAAGAAAAGCAAATGAATTCGGGTCTCGGATCGGAGATCAGGACAAATAGTAGGGCCTTTCATATTTGCTGTGTATTTTGTGTAACCATATTTATTCATTGGTTATATGGAATTTTGCGACATATGTCATTTACAATTCCTATAGTATGGAGGGAGCCAAAGCATCGCGTTATGGACTATTATTTGTGCAGCTACCAAAGTTGTTGGAATCACAAGAAACACCAAGAAAACCATTCAATACCAACCCTCCCTTCAGCTATCAGGCCTGTTCCTCACAGCAAGGTTCGGCCAATCCCAGCGTCACCAGACAGTCGCAATTCTGGCGATGAAGGTTTAAGTGCCAAAAGGGACGACATAGAGGACCCAGATTTCGCAGGAACACCTACGCAACCTCTTAGAATCAATCAGTCAGAACTCGAGGATCTATTTCGTGATCTATACTTGACAAAGAATGAAAAGGAATCATGGACGTTAACTGAATTCCTAGTTAACAGAAAAGCCGAGTATTACGAATAACTAGTGTACGAACTCCTTCACAATTATAAAGCACTGAGATGTAACACGTTCCTTAAAATACGTTTTTTGGATTCACACGTACACGTTTTTCCCGCAAATTTCGGCGCTGTGAGCGATGAACACTGTGAGCAATTCCACCGAGACATTGCAACTACGGAAAACGTTTTCAGGTAAAATGGAATCGAAATTTGCTTGCAGACTATTGCTGGACACTAAAAAGAAATATTCCTCATGTAAAATACAGCAAACAATCGTTCAAAACTACATTTTCATTGAGAGTATTATAAGTAAACAAAGTAAATAAAACCAATCACTTTATAACAGCATGAACTTTTAATAGCCTATTACAAAGAAACCTTGCGCGTTAGAAATAAATGCTCTGCAAAATTGAAATCACAGCACCATTTTCCATAAGAGCCACCCATTCTATTACATTTAACAGACAAAATGTTAGATTTTGTCGACCAGTGAAAATAGCATGTTAGTAACAGTTAAACCACTACTATTCTTCATACATTACTTCCAGAGTCAGTCTTCTAGGAAAGCAACTGGGAGGCGTAGGGTAGAGAGATTACTTTTGAGAACTTAAATCGCATTGAACTTTATAGGAGTTCTAATCTATAAATATTTAATTTTTAAACAGACAAATGTTAGGGATCTGTGTTCTTTAGTGATTCCAAATTATTTTCCACAAGAAATGATAAAAATACTTTTGACATAAATAAGGTTATTCATATTAATATTTTTTCCAATAAAAATGTACTAACATCAATAAAAACTGGCCCAATAGTGCCTAACGGATTCTGTAAAATAATTTGGAATGATTGTATTTTATATTGAAACCAATTTCTTACATTATTTACTTGTAAATGTTAGAGGTTCACAACTGTGACCTGGTCATAATTAACAGCCAAAAACAAAAATACGATTTTTTTAGTACACAGGATCGTGGATGTTTTTGTCTTAGAAAAGGAATTACGTATTAAGAAAATCTCTAAACCCAAAAACGTATATGCTTAAACAACAAAACAGAAATTACCCTTTGTACTATAACAAAATCAATCTAGCATAAAGTTTCTCTTCTCCCTTGTAGAAAAAAATGACAAATTAACAAATTCAAATACAATGATACAATTTTTAACACTATGACAATCATATAAAGGGAGCACCAAGCACAGTTTTTAAAGTCCAAGTTACATGCACTTTCTGAGCATTAGTTACAACATTCACTTAAATAGAAGCTTGTTGCTCTCTATGGAAACGGGGGCTTGGGGCACTCCAAAATTACTGTCAAGAGCTTCCTACGTCTTAGCGAACTGGGCGAACTTGATGCTTCTCGCAGTCATGGCAAGTTCGTGGCGAAAGATAAATAGAAAAAAATAGTAAAGACGATTATTACCGACCTCTTGTCGGGGCCTTGCCCCCACCCAACGGCGCGAAGCTTGCGACGGTCAGTGGGCTGGTGACGCCGAATATACGTCTCCGCGCAGATTCGGGTTCTTACACGGCAATGTAGTGTAAGAAATGGACGCCTGTAAACCTGGGCGCAGCAGCTTCAGTGTCCGTTTCTCTTCTTCCTTCGCACTACGCTCACCACCACTCCCCAATACCACTCTTTCGACCTTCCTCTCTCGCGTCTCAAAGCCTTCTCACTCCGTTGCTTCCTACCGTGTCGCTCGGCACGGACACTACAATTCAATTATCTAACAATATATATAAATTGAGGTTTCCAACCTCTTGCAGAGGGTACTCCCCGCGCGATTTGAATATAGCGTTGGTATCTCTGGGTCAACCTCAGATAGGTAAAAGTTAGATAGGCTTCCCGTTGGTTTTGAATATTTAGCATCGGTAAGACAATTAACGTTTCTTAGCAGATGACAATTTCTTTCAGTTTATTCTATACAAGGCCTTAAGTTATAGAAATTATATTGTAGAAGAAGTTTGACTAACTTTGCCTTCTGTTCTGAATTTAAAGTTTCATTTTCATGAACACTTGTGAAAAAAGTCTGTCAGGTCTACTCCTTTCACACAGCTAACCTTCCAGTTATGGCGGTTATCTTCCGGATATTGCAACCAGATTTCATCTTTATCGTGAATTATGAGACGGTTTTTGCCCAGGTCGATAATTACTTCGTGTTGTTCAAAGAAATCCATACCAATGATAAAAGTATATAGCAATTCTTTGGCTACTAAGCAGATTATATCGTAGTGTGACGATCCTATTTTCATGTCCAATATTACCTGCCTCGTAATAGGTGCAGAACGTTTTTTTATTTGCTATAATGTAGGAATTCGCTGGTGGTACACTACATATGTCAGACCCTTTTTCTTTTATTTCATCGTACAATTTCGCTGACATGACCGACATGGTACATCCTGTGTCTATGAGCGTTGATGTTAACACTCCTTCACATTCTCCCATGATGACGGGACATTGATTCCGGAAATTAGAATCTCCTACATCTTTATCATCTTTATCCTCCCACAGTTCTTCAGTAAAATTCACAAATTCAATGGACAAAATTGTCACCTCTTGTTTATTCCGTTCATGCATGTCTGCCCGGGATGACTATTCGAAGCAAACCTATTTAGTTTTCCTTCACAATAACCCCTGAAGGACCTCCCCCCCCTCGTCCATTATCTCGGCCTTCAATTCTTTTCTTCTGTGTCTTCCCTTGTTTCTTTCTTGATCTTCCTCGGAGAGGTGATCTACTTCCTTCCTTACTATTATCTCTCTTGTTGTCTTGTCAAGGCCTCTGTCTTCGGTTGGTTGTGTGAAATCTGCACATTCATTGCTGAGATATTCACCGTTTCATTATTTTTCTTCAACTGCTCATTCTGTTCGAAAGAAGCATCATAATAACCTAATTGTTCCAATAATTTATCTGAAGTCATTGGCAACAAATTCTTTAACAAGTTCTGAATATTGGCCGTGAAATGTCGAATCAGCAAACAGACTATCTCTGCATCTGGGATCTCAGGTGTGCATAACCTCAACCCTGCCAATTTTGCGGTGGCATAATCTCTCATGCTTACTGATTCCAGTTTCCAATATCCATGAAGCAATGCTACTTTATAATTCGTTTGCGTCTCTCTGTTCCAATATCGAGCTAGAATTTTTTTCTTTAAATTTACTTAATATGCTAGACAAAGGATGTAATGTGTCAGCCTATATTTTAGCTCCACCATTTAAAACTTGATAAATGATCCCAACCTTCTTGTCTGTGAACTAGTGCAAAGTGAATAAATTCTCAACTTTCCTTAATGCATGGGTTTTCATGACTATCAGCACTGAATGAAAGATTACTTGGAATGTTGACAAGTGTCTGTAGAATTCCAGTTGTTTTTCAGGGATGTTTTCCAATTTAGAAGATAGTTCCTGCAATTCTGTTTTCCACTGCTTTATCTGATGTTGTATCTTGTCATCTTCTAACCTAACCTGGTTAATTTGTTGTATCTTACCATCCCCTGTTATAATCTGTTTATCTAGTTCTTGTTCTAAACCCTGAAGTTTTGTCTCTTCTTGTTGATTTCTATTTTCTAACTCCGGCTTAAATTATTCCTGTAAATAATGTTAGAAATTGGTTTCAATATTATTTAAGGCAACAATCGTATTTTATGTCAGCTTTTGTGTTCGATTGCACAATAAAATAAAAATTGCGCCTTTTCATATTTTCAGCGTATACGAAAATAGCATTAGCATTTTCATAGTATACGAACACATGTTCATGCACACACAGTATACGAACACATGTTCACACATTCATACGAACACATGTCACAATACAGTTGAAATAACCAAGTTTTTAAGCAATTCGACTGGAAGCTTCGGCCAGATTTAATTTCTTCCTCTTTTCTTTCAGGCCAAACGTTCTGCCCAGGGATTTGGTGAAGAGTTTGGGAATATGGCCCAGCAGGGCAGTGAGATGGCGGGCCAGTTTGGCCAGATGACCCAGATGGCCGGTCAGATGGCGGGCCAGATGGGCCAGATGACAAGACAGATGGAGGGCCAGGGGGCGGGTGCCTTCGGCTCATCGACCGGTTGAGCTACCCAAACGCCGTCGAATCAGGTGAGCCATCTACCATATTTTAAGCACTTGGCTTGACTGAAGTAATTACAACACCATATACGAACATACGCACATCAACGTATATTTTTAAAAATCAGATACACGAGTGTATAGTTACAACAATTGTCTAATAACTGGTTATCTATTTCATCATTCTAGATAGGGCTGAATATTGAAATATTCTTTTGAAAAAGCTAGGTCATTAGCGATCACTATAGATTAACGATAAGGTTAACAATGTGATGTTATATGGTGATAGTGAGGGGTGAAAGGACGAACATAAATACAACCATGTTCGAGGCGGGACTCGAATCCGCGATCTTTCAGTCCGAGATCGTTACGGCACTACTGCCTTAACGATCTCAGTCATTCGGACGATATATTGTTATTAATTTTATTTGAAAATTTGTTTATATGAAACATCTGGGTTAATTTAGTGCTGTTGTTAGAATTTTATTTTGGAAAATTGGGAGATGTTTAATACATGCGCATGCTACACACCTCCGGACTAGGAAAGATACGTTAGGGAGGTATGTAAGTAGGTTTATGAGGGTGTTTTGAATGCAGGGAGGTTTCTCTGATATTCATCAGAAGGTACAACTTCTGGAGGGCGGCGAAAGGTAGAGTTAAGCACGAGAAAATGTGGGTTTTGTATGTGATGCTAATAAACGTCGAGGTAATTAATAGTCTTTTATTTGGACGTCTTTGAGATAGTTTTATTGGTTATATTTCAATGTAGGCAAGTCGAGAATGTGCTGAAAAGAACACCCTTTCACTTCACATTTTGTTTTATTGGGTTGAAACTTATAATCTCCAGTTCTTCTACCATTCGCTGAAATTGTCCAGAGGGTCTTTAGAGTTCGAAATGGTCTTCTAGATATTGGGGATAGAAATAAGTAAGAAGGAATCGTCATCTTATAGACAGCCTTCTTATGTACTCCCCCTGACAACCTTTCCAATGCATTTGAAAGGACATGAACCGCGGTAGAGACGACAGAGATGGGTACAGAGTCACGGCACCCCAAGCTTCCTAAGAAGAGAACATTCCTTGATGAATAAATATCACTGATCCCTACATACGAGTATAAAATAGAGAGATAATTAAGTAGATCACTGTTAGGTATAGAGAAAAATTTTCAAACTTTTTCAAGTTTGAACTTCTTAACTTGAAAAGTTGAACATTTTAGTACCAATGGAAGAACACAAGAGGAAGAACGGATGTGATGTGATGTGATGAACGTTTGATTTTTCAAACTTCGTCATAAAGTTTTAGGAATTGATTCTACATTATGTACTACAATTAATCGCATTAAGTAGTATAGTTTTGTTCTATAATTACAATAATTGTAATTATTACTTTTTTAAATTACTTATTTTGAATAAATTAAAGTTAAATGTAATGCAGTGTGTGTACTTTATGTTCCAGGAAGAGGTAAAAATTGGGCAGAGAATAAAAATTCGAAGAAATATGATACCTGTGTAAAGTAATTAATAAATCTGACAAATCAAATTATACAATTGTTTTTCTTGTTGTAGTCGTTAACATGAAATAGTTACCCTTTCCATATCTTGTTAAGCTTTATGTGAATCCATACAATAGATTCAGTAATTGGTAATTTTCTTATCGCAGTGGAAAGACGAGGAAATAAACGATTCATTAGCATTAGCAAACATTAGCATTAGCAAACATTAGTAAATTAAATTATTTTATTTGATCTGTTCCCCAATTGTAACGATTTACAAACAAGACCAGAAGCAAAAATAATATCATCTAACAGCGGAAATATACAGAAGACGAATGGACAATAGCGACCCACAGAATGAACAGATATTGGAGAAAGAGAAAAGAACATATCTAATAAAAAACGGAAAGGTGGAAAATATCATAGGAAAACGTAAAAAGGTTTTCCCATAGGCCATTGATTCACACTAAAAAATATTATTGATTATTGTTTTATTACTATAAAGGATAATTTGGGAAAGTCAAAGTTAATTCAGAAAATAATATCTGACTGTAACCAGTCACATCGCTGACCAAATTTGTCACCTGGTAGAAGATGAACACAATTCCCTGAATTACATCACCAGTTCGATTCTTGTGCTGTCATGGCAGTACTGCCTGAGTAAGCACTGGCTAAAAGACCTGCGCAGTACCCGGTCTTTATGAAGTTCTTGTTGGAGATTGACTTCGTTTATTGTCAGGAACAGCCTTTTTTGAAAACCGGTGCTTGCTGAGATCGCGCCCGGCCGTTGACGAATCGCTCACTTGATATCTAGCGACAACTTCAGCCATGCTCCGGCGCTCCCCGGACAGCGGCTCATTTTCTAAAGCTGGCTTTACACTTGCAAGAAAATGGCGAGCAATATTATTTATCAAGAAAAGTTGCCAATGTAAACATTACGGCAATAAATTTTTCTGATGTTGGCAATATTTCTTGCTAGATATTCCGGTCGTAATGTAAACCCGTGTGTTTCCACCGTCGGAAAGATATTGCCGGTTGTTGCTGGGACTAGAATTGGAATGAAGTATGAGCAAGATATTGCTGGGAGAAGCCAATGTTGACCACGGATACATGCATTGGAAGTATGTACGGTAGTAAATAGACGAAATATTTCCATTTTAAAATGCATTTTTTCGTAAATAGAATGTATGAAAAAGGTATACGACAATAAAAGAAGTAATAAATATTCCCTCTATAGTTGATTATCAAAAGTTCAAATTTTGGTTCAGCTATCGATGTCCCTTGAATATTATTTTTTTACGTTAAAAATTATTAATATATTAATCTAAGTTGTAAATCTAAATCAATTTTATGATTACTATTATAATACATCAGTAGTGGGAAATAGATATTTAAAAACTTTTTACCAAATTAGTAATTGCACTTTTTAATAAAAGAAAAGTACTTTGCTCCTACGGGAATCGAAATCCAAGAAATCATTTTGTTTTAAGAAAAATATTCAGACACTTCTACCTAATTCTCACAAGCCCCTTTTTCCTTTCTTCTTAAAATTCAGTCACACGTCCTCACAAATCGTCGGCGTTACTTCATCTCCCCATTTAGCACAATAAGTGCGACCGCAACTCGCATCTATTGCCTTCCACTAGTTATGTTGGGAAGTGAGGTATAACCTCACTTAATTTCATGCGCCAATTTCCTCGCGCCGTCGCCAAACACTACAACAAATGGTCCTAATGTAAAGCGATCTGCAATATCTTGCCGGAAAGATCTTGCTCAGATCTTTCTGACAATATATTGCCCCTCCTTGCTCTTGCTAGTGTAGGATTATAATGTCTTGGGGAATTTATATTTTACCTGGGGAAAGAAAGGGGATTGAGAGAACAATTTAGGCCAGTTACGGGAGGAGGAGCTCAGAAGTAGTAATGAAAAACGAATTAACTTACTCAGGTAAGGACACCGAACAGCTCCGATTAGTCGCCACTTACAACAGAGCGAGATCCCGTGGTATTATTCTACAAAACTTTTCGGAATTTCTTTTCATTTTTATTAATAATAATAACCATGTTTTAAGAGAAATAAAAAACAAAGAGAAGAATATTGGAGAGAATAATTGAATAAATAAAGGTTGTTATGATACAGTAGAATTGAAGTTCATGTTGAGTATTAGGAATGGCCATACATGTTTTTTAAAATTAATTTGGCTTTTTGAGCGAATGAAATATGAAAACTTATATAAACATGTTGGATAGATAACTTATATAAACATGTTGGACAAGGAGTGCAAGATAGGTGCACCTACGTCTGACAAAATAGCGTTTTCTATTCGATACGATCACGGTGGGCAGTCATTTTCCCTTACACTCGAATTATTAAATAAAAATATTCACAACAAATACAGAACACATCTATATTATTACAATTCTCGCTCACTCGGCCACTAACGAACAATACAGCAACTGCATTGAACCAGCCTAAACCTTCAGGGTCTTCATTGAACCAGCCTAAACCGTGGTCACCAGCAAAGACCTACTCTCAGTGGCCATGGTAAACACGATCGGCCATGGAGGGCAGATCAGATATTTTAATGAGAATCTGAAATATTCCATGCTTGTGAATTCTCCTTCTTCTATTTGGGCAAAATATTTAAAGAAAAATATGGTAGTAATTTTCCAAAAAGAAGTTTGAAAATCACATAGAGGCTTCATATAAAGTACCCCTAAATCATGAAATATACCAATTATTTTTTTAATATTTTCCAAGTTATAATACAAAACCTTCTATTGAGTGATTGGTGTTCTCGAGTGCGTCAAGAGGTGAGGTCATTAGTCCCGTAAGTGCAGTGCATATTTTATTTTTACCGCTAGAGGTAGCGGAGATTTCTCCCCCGCTTGCTGGAGAGATCAGGCGCCGACCTACACGTTGGCTTTTCGGATTTTTCTCAAACCAGGTATCTTCCATCAGCGGGACACAGCCCCGGCCGGGTCAAGCTCTGATCAAGCTCCCGACTGGGGAACTGGCTGCCTACACTTCGTATCAGGTAGGCAGTGTAGTACTGCTGCGGCCTTCGTCGGCAGTTGATCGGAGAAACCCCGGAAAACCACCGATCAGAGCAGCCGGTCACTAGATGTATTCTCCAGACAGGGTCAGAATTCCACCTAGCTACATAGCTAGAGTCGAAAATCCACCGTCGGGCTCGAACTCCAAGATTTCCCGGTCAGAGGCACTGCAGTGATGTCAGTTGATGTTTACGGATGGTTTTAATATTAGGTCTTTCTTCAAATTTATTTTCCCAATAATTGTATGTTTCACTTATATAATTCTTATAAATTAAACGATGTAATATATGAGTTTCCAGATAAGTTAAAGAGAATCAGATGAGTTAATAAGAAAGGATCATTCCTTACGTCATCATCATCATCATGTTTATTACTATGAAATGGGCTGTTGTTCGCTAGCAAGTAATATTTACAATATAATCATCTTAATACGATAAAATCTCCTAATCACAAACACACTAAAACAATACTACTAATCAATACAAATACAGCGTAATTCTTTGGCCGCATTATAAACTTTTGTGCCTGTTATGGACGTGCTTAACTTTAATATTATTATTTCTGTTACTCATAAATACACAATATTCAAAAAATTGTTCATCAGACTTACGGGCATTGAATGTGGCGAAATTTGACGTTTTCAAACGGACCGCTATCTTTCCTTCCTCATCCTGGTCTCTCCTCTCCCCTTACTTACACTCATACTGACACTTTCATGCACTCTACTGCAACACTTCTCCAGAGGTCCGGTTGGGAAGTTCAGAACTTTCCTGGGAGAGATACCTGAAAAGGGAGAAAACCCGCTAGCCTACGTGTAGGTCAGCGTCAATCTCAAGTTCCAGCGGGGGGGAGGCACCGTCACATCGAGGGATATAACATGCACTACATAATTGGACCGTAGCAGTTGACGCAGCCGGAAATACAATCAATCAATATCTCATGGAAGACTCCTTGCGGTCTCTCCACTCTCCCCCTCTTTACAGCAACATCTGAAGAGTACTACCGGACAACGACAAGCGACAACGACGACAAGCGCCGACCCGACCAAATCTGCGATTTTCAGTTGTGCTTCCGCATTCAGGCATTCTCTATCGTGTCAGGGTACGCTTCATCAAAATGACGCACGATAGTGCAGGATGCTCGGTATATTTTGTTGATTTAGTGTAACAAGGGGACACGTGTTAACTTCCCCATAGTTTCGTTTTCTGACCCGTTCGACGCATACTTGTGTTCAGATTCATAAAACTTGGATTATTTGAAATAAAAACGTTTTCTTTTTTTTGTTTTTTGTTTTTTTGTTGTTTTTTTGTTGTTTTTTTGTTTTTTTTGTAACTTCTTAACAATGAAAAATATGTTTATATATTTTTATTCTCAATTATAAAAAAAGATATTCTGTTATTATTGGAAACACTCTGTATAAGCGAACATGTAAGAAATGGGACACGTGCACGATTCGTGTTTAAGTGAATACTGCGTGATCTGAATCTGATGTTCATTACCTCTCCTGAAAAATTTGCTCAGAGCTGTTTGTCCCGTTGGTCGGCAGCACACTTTGTCTCTGAAACTCCTGTGCCATCGCAAACAACGTCCGGCGTTGGTGATATCTAAGCACACTGAACACCAAAAAGAGCTGTCTGTTGACACGAGCCCCAATTCCTCTTGTTCAGTGCTGACGGCCGTGTCCAGCACGGCGTGAACAGAATGACGCCTTGCATCCTCATTGCAGCTTGGGTCACCAACAGCTCTGCGGGAGTCGGGGTTGATGTGTCCTCGAGTCGTGGATCATCGTAACACAAACTCACAATGGTGTAGATTAAAATTATAAAATTGTAAACCGATTGCACTGGCTTTCTCGCCAATAACGTCAAACTTAAAAGGACAGTAGTTTCCTAACCTATTATATCCATGAACTCATAATAAAAATCGTACTATGAATCTTTAAAAGGATATCAAAATATTATATAATAGTAAATTTACGTTATAAACGTACGTAATAAAAGTTAACTTTGATATCTTGATTAGTTTATGGTAGAAAAATAAAATATAAATACATTTTATCTTTTATCCAGTGTACGCATAAAAATGTCAACTAGTTATAGTGCTAGATTTATTACATCTATATATTTAAAAAACTAAGGGTTTTGGTTTAGAAAAGGATTTGAGCTGACTACTAAACAAATTTCATGATTTTTTTCTTTAGATGAAAGGTAGTATTCTATTAACAAGTTTTGTTGTAAAAACTAAATTTTAATAAAATGAAAGCTCATTTGCCATACTTTGTTAATTTCATCATTTTCAAGACCAATTACAATACAATTGTACTTGTTTTTGTTTACATGTTTTGTTTGGCGAGCAATCTAAAGTAGTGGACATTTCGTCATAAGTGTGAGCGTGAGGTTATTCATCATGCAAGCATGTCCTCGCATCATGAATTTTTCAGTTGGTGAAGTGGACAGCTATTTTTTAAGCACAAAAATTGAATTTTTAAAAGCAAAGATTTATGAGTACAAAAACCTAATGTCCAGCAATCAACTGACACGCGTTTCTTTACAAGAAATATTCACTGAGCGTAATTATAAATTATGAATTAAGGTGATTTAGGTCACGGTCAGGACATCCTACTACAGTCGCACTATAACATACATGAACAGATCTTTGTAACTATAAAACATTTGAATTGTATTTTTAGAAACATATTTAACTTTTTGTTTACAATAAATAGTGATTGTTTTGTTCCAGAGAGATTCATTATTGTAGAGAATAACAATTGAACGATAGCGAACAACATTTAGGGCTTTCTTTTACTCGAAGTGCATACAGATACATATTGTTTTACAACACATTGCCAGATTACAAAAGTTTAAGCCTCAAGTAAAATCTTTTCTCCTACATTACTGTTTCTATACATTATTATAGACTATACTTAGGATAAAAAGGAAAGCAATATTAATTCTAACAATTATATTTAAGTATTATTTACCATTTTGTCTGTACAGAGCTAAACAACCTTCAACAAGTATTGTACTACCTCAGCCTCTGGGTCAACGACACCCATTTCGATCACGTTTTTCGTCCAGTTTCCATGAACCTTTGAGCGAATCTCGAGCTGGCCTCTTGTTTTGATTCTGGACATAGATGTAACTTCACTAAATGTGCATGTCTTTTAGAGTTCAGTGAGAAATATAGTTATTCAAATTATCGTTCTCCATTTTGAATTGAATTGATGCCTTATTTTACGTGCGAGACTCGGGTCATAAGGCCCGCTCTTCCGTCTGACCACTCAAATTTCGCTATGCTCCTTTCACCCACTAGCGAAGAGAGGAGGTATTTCTTGGGCGACGAAACGGGCGTTTTGAATTTAGCTCAGAGGTGTCATTTAGGCTTAAGGATATTTTACATGCAAGTAAATCTACTAATATGGGTCAGCCGGCTTTACTTCCCCTCCGAAGGAAGGCGTACGAAGGATTTTTTCGCCCTTAAAAACCCACGGCGGATCAGGTTTGAACCCGCCAATTTGGGTATATAATCCGATACGCTAACCGTTACACCATCGCCGCAGCCATCGCCATGTGGTCACGGCTCGAAGCATATTCCTTCACGAAGGACATGATGAGGGATAAGAGCCCAAATCTATAGCTTATTTACCCTTGAAAATAGATTTAATTACTTCAGGGCGAATATATTTTCTTATCAATTCTAGCCTAAACGCTCGTATCTTTCTGTATTCAGAATTCAACTAGTATAAGGCTAAGGGTAGGGACTCCAGAACTTAGGAAACGAGCATAGTAGGTCACGCACAGTTTTTAACTGTTTTGGCGTAAAATAAAACAAAAAATAACATGGTCATTTTCTGTAGTAACACTTCAATAATTCTTCCTTTTGTGCGATGTAATCCGAAGGGTTTAGCTAGTTACTACTATGTTGGTACATAATCATAACACGTTTACAAAATGTATAGACATGTGACACACGAGTTTAGGGCAAGTGGGCCCTAGTACGTAGGCTGTATGAACGAAACCCACGTAAAGCATGAATGTTTTTAGTTGTGTTCGGGGATGGGAGAGGGGCATTAAGAAACTCTCAGGTATCACATCTATTCTCGAATTATTCTATGATCTCTTGGCATGGCATACATCTGTGTGCATTCTGTGAGTAACTGAGAAACCATATCCCTTCAACCAAAACAATGGTATAAGAACCGAGATGGGACCAATGGATATCAAGACAATACGTAAATGTACCGAATCGAGATAGTCGTATGCGATATTCGGGGAGCTGAAAGTGCTCCTCATTGCGAATGTTCCCAGAAGAGAAGCCCTGGTAGGTCTCTTAGGCGCAGTAGATTGCAGGTGGGACGACGACGGAGGATCAAATTCGAAAAGCTAGCTCAGACACAACAGAATAGGAAACTAACTAGTACGAGAAACTCTAAGCCATTCTGCAGCACTACTTTGAGATAGTGAATATTATGGGTGTTTAATAATTATTTCCGGGGTATTAAGGAATTTATTATGTGGCAAAGTTAATAAACAAAGTATATTAACAATATTTAGGTCTACATTTTTAAGAAAATTAAAATGGACGGAAAAAACATCCTCAAAATGAAAAAATATCTTTCTGAAAATAAAGCATCTGCCAGAAAACATAATGGAGGTAATGGAAGCAAGTCTGGCCTTGGACTCAGATCACAGTTTGATCAAATCTTGTGTGACCAGCGGCCATGGAAACATAGACGTATGTATTTACATGTTACATAATACCTGTATGCACCGACATTTTTCCTCATGTAACCCATAATTTCACAATATATCATAGGACCGACAATTAGAGTTAATTGGCACGATCAAATATGCAGGAAAGACGAACAGGAAGCCATGAGGAACGTCACAAAGTGTCATTCTCAAGGACATTTTTTTTCACTTATCAATTGAACATCTTCACAGCTGGAAATATAAATTCTGTCAAGTGTGATCACCTCAAGCCCCTTTTCTACTGCAGAAAATTCTCTGACTGGTATTCCAGCGGTGGTGTTCCTAATACTCTCAAGATGATATTTCGTGTGATATTGATGTTTACTATTTTGGTGAGTGAAACAAAATGTTTTCATTAGATTTTAGCAATGCTCAAGGCAGATTTTCGTTGGTTTCAGATCTAAATTTACATTTTAAGTTAACGAAATTATTGTAGGGAGTTGGCAGATAATAAACAAGTTGGACTACAACAGCATATTCGTATAATTGATTTCGGCAAAGTAATATTATACTGTTGCATTCCATTCCTAAGGTTGCCAGAAATGTTTTGAGAAAATAGTGAACCGGGAGGGGGGAGGGTCTTTGAGTAATAATGATATATTCTTTTTATTATTTAAAGCACAGCCAAGTGTGAAGTTGAGATTTGCTTTCCCATAAAGTGGAATAAATATTTTATACATTAGTTCAAATCTTCAAATAAAATTCTCTGTGTGGATTAGGGCCAGCACTTATCAGGAGTTCATTAAAGTAGTACATGCATAAAAAGCATTTATGAAACACACTTTTAGCTTACGTTCGCACTGCTGTGCATTTGAACAAATATGGTTTTACGAATAGTTACGACAACTTAATGGACCTACGCAATAGCCAGGATTGGCATCAGAGTAAAGCCAGCTGTAATCGAGATTAAAAACTTACCACAATAAACAATAAAAGCTCTACTAAAATTTGTTCACTCAAACAATAAGTTGTTTCTTTTCGTCATTTGATTAGACCTTTTTACGTGTTCATTTTTAATTTAACCTACCCCTTCTCCCTGTGTCTTTTCTCAGAAATCACCAAGCTTTCTTACCTGCTTTGCGAGATACATCATTATGTATCATAAATCATTATATCATTCTGATAACGCATTGATTGTAACAGCGCACTCTGTCATCTAACAGACGAGAAATAGTGTTAATTTTTAAGAAGTGTAATTAGCTTTAGCACAGGTGCCTATAGCTATTTAACAACTAAGTTATTAGTAAAGTAACATTTACAGTGTGTCCTTTTGGATATTTTAACATTACTATTTTCAAGACTATTCACAATCTCATCTCTTTGTAACACATATTTTCAAATGTTCATTCTAGAATCTTCATTATATTTAATAAAGTAAAACAATAATAACTACGTATGCATGGTGACAGTGCCTTATCTTCGTCAGCAAAATCAAAGCAATCATGAAACTATTGAAGACTTCCATACTTTCTTTTAAAGCATAATTTTCACCAATCTCACTAATTCTCTGCCAGGCTACAATTTCGTTTATTGAAATACTCTCATTATGGGAGTATTATACCAATCAATTTGATGAGACGTGGCAACAAGTACAAACGACTTATGTGACGTTGTCACGCAACCTAACTTGTTCTCCGATTACAGCAGAGGGCAAATTGACTTTCGACCAGCTGGGAACGGTTATCCAATCAGGAGCTTCAATTTAAAATATTAAGTCGTAACGAAACTCCCGATGAGAGTCCCAGCTCCAGCTGATTGCTGTTAATTCGCTCTCTCTTTTAATCGCAGTATATTCGAAGGATTTCTTTTGGAGTACGTTTCGCAAATCCGCTTTAGTAATTGTTCCGCCTGCAGCTAATTCAGATGAAATTATCAAAAAATATTATAATAATTATTATATTGTAATACATTCCCTAACACTCCTCATTTTAACACGTAATTTACGTCATTCACTTTTTTAAAGCATGCAATGCATTGCAATCATACAACCACGGATGCAATGCAATGGAATGCTATGCAATGCAAAAGCGTTAAGGCAGTATCGTTGTCCGTGTCATTGGCCACGGTGAAGTCACCCTCAAAAATACCTTATACGAAAGTAACATCTCTGTTATTCAAGATATTTATATTTTTTAATGGATCAAGAGATGTAAGGAAGACTAGTGGCCTTCAGAAGCAAAAACGCTAATAAATAAAACCACACAAAATTGTTTTCCAAAACATAATACGCACTCTGCTCAAGACCAAGAAATAAAATACTGTCGAATAATACTTCAATATACGAGAAGGCCAAAAAATCCTTATTACAAAAAGTTTGTTGTTCCAAAACGCAACACGTAAATAACAAATATATAATAGCGGGCGGCCTCTTCCTTAGAGCCTTGCCGTCGCATAACGTGAGCTGTTTCAAAGAAACCAAGGCTGGATCTTCGGCTCCAGGAGTGTTTTCCCCGAGAGCCCCTGTTAATAACCTGATGCAGATTCTTCCAGATGAGATACCGTTACAACCCAGGTCGCTGTTACTCCAATGGGGAAGTCCATTTACACAAGCCGCCGTTAACTCCAATGACGTCACAACTCTATCAGTATTGTGTACCGTTACACCCTAATATCTCCGCCTTCTGCCGGACGAACGTGAGTTTATACGATGATTCAATGTTCCCTTAGGAAGGCGAGCTACGTAACGGCATAAGTTGTGTGTGACATCCTATTCTTGTGAAATTGTAAGCGTATCCCCGCCAGCGAACAATAATGAGGAGCCCCTGGAGTGAAACCATTTGATACACCCGAGGCCTCAGCTCGGCGCTACGGCGGACCGGCTGAGGCATCAATGGCATCAATTGACGTCACTGCAGTGCCTCTGATCGGGAGTTCCCGACGACGGCAGGATTTTCGACACCGACTAGATAGCTTGGTCAAATTCAACCGCTATCTGGGGAGAATTCTAGCGGCCGGCTGCTCTGATCGGTCATTTTCCGTAGTTTCTCCAGGCGAATGCCGAAGCAATGACCTAAGAAACGGGTCACGAACCGCGCGCTATCTTTCCTACCTCTTCCTTGACCTATCCTCACCCCTTCCTTGTTCACTGACATGCATTACACTCTTGTCCCGATAAGGGAACGTACTAGCTGGTAGGAGATACCTGGATGAGTAAAACCACGCAAGCCTACGGATAGTTCAGCGCCGAATCACACCATCCAGCTGGGAAAGAAAGCCTCCACCTCTCATTATAAAAAAAACATGCACTATACTTATGAGCCTAATGACCATAGCAGTTCACGCGCTCGGGAACATGAAATAATCAATCATTCAATAAATGAGCGCTGCGAAGGGAACATGAAATAATCAATCATTCAATAAATGAGCGCTGCGAAGGGGATGTAGACTCAGCCGAAGCGACGTCCGCGGTGCAACGCAAAAGGTTTGCGATGAGTCCCCATGGCACTTACTGCTTCATAATTCTGATCGCATTGTTGTGCGCTTCGAGCGTACAGCAAGGATTCACAACTACTTTCTTGCACCGCCACCTTTTAAACGAATGGTTTGGTTTAGCGACCCCGTTCAGTTGTTTTCCATAATACCCGAACAGCATACAATAATTATAGCAGAAATAATTGTAGATAAATGACTCAAAGACAACAATTCGAAAAAGTATAAGAACAAAAGCATTGAAAAAGTTGCTTATATTAAATATGTTTTTACAATCGTTTGTAATGTCATTTTCAACTTTTACAAATACAAAAAAATTTTCAAAAACAAAATGGCAGATTCTAATTAGTGGTACAAAAGTGCTATTTTCATAAACAGGAACAATGTGAAATTCCGAAATAGGAGTTTTAAAGATAATGACTATTCTATTCATTATATGCGTCAATAAGATCTTGATATTGATTATTCTGAGCAGTTGCCGGTGTTTATTCGACTGTCGACTCAAATCATTATCGACCCAGTTTAAAATTTCATCGACCACCAGGGGGTCGATACCCACCTGCTCGAGAACCCTTGATGAAAAGTGTCACGCGTTGTACCTTATACACACAAATCGTTCGGCAATCAACTTCAACATGTTAATGTGGGCAATTTTCCATGCCTGTAACTCCAGAGCCGAAATCAGTTTTTGAGCACTTCAAAATTGCATTTGGCCGTTCCGGATGGCCGAGATCGTTAAGGCAGTAGCGATTTTGAATCGAAGGATAGCGTATTCGAGTTCCGTCTCGGGCATGGTTGTATTTGTGTTCGTCCTTTCACCCTCTATCATCATCATATCATGCCATCTTCACAGTTACCAAACCGTTAAATGCAAAAGTGCTCGCTAATGATCTAAATGTTGATGTGACCTTAAAAATAAAAAAAATGCATTTTTTCAAAAATTCCAATTTTTTGGCATTTCCAAATTTATTTTGCCAGAAATGGTACCGTTAAGAAAAACACAAGCCCCCCTCGCGTGTGCAAAGGCAATATTGAATCACCCTGCGCAGTGGTCGCTGAGAGGAGCTGGGCACTGTTAGCCAAGCCTGAGTAGCCGAGATGCCGGCGAATGTTCGTTTCCTTTGGTAGAGCGGGCACCGAGAGCACGATGTGAGACCGAAAACACCGTTTGATAGTGATTCCGGACGCGTCAACTACTCAATGTCCCGTAAGTGCAGTGTATGTTTTCCTCGGGCTGTGGTGGTGATTACCCCCCGAGAAGGCGAGATTCAGCGCCGACCTACACGTCAGTTGGCGGGATTTTACTCAACCAGGTGTCTCCCACCAGCATTCATCGCACCACCCGCGACGAGCTCTAAGCTCCTGACTAGTCCACAAGTGTGGTAGTGGAGTGCATGTAAATGTGTGTAAGAAAGGGCAGAGGCTAGAATAATGAAGAGGAAGGAAAGATCGCGCGCGATCCATAGCCCGTTTGTTAGGGTACTAACACACGGTCTACCTAGCTCACAAGCTAGTGTCGAAAATCCTGCCACCGTCGGATCTCGAACCTAGAACTTCCCGGTCAGAGGCACTGCACTGACATCAGTTGATGCCCTGAGCCGAGAGCATTGTTTTCCTTAAACCGTGACCAACAGTTAGGTGCTCTCCAATAGCCTGCGATTCGGCGAGCGGTCGCTCGCTTCTCGCCAAAAACCAAATGTGTGGTGCCGCGTTGGCCGCATTCAGAAATGCCCGGCTTATCACCAGGAGGAGGGGACGCACTTAGTGCGCGCGGCGGTGCGTGACGCAGGCGCATAACTCTAAATTGTAGCCAGATTTTAGTTATCGTACCTGCCGTTCAAAGCACCACTAGGCGCGCTCCAGTGTTGCATCCAAAGAGTAGTTGTGAAATCAATTCATGGCACAACTGACAGCGTACTATCATCTTCGTGTTGCCGGCCGTATCGTGATTTTTGTCATTGCTTGCCACAAAACAGCGTCGTAAATTATGCGATGGACAGACTCATGGTTGTCAAGCAAAGGTCAGAGTCTCGTCACGAACTAGGAATTGGCGATCGATAGTAAGTCAACTTGGGCCTAAATGTATTCGCCAGAACCTGCGTTGGTGAAGCTGTTGAAAATTCAACTTATGCGTTTTTATTTACATGTAATGCCAAATTTAAGGCATTGCTGTACATCGTATATTCATGCGTAGCTCTCCAAGCAATACCGCAAAAATATAAATGGTGGCGCTGTGAACTGCAGGGATGAATCAAATATTTGTTGAGAACGCACGTTTAGGCACGTTCACGGTTATTTGCTGTCGATGGTTAATGCTTATAGTACCAGCATCAGTACCAGTACCAAAACATCGGTTCCTCGATATTTCGATGCATCTCCAAGAGGTTTTCGATACCGATATTTTAAATATCATAAGAGAAATTGTATTTTCCCAACTTGTTTCCATTTTATAGTACACTAATAAGATACATTTTACGTATCATATTGTGTAGTCACGTATTAGTAATGTCAATATTAATGTTTATCAAAAGTAAAGAAGGAAATAAAAACATCGTGTATTGCTATTTTTCCATTTATTTACTTTCATTCATAAATCACCAAAGTAAAACGTTCTGAATCTAATGTAATTTTTAATGCGAAATTTCTACATATATTCTGTGTTTTTTACTGTCATCATAATTTTCTAATCAATGCTTCGTACAGATAAGGTTCAAATGCAGTTTAACTATATTACTACAAAACACAAAACCATCAAAAAAGATACACATAATTATTCAAAACGCGAAACTTAAAAAACTCGTTTGAATATTGTTTTGGGCAAGAACATTTTTCTGCTTCATAAATAATTCTTTAACAAACGTACACATGTACTGAATATTAAAGATAATACTCCGCTTGTTTCAAACTGACTCAACCTCCGCTCAGTCAGTTTGTGATTCCAAACATTTTTCACGTTGCTATAGGCATTATAAAACGGGACTGATGCACGTATTTGATATAATTTTCGATTTTGAATTGATTCCTGACTGCAAAATGTCTGCTCTAATCGTAAATAAAAACTAGTCAAAATAGTCGACAGATGTTCTCTATTGATTTTTTAAGTGAACGAGCACTAAATCAATAATCTAAATGGCAAACAGTTCATTTAGATGGTGAACAACAGGCAACCCCATGGTAATTTGATCGATTATACTTGTAGATTTTACACATAAAATGATCATTCCTCACTGTAACAAAGTGTTGAGTTTACAACTGCAAGATTCTCTTTGCGATGAGTCTGTCATTTGTTGTTAGTAAAATTTTGTTTTAAACAATTAGTTTCGTCTTTAGATCTGTCATCTTAAGATAAAATTCCTGCATCAGTTATTGAGCCAATTTATTCAGTTTCGTCAATATTTTTTCCTTTAGCATTAAATATTTTTTAAATTTAAATAAAATGAAAATTCCTTAACAAAACCACAAAAATATTCACAAAGAAATCTCCCCGTGTCCTAATTTTACCTATAAAGGGTAATAAACCGTCTAATTAAACCATAAACCTCGCAACACTGGAAAAAGAGTGCGAATAGTGCGTTTTCTTTCTGGGGATAGACAACGGTGACAGATTGTCAGTGGATGTTGGATTGAGAAACACCCCAAAAAATTGGATTCCGGAAATATTATACATATCATGAGAAAATCTTTTTTTAACATCTATGTTTCTAGACAATAATATCGGCCTGAATAATATTGGAAAATAAAAATCGTTGTTTATGGCGGAAAATAACGATTATTTTTCCATCCCTAGCTGCGTAGCCCGCGCGGAGCTCCCGTACAGAGATCACGACCCACGCACCAAAAAGACCATTTATTAGACTGGGACAGATCACAATTTCTGATCTAGAATCGACTCCCAACTTCATGTTGAAATTTCAGTGAAAATCAATAGTGCACACAAACTGAAATAACTAGGTAGTATAGGGGGGTTTGACAGATCTGTAACTCCAATACAGAAAAGAATTTCAATTTAATAAAAGTTTTTTTTTTCGCTACAAAATGTTACATTCATCCAGTGGCGTAGGCTCAATGTGTGCGAGTGATGTGTTACATCCCCTAGTTTTCCATCACTTAAAAATATTTTCTGTATTTTACATTCTTTCGTATGTATCTGTTTCTCTATTCCCTCTCGCCATTGACGTGCGCTGTCCAATAGGCATTACCCCCCTCGCTGGATGTGACGGCCGAGAAACATCCCTTGAACGACCTCGCTTCGTTGGCGAGGTCATTGAACTCACGGATATGCGCTCTGTTGAGACTGTGTGGATTCGATTGCTGGAGATGTGGCATTGCCTCTTTAACATCACAGGCTTCTGAGTTCTCATTGGCGTTTGGGCATCCCCTCCCAAGACCTTCCATACCCCTTCCTCTGATGCAGTCATAATTCATCAGCAGGCCAGGGAATCCCGAAAGTCACAATTGTTGACCCCGAAGCGGGGAGCGGGGGAGTAGAAGGCAGACCGTCTTTCTCCACAACTTATGCAAGTCTGCCAACTACACCTAAGTACATTTTAACCTGATTCAGTAGAGCTGGGTAATTCGGCGTGGGTTAGCAGGCCTGACAAAACAAAGTCACTCCCTTCATGTAAGGAAATAGTATGATAGGGATAGTCCGTGAAGTCGAAACAGTGCGGGAGATGTTATTACGTTCGTTATGAGTGTAGGGTTGTAGCGCAAATGATGTTTCGTACTTTATGCGCGTTAAACTTAAAGTTACTTTGTCTAACTAGTGATCCGTTAAAGAGAATCGGGAATTCGAAATTGTAACGCGAAAGCGGCGAATAGATCTCGAGTTCAAAAATTAGGTATGTAGTTTTTGTGGTCAATTTTTAAGTTTTATTGTTTTGTTTATGTAATTGCATGCAATGAGAAATTGGTTATTTTCAAGGAAGATTGAGAAAGTATCTTATTTGCAAAATAAATGTCAAAAATACTTCAGAATACATTAGAATGACGGCGACTTTAAATATTTGGAATTTAGCGTTCAACCTGTAATATAATCGTATTCCCATGTCTACTAGCCAGGAGACGCCACTGCATTCATCGTGTATTATTCCATAAATGTGCTGCCTGTTCATCTGCATATGCGGTAGTATTTTCAAAACAAATGTGTTAATTGCGAGTCTGTAGTGTGTTAGATTGTTCGTAGATTTTTAAACGTCATTTTTTGTGCATTTGTTTTACAGATTTTATATGACGGTATATTTTATCGGTATCCCCTCCGGAGACTGTCCTGCAAAGTTAATCTTAGAAATACTACGAATTGCTTACTAACAACATATATTATTATCAGTTATGTAACTGAATTCTTTTTAAAATTACTGATTCATATTTTTAATTTACAGGTGGTATGCACCGTATTCACCGTGAAAGGAGCCACCATTCATGTGAGTTGACTTTTCAAGTTGCAATACAGAGTGCAACATTGAGAGTAAATTGATAAATTTGTGAGAAAGTGACTTTTCTTATTTTATAAATGTTTGCCACAATAAGTGATTTTTGCATATATTTCAATACATATTTGTTTGATATTTTTTAAATATTTCGTAGGACACTAAATAGGAAAAATATATTGCGTACCTAAACTTGCTTAACTCACGAACAAAAGAAAAACTCGACTACTTTCATCATTGAAATATTTAGCGCAGGGCTATTGTAGAACAAATATTGGCCAGAACTATATATTGCTGTCATGCAAAAATGTATTATTTAGGTAAGATGGTGTTAAAATAATTTCTCAAATGTCACAAAGTTTATTGCGCATTTTGGAACATAAGTTTATTACACAGTTTTCACACATTCCCTTCCTGACTACTCACGTACCTTACTTTGATATCGTAGTAAAAAGAAAAGCAACCAGTACCCTACCAGACGTGTCACGAGCGCTGGTGGGGGCTGTTTCACGCAACGCATGAAGCAAAAGCTCGGAGCTAAATTTCTCTCTGCGGGCGGGCGTTGGCAGAGACCTAGCTCGGCAGTACGATTGTCGTTTCGAGAGAAAGTGGTCGCGTTTGAGCAAGAATAATTGCATTACACCGTAAGACTCTCTTTAGTAGTGACATAATTTCAACATATAAGAATTATAGTGCTTGAACCAATGTAAGTGGTGATTTTGAGTATGTCATTTATGTTTTCAAAACATCGATGTTTGTGTTAAAACATTGACATGTTAAAGTCGAAGTCTTCACATCAACGTTTCGTGCTCACTGTTTTTATGTTTTCAATGTTTAAAATTGAAAAAAAAAATTCCGTAATCACAATTTGTAAAAGTTAAAATATGAAATAATACCACTTTCAGTTCGCGTGTTCAAATGAAGGTGTTTGCACTACCTTTATCGTGCAGACTATCTCTCGCCTGAAACATAACCCTTTTGTCCTCGTAATTCCTACATGGAGTTACGGTCAAGGCGTGTGGGGTAGATATATGGCCTCCGCCATCTCTCCATATGTTTTTACAGTGAATTGTGGAAACTCTTACCCTTGAGATGACTGAACGCGCGGGCACTTTTGTTAATTGTTACTGTTACTTTTTACTTTGTTTTATCAGTTAAATCTTAATTACGAAACACGAGCACTGTCAAGTTAAATTTTCCCCGCACGAACATTAATGGTAGAAGGTACTAAACCAGTTTAAAAAAAAACAATGTTTCAAAAAACGCCGTTAGTTTTGTGGAGATATATTATGTGCGTCGAACATTTAAATTTAATGTTTCAATGTTAATAAACGAATATCGATGTTTTAAAACATCGATGTTTATATGTCGATGTTCCATTCATACTTACAATAAGCCGAAATCACAGAATGTTTAAGGCATTCATTTGAGAGGTTCTACCAGACTGTATAGATTTAGATTTATTTAGTCAAAAAACAACAACAGAAAAACAGTAAAAACCGCATGTGACGTATGGGGGAGATGATCTGCGCACGTTTTCTTGAGTTCCAGATTCCCTTCCTATCATTTTAATTACAAGTAGTTAAAAGATGACGAAAAGTTAAAAATAAAAAAATTTAAAAAAAGAATTAAAAAGGCATGAGATTAGCAACATTTGAAAAACTAGACACTTTCGTTCCCGAGTTATAGAAAACGTATTTGCAAACGAACTGCAAATTTGATTTTTCTGCATCGCTAACAAAATAGAACTCGCTCTTACCTCTACTCCTACCACTACGTCAAAAGGAGAGTTCAATAAAGCGTGCGCATAGTAAAGCTACATTTATTTCCAGACGCAAAACAAGGGGCCTCAGCATTTGCTCAATGGATCAGGGAAACTGGACAAAAACCTGATTGAGATGACGTTACTTGCTTTTCCTTCCAGGTCAAGCGCTCGCCCCAGATGCCCGGAATGAGTGGAGCACAAGGCGGCTTCAACCAGGCGCGACAAATGGGGACCACAATGGGCGGAGGCTTCCCCAAACAGGCGGGGCAGATGGGAGGTGGCATGGCGGGGCAGATGGGAGGTGGCATGGCGGGACAGTTCGGCCAGGCCGCCGGTCAAGTCGGCAGGACGATGGGCAACGCGGCGGGCAATATGGGCAGAATGGCGGGCAATATGGCGAGTACCTTCGGCAACATGGCGGGGCAGATGGCGAAGACCTTTGGCAACATGGCCGGCTAAGCGGAGACGCCGACGGCTTCTTCGGAACTGAAGCGTTCCACATCATAAAATGTGGGTAAGACTCGGCTCACAACGTTTTACTACATGAAAAAATGGCTACTCAAGGTCATCTTTCACAAGGCGTCGTCGATTCTCGCCTCTCAATCCTCATTTCTGTAGATGAACAACAAACGCGCCATTTTTTTAGTATAATTGTTGATGTCGCAAAGTTTCAGGGAGGAGCTATGAACACAGCGGAGGAAAAGGAAGAAAAATGTATATTTCAAGAGATCTTCAATCAGTTACAACCAATAAATTGACATATGTATACCATGTAGTACATTTTCTTCTACCACCCCAAATATGTAATATTCTGACATCAAATTATTTCCTTATCCACACTTTCTTAAATATACCCTAACAATGATGCATCTCATGTCCATGAGAATACATTTTTAACACGCCAATAAAACATGTTGAATGACATTCAGGTAGCAGATCTAATTAACAGTTCTAGGCATATCCTTGGTAACGTCATTGAACGCTGGAGACGTCATGAAAAAAAATGTTAGAGCCAAGTTAAAGATGGCATTTATAAAAAGCAGGAAGATACGAACACTATCCGGATGGGCAAAAGTATGTGCATGAGAAGACTTTACAGTTATATAAAATCAATATAAATAATATAATACTTATTGGACATAAAACTATAAGAAAAATAAAGGCAATATACATAGTACTCGTAAGTTATATACGGGGTGGTTGTAAAGACAATACTTATTTGTAACAATGACTAGTTCACAAAGTAAACAACAAAGCAAAGTTGTGTTGCCGTTGAATACATTGTTAGGACCAGTGGCGTAATGTTCGGGTCCGCAAGGCCTGCAATGCCGACGACCCAGGTAAAGGAGGGCCTTCTTTTAGGCTGAAGGTTTTGCGATTGTAGGACATATTAATTACTTGATACTTTCTCTGATACTTTGGGATAGTTGTTACAATAAAAGATTTAAAACAGTATCTTCAAGAAGAACGACTCTTTTCCGCTTCGGTAGCTTTTGCAACCCTGTTTCTGAATCAGGAAAGGTAAGCAATATTCATTCAGGTCTTTTTATTGTTTAATGTACTAACATTAATTTTTTTCTATATCTTTTTACAAAAGGGACTCGGATAAAAGTTTTGCTGGCGGGCCCGCACACATTTCGTTATACTACTGGTTAGGGTTTACATTTGGTTACTACGTTACAATTCGACGTATGGGCTCGCATTTTCCACACAACGCCTGAATCGTTTAGGAAGGGACTCCACGGCTCTTCGCAGAATCCGAACTGGGACATTTGCAAACACATCGCGGCTATTGTGTTCAAGCATCTTAAGATCCCTTGGTTTTTATCTCTGTTCCTTATCTTGTTCCTTAACCCATCCCCAAAGGAAGAAGTCGCAGAGGGTTAGATCAGGGCTGCGTGCAAGGCCATTCTGTCGGTCCCCGGCGGCCAATCCATCTGCCGTGGAAACTGTTATCAAGCCAAGTAGAGGTACTATATCGGAATGTAAAGAAAACTTGATTTGCGATACAGCGCGTTGTATAATTTGATTTCTTGTTGAATAACTCTTTTTATGGTTTGGCAAAACCGGGCAAACGGTATATTTCAAGTGATTGTGCTGTAACACTGAGGAGAAGCAACTTCATATATCTGAATATTTCGCAGCACAAAATTGTATTTGGTCATTTTCAAGATTTTTTTAGGTAATAAGCAATATACTATAAGAGAAATACAATTAAATGCATCACTAGGTAATTTTATGTGGGCTGTAGTTTATCAAAATCCTCACCCTATTAATAACTAATTATTACTCGCACTATATAATTTATCATAAACTACGCTTGTACAGAGTAGTTTTTTGCTCTTTTGGGCGCAGTCAAAACAACAAGCATCTACCGAATTTTTGCAACCTCTTGATGCCATCTCTGGGCCATCTACTTTTTAAACTGAATATTAGGGCCATCAGTACTTTTTAAACTGAATATTCAAAAACTAAACTATTTTGAAAAAATACATTCATCACAAGAAGCAATTACGTTTATAAAATTGAAAAGAAAATTCAAATTAGATATAAATCAAAGTCCACATCAGAAAACCAACGTTTATTTATTTATTTACGTCAAAAACAGTTAAAAACTGTGCTATGGGGAGAAGTTAATTTGAAGTTACATTTACGTTTACGGAACATAGTGAGTATTTTCCATACTTTTCGTGCCTAAACAATCAGAAAATGGCAGTTTCCAAATGCAAACAAAATGTAGTTTTTTTACATAATGTAATTACTGGTCGCTTTAAATGTAGGAAATAATTCGTCTCGTGCACGATCTCTTTACGGATTGATTGATTTTTCCGGGCACGTCAACTGTTATGGTCATTAGTGTACTGAATGGTCTAATTCGTGTGGTGCCGGTGCTCCTTCCTCGCCGGGTGGCGAGATCCGGCGCCGACATACACGTTGGCTTGTAGGGGATCCCCCCTCCCAAGTATCCCCCCAGTGAGGCATCGCCCCAGCCGGGACAAGCTTTAAGCTCCCGACTGGTACCCTGGTATGTGTGGTAGTATAGGACAAGTGTGTTTGTAAGGGGAGAGGCTAAGTCAAGGAAGAGGAGGCAAATATCATGGGTGATTCGTGGCCAGAAGTCTTCTATTTTCTTCCTTCTATACGTAAACGGTAAGTCCTCATCGAGTCGAAATGGGAGTTTATTTCCCTGTGTTACTGCGAATATTCTTTGTGAAAAAGAAACACTATACAGTACAATATCCAAATAGGTTTCGTAATAACAAATGAATAGAAAACGAAGGGAAACGGGTTTCATTGCAGTTTCCCATTTCAAATAAACAATAATATAATTCATTGATAATCAACGATGCGCAATTTATTGATGTTAAGGTGCAAACATTTTTGAGTCACTCAGTTCAGTTAAACCTCAAATGGAAGGTCTATTTAAATGAATTCAGCACAAAATTAAGTTCTTTACGATACGCGTTCATAATTCTTTCAAATTATCTACCTTCATACTGCGTGTAGTCTACATTTCTCGACTGTTCATTTCCGCCTGAGATATACGTAATATTTTGGGGAAACTCATTCTTTAGCTCCCAGACATTTACATTACAGAAACGAATTGTACGAATAATAAGCAAATCTGACCCACATGATTCTTGTATGCTTCTTTTTATTAACATAGAAATTCTACCATTGCCTCATCTCTTTATGAATCAATGCTGTCAAAACTTTCTTACTTAAGGGTGGGAAAACATTTTCAGTCAATACAGATATCAATTACTATAACACTCGACCTAATAATCATATTCATCAACAGCTCACTACAGTAATTCACCTACAAATCATATACTACATGTTTTACAACACACTGCCAGATGACATTAAGCGATTAAAATCGATTCACTAGTTCAAGTGTCAATTTTTTTCTGCTTCATAACTCTTCTTATTCGCTTAGAGGTTACTCTAAACATCGAAAAGGAAAATAATATTGAATTCAACAACAATATTTTATATATTATATATCATTAGTACAGTATAATTCCAAAACTAAGCTATGTAATATGCTTGTATGATGTATGCTATGTAATATGTATATATGCTCTCAGATTTTGTTCCTCTAGTTATTTTTCACTTTTTATTTGGTCTCTTAATGTAGCCTATAGCCCTTTACTCCTCTCAAAAATCTCATTTCTGCTGATTGAATCCTCCAAAAATCTTCTTGTTTTTGAACCCAGGTTTCACATTCATCCAATAAAACTGGGAGAGACATAATATCATAAAATTTTAACTGGGTTTCTTTTCGTGCGATATTTTTAAACGTTCTACTGATTGTTCCACATATTGCTTGAAATTTATGAATCTTGCTGGTGATCTCCCTATCTCTTCCATATGTAATTTCACACCCTAAGTACTTGAAATGCGTCACTTCTTCTAAAACCATATTTTTGAGCACAATCTTTGTCCTTACTGATTCTTTTCCTTCAAAACCCTTTACTTTGGTTTTTTTCAACTGATATTATCAGACTGTACTCCATAAAAATTTGCACCAGATGGTAAATAGATCTTTGCAAATCATCTTCGTTTTCCTGCAAAATCACCTGGTCTTCGGCATATAAGAGAGTATTTCAAAATGTACTTTTACCCAGGTGAATTTCTTCAACATTCTTCCAGATTTTAATATATGTCCCAGATATATATATATATATATATATATATATATATATATATATATATATATATATATATATATATATACTATATTAAAGAGAAATTGCGAAAGACTCTCTCCCTGCCTTACTCCTTTATTTATAATTTTCTTCCCTGAAACAAATCCTTTGTATTTACTGCGATACTAGTATTATCATACGAATACATACTTTTCACCACTTGCACTAGATGATTTGGGTACCCTTCTTCTTTCATAACACTCCATCATTTACATTGGTGGACCTTATCAAATGCCTTCTCACGAAGGCTAAATGCGTTTCTCTATCAAACTCCACTCGTTTCTCAATTATTTGTTTTAATGTAAATATGTTATCTATTACTGAACTACCTTTTCTAAACCCCTATTGTTCCTGAGGTAGAGTGCAGTCATGCAATTGGAGCTATTCAGGTATTCAGAACTTTCGCGTATACTTTGAAACGAGTTAAATAGACAAATACCCCTATAGTTGTCACATTTACTTCAATCTCCTTTTCTAAAACATGGAGTAATTAACGAATCTAACCATTCATCTGGTATTGCACAGCTTTGTCAGCGTTCATTCATTAGGTGTAGCAGTCAAAATTTCAGTATCATACTTCCATATTTCATTAATTCTAAATTAACCTCATCAAGACCACAGGCTTTCCTATTTTGGGGTAATATAATGCGTTATCAAGCTTTTTCATATCTAACATACCTACATTTCTTCTTATTCCTTTTTATTCATCCGGCGTATACATTTCTTCAATCCCACTCCATATTTTACAAAGTAGTCCAACCACTCTTTTCCAGAAATTATGTTCAATCTTGCCGTATCTTCTTCTAAATTAATTGTTTTTAACACTGTACAGGCTATACTTTGTTTTCCGAATATATCATGTTCTAACATATTCACAAATCTATCCCAAGATTATTGACAGGATTGACTCACTAATGATTTACCTTTATTCCTGTTTTGGCGGTAGATCTGTTTAATCTGCCCGTTTCTGCTTTGTAGATAATTTAGGTATGCAACCTTTTTTTTCCTGTAGTGTCTCTGTAAACGTATCATTCTATATTACCAATGTTTTACCTTTTCACCTAATTTTTTTTGTGCGTAATGCCTCATAATTATGCTGCTCTTCTTATTCATTCTTTTATGTTTCTCCATTCATCAATCAGATCTTCTAATGTAGCTTTGTTGCTCAAGAACTGATTCTACCATCTCCGATATAAGTCCCTTATACTAACGTCTTCTAGTCAGTAGATACACTTTATACCCTACATCTTGTTTATTTTTTGAGGCAGTTTGTTTCTTCCATCTTGCTCTCATATTTATATTTATTTTTTTCTATTATATAGTGATCTGGATAGATGTCATATCCTCTTAAAACGCAGATATCCTTCACGTCTGAACTTAACTTTTTTAACTATTACATAATCTATCACTGCATGAGCACTGGCCCACTCCAAGTATATTTATGAATGTTATTTTTTTCTAAAAAATGTGTTAATGATCCTTAGTTGTTTGTGTGTTGCAAATTCTCTGACTTCTTTTCCATTTTCATCCATTATTTGTTCTCCATAGAGTCCTATAACATTGGGAAAAGGGCATGTTTCCCAGTCTCGCATTTACATTTCCAGTTATAATTAGCGGGTTATTTGGATTGCATTTTTAATCTCTGTCTGCAGCTTGTCATAAAATTGTATGATGCATAAACTCCTGTAACTGTAAGATTAACTCTTCTCATTTCAAAATCTACACTTAGTATTATTTCATTGATTCATGTGTAACTCGTAATACACTTCTTCAATTTCTTATCCACATACATCGCTATACCAGCTTTTGCTCTTTCCCAATGTTCCACTCCTCTATAGATATTCACCCAGTCATCAATCTCTCTTGTACCCTTTGTTTTCTTTTTTGTTTCTTTTATTACAGCACAAAATATTGACTGAAATGAGGTTCCGTTATAGTTTTTATTGAGGCTTAAAATATTTGCAATGTATGTTATCATAGTCGATAAAATCGATGCGAGGCAAATAAAAAATAATTGACATTTGCATAGAAAAATGTTATCAAAATAGGTATCTTAAAAAAACGAATAACAATTCCTGATTGTCTGGATGTGACGAAAGACACATTTGCATAAAAGTAGAACGATATTTGAAAGGAAAAACCGTTATGTCCCTTCCGTTGCCTTTATGGTCGTATTCCATGGGAAGTATCCCATTTTGATTTGCACGAATCTCGTGTTTACAGCCTGTTTACTGGCATAGTCCAGGAAGAAGGAAGGCTCTGAAAACAATGGAGGTCACTGACCGCAGCGTTTCAATGCAGATACCGTGAGGGAAAATGACTCCAAATGAGAACATCGGATTTTATATATAAGTATTTGAAATGAGTTATTTAGTACAGTATTTGAATTACTTGCCTGAGGTAAGATAGCCGAGAGTTGTCTACGAAACCACCATGAAGATCTCAACGTGCACCGTCTTCACTTGCATTGTTTTGGTAAGTCTTAATTGAATTTAAATATTGTAAATTATGTCTGTTACAGTACTTAAAAAATTAGATTGAACAACCGATGTTTATTAATAGACTAAAATTACATGTATTTTACTCGCAATACATTACTTTCTTGTCATGTATTGTGATCATTTTCGGATGTTTATTGTTGTATGTTGGGTTGTATTTGTTGTACATCCAATATCAATAAAATAAATTATGTACTATTAAAATATTGATATGAACAGAATCATCACTTATAAAACTTACATAGTTTCATGCATGAGTAACAGCGCACTTCGCGGTCGCGCACTTGTTTCCTTTTCTCGTTATGTATTCACTCCGCACTCAAATTCGAGTTACAGGCGTATACCACATTTGGCTCAGCCCCATTCTGATAGAGAACACAGGCATTCATCGGCGACACGGGATTTGGAGTGATTTAGATTTAGATTTATTCAGTCAAAAAAACAGTAAGAACTGTATATGACGTAGGGGAGAAAAGATTATCTGCGCATGTTTTCTTGAATTTCAGAATCCCTTCCCGTCATTTTAATTATAAATAGTTGAGAGATGAGTAAAAGGTTAACATCAATAAATAAAAATAAATTTTAAAAATCACACGATTAGCAATATTTGAAAACTAGTCATTTTCGTTTCTAAGTTATAGAAAACTTATTTGCATCGGTACACGAATTGCAAGTATGATTTTTCTGCATTGTTAACAAAATAGCAACTCGTCCTTACCTCTAGTCTTACCATTACAAGAAAAAGGAGAGTACAACTAAACGTGCGCATAGTGAAGCTACATTTACGTCCAGAAGCAAAACAAGGGGCCATCTCAGCATTTGCTCAATGGATCAGTGAAACTGGACAAAAACCTGATAGTAGTATGCTCCTTCAAAAAATGAGGGTCAGGATATACGATTGAAGTGACTCTTCAATTCAGTCGAACTTGAATAAGTTTTTTGTGAACTGAATTTTATGCACACAAATTGACGTACAGTATATCTGTTGTTTTTGTATTATATCTTTTTTTACCTTAGTACATCATATTTTTAAGATTTTTAAGATGTGTCACTTGTCTTTTGCAGCGTTGTCATTCATTCAAAAGAACATGTTTTCTTTCAAAAGTATCCGTTTTCCTTTATTTATAAATTCGGATTTGTTTTTACTTCCTCCCATGTTTCTTACGTTGTATAGATTAAGTATTGTAATGCTGCAGCAAAAAACGGCGAAACTTTGCTTTTGAAGTTAATTAGCTGATGGATTTTTTTAAGTTCACAGTATTTTAAATTATAATTCACAGTAGTGCTTATTTTGTTGTGGCAGCCACACATACACCAGAGTGCCAGGGAACATAGTGTGCGATGACTCTCATTTTCCAGAAGATTTCCAGACAAACTACACTGTTGTGACTACGCGTATTGACGGTGGTAGAGCAAATTGACAGCGATTAGCTGAGAAGCGCCTATCCAATCAGGAACTCCATTACAACTAAATTTTTGAAGCTGAAGCTCACGATTGGATAAGTTCCCGTTGATTAAAATTCAATTTGCCGCATATTTTAATCGGAGGAAAATCGAACTTCAACAAATCACACTGCGACATTTTAAGTAAATTTTTGGCTCACATCTGTCTATATGTCATTTGTTTATTTGTGGAATGGAAAAGTAGTTTCAGAACGTACACGGTACTTCTTCACACAGAAGTAGCAAGTAGCTACACGCTCTAATAAAATATATCAAGGTGTCACGAAATATACCATAGATATGTGACCTGTAATGTATAAATGCTCAAAAGCGTTTTTTGGTAGGATGCAAGAAGACAATGAACTTCATTGCACACTTATTATACTCACCACCGAATTTTGTGCGGCAAATTTATATTTGTTTGTACATTCTCACATATTTCCTCTATAGTACATGCTGTATATGCTCATGCGACTTTTATTATTATTATTATTATTATTATTATTATTATTATTATTATTATTATTATTATTATATCAACCAATGTTGCAGGTGATTGGAGTAGAAAGGGTTTCAGCAGGAACTATTCACGTAAGTATGTTGCTAACTTCCGCAGACTAATTACTAACGACTCATTGTTTACTTATAGTTATTTACGAAATAAGTATCATACACATATTCTTACAATACGAGATTGGAGAATTATCAAATCAGGCCAAAGGTATTGCAATAAGATGTTACGATATGAATTTCGTACAACATCGTAACCACTTTGTAAAAATTCCAATGAACTATCATTTTCGATTAATTTTAACTATAATCTTGCGTAACGTTCGAAGGCGCACTGATTGTGGAATGTGGACGGTGATGAATCACTTGACGGTATGGTGCGTCGTGCGCTGGTCAACTGTTCATGTTTCTTTGTATCCGATCCCATACATAGGTTTTAATTAGATTTTCTCGCGTAGACAGTTTTTAATGTCAGAAAGTGACCGCAGACAGTTTTTTAGAGTAGTTACAATAGTTGTGGGCGACCTATTGCACGATTATGCGGTGCGTTGCGGGTGACCGTGCAGACTCAGTCCGATAACGTACACGAGTGATTGTTTGGATTGCACGGTCATGAAGTACTTTACGTTTAACACGTTTATGTCGTCTATGGACTCAGATTATGAATGTATGATGCGGATGCTTACTTTATTTTTTTAGGGTCGCATCAACATCTTGGTCAGTGGCGACCACTATTGGATTTAACGTTATGGTAACTATAAATATGACATGATACGGTGATGATGGGGGTGAAAGGACGAACACAAATATAACCACGCCCCGTGACGGGAATCGAACTCGCGATCCGTCTTCTGGAACTCCAGAAAACGTGCGCAGATGATCTTCTTCCCCATACGTCACATAGTCTTTACTTTTTTGACTAAATAAATGTAAATCTGAAATCGAACTCGCGATCCTTCAGTTTGATATCGCTACGGCACTACTGCCTTAACGATCTCGGCCATCCGGACGACGCATGCTTACTCTCTGGAGCCAGTTATTTGGGCTTATTGCGTCGGTTGTATTTAGAAAGTCGTGAAGTATGTTTGGGAGAGTGCTGAAGGGCAGGTGGAGTTCTGTCGAGATACCGGGAACCAACGCGTTGTGATTTCGGGAATCAGTCGTTGAAACGTACGGAAAGAAACTATTTTGATAACAATGCAGAAAAATCACACCCGCAATTTGTTTACAGATGTAAATAAATTTTCTATAATTCGGGAACGAAAATCTTTTTTTATATCGCTAATCTCGCACTTTTTTAAAATTTATTTATTTACTTTAAACGTTTACTCATCTTTCAACTATTTATAGTTAAAATGATGGGAAGGGATTTTGGAACTCAAAAAACGTGAACGATTATCTTCTTCCCCATACGTCACATAGTCTTTACTTTTTTGACTAAATAAATGTAAATCTAAATAAATATAAAATCTAAGGAGCTCGTGGAGAAGAACGCAATGGATTCATAGTCGAGTTGGGAAAGCAGGCATCTGAGCTTAAATATGCGTGAGGATTAATGAAACAAAACAAATTAAAGAATTAAGACATTAATATTTGAAAAGTCGTATGCCACATTTGAGTAACAAATCGTCAACGTTATACAGAAATGTCTATGACATTGATATACTACACTAGAAAAGTACAGGATGCGGCAGCATAACTTCCTTTTTTAAAATGCGCGCCATTCAGTTAGTTGATGTCATAGCGGAGCGCTAGTGGTCTCGTTCAAGAGGGGGTACTGTAAAGTTTTGTCCCGACACGGTTCAGTCGCCATCATGCGTTGGAATAGTGAGGAGCGTGCCTTTGCCGTTGAGGCCTACTTTTCAAGCGGATGTTCGGTTATTGCAACACAGCGTGCATTTCGGAATCGCTTTAATTTAGCCCCGTTGGCTCCCGTCCCAGACCGCAAATCAATTGTTACATGGGTCACTACATTCAGACAAACTGCAAGTGCGACAAAACGAAGAACTGGAGTCCCTCGGCCCGTTAGATCACCTGAGAACATTGAAGCAGTGAGAGCGTCAATGTTGCGATCACCCCGGCGTTCTGCGCGCAAACACGCATCTGCCCTTGGACTATCCGATCGTTGTGAGAAGAATTCTTCGTGATGATCTTCATTTTCATCCCTATAAGATGGCGATAGTGCAGGAACTTACAGAACGTGACTTCAATTCTCGGATGAACGCGTGTGAGCTTCTTCTTGATGTCGTTCCCGAGGGTGCTATTGTTTTTTTTTTAGCGATGAAGCCCATTTTCATTTGTGTGGGTCGGTTAACAAACAAAACATGCGCTACTGGGCTGGCACCAACCCTCGAGAATTGCATCAAAGGCCTTTGCATTCACCCAAAGTCACAGTGTGGTGTACAATTTCCTCAGCTGGAATTATTGGTCCCTGGTTTTTTGAGGAAAATGAGGTTACAGTGACAGTGAATTCGGACCGGTATGTAAACATGCTACAGAATTTTTTTTCCCACGGCTAGAAGAGTTGTATTTGGGGGACACTTGGTTCCAACAAGACGGTGCAACAGCACACACTTCAAGAGCATCGATGGCTGTTTTGAGGGAACACTTTCCAGAGCGCCTTATCTCAATTAGAGGCGATTTGGAATGGCCGGCACGCTCTCCCGATCTGTCCCCTTGTGATTTTTATCTATGGGGTTTTTTGAAATCCCTTGTTTATGTGAACCGTCCAAGAACCCTACAAGATTTGAAGACCAACATCGAAGAAGAAATTGCCAACATAACACCAGCTATGCTAACAAGAGTCATGACAAACGCCAGATATCGGTTTATGCAATGTATGGAGAATGAGGGACGTCACCTAACAGATTTGATCTTCAAAACAATGTAAATAAAAACTTTAGACATGTACCTACATTATAAAAAATAAATAAATATTTTCCGATGCACACAATAGTTTTTATTGAGTTTTGAAAAAAGGAAGTTATGCTGCCGCACCTGTATATTGATTGTTCTTACACCAAGGTAGTATTGCAGGCGAATCCCTACGGCGCGGGTCGCGGGGGATTGCTATAGTTGATGCCCCAATGTACTGAAGGCGACGTCTGATATGTATAGAAACCCTTGACGCTGGCCAATCTACACAAGCACGTTATAGATGCCCAGGAGGTTGTATTAGCACAACCATGCTCTGTGAATGACATGCCTACTCTAGTCTACTGTGCGACAATTTGTCTCCAAACTCATCGTTTTTAAGGTAGTATGTTCGTTAGATAGACCTCGGTGAAGTATCCTCAAAAAGTAGTTAAAAAGAAAGTAAAATCTCTGTGGCCTAATTTTTTACTAAAAGAGGTTTAAATTAGTAAAGGCTCTTATGGAAAAACATTCGCGGGTATATGTTTTTTTAAGTTATTGAAGAAGTTTTTCTTTTATTCAAAACGAAGTAAATATTTTTAGGAGCCGGATGGTACTAAATGTAACATACCTCACGGGGAATTCTGAGAATTGACAAAAAAAATTCTGCTGCGAACTTCATTGCAACTGGAAGTATTGGTTATGCTGTACAAATGATGCTATTGTTACCACTGTTTCTCTTGGAATACAAGATAAAACCACCCTAACTTAAAATTTTGTACCACAATCACAAACTATTGGACGATAATTCACTTTCAATGTAAACAACGTGGACTAACATTCAACGCAGAAAGAAAGAAAGAAAAGTACGGGCGCCGATGTCAATCTAACCTGTAATTTTTATTGCCAATTTGTTAAAATGAAACCTCGGGCGAGAGACATTTATTTGTAAATATTGTTTTTCTACGGCAAGTATTCAATACTTCTCTCTTAACTACAAGCAAATAATTATTTAAATCTTCCGTTCACGTTTACAAGCAGCTATTGTTTGTTGGTGTGATAAATGGTTGAGTGACTGGCGACTGGCATGAACATGCCACCTTAAACGTGCTCCATTGAGCATGACATATGTCAGGAGATCAGTCAGGAGGTTAAGGGCTGCTTCTGACTGAGGGAGGGGGGCAGTCTCCGGCTGAGGGGAGTACATAGAAAGGGAATCACCGTAAGCTGATATGTAGATCCCTTCCAATGCCTTCCAATACCAACCAACGGAGAGAGATCACCGCCTCCCCCAGATATAACATTCACGACACTAATCGGACCATATCAATTGACGTGCACGGAAACATCAATCAATCATAGAGCATAAGCAAGAATCCGGAGCGCAACGCGTATTATTTCAGTGGTAAATATGTAAAGCAGTCACCCAAACGTGGTTTTGAATGGCCTTTATACTTTATACTCTAGGCAATAGATCAGAAAGGTTTGCATAGAGTAGAACAAATTAAGATTTTTTAAACTATAGGACTCGAAAGACTTGTTAGGAGAGATATGGAAAAGAAACATGGAGATTCGAACTTTGGAATATTTTACTGTTGATGGTAACAGAATCATACAATGTGTTTTTGCCTTTATACTCACTTTATTGTGCTGAATGACACTCATAACAATAGAATATAGTAACAATATACATTTTCTCAAAAGTTCACACGTATAATAATTTATACATTTTTTATGGTAAAGCATTGAAAGGTGATGCTCTGTTTGCCTGCAGGTGAAACGGTCTGCTTCGTCAGATGCCGCTGAATCGATGGCTGCAATGCCCACAGACGTAAGTAATACAAAGTAACCAGAACGTTATTATCTCGGGCGTGTAGTTTAACAGAATATAAACGTTGCACCCTTTGTTGTGTTCATTTGGCTTCATACGCCATTTTGTCTTCCACCGAAAATAGATTTACACTTCAAAAACAAATGTACCTCAGCCAAAACATAAATGTTTTTGAACTCTGTCATTTTCAACTCTCGTTCAAAAATGTATATTTCGTCCTTGATACTTACACTACTAGTATGCAAGGTAAAGAATTAAAGTTAAGAGTGTGACAACAAATGTCTGGCGTGGTTGGTCCGAGCTTTTTTGTGACCGGGATGTGGATCGGCTGCTCTGCCAGAGCCTTGGATGAAATGATAGAGCTGAATACATGGCTTAAAGGTCCTGCACTCTTCTAAAGGGCTTTCCAGCGATGACGGACTTCACCCGAGAAAACCAGAAATCGGAAGTTGCGTGGTCAAACAGGCTGAATGTTAGAGAACGTGGACTTCTTATTCGTTTAGTTTCTGACACAATTGCACTGCTACTGCACATGTTCCGTGAGCAGATGAATTGCCATGCAAAAGCAGTACTCTGGAGGTTCCTGTCTTTGGATGCCTTTTTTTCAATAATTTGAGTAGAACATGCTAAACAACAGTGCCATAGTATATTCTATTCATGTTCTAACCAATCATTTACCAATGGTTCTTGTCAAGCTGAAGCAAATTGTGAAAAGTTGCTTCCGTGAGCTGAAATCTTGTCGCAGAGCAACTGGTCTTCGTTCATTTCAATCAACCCACACACAGTTTTGGGTTTTGTTCGGGGTGGTGTAATAGTAAAACCAACTTTCATCACCTGCATTCCATCAGTTGTCAGTTGTTTTGGTTCATTTGGTGGAAACAGCGAGTCGCAATCACGACGCACAATCCTTCCATCTCATCATCTGTTGCTCGGTGAGAGAATGAAGAACCTATTTTGCACTTTTTTCTCAGCTGTAAATATGTGCATTTGCAGGGGATGAAGCAGGCAGAGGAGCAAGCAAAGTCCGCGGAGGGTGCAATGAATTCTGGGATAGATAAGGCGAATGAAGCGAAGACGATGATGGAGGCTGGGCCGGCGATGGGGCAGGACGAGGCGAAAAAGGCGGGGGAGCAGTTTACGAAGAATGTACCAGGTGCGAGTCAAATGCCTAATCCGAGCCAATTCCCCAAGCCTTGATCCTCTACCTCACTCAACGGCATCTGCAGTATTAATAACACTTACAATAATAAAATCAATACCCACAAATTTCACGGTGTTTTATTCACAGAAACCATACTGTCCTAAAACTCATTCAAAACTAAACTAGTTCGTTCCAAAACAACATAATTGAGTTAAATTCATTACACATTCTGATATCTCTGGCGGGGTGGACGAGGGAAACATCCTTACCCTCCTAATATTGTCACGTACATCCTTAGTTTTATTTTCATTTCATTTTTTACAAAATTAAATTTCATCATAACATAGTAACACTGATAATTATTCGCCCGTGTAACATTCAGGCTGTTAAACGATATCATGCTAAACCCAAAACTACTTTGCTGTACTGCATTAGAAAGTAGTTATGCTCGTACTAGTAGTGAAGACTTTCTCCTACTAGTTAGCTCGCACTTTTATTAAGTCGAGGTTCCCTTTCCAGTTTTGCCCCATCAGTTCTCGGCAACCCTCTACTGCGCTTTATGGCGTAACTACCACTCCGCTTGGGACAATTCCCTGTGAAAGTTCCTTCATGGTCCTCGAGCATCACGCCGAGATAGTTTTAGACACAACTCAGTGTATTGCGTACATTGAAGTGACAAAAGTCAAGGGATACCTCCTAGACTTGTGTAGGAATTATTTTTTCCCGGCGAACTGCAGCAACTCGACGTGACATGCACTCAACACGTCGTTGGAAGTCCCATGCAGAAATATTCATTCGAGCTCTCTATACCCATCCATAATTGCGAAAGTGTTGCCTTTGCAGATTTTGTGCACGAACGATTATGTTCCATACATAATTGATTGATGAGATTCATGTCGAGCAATCTGGTTGTCCAAATCATTCGCTGGAGTTGTCCAGAATATTCTTCGAACCAATCGCGAACAATTGTGCCCGGTGACATTGCGCATTGCCATACATTAAAATTCCATCGTTGTTTGGGAACATGAAGTCCATCAATTATTGCAAATGGTCTACAAGTAGCTGAAACTAATATTTCCAGTCAATGGTTGTTTCAGTTGGACCAGACGACCCTGACAATCCATGTAAAAACTGCCCACACAATTATAGAGCATTACCAGCATGCAAGTGTCAGGTTGAGAAATTGAGTCCATGGCTTCATTGAATTTTCGCCACACTCGAACCCTACCATCAGCTCTCTCCAACTGAAATCGGATTTCCTTTCATAAGAATAGTATCTTCACCACACGTCTGCAATTCCTTTAATACAAGTATAACACATCCTTTAAAACCAGCACACATACACAATGAAACAACACAATTCGTTATTGAACTGTGTATTTCGAGTACTTCCTAGCAAATACTTACACTGAAGAGCCAAAAAACTGGTACTGCCATGCATATTGAAATCAAGAGATCTGGAACCAATCAGAATAAGGCACACCGGTCGGCAACGACTATATAAGACAACCACAGTCTGGCAGAGTTGTTAGATCTGTTACTGCTGCTACAATGGCAGATTATCGTGATTGAAAAGAGTTTGAATGTGGTGTTATAGTCGACGCAAGGGAGATGGGGCTTAGCATCTCCGAAGCGATGAAATGTAGATTTTCCCGTATGAGTGTACCGTGAATATCGGGATTCGAACATTAAACTTCCGACATCGCTGCGGCCGCAAAAAGATCGTGCAAAGAAATCTATACAGAGTTCTTCATACAGCGTTAAATGGATTTGACGGTGCCACTCAATAGGTGGCTCAGAGATTCAGGAGGAGGCCGACAGAAAGCACCACACCTGTGCGTTTGAAGAGAGTATTGATAGAGCATATTCGCGTTCGTTCAAATGAATTACTATAAAGAAAAAAATTGAAGAAACTATATTTTATACACATATTTGCGGTGAAAATTTTATTTTCCTTCCTTTCTGCTGGTGGTGGTGCCATGGCACACTGGCACTACCCTACAAGCTGTCACTGAGTAGAAGTATCTGTAAACATTTCCAAGTACAGAAATAATTTAATCTGTTGCCCTGAACAACCTAATACGAGCAACACGCATAAAAATGCCGATCATGCCGTTCGTGCCCTACTGGCCCAGGGGCGCTTAGCTTTACAATACCTTCTCTATACTGCCTTCGGTAGAATACGAGTTCAATACAATTCGTAATACACAAAGATTGAATTAAATATATAATACTGAAAAACAGATTGTAATAAGAAAGAATTCTCAGACTTCCATTTTCAGTGTACAACGTATTAGAAAAATGAACGTTGTTGTTAGAAAAAATCGAACATATGCCATATTATTATTATTATATTTATATTAATTAATTAAATTCATATTATTAAGAGAATGTTGCTCTCTTTGTACAAAACAAATTGCAGCTGTTCTTTAAGAAAATATTGTTTATTGGTTTAAATTATTGTCATTCCAAATTATGCGAAATTTCAAATATTGAAAAATTGTTCATGATATTAAATTTTTGAAGGCAGCTGATGTCGCTTAGGGCAACGACGCTTTCCATTTCAGTGCCTCTATCCGGGAGGTCCTAGGGTTCGAGTCCGGGCGGTGGCAGGATTTTCGACTCTAGCTAGCTAGGCCGAGTTCACCCACTCTCTAGAGGAGAAATATAGTGGACGGTCGGATCGGTAGTTTTCCATGTTTCTTTTTCGGTCAACACTAGGTGAATGGCGAAACAGACACGGGATTCGCGCTCTTTCATCTTTCGAATAATTGTCTCCTCCATTCCCCTTACACACTTATGTGCACTACACTACCAGACAAGCTGGAATAACAGCCTGGGGCTTAGTTTGTTCCGCCTGGGATTGGGCACCGCCGATGGAGACACCTCTAAAGAGAGAATGGAAAGGGATACCTCCAAAAGCCAACATGTGGATAGGCAAGATACCACGTTCTACTGGGGGAGGAACAACGCCACTGCTGAGATAAAGCGTGTACTTTACTTACAGTACTAAAGAGCATAACAGTTGACGTGCTGGGAATCAAGGAATAAATCAATAGAGTACGTTGAGACACCTCGATGCAAAGGGTTGCAAGTTCAAATCTCCACCTTAGGTACTGTTGATGGCCCCTTATGTTTCATGTTGCTTGATGGAGGGCCTCGCACTCTGCTGACCTGTGCTCAGAGGACATTGTGTCTAGCGTGTACGTATGGGTTATGACATGGGCGTCGCCGTCGTGGAGGTCGGGAGATACGCGTTCTCTCCATAATTTTTTGTGTGTGGGATATATTGAAGAGACCCTGGTGACATCTCTTTTGAATCGCCCTCTCCCCCCCCCCCCGCCATAATCTGGTGCTCGTGGGGGCTATGGTTCATTTATTACCATAAAGTCAGTTAAAAACTTGCGTCGTTCTATGGCTCGCGCAATCTGCGCACACTTTCTTGAGCTCTGAGAACTCTCCCTAACTCAATATACATCAAGTTGACTTCAGTTGCGGCGCGTGCTTCATTTGTGCGACTGCTCAACCGCCAAATAATAAAAAGTCTTAAATACTAGGAGTATACATTTTCCGTTTAATGTCATTCAATGTTCGCGTTATTGCAGCAATATCAATACGGTAATGACATTATTTTGAAATCACAAAGCCCTTCCAGCGCCTTCTTTGGCGTCTCGTTACAAGCCAGACAGTGCACCAATGTCACGATCTTAAGCTTATATTGTTTTACTGGCCGTGCGTTCCTATGCGTCATCATTGCTCCCTCGTGCGTGTTCGTACCACAACGATCCTCGTAGAATGCGCCACCGGCGTTGAATGCATGATTTAGTATATTTGGCGAATTTAATTTGATGTTAAGTTTGTTGACTCAAAATTTACATTTGATGGGTGCACAATTTTTTTGTGGAAAGTTGGCCGCTCTGGAAGGAAATACCTCTTTTGACCTTGGTGCATGCAGACCTTTTCCGTAACTTTTCGGGCCATTGTGCCTACAAGCTTTCACGCTATAATGATTCTTTGTGTAAATTCGGAGTTGTTGATCGTTTTCATGTCTTTGCGGTCGCTGTTTCCTCCTGCTGCTTGTGAACTGGGACGAACTAATCATATCATCTCATGAGTACTACTTCACATTTTGAAAAAATAATTTACCTTCAATCTATTTGCTTTCATAAAAATATTATCTACATCGTACAATCAATTGGATGAATGTAAAGATTTTTGCAACCTCTGTTGCTATTTTCTGGACTGGCAACGCCTGAAACCCGCAAAACTCAAATTTACAATTTCGAACTTCAGCAATTTTCGAAAATGCAGAGTGCGCCGAAAAAAGGACCATCACCACTATCTTTACAGTTCTTTGCTACATACGAGGATACAAATAAAAGACAAAATTTAAAGCTGGCTCTTGGAAAATTGTTGCAATTGGTTCTAAACGCGCACATGTTTAATCTAAAATTACGCAAAAAATACTCATACTTTCGAAATCTTGAACTTGACATCTTTTTGAAGAACTTGAACACATTTCATAAAGAAAAAAATTCAAAATTGCAGTAGTAGAAAGACAAAAAAAAATTGAATTTTTGCTATTTTCCAAAAATCAGCGTTTTTAACATAAATGAGACCTCTACCATTCTCTCAAACGACCTTCACACTATCCAATAACAAAATTTAATCAAAAACGATGGAGCCATTTTTTGAAAATGTCCCAAGGGCTTCATGTGAAGAACACCCCAAAACTAAAATAACGGTTTCAAATTCAAGGGGCTACGACATCAGCCAATCAATTAGGAAATACCAATTTTGGAAAAAAATAGGATGAACGGTTTAACCGCTAGCGTTGTTCACAGACGTTTTGCAGATATGCGACTATATTGTATCAAGGACCCACAAAACGGATTCTGGCAACACAATGTGGAGGATTTTTTCTCTAAATTTAGTAACTGGATTTACCGCTTTTTCATTACCAGAGCCCGGCAAAAAAATGTTTCTGCCGAAAATTCGCCGTTTCTTTCCGCATCACATAACTTTCTCTTCTTAAAAAGTATCTTCGTAAGGGCGAGAAAGTAAAAACTATGTGAATAATGTTTGAATACATAGAGAAGGGAAGCTAAAGAATAGGGGGGGGGTCTGAGCCACGGGTATTAGTTGAGAGTTAAGTAACATTGATATTTTTTTTTTACATGTTTCACCGTTTGCTGAAATAATATTTTTTTAGTCCTGTACTAAAACATTAAAATATTGACCAATTCATTTTTTAAACAAACTAAAGTTTGTAGTTGTAAATTATTACAATAAATGGAAATATTTTTTTCTTTTTAATTTTTTTTTAATCTGTAAGGTTACGAAGAGGATATTCAACTAATAATCTATTTAAATTGGCGCAGTGGACTCTCGCCCTTGCATTATCCACGATGTATGCATAGCTTGTGGTCAACCATTTCTCACCCGAGCATTCTTTCTTCACCCACAACTTTTATTGTTCGGTGCAGCCAGCATCGGTAATTAATTACTTTAATATACAACACAAGTAAAATAAATACAAATTCTTTTTACGGCACTGTAATTTATTTTTACTTCTTGCCTTTACAAGGGGGGGGGGGCGTTGTCGCAAGCGTTACGTATTTAGGGGGTTCAAGCAGGGGAGGAGGTTTTGAAAAATACCCCAAATTTGCGTTACGTAATTTATGGACGGCCCGTAGCTTGTAATTGCCTTCGATACGGAGCTCGATATTTACTTAATAACTAACCTGGATCGAAAGATAGTGCTTGAGGGAAATGTGAAAAAAAGTTGAATGATGCTACATATAATTCCTCTGTGTGGGCATTCCTCTTCCCCTTGTGTGGGCATTCCTCTTAATACTCAGGATAATCCCTATTAGTATAGATTTAATAACAGAAAATATTTTACTTGGCACTTGTACTTGTGTATAGATTTTAACCTTTTAATTTCAACATATTTGCCACGTGTTGTAAAATACTGCACAAGAATTACATATGAAGTGTTTGCAGTGAGCTATTCATACTGACACCTTATGAATACGATTACTACGTCAAATAGGTATAGAAATTTATATTGGACTAAAATATATTCCTACCTTTGAAAAAGTCGTTTTTGTATTTGAGCGAATGTGTTATATATATACGCACGCACACACACAATAATTATCAAATGAGTATTTCTCTCTCACAACCTTACTATATATTCAGACCAAGCTAAAGTTTTATGTATTCAACACTAAAAGACATTTGTTTGCGTACACTTCCAAGCATTATTTACTTTCAATGAAGTTGTTTTATTGATCCCTTGGAGAACAAGTTTCCTCATCATTAGGGCCCAGATGTTCAGGCATTTATTTTTATTAAAATAGGCAGGCAAAAAGGCATTCATTTTCACTAAAATAGGCAGGCAAAAGGGTATTTATTCTGGCTAAAGTAGAGGGTAAAAATACAGGAAAAAATTGAAAAAAAATCACCATTTAAAAGAAATTAATGTAAAAAAATTAATAATTAAAATGATTTCAATTTTAATTCTAACTCTAAAATTTACATTAGCACTCACGTAGAAGGAAACTTCCTTTTCTTTGTAATCTCTATAGCAAATGGCCATCTGGTATGACGACTACGAATAAATTTGAAACACGTGCTGTTTCTATGAAAGGCTATTGTGGAGTCCTTTTTGAATCATGAAATGGTATCAGGAAAAACAAAATTATAGACTTCATTCTTTGCATCTGTATAATCGCCAAATGGGAAGAGAGAACAAGAAGGAACTGAGAAGGTATATCATGTACAGACAGCTGTCCTCAAAAAGGATCAGAGGCCATACACAAACATAGGGAGATTTCTCACGAGCAAACAAGTCTGCCAGCATCAAGGAAAAACATCAAAAATCTTCACTGGTATCATCTTCCTTTCCCTTTTAGATTTTTAACAACCTAGCACTAGAAGCATGTCCACACAAAGACATACATGACTACGCCTTCATGTTGTCCAGGGTGGCAAGTATGTTTCTAACTTGATGGTGATCGCTGCTGGGGGGGGAATAATGATGTAAAAGGCTCAAATAAGACAAAATGTCAAAATAGCCATCAGAAGCTAGAATAGGCAAAAAAAAGGCACAATGAAAATCTACTAAAACAACTCCAGAAGTACAATTAAGTGATTCCAATTGTTAAAAGTCATAAAATAATAAAAAGGCATTTTGCCATACTTCCAGGCTCTACTCATCATCATTCAATAATTTTCCTTCTAAAACTTAATTGTATCTTCATTGCAAAGTGGTCTAACAATATTCTATTTGTGGACAAATGTTTTCAGAAAGTAAGTTTATTTTTCTTGCTGTTTTAATTGTTTTATTCTGAAATAGAAATTATTCATATAAAACTAACCAGCAAGGCTAGCAATCTATACACAATTAGTCCTAAATGATCCTAACACATGCATGATATATTATTTACAGCACTGAGTTAATATTTTGTTATTTATTCAAAAGAAATTGGAAGTTTTTCAAATAATCCTACACTAGAACTATACAGAGGTATCACTTGTTTAAGTCAGCGTTGTTATTGCTATGAAAATTTGCTTTTGTAATAAAAAACACATAACAAGTACAGATTATTCAGCCAAATATTCAACTATTTTCTAGTACATAAAAGACTGAAAATAACTTTTTTCATTCATGCTTTTTATGAAAAATAAGGATTTTTATACAGTAAATTACAAATTACTGATACATTATCCAAATTGTTCTTTATAGGTAAAAAACTTGGTAAGATATAATTGTTTTAGTCTAAGTACCTAACCACTTAAATAAACATACATATTGCATTTTAATATCAAAGGCAAAGAATGACTGAGAAACTTTTACATAAAATGTTAGCTTCAAATTGCAGCTAAATTTATGACCATTTAATTTAATTTTCTTCATGATTTTAATAAGTTCCTATACAAAACTATTAATTGGAGGCAATACATTTCATAGAGCATGGAAAGTTAACTGCAAATACTAGATTCCAATTAACCTTTCACTAATGTGGTCTCATTATTAGCACAAAAATTAGGCCATTAATTTTCGGAAGAGAAATAAATAACTTAAGGAAAATTTTTAAAAATTGGCAGCACAGAGATCTGCCATCGAGCAAAACAACTTAAATAAAATATTAAAACTCCATCAATACAAACAATTAATTAAATCAAAACCTACTATTTTGACAACACAAAAAAAAAAAAAAAACTGCATTGAAAACAAGAAAGAAAAATAATAAGCTGCAATTTTTGCAATTTGTCAGAATGAACCTAAAAATTACAAAAACATTAACAATAATTCTTAGACAACATGGGAAAAACAAGAGCTTTCGTAATTTAAATATTTTTTTATTAGTTTCCAAAACATGTCAGAAGAAAAAATCAACTTCTCACGTCTAGAAAGAAAATATTCAATTAATTAATTTCAAAACCTACTATTGCAAAACTCTGATATCATAAATATACCACACTAATTAAAGGTTCAGAAGAATGTATTATGCAGTACTGTATAAAATTTGATGCGACTGTTTGAACTTCACAAGAAAGTTCAGAACGTCTTATCACATGATCTAGTTTCACTGATATCAGCAGTCAAATGAGAACTCTGGAAGTCCCATACGAAAACAATAGTTTTGTACAAGGGGCAGTATTTCAGATGACAACCACACTCTCACAAAAGAAATATTTACCACAAAACCAACAGATGATTGTATAAAACATCTTGAAAAAGAATCTGCACAACACAATAATAGTCATAGTTCTTCTAATGTTCTCCCCTTATGAAATAAGTAAGCACCATATAAAATTGAACCCAACCCCAATCTTATGTGCAGACAAAAACACTACACCATATACACAAACTCACATGCATACAAATAGGACATTCATACATATATTAGGGCATATGGTCCTACAAACACTCCAGAATGTTATAGTTTCGATAGTGTATGGATGAAATTTCGCCTGCCCTGTGAGCACATTTCAACCAGGACTAGGAGAACTGCTTCTCTTGTGTCTTTTGTGGCTTACTGGGAGTTACTTTTTTCCGGAACCACCCTGGAAAATGGAATGCATTAAGTTAAAAATACAAATGGAAACTGCATTTTTGTAAATTAGACACACAAAATTGAAAATGTTATGGGTACCACTTTATTAAAAGTCACCGGAAAAATAAAAAACATGCAGTTATAATTCGATACTGTCAGCCTCCGCCATGGTTCAAAAATTCAAAATACACCAAGATGATGATGATCATCATCATAATAAAAATAAAAATAATAATAATAATAATAATAATAATAATAATAATAAAAAATAAAAGCTCACAGCACTATCAACTAAAAAAAGTATAAGATGTTATAAAAGCAAAAAATTAACATTTCACAAAAAAATTTAAATTTGAAAATGATCAAACCCAAAAGTAAGTACATTAGAACTACATACAACCCCATTGAATTAGTTTAACCTCAATATCAAACAAATTTTACCTAATATAAATGTGCAATGAAAATATGTCTACAACTAGAGGTCACAAGAATCTCAAGTTTCGAGAAAGCGAAGACATTTTTATGTTACCTTATGTAATCTTAAACTATTAACATTAATGTCTTATGTCTGAATGTTCTGCAAAAACTTTTTACCTGATCATTCAATTTCGTTGAATATTAACTAGGAATAGTTCAACACTACATTTTCACCTCAAAAGGCAATCAATAACATTTTCTTAGCCAAATTTGTTGTTTTTTTCGCAATTTGTGTCTGTGTACAAAGGGAGATGAGACCCAAAAGAAACTGGACTGGCATTATAAAAAAATTATTTATAACCTTTTTAACAAAATTTCTTCAGTCACTTTCAAAGTACTCTCCATTACATGCCATGTACTTTTCAAGTCTTTTTTCCCCCTTGTTTGAAGCTCCTCTGGAACTAACTTTGATATCATCCAGTGTTCTTGGCGAAGCTGATTTTATTGCCTCCATACCATCAAAAAGCTTCCCCTTTTACTTTGCCACATATTAGATTTTTCTTCATTCTTGGGAACAGAAAGAAATCGCCCAGGGCTAGAACTGGGGAATACAGGGTGTGGGGAACAACAGACCATCCATTTTCCAAGTCTTGACTCAAATGCAATCAAATATTTTTTGACTATGAGGAGGCAAGGGAAAAATGTAGCAGCAACACATCTCATTTGCAAATCCTCAGCTAATATCTACTGGCATGAGCTCTGACTTACTCCTGTTTCTTCTGAAATTTCGTTGATAGTGAAAAGTCAATTCTCATGGATTTTTTGGCGAATTTGTTAACATTTTCATTGTTTCGAGATGTTGTAGGATGCCCAGAATGAGAATGGTCATCAACACTCATCTCACCTTGTTTAAAGCACCCAAACCCTTTAAAACCCAAACCCTGTAGAAGCATCTGGTAAGCTTCTGTTGCCAATTTTCAAAGCAGAAAACAAAATTTCAAGCACACTCTTAGTTCTTTTAAATTTGCCACAATGATTTTACCAGCAGAACTCCAGAACAGTAAAAAAAATAAACACTATGATCAAACGGTCACATACAATCTGTCGCCATCTGGACAGTGGTTTCATGAAGGTTCTCACCTCACCTACCCGGAGAAGCTTCAAACATGTCCACGAAAGGCAGCATGCTCTCAGTCTAGTTATTTTTGCTTCTCCCCCCCCCCCCCTTGTAGTCTATGTATGCAATATAAAGTGCAGTAGAGCAGGAGAGTGGGCAGGGCAGAAAGAAGGGTGAGGCAAGGCAGAGAGAAGCATGGCAGGATGGGTGAGGAGGGAAAGAACGTTACACTAAAGGGAGATTTTTTTTTTTCCTTTTCCTTTTTAATAAGCAATTGAAATACTCTTGCAATACCATGTTACTTCAGCTACTCATATTCAAAAAGGAAGAGTGACCAAAAACAAATTCAATAAAATCAGTTCTAACTTTCTTCACATCTATAAAATATCCCTTACAACCCTTCACCACCACTTAAGAACATTGTTTGTTTTATTTCAGTTACTTGTATAAAATGGAAGAACTTTTGAAGGAAATATTTATTTTGAACAATGCAAGTTCAGTTTCAAGTGAATTAATTAGCTGTAATTCAATGTTAGGAAAATTATATTGATGATTGATAATAAATTGATTCAATTTGAATATTAAATTTGTACTTATGTATTAAAAGATGTTTTAAAAATTATTTAACAAACAAACTACAGTACAAAGAAAATTAGAAGATGAGTAAGAATAGTGTAGGCTGCATACTAGTTTCAATTAGGCCACGATATTTAATTAACAAAACCAACAACACATGCTACTCTCAATTCTCACTTGCCTCGTACAAAAACCTCGCTTTTGATACTCTGCTCATTAACTATAACATTTCAAGCATATGATTCACTTCTTTTATAATACTGTGTGAATGCTGAAGATTGTGATTCTCTGTGGCTTAGATTACACGACTGGCATTATCAAGTGTCCAATATCAACCACATTCTGTTGTAATCATTGAATTGTTGAATTGAATTCAATTGAATTGTTTTAATTTATTTAAAAAATACTATAATTATTTATAGTTTTGAATATTAACCAATAGTTATTATTTATCTGCGTAGTATTTTTATTATTGGGTAAATATCTTTCCAGGAGTTTTAGTACAATTTTCTAACTTCTTTCCTTTTTTCAAGATGAAAATCATTACATTCTCTGACATTTTCAGGTGTTTCTTGTAAACTACAAAAGAATCTAAAAAATACTCACCTATCAGTACTTACTGTTTACTTGCTTGCATTCTACACTAAACAAAACATCTTACAACAGCCTCTACTAATGATTACCACTTCATACGCAGAGACTGACAGTAAATTTAAAAATGGGGGCTCATAAAGCTACACTCAACACAACTACAAACACATAATAGAAGCCTTTGTCCAAAGGAAACATGCACAAAATTATTTACATCAGTCCTTTAATTTTTAAAACATTCGTAAAATGTATCCAGTGAATAAAACTCATTGGAATAAATAAATATTTTGAGTTCTATCATCACCAATAAGCATGCATTAAAAAAAAAAAAAAAAAAAAAAAAAAAAAAAAAAAAAAAAAAAAAAAAAAAATCACAAGCCCTTTTTACACCAAATATAAGATCAATTGTCTTATCAGGAATTACCAGTGATTCACAGCAGGAACACCCATTCTTTTACCCTTCTCTGAAAAATCCACCAAAAAATTAGGAATAAATATGCACTCGCAGAAGTTATGAAAAGCACTTCAATACCAAAATCCAATACCCAAACACCTTCAAAAACAAATGAACTGTTTCAAGCCTATTCCTCATTGCACCATATAACTTCATTACAGCATCCAAAGCTGGTGCTAAATCCACCAGTAGCCCATAAGCCAACCCAACCTCCAATCACCATAAACTCTACTGGAAAGAATGACTTGAATGAGAGAAACAAACAACAAATGATACAAAATAACAATCTGGAAGAAACAACTTGAAGACACCAAAAAATGAACACAATAAAAAATGAAGTGTAAGAAACAAGGAAATTAAAATTTTTCTAGATTTCAAGATTTCATTTCCAGTAGAAGCACAACTAGATAACACAGGAGAAATACTTTCTCAGATACGCAATACAATTACAATTTAACACATTGTTTAATGAGTTGATTGCAGATTCTTTTGCAGAACGTATGCTTCCCCTCATATATAGGACACACAATGATTATTCATTTCCATCCCCACCCCCCACTAAAATGGACCATACCAAATAAAGCCATATTTGAAAATTACTCTTATACAAAATTCTCTTATACCCTTGAAATTAGGGAAATTTGAATTAATTAATTAATGGAATTACCATTGAAATACGAGTAATTTGAAATTATCCTTACAAATAAACACAGAATTGTTTTCAAAATTTTCTAAGCAAATATCTCAAAGTATGCAAAAACTTTTCTCACTATTCAAATGCAAGTAAATGGAGTCACTAGACATTTAAGATATTGAAAACAAGATTTGATGACATAGAAAATCAAAATTTGGCAATGATATAGAAGAAATAAATATACAGAAATTCAGAGTGGCTTAATTATCATTAACCAGCAGACAATGAACCAACACACACTACAGCTTTCTCAAACACACAAATCAGTAACCTCCACAACCACAACAATTCACATTTCGTATGTGAGAAAGTATTTGATGGCCCTCCATCCATCCCAATGATATTTTGTTTGCACCAAAGCAATACAGTATAAATCCAAAGATGCCAGACGGAAAGCAGTTATCACAGTTACCTGTAAGCCTCCTCTGCTTAACAGAAGCTTGCTTAGTCGTCTGTTTGGAAAATAAGAAGACACAGTTAGGTAAACCACACCAAGTGAAGAATATGATCAAAGATGGCCAAAGTTGGCTGGATATTTGTAATATATGTAGACTCAAAATATAAACCCCATAATAATTCTGTAGAATGAAAATAAGATAAATTTCATATGTAACTCATGACCTAAGAATACCTGAATCCATGCAATTATATGAAGGATGAACAGAGTTCAAATCAAGAGTATTTTTAAATCTAAATTTTATTTTAAAATAAAACTGAAAGATGTCAACTGGATACAATTCCACAGTCTATTTAGTCATACACAATTTAGTAACAGAAACAAAAAGCACACTAAGATGATAATGAAAGTAATAAACACAAATCAATAATCATAATACATATATTTTCATTAAAAAAGGGAAGAAATGTCACAAACTGAAAAATAGGATGCTACTATACAAAATGCTTTAGAATATTATACAAATACAGATCCATAAGCAATCATCAATTTACTCTGCTTATGAAAGCCATGCAAACAGCACTCATGCTGGTCCTCGAATTGAAAGTGCAAAGCACAAGTCAGGTCACTTCCAAAATACCAAAAGGGGCCAAAAATTCCAAAAGTATGTGCTAACGGACAGGTTTACAATTCCAGTACACTACCTTTTTCTTTTTACTCTTGGATCCTTTCTCAGAGCTTGCCGTTTCTGACAAAGGTTGAAGCGATGCAGAATACGACTGAAAGGTCGAAGGTCGCCAAGTGGGTTAGTGGTGAGACAACACAGGGTAACAACATATTAGGGTGTTAATAGATACCAGCTTTCACTGTAGTATGGTAAAATTTTGAGCATTTGCATGCTAACTTTATAAATTTTCAACACTATCATGAGGCAGCAGATTATGTGACATACAACAAACAGAGGGACACACACATATTTGAATTCCTAAGGTAATGTTCTTTGACTTATGTGTAGACACACAAGTAAATTTCTTTTTCTTTATTAGTCATTTGCATTTAACTGGAAGCTATGCAATAAGAGTTCATGATTTAGGTTCTTAGAAGTATCATGCAATTTTAAGACTATAAATATACTTACTTGCGATACAGTCGACGATTCAGAGGAAGGACCATTCGAAGCAACACTGTGGTTTTGATGGACTCCCTGAAATAGAAAAATTGAAATTAAGGAGTCCAAACAAAATCAAGTCTTATGCCTTGTAGATTTGTCCATTTAAAACAAAGTGAATTTAACATAACATAATAAGTACTTAATCACTCTGAAGTAGAGATGGGTGATTTAATTAGGATTAGTACAACAATCAATTATTTTATATGATTAATTGAAAAACAGAAATTATTATTTTCACACCAATTCATGTACACATCGATTAATTTTTCCAATTTTTAGCTCTATTATTTTAATTCAAATATTAATTTTCAAGACAAGCAAAATATGAAAGAACATCTCTACTTTTGAACTTTAGCAAATGGAATTCCTTGTATGTTCATCTCTCTCCGACTGCAAAACATAATAGAGACAAACATCCGCAATTATTTTAATGTTAGTAAAACAAATAAAATGAAAAGTCATTATATACATTCTAATATTTTATTGATGGTAGTATGATAGGTTTAGTGATTCAGTATGAAATAAGAGAGACAAATTACCAGTTTTCCTAGAATCGTCCTCAACCAAGTACATTTTAAGATTATAATGAATAGTGTCACTGTTTCTAGAAAGTCTACAACCATCATCCATTTCAAACTGGGTTACAGTCATTTGTCTCATGAGTACGTGTGGAAAGAATATTATTTTAATAAAGAAGAAACAAATATTATTAATTAAATCATGCTGAACTTCTACAAAACTACTAAACTATTAATTTACAAATTAAAAATTAACGATTTTACGCATTTTTTAAAATGTGAAAAATTAATCGATTATATAAGATTAATTGATTAATTTGGAATGATTAATTGGTGTATATTAATCTAATACAAAAAATCATCTATTAGATATTAACTGATTAATATTTAAAAAATCGCCTATCTCTAGTGCAAAGACTTCAAAGAAATTTGTTTTAATGAAAAGAATTGCGAGAGCAATATTAAGGTGGGCTTAATGTAACTCTCTTCCTTTTAAGATGGTACAGAATATATGAACAGAAAATCATCTGTGTACTACATTTTTTAATAACGATGACTACAGTTCATTTGAAGTTATTTTAAAGAATTTTTCAATCATGACTATGATGTCATTCTCATAAGATCTAAATAAAATAATCTTCATAGTAAAAGAAAGTGAGCTGATATTTATTTCCTAAGTGATCTTTTGTTGGATAGAACAGACTGTGTAGCCATTCTTTCTTGCACACCATATCGAGTACCAAAGCAAATCTTTAGAAGACAGACTTCCTTTTTAGTTTGCACTTCTGCGAGTAACTATTGTGCTAATGAAACTATGAATTGCATTTGTGGTTTGGCGAATAGCTTGGGCGCTAACTATGACATTTTGACAACTGGAAATAATACCTTTTAAGGTTTTTTGAACATACATCTTAATTAGTTCTGATTATGTGAAATTAGTAATCTTGTATTTACTTTTATTTTTAATGTTTACGCTTATGTATGACTTTCCCCTAAGAGAACTCTCTGATATTTTATATGCCTCTTTAAATGCTTTTTTCTGTTAATTCTTTTTAAATTTGTATTTGTTCTATGTAAAGGGCATCACCCGTTAATTTTATTAAGTAAATAAATTTCATAATAGCACCTCACAGTCTAGCCTAATTATAACAAACCCTTTTTACTTCATACAGGTTTTTAACATACACCTTTAAATATATAATATTAGGAATGAAAATGAAATAATTATCTTACATTTAGTTTATCGACTTGCTGTTGAAGATTGACAACCATTTCATGTTCCTGGCTTAAGGAATCCTTTCCTATCTGCACCAAGCTTCGCAATCTCACTAGTTCCTTTGACAGATCCTGTGATTTCTCCTGCTCTTTCTGAAGTTGTGCAGTTAGACCGTCTTTTTCCTGAAGAAAAAATATATTAACAAGAGCCATTTCATTTCTCTTTTCTCTCCATTATTCTCAATAATCAGAATACAATTCAAACCGCACAAATTTCCTTTTAATTACCAGTGTTTGCTTAGATTCTTAACTTTTTAAATTTTAGGACAAACAGGTTGCAGACATTTAATCCAAAAAATGCCGAAATATAAAATACATCCTTCAGTACTGACGCTATTAAGTTAGGGAAAAAAATTGTCCAGACAGCATCCAGACTGGTGCCCTAATGTCTAGTATGTGGAAACTATTAACCTCATCCTTTTGATGTTTACATCTACTTTTTTACAATACCTTAAACAGTATTTTCACTTACTTCTTTTAACTGTTCCACACTGCTTGTAAGTGTGCTGTATTTAGATTCCAGGTCTTGCTGCTGCTGTTCTTTGATCTTCAATTTGGCTTGAAGGTCTTCTACTCTGCTCTGAGTCTGCAATCCAAAAATATAAAATTTAAAAAAATTAAGAACTTTGATAATTTTTCAACCAAAGATATCTTTTAGAACCCTATTTTCATTCTTTTTTTAAAATGGAAAGAATTTCATGGCAGAATTACATCAAAATTAAATAATGAAATTTTAAAAATATACATAAAATAAGATTATATTGATATTTCAAGTTCTCCAATATTGGTAAACAAAGATATATTCCTCTAATTTGTGTCATAATGTGTACTTATAACAATAACCAATTTGTTACAGACTCTCTTAGCACCAAGTAAGTTTTAAAATCAATATTATTGACATTTCTTTCTTCTTCCATTAAAACAATTATATTTTTATTTGAGTTAGCCATCCCAATGATCATTAGTATTATCATATTCTCAATGCGAGTTACAAAACAAAAAAGACAAGGAATTGCTGTCAAATAAGTACTATTGAAAGTAAAGAAAATATATTCCAAGTTACACTATAACTATGTTTCTCTCTCATAACCCTTTTCTTCAACTCTCAAATTCTTTTGTTAGCTTTAATAATATTTATATCGCTGATAATCTTGTTAATGCAAGTTATCTAATTTGATATACCTGTCCATAAAAATGAACTTCAGTCTCCATGTCACATATTAAATATATATAACAACTGATGAAAATAGCACTGCAGAGGAAATTATTCATTTACAAAAACTTCTTTTGCTTAATTTACTTCTTGTTTCTATTTTAATTCGCTTCTTGTTTCTACCAAATATTTTAGACAGCCAGAAGATCAAGGTGTGGATTTTGGTGATTAACTGCCATAATAACTGATGTAGATAAAGATTATGGTGATTGATGATTAAGACTAAAGTACATGCTAGAAAGCCATCTTAAGCTCCACAAAAGCATAAAAAATATCAACTACTCTATTTAAAAAAATTACATGACCAAATTGCTAATAACCCACAAAGGGGACATTAGGCCTACTTGTAGAACAAAAGCAGACATTCAACACTAACTTGATTGTTAGGAAGTTTTTCCCTACTGAACTACTGTTGCATCCAGTCTGAAATGGTACACAGAAATAATTTTTGCAATTGGTTCTCACTCTCACATCTTGACATTTCAACCTGCTATTTTATATTTTCTACTACACCAATTTACTAGAAAAAGATGATAAAAAAAATTACAGGTGTTAATAAAAGGACATTTCTTAACATTAGTTTTGTTAAGTGAGGTAATAAAAGTTCTACAATGTAACAAGAAAACAATATTTCAATATAAATAGGTTCCTAATGAAAAGGCAACAATGCTATTAACAAAAAATAAATAATGTATATAATCTTATAAATAGATTTTTCTTCTTCTTTTTTTTTCGGTCCAGAATTATTTTAGACTTACTTTTTATTAAACACATTGAAATCAAACGCACATTAATCAGACACCATAATTCAGATTAAAAAATTTCATTAAAATGTTCATTTAATTTTGAAGTTTTAAATTTTAACATTCCAAGGACTTCTCCTCTTCCTCAGGAGTCTTAATTTAAGATAAGCAACAACTATTATAAAAAAACTATGTTAAATTTTCTAACTTTAAGAACCTAGTCAAAGTTACATCAAAAAAATTGAATTTGTTATAAATATGTACCAGGAACAAATGAACTCACCTCCAATAAATTCTGTCATTTTTAGAAATCCATTTCTTACTCTATGAAAGACAAAAAGTTCCTACATCGTTAATGGAATCCTTTTCTCCCCCTTCTGTAGTGTCAGAGACCAAAAGGAGTATAAATTTTAATATAAAACAAATAGTGTGTGTGTGTGAGTGTGTGTGTGTGTGTGTGTGTGTGTGTGAGTGTGTGTGAGTGTGAGTGTGTGTGAGTGTGTGTGTGTGAGAGTGTGAGAGTGTGTGTGTGAGAGTGTGTGTGTGAGAGTGTGTGTGTGTGTGTGTGTGAGTGTGTGTGTGTGAGTGTGTGTGTGAGAGTGAGAGTGTGTGTGTGTGAGAGTGTGTGTGAGAGTGTGTGAGAGTGTGAGAGAGTGTGTGAGTGTGAGAGTGTGTGAGTGTGAGTGTGAGAGTGTGAGAGTGTGTGAGTGTGAGTGTGTGTGTGCGTGTTGGGAGATGAACTAAAGGAGCGAAGAAATGGTAACATAAGAAAGGTATGAGAGGTAAAATTTGAATAAGAATGGAAACCATTTAAATAAAAATTTATATACCTTGTTCTAAAATTCCTACATTTTGTTTGTTTGTTTTGTTGTTTTTCTTGTTTCTTTTTTGTTATACATTGGTCAAAAATACCAGAAATTTGACTACTTTCAACTTTGTATTCATGAAATTGAACTTTATATGTAAATTCTCCCAAATCAATCTGGGGTAATCCTACTTTCATGGACTATGATTTGTAGATTCTCAAAACCAAATATGTGTTCAAGTTGAAGTCTACATTTGATTACCAAATTTTTTTTGTTTGTTTCTTTGAATGTTCTTTAATATTATTTTTATACTCATTAATTCTCTTTTCCAAATTTCTCTTGGTCTGACATAAGTAGTTGTTGTTGGCGAGCTGTCGGTTGTAAGTTGGCAATCTTTACCAGCAATTCGATACACAATGTTATTTTGATCTAGAATGTCCAACTTGTTTTTGATAGTTTTAACAATCTAATTCTTGTTAGTAAGTTTAATTAAGGAAAATTAATTTATTGTTCTCTCAAACTTTTGAAAATCTTATTAGTAAGGGAACTTGATATAAGGTAGTATAGTACAATGACCTTCAACAATCTTTTTGAACATCAATCCTTAAATAAAAATAATAAAATCATTTATTAACAAATATCCTAGTAAAGGAGGCAGAATAATTATTTTGTATGAAGCAATTAAAAACCTGGTTCAACTTCTTTCCATGAAATTTTGGATTCGCCAAATGTCTATATTTTTGAGACAAAGGATGTTTTGATGCATAGTTTAAAAATTATCCTCATGCTGTTTGGTTTTTGATACTAATCTGTGATAATTTTATTATTATACTTGTGAACACATATCTACTAAATGTATATGGCCTTGATTCTCCAATTCTACCATGAAGTTGAGATTGTCATCATAACTATTACACAAAGTCAAAATATATTCTACCCCTTCTTTTATTATGACAAGTAAAGATATACTAGAAACAACCTCTGTCTCACAGAGTAAGAAATGGATTTCAATATGACAAATTTATTTGAAGCGAGTATTGTAATAGGTTCAATTAGATTTATGTAACTTTGACTATAATCTTCAAATTAGAAAAGTTAACATTGTTTTATAATAGCTGAGGTTTTTCTTAAATTTTGACTCCAGAAGAAGAGGAAAAATAGTTCTTGAAATGTTAAGATTCAACATCAAATTTCAAAAATTAAAAGAACATTTCAATACAATTGATCTAAATTATGGGTTTCTATTAATACATTTCCGATTTCAATGAGTTTAATAAAAAATGATTGACTAAAATAATTCTGGACAAAAAAATAAAAAATAGAAATCATTTTAGAATTCCTGAAATTTTATTTATTTTTATTCTATTTTATTCTTCATTACCAAAAAAGCTTCTCCAAATCCCTAATTGGTACTGTACCTATGGTAAACATAAATAAATTGAAAATTACTAAGTTTTTGATGATACACTTGATATGTTTATGAACATGATCCAAGGATTTTAACACTCCTATAAACTAGCCAATGTACAAGAGGAATCTGTTTACATCGAAAATACAGTGAAACTCCCTTCGTACGTTTCGCACTTACACGTTTTTCACGTTTGCTTTTGGCAAGTCCCGGATAAATTCCTATAATTCCCATGCTAAATTATTTCAGATAAGAGTTTTGGGTTTACAAGTTTTTTTCCACACTCGTACTTTCATAATAAAACTTTCTTTAAAAGCATACAACGTTCAAATGATCCCGCAGAGCTGCGCCGAGCGCCCGGAATTTTACGAGTACTTGGGTCGGCACGCGCCAGAGCGCTCCCGCGGAGCGACCTCTCGGCCTCTGGGGGTGGCTTCCCGTAAATGAAACTAGTAATACAAAAGCTCAACACGGCTGAGCTGAGGAGCTTATACCGCACGAGCCCGCGGAGGTGACAGCGCGAAGTCGCCTCCGGGCGACCGACGGCAAGCGGGACTTGGAAAAGTTGAGTCGGAGCTCGCTGAGGATCTCAGGAGGCGGCGGGTAGCTCCGTAGGAAGGTCAAAGGCATCTCCGGGAGAGCGTACCGACACAGATGTCCAATAAGTGAGCAAGTTTGTGTACCGACTGTTCCTCTCTCCGAAGGTCCCTTTGGCTCGCCATAACAATACACGAGATCCTTTCGGTAGCGGCACGGCACAACCAGTTAATGAAACCGATCCCCTTTCCGCGCGGCGAGTGTTGCCAGGCTGTGGCTGTCGTGCGCTTCCTGTCGCCCACGTAGAACACCGTGCTTTGACCTATGGAATCTCCAGTAACATTAAGTTTGATATATCGTTTTTATCTCGCGTTTGCTGTGCTGCGGTAGTTCGTCTTTCGCGTTCGCGATATTGAATGCAAATGAGAGTAGGAAAATACAACCCCTTTCAATATCGGATAAAATTTAAAAAATGTCTGATAATGTACAAAAGAAAGGTAATAGACTTTTTCATTAGTAATTTTTTAAACTGCATATTGAATTATTTTTTTAGCAATAATTTCTTTGATAAAACTGTGGCGTAAAAATATTGAGTTTTTATTATATTCATAATATGCAATTTCATATGCGTTTTTCTCACTTTTACATTTTCTGTTTTCAGTCCCCTGAAAAACGTATAAGTGAATTTTTTCTGTATTTAGAAATATTTGTTCGTAAACTACTGCTCCTGTTTCAGCTGACGAATGATAGAGTAAGCTAATTACCAAAGTAAAAAACCTAAAAATCTGTTAACATTAACTCAACTGTACCATTAATACAAACTTAGTCAAACCAGCACACAGAGCATATCCTAGTTAGCAAGTTAATGCCCAAAACACAAAGCCAATTATAATCATAAGAATTCAAACTACAGTTTAACAATTCCATCTTCATCTATCAAAATTTCTCAATTACCAAGTTGATACTACATAAAGAAAATGAAGGCCTTACATATTATTAAGGACAGGTCTCTCAAATCCTTGAATCTTGAAAAAGATAAGAGATTGAAGAACTCTCAACTTGGTAGTCCCCCCCCCCCCGCAACGAATATCCTTCAAATCTCATTTTTAATTATTTTTTTCCCCTTCTCTTACCTTCTTTTTTCCTGCACCATTCTACACATTTAGGAATTTTCTGAACAGACACCTGATTACATTGCCATGTAATATAATCCAGAATTCAAGAGTTGTTTCCAAAATATCCCATCCCTTTAATAGTTATCAAAATTTATTACTATTAGCATTATTGTAAATAAAGAATGCAAAAGATTCAAGATTCAAGGGATTAGAAAACCTGGCAGGATTTGCATTCAGAGAAGAGAAAATGTAGGATTTATTTTCCTTTCTTTAAGATATGGCAGTTTCCCTTTCCGCACCAAAATTAATACTTTTCTACATTACCATTCCAGTTATACTTTCAATACATACTAATCCACCAATATTAGAAAGAAGAAATAGCATCATGTAAGATTGGACAGTGCACAGTAGAATGAATACAAACGAAAATTTTATAACAATCATTCATGAATTTATTTTCTAGGATTTCATACGAATAAGTTAGGAATAATACACAACAGCTTAAGAAAACATCACTCTAGTGTGCACTGCCTGCATAGGGGCTAACAGCTCACTACTGTACCTCTCTTAAGATGTGTGGAAGAGACTTTTCGATACAGTTAAACGCAAACTGCACTCCACATACCTCAGATGTGGCCTGTACAGGGGAGAAACAGAACTACCATTCACTACTGCATGCATTAGTACATTGCAACATTCCACACAAATGAAAGATAAAGGTAATAGTAGGTAATAATGCTACATATGATGTGGTGTACAGTCTAAAGCGAAGTTTGTAAAAGCATTAACTGATATCATCCAGTCACCAAGATTTCCTGACAACACCCAAAAAATCTCACTAAAAAAAAAAAAAAAACACAAAAATTTATTTAGCAAAAGGTGAATTTATGTGAATAAACATAATTCAAAATTGATCCTTTTTCTTATAATTTTCACTTTTTAACTTCTTTAAAATTTGATTTAATTGGAACAAACAAGATTAGAAAATACTACCAAAGAGATAGATTAATAATATAAATCTTAACAAATTCAATGAAAGTAACTACGTTAGAAAATAAGATATGCAGTTAAAGAATTATTTACTATTTAACGGTGTTAACCACTGAAATATTGTAGAGTCAATTTAATCAAGCCATCCAAATCTAAAATAAAAATACATTTCCAGAAAATTCTCATCTACAATGGTTATAGTTGAGTCTTTACATTAATTTTATGTCTTCTACAATGTGATTTCAAGCTTATCATTACCCCCCTTATTAGACTGATTATATTTAATCTCTTGTATAACATACTTACTATTTTTTTAAATTTATGCTATACTAATAAGCAAGCTCCTTTTCAATGAACAGAACCAGATGATGCTTTCAGCTCACTTCTACCAGTTCACCACTCCATAGGCAACATTGTTTTATAAAAATGCTGAGAAACTCTCATTCTTGTCATTTTTCTGCAGTAGCAGAAGAATATTTTGCAAAAGAGCTCCACTGAGGTTGTGAGAGCCACAGCAAAAAATGCAAAGCAAGCAAATCTTTATTTGAAAGTGCTATTCACATAGACACTACCCAACATGTTGCATCTAAAGGACTCTAAGAATACCTTACTTTTCTGCCTGCAAGTACCTCTTACGAGTACCTTATTTTTTCAGCCTGCAAACACAACTCCCATACAAGTAAAGTATGAAATAGGTTTGAAATACTTTCACAGTCCTCATTTCTGTTTCTTAAACATCTCACCACAGGCAACACAGAAAATCATGGTATTCACTTTGAACCATAAAAATGCACATTAACGAAAGAATAAATGAAATCTAGGTAAGTAGCAGTTTCAAAACTGTCTAAAAAAATGAGGGGAAAAAAATGTTCAAAGAAGTTGCTCAGCATTAATTGTTATGCTGTAAAACCACATTATAATGGATAAAACATTTACATATTACTTCAGAAAAAAAAGTCAGATGAAGCTTTGCGTTCACAATGCAAAAGTTCTTGAGATGAACAATATGACAAAACAAATATTAAAATAATAATAATAATACATTAAATATCAAACAGAAATACAAAACTATTCTTACTTCAAAAGAAGTAAAATATTAAGAGCAAGATAAGCTGACCCTCAATAGTGAACAACTTATAATTCATATTTACTGTTTAATTTGCCTATTGGATATGTTTTTGATTAAAAAAGTCTCTGCTTATATAAATTCAAACAAGCGCCTAATACGCCTACATCCTCCAAATAATTTGATTTCACAGCACAAATGCACAGCAGACATTATGAGATGAATCAAAACACATTAATAAAGGCATCTTGGCACGTTCAAATGCATTCCAGAATAGCTGGCTGAACTAGAACTACCTAAAGCTGACCAAGTAAATCTCGCAAAACATTCCAGAATAATCTCAAATTTTAGAGTTCACAACCTCCATTAATTGCGCTACTAAGTTACACTAAACCAGGAAAGGAAAATTAATATATTGCAAATATCAGCACCTTAAGTGAAATTTAAAATGCTAATAAGCAAGTCAATACACGTTCCAAAATTTCAAAAGTTGCAACTAAAAACATTGAGCCTACGCATTCATTTGACTAATATTGTAAAATTGAAGATGAAAATGAAAAGGATTCTTCCAATTTCAGGCTCCAGATTCCATACAACACCGATTACAACAAGCAGTTGTAAGAGAAATTTCAACTGCTTTAGAAAGAAACCTTTTATAATGAATTATTGGAAGCACAAGTATCCTGTACGGGATTTGAATAAGCCACTTTTCATTAACCTATTGAGAAAACAACAAAAGTAAAAAATTTTCAATGATCGTTTTAATGCAGTTTGAAATGAAAAACATGTTTTGAATCTTATATACAATGCTAACATTTGATTTTTGTGCTTTAAGGGGCTCTAAACTTGCCATTTTAGCATGCTTAAGGCAAAAAAAATGAAACAAAAGTAACAAAAACAACAGATTTTCATGCCGAATGTGAAGTCTTAAGTTTTTGACTTACCATATTTACCTGAATAAAAAGTTTTTTTTTCTGTCAACTCATTATATCTAAATCAAAAAATGCAGGGTTGTCTTATATTTACAAATTAAGCTTAGTTGATTAGAGTAGTTTTTACATTGCTACGAAACTTGTAAACGTTGATGTAACAATAAACTGCCGAGACTAAAAATATCGTGCATATCTATATTGCGTAATTATATTCATGATAATATTCTTAGCTTCCATCGTGAATTTGCTGGGCAATTCAGGCCAAATTTTTTGAATGGGCCGGTAACGAGAGAATCTCAAATGAATGGCATTGTATCAAATAAAACGTAACGTGAAGATGAATATCAAGATTTTGTTACATGATGCAGGTTCAACGAAGTTATGCAGAATCTTGGTTCAACGCCCAAAGAGTGAATCTGATTTTGAACTCTATATTCAAGTAAATATGGAACTTTGTTTTCACAATAGGACAATTATGTTTTGTAAGTTTGTCATTTACCCCAAACTGCCGTGAATGGTGCTCTAATAGACAATTCAATATCTGGCATCAATAAATCTGTTCAATAATTAAAATACCAGTGAAGATAATCTAATTCTTTGATTTGTTATCCAGCATTAATTAGCATCACCCTTCGTAATCTAAGATGACAAGAGGAAAGAAGTTAGACCAAATCAAAACGCTTGCAATGAATACAATTGAATAATATTCCCTTGGCATAACAAAACAAACAACGCATGAAAGTGCTTAACACAACGAAGCACACAAAAGCTATCTTCTGACTTACTTCCGTGCTGTGGCTGGGCACCTGGGTTGATGCCTTGCCCTCCAGCTCCTGTCTCACAGCCTCCAGCTCCGCCTCCTTCACCTGTAGCTGCTGCCGCCATCGGATCTCACCCTCCTCCACTTGGTTTTGCAGCTTCGTCAGCATGCCTGACTGTAGAAGAAAAGCACATCTATGAGTTGACACAAACTTTGCAGAGTGCTTTTATCCTGATCAGGCCCAATCAGCTGTATAAAATGCAGAGAAGCAACTTTCATACAATCCATATGGAATGAGATGGGTGAATGTACGGAGTGCCTAGCTTGACTGCTCGGATTTTAAATGAAAGTTTATCAGTTTTGAATTTTTGTATGTTTAAATGGCACTACCATCATCTTTGAGTACAATTTAAAGAACTACAAATTACTTTGCTTTGAGATAAAGAATCATAATGGTTAGAACTATCTTGTCTTGTTTCATAAAGAAACTCTTTGATAAAGAAAATGGAAGAATTTACCATGACTGGCTTCTAATGGATGATAAAATTACATTTTATTTATGAGTCTGCATATCAAAGGTGCAACAGTTGGGCAGCGCAAAAGTGTCTTCAATAGAAAAGTTGGCATGGAGCCTCGAAGTGGAATAAAATACCGACCTTTCACGAGGTATTGGAAATGATAAAAAAAATTATATTTAAAACTCTGATAACAAGACTACATCATTCAACCTTTACTAATTTTAATGTGAATAATTTCATAGAATGAAAGAGTAAGGATGCAGGATGTCAACAAATGTTCTTTTAATGATTCTGTCCCTTCGCAATACCTGAAACAAAATTTTCCTGATTTCTTAAAACACAAAATCAAACTTGGACAAAACCAAACCCCCATTTTCTTTAATTTCCTATTTAGAACCAAGTATATGCACAACAAATAGCAGCTAAGAATTTTAATTAAAGAAAACCATGAACTTTTCGATAATTTCCATATTTATTAGGTTTGTCAACATCCCGAGATAAGGACAAGGGAAGAAATCTAACCTGACAAAGGTAATATTCCATATTAATGGGATACAAGAAACTAATCTCTTTTGCAAACATAAATGGCAAGTATAAAGAGTGAAATACTCATGAACAGAAGCCCTGCAAGTAAAAGGAATAAATAATTTTGAACGGACAACACTGAAAAATACTACTATACAAGAAAAAAAGGAAGGCTTAATAAACATATTATAGATCTGATGAGAGAAAGAGGAATGCAAGTGGAATAAACAATTAGTGATAAATAAAAAGGAAATAAAAATAATACTAAAATAAAAAGCCCTGAGGTGATTGAAATTTGAAGAGAATTTTAAACTATCACAATTTTAAACACACAATCACAGTCCCCAATGCATTTCACACAATGCAATGTGAAAAGAAAATAAAGTTACATAATCGTTATATGCCTCTCAGTACATTACCCATTTTAAAGTTATTAATATTTTTATCTTTATTTTTTTTTATAATTAATATCATATTCAATCAAATTAATTAATAAAATTTGACAACAACCTGGTTTGCTAAATAAAAACTATCTCATTTGCTAAACAAATGTTTTGATTCTACTAAAAAATTATTATACGTACTGTATCTTGGATGATAGTTTGATAGTTTGTCACAAGGCCTTGGAGGTAATTGTTTTGTTTTTCTAACTCTTCAACTTGGGCAGACTCTTCTGATACTGAAGGGGCAGTTTGTTGGGAGCGGTTGTGCAGTTCTGACAGGAAATTTGAGGCAGACTTCTCAAACTGTTCCAGCCATTGCTCATGAGACTGTAGCAAATGAATAATCATTAACATCATTGAAATATAACAAATTATGATCTTACTGAATTATGTTTTGCTTATAACAATAACATACTTTGCAGTCTTCAACTCTAACATCAGGAAATATCCTTTGCAGAAGCTGTTTAATAACATTCTGCTGTTCTTGATTTACTTTTTGACTAATTTCCTGAAAAAAACAACATACAAGACCAAAATAAGATTTTTTAGCTTTGTCATGCAGTGTTGGAGACTTAAATCTTAATGCCATTGAATCATCAGTAAGTAAATTATACAACAAATTCTCTAATGATTTTCAAGCTGCACAGAATACACAAACCGTAAAATAAACATTTAATAATGATAATAATAACAATAATAAGAATAATAAAATTGATCATCTGGACAGTGCGTCTTACTTATTAATTCATAGACAAACCTAAAAACATAGTAAAATGGTTATGCTGTCACCCTTGAGATAAGATCACAAACAAGTCGCTATGTGGAATACTGGACCAAAATTTTAACATTTCTTGGTATGCACAACTTTTAAGGATGTCCCAGAAGTCAGAACTAAACATGCAAGAACTTACACTGACTAGTTCTGGGGAAGAGTTTTGCACTTTACTTTGCAGGGACTTTTCCAGAGTCGACAGCGCATCCATAGCTTTCCAGTTCTTTATGCGCAAATCCTACGGCCACAAAACGACACACTATTAGGAGAATCCATAGCAATACCAGAACACCCTTTACATGAGTGGATTCTTTCAATATTGCCTGTAATGTGTCGACTTCACAAGAAGAGTATATTAATGTAAAGTGTACAAAGATTTTGAAGTCAAAAACTACACAGACATATTCATATCAACTTTCAACTATGGATTCTCCTTGTCTTTCCTCCAGCTAATAACTTTTTAACATGCAACAAGTGAGAGATTATGTAAATTTATTTAATGAATGTAAGCACAATGCAAAAATGTAACTGTGAAACCCTGTTTTAGTGAATATCTTTAAAGGTTCTATTATCTGAGGGAGTAATTCTTAATCATTCATAATTATTAATGAACATTGATTTGTGAATGTTAGTAACACCTCTAATACTCACAGGATCTGAAAATTATGCAATTGTTTTGGAATGTTTAGAAGAAATTTGTTATACCTACACAAGTTTACTTATTTCTAATTTCACATTCAATGGAAAAATTGTTTTTAAAAAACCCTTTTGCCCAGTCTGTTTTCAACCCATAACTAGCTGACCCATGAAAAAGTGGGCATATATTGCTTACGTTTTAAGAATGTATTTTTTGTTCATCCTAATAAAAATTTGACGTCAAAACATTTGTATCGAAAATGGAACATTCATGCACCACTGGCCAGGAGATGGAAATGTGACGGAGCGGGCAAATGCTGAGTGTGAGAGCACGCACTATCACTTTATCTAACTGAGGTGCTTTAGGACAGAAATTTAAGAATTAAAAAATAGATGTCATTGTGTAGATATTTTAGTATTTTATTACTCTTTTTTGCTAGTATATGGGTTCAATCAGTTATTTTAAACGATAAGTTTTGTAACATTCAGGATAAATACGCGAGAGCATTTTTATATATTAAACATAAACCCCCTCCAAACTTGATTTGATTTTTGCACATCCTGTTACATCTCTGACATTTTCCTGTCAACTAAATCCTCCTTATCTGCTAGTTCCATCACACCTTTGGTGGAAAAATATGCATGCTAGCAGTGTTGCCAGGTGCATTAAGTTTTTTTATTCAGCAGCAATTTTAAATGCAGTCAAATCATTTAATGTAAATTTTTAAAGAAAAATGGTTAGAATTTCTCATTTAAATATGACTTTTGTGCCAGGTGAATAGGTTGGAAATGTTGCAAATTTAATGTTTTATGTCATTTTCCAGCAAACTACAGGCATTCTAGGGAGTAACAAAACCGCAAACCTCAATTTAACACAAACTCATTTAAACTCGCATACCCAGGGAAGCTTGGAACATAATCTGGGAATTTTGAAATTGGCATGCGCACGCAAAATAATTATCAAAGGAATATACAGCCTATACCCTATGCTGTGATGCACGTGCAGCAACTATATGTGAAAATTCGTAAGAAACTTCATTCACTGAAAAACAGAAGCATGTTCATGTCTTTGTCTTAACAAAACTAAGCACTCTCACTGTAACAAACCCAAGTAGATTTTCTAGGTAGTCACATGGCTAGGTGACTGTGTGTTGCCCGATTAAGTGTCTATTTTTGGCAGAAAACTTTCTTAAGCTGCATACCTTCTTTTAACGGCACACAAAAAGTACACTGCCTGATCTTTACAGGATTCCTCTCCTGACTGATGGTGCATCAATGCACAAGTTTATTCATTCAACATTTGTGAATAGAGAAACAAAAGAAATACAATAAAACTTCACTTATACGTTTTTCAGGGGACTGAAGGGAAAAAATGTATAAGGGGAAAAATGTGTAAGTGAGAAATTGGATGACTGAAATTGAATATGGGGAAAACAAAAACTCAAATTTTTAGATTGGTGTGCTCCACTATTAGATCTGCTTGCAGGAACTGCTACCAACATTACATTTGATTTATTTACTCAAAGAACAGAAAAAATTGTAGGTGACTTATGGGGGAGAAAAACTATCATTGCACGTTTTTTTGAGCTCCAGAATTTCTTCCTAACATTTTAATTATAAATAGTTGAATGATGAATAACAGTTCCAAAAAAAGCAATTTTTGAAAACTAGTCATTTTCCCTCTTAAATCATAGAAAACTGGAAAATTTGCATCAGTAAACAAACTACAGAGTTTATTTTCTTTTGTATTGTTAACAAAACAGTAACACCACCAGATCTACTACCACTACTATCAAAAGGTGAGCTCAACAGGTGCATAGTGAAGCTATATTAGTGCCCAGAAGCAAAGCAATGGTACACTACTTGTTACTGGTCATTCACCTGAAGGCTGAAGTACATTACTTGTTACTTAGAAGACTTGCATGTCAGGCATAAGCATGCCTGGTGGAAAAGATGACACTGATAGTTTTACTTTATGCAGCCAGCCCCTTTAATGTCATTATAAATCTTTGATTCGCTCAAGTTTCAATATTTCCTTTAAATGTGCAGAATTTGTACCATGCAATGTTGGTGATCATCATGCAAAGCTGCACTTGTCTAAAATTCCAAAATGGAGAGTTGAAACCAGTTGATATGCCCTGCATAGCAACAAAACTTAACAATTTCAATACTAAATTCAATACAAAAATTCCTTAGGCTCCGCAATGATAATGTAATTGTTCTCACTATGCCACCTGTTTATTTATCACTTATGTCATTATCATTTGGGCGTTACATAATATTAAAGGAACTTTCATTATGAACGCTCTAAGTATGAAAAACATTCATGAAAAACGCATATCTGAAATCATAATTGAAAAAATCTTCAATTTAGCATGGGAAATATAGGAATTTATCTGGGGCTTCAAAAGAACAATGTATAAAAGGAAAAACTAGTAAGGGCAAAACGTATAAACAGAGTTTCACTGTAGGCAGTTGTTCACATTATTCTACAGAAGAAAGAAAGGTCTCTTCATTTTGCAGTTTCTTTCTAGATGCATCCATTTACAAATTATACATTTTTGGATTTAGTTTAAAATTCAAATAGAAATTCAGCTATACTGGCAGATCAATAAATCACTTAAAGACCAACAGTAAAGCATATGCAAGAAAATATATAAAAAAATACTAGCATAGAAAACTAGAAATTCATCCATATATTATTTAAGAAAAGTAATATTATCATTGAAGTGCTTGCACCACTGGCCATTATTGGGTTAAATCTTATCAAAATACAGAATTCAATAAAAAAAGGTTTCACGTTTTTCCATTTAAATATATGCTTTTTCTAGTTAAAAATCCAAACTATTAATGATATTACATGCAACCACAATTGTGAACTGTCTGAAAAGTTTTCCATTGTAATTTCTCTAACAAAATGCACGTTTGTTAATTCTGTCATGTTACCCCACTGGGGGTTTAAAACCAATGGAGAACACATCAATTTCATTCTCAACACAAAATCATGTAAATGTGCACTCCCTTTCATACTTACTACCTCAATAAACGTATATATAACTGCACGATTCACTTTCGAACATTGATTTCAACACAATTTTCCCAATTCAGAAAACAGGTTACTTTTGCGTAGCAAGTATTACAACTTTACAGAAAAACAATAATTTCGTACATTGTTAATTAAAATTGGGAAACTAACAAGTTTCAGAAAGATCATGTCTACATATTATCGTGAAGGAAACCAGTACAATGCTCTCCAGTTAAGAGCCCATTACATAGTAAATGCTAAAGAGTTTACCACGATTTTAATGTTTAAGGCATCTCCCGAAAATCAAATGTTAGGTTCCTAAAGTGCAACTGTGCAAAAACCATTCATAAAATAAAATGATTAGTTATGAAAACACCAAACTGAAATAATTGCAAAAACTTAATTTTTGCTCATTATTTTGTATCTATCACAGTTAACATCTACCATGTTAGAACTGAATATAACATAAGTTAGTTAAAAAGTGAATCATGCACAGGCCAAGAAGTCTTGCCAAACAGGAAATGACAACAGGCAACTCACATTGTTCTTCTTCCTTTGTTCTTCTAATTGTTCATTAAGCTTGTTAATATCAGTCTTGTAAGTATTAATTTCACATTGCAGTTTCTTCACAAGAGAAGTCTTTTCTTCCAATTCTCCAGATAACTGCAGAAGTTGACCTTCCTTTTGCTGAATGCTAGGAGCAGAAGCACACACATTACTATTACAATAAAAGCAAACATTTAGAACCATTTAATATTTACTAATTACCAATAACTAAGAAACATTTTTATCTTGTAAGAAGCATTAATGTTTTTCAAGTTCACATTTTGTAATAAAGTAATGACTATAGTTGAGCTAGGTAAAGCTACATGCACCTCACAACTAGATAAAAAGTTATGATCAGTTTCTTGATATATTCTCTTTAGTAAAAAAGACCCAAGACTCTCGTAATGTTAATTAATTGGATGTTAAAAATCCGGTTTGGTAATAATAATTTATTAATTTCACTATATAACAAAAACTGTCACTGTTCTTTTTCTTAGTATTTATAAAATTATTAATTAGCCTGTTAATCAAGAATATCACACTTTTTTATGTTGATACTTTTTACAATTTTATGAATTTATCAATACTTTTAATATACACCAATTTTTGTGACAATCCTAATTATTTCAAAGCCATTAATCCCTTAATTCTTTTAATAATATGTTAATAAATATCTCAGAATTTTAAACAAAATATCTTCTCATGACTTACAAATTCAACTATATATATGATTTAATTTACGATTTATTAATGAAAGAATCCAGTTTGATAAATTGAAAGTAAATGTTATATCAGTAGTTATAATAGAGAAGAAAAATCAACAACAAATGAAACAAAATGGGTTTTTGAAGTCAATGTTTCATGATGATTTTTTTAGATCTGCAAATGGTCCCTTCATTCTTATCAGATTCTTGCATAGAGAGGTACTATCTAAATATAAATAACTTTTTATACATTCCATTGTTACACTCTGTAAGACAAGCTAATGATATTTTTAACATTTTCAAAAATTTTTCTATCAATTTAAATCTCATTATTTTAACTGTAGTTATTTTTTAAGTATATTTCTGCAATCTGATTACTCCTATAAGCAAATTATGATTTGATATATTTACATAAGAATTTTGTAAAATTTGTTCATGTCATTATGTTTATAAATTATAACTTTTGTATATTTTATATTTTAAAATGTTATTTTACAAATCACTACTGCAGATTGCACTTTTAATACCTTATAATTGAATTTTTTGTTCTTCCACTTTAAATATTAGAAAAAACATGCCTAATCAAACTTTTGGTATCAAATATTGTTTGAAAGAAGTTAAAATATTGTTTAAATTTAGGTACTATCTGAACAAGAAGGCATTTCTCGGGATACACTTCTTTTATAATGACTTCTTAACAGCAGGTACACGAAAACCAAATTGCTTCAGAAGCAGCCTAACTCACTTAAAACGAAAACAAGTTCTTACGTTTTCTCATATAGGCTGAAATCTCCCTTGTGCAGCTCCTGCTTCTCTTCATGGAACTGAAGGTCCCCGTTCTCTCGTCCCTCCGCAGCCGGCCTCTCAGTCATTGCAGTCACTTGCGCAGCCAAGTTTTCATTCTCCTCTCGCAGCTGCAAGGCCTCTCGCTGCAGCTCTGGCAGGATAATAACTTGGGATGCTAAACGTTCGTTTTCATCACGCAGTCTTTGGTTTTCTAATTGTACGTCCTTTGTTTGCACCAACTGATTGGAGAGTTTATCGTTGTCTGAACGCAACCTGTTTGACTCATTTTTCAGGGACTCGTATCCTACCACCTGAGCCTTCAGTTCCTCCATTTCTTTGCGCAGGTTGTTTGCTTCAAATTGCAAAGCAGACTCGTGCTGCTGGCTTGCACTCAGTCTGTGCTCCAAATCCCCACGAATCAAAGCAAATTCCTGAAAATTGCCCAATGTATTTCAAATTTCAATTTTTAAACTAACAATAAAAAAAAATATGAGAAAATGTATTAAGAATGACCCACTTTGTTAAAAATAACTTAAAACTACTTGAAAATATAGAGATGTGATAGGCAAAAAAGTTTTAGGGAATGGGTTTCCAAAGAGAAGTCAAATTTTTGTACTTAAAATTCACCATCCAAGCTTTTTTCTTCGGTTAACACATGTCAATTTTTTATTCACTATTTTTCACATCACATTCATTATTTTTAAGTATTAAAATTCTGTCTGTTTAAAATGAAAATTTTTGGCATTCATTTCAGAAATCATCATGTCTTGAATATTGATAAATAAGTGAATAATGCCCCAACATTGCTTTCTATAATAAAATTTAACAATTTCGACCTGACAATGCCCAGTGTACTCTACAAAGACCATAAAACACATCTTTTCCGAATCTCAAATACAATTCATGAATTAGAAATTCATATTCACTTTGTGTGAAATAGATAAAATCCGAAGTAGGAACAAGTTTTGACTTCAACTTTAGCCAGATGAACAGAACATTAGAAAATATGAGGTGGCTAAGGTAGGTGAAATAGGTTACCCGGGGGAGAAATAACAGATATTAAGTGCAAAAGGGAAACCTGACTGCTAGTGACTAGTTAAAAAGGCAAATGGGAGACAAGGTGTGCAGTTTCGAGTTCCATTGTGCCAGTTGTAAGTTTTTGTTCACACAATACTTTTGCTCACTATACATCAGTTGATGCTTTGCGACACATTTTTGAGTTGAGACTACAAGACTCTGCCTTTGTCCATTGCGAGTTACATAATGCAACTATGAGTGGGGGTGAAATCCACAATTTCCAACACAATTTTAATTCCACAAACACTGTCAAGACACACCTTGCACTATCATTATTCATACAGCTTTATCTAAATAGCCAGGCTAATGCTGGAACTAACAAGCTAATTTACAAATTAGCAATGTTTTAGACTTTGATTGTAATACATACAACAGAACAAAGTTTTAAAACTTATGAACTGGAGACAGAAAAAAACATGTTCTTGTATCTGCCCCAACTAGAGCCATCCATGCTTGACAATACAGAGATCTTTGGATTTGGAACATGCAGCAGTGATCAGTAGGGAGCACCGCTTTTATAAAAATATTTTGCAATGTCAAAGGAAAAATTAAAGAAAATATTTTCAAATAAAAAATCAGTTTTTTAGATTATCTTGTTTCTTAAATTGGCGTCATTTTATGGAAAACTTCTTTAACACTTCTCAAATGTCTTGACAAAACTGTGTGCAAAGTTATTTAAATATCTATGTCTAAAGAATAGATTTTGTTAACAAAAAAATCTTACCTTCATTACTGAAGTTGTAGGAATAAGTTGAAATGACTTTGAACCTTTGCAATTTTTAAAATTTCAGAGATTTTAAAGAAAATGTGACTTACACCATGTTTATTAGAGTACCTTGCACATTCTGAGAAAAATTTTTTAAAACAAATTTGGCACCATTTTTTAAGGGAAAAAAAATTGAAAATGTACTTAAAGACTTCATTTACCCGTACCTCCCATAATCAAGATATTCATTTCAAATTCTAAAGGCTGTAACATCAAGCAGAATGATCAGGGAATATCAATTTTGGAGAAAATCCTGCCTACAGTTTAGTAGGTAGCATTGTTCCTAGACAGAGAAGGGAGGACGAATGGATGGATAGACCTGCTGTATACCAATTTTTCAACACCATTTTTTTGCTGCAGCATTACAATACCTTCTCTATACTAGGTAAGTAGTAAGTGAGAAAGCAAAAATATTTTTTGGAAATACCTCTGCATCTGCGAGAAAAACAAACAAGCGATATTTTGTATATCCCTAGTCATGAACCTGTTCTCAGGCAGATATAACACTGTGAAACAAAATCACTCTGAATGCAGGACAACCTGCCATTCAATCCAAATTAAAACTATTACCTCAACTTGTCTGGCCAAATCTTGCGCTCTCTCTGCATTCTCCTGGTAGATTTGCATCTGTTTTTCAGCATGGGCCACGCGCTCGAGAAGCAGGTTGTTTTCACCAAGCTGTTGGTCTCTCTGATTCTGCAGCTCCAGGTTCAAGGTTGAATTGACAGATTCCTGCTCCTTCAGCTGCGACATCAGTTGCGCCACCTGCGTTTTCAGGGCTCCTTCCTGCTCACCCAGATGGGCCATCATCTGCTGCCGCTGTGCCAACAGTTCCTGTTGCAGGCTGGCTTCTTGCTCTTGGACTTGGCACAGTCGCACATGCTCTTCGTTCAGTTTCTGTTGAAGCTGTGCACACACCCCAATCACATCAATTAACTTAATGAGGTATTAAAAAAAAAAACTTTGTAATTCAAAAGAAAGGTGACATTTTTAATTGGAGAGATAATGAACACGAAAAACAATATGAAAATTCCAAATAAACTCCACCAACAATTTTTAAAATGTTGGGGGAATAACAATAAAATCTATTTGAATATTAAAGTTAGCTACCAAGAAAGAATATTTTGTAGTAAAGCATAGCATAGCAGTGAACTGGGTTAAGCTATTCAGTCAATCACTATTCAGTGTGTTGATAATGCCAAGATTTGAGGAATAAATAGTTGTTCAAAATGTTTCCCCAGTTGATTTTTATTAAATATACACTAACTGTCAAAGTACATTAGATCAGTCAGTAACTGGAGGAACAAAGTCATGAATTACTTCTTTGAAGAGAGTGGCTTTTACAGGTGAGGAATTGAAAGACATGGAAATTAAGGAGTCACATTGTAAGTTATGTATGCAATTAATAATAAAAAGCAACTGAATATTTTTGTTTGAAATCATTTCAATATTTATAGAAGGGCCTAAAAATCATATCTCCCTTTGGAACATATGTTTTAAAATAAGGAGGATTTAATCACGTTCTTAATGAAATATACTTTACATCAAATAAGCAATTTAATAGGCAACAATATACAAAGTTACGATCTACATCTTCAAATATATTCTTCCCAAAACACACTTTTGGTGAATTGTATACAAATCAAATAGATTTTATACAAAATTAAATTCAAGTGATTATTAATGTCCTATGAATCAATGAGAAAGAAGGAATAAAAGACAACGATCATGTCTGCAAATTTGTCACAAGTTGTAAAAGTAAATTGATGTATTAAGTTAGTACAGCTCTAGTGAACTGTGTCCCAATGAAACCGCAAGTTTCTGTTGCATTAAAAAATAAAAATATCAATCTAATTTACTTTTGAAGTTTACCATTTTTGAACCATGTTAAAATTACCAAATATCTGTCAAAAATAAGAAATTTAAAAAAAAATGATGTACTCAAATTTATGCTATTATACCAGTCGATAGCAAAAAAAGAAAACAAATTGTTATAGTTAACATTGGATTGGATTGGATTGGATTGTAACATTCTTACATTATAATTAATATGTTACAATTATAATTTAACAATAACCACCATAAACATTCTGAAAATAGCTGGTTAAAAATTACTCTAAAACAAGGTGAAAAAACACAGAAATAATAGTTCATTGTTTAGCATGTTCAAACAAACTGATTACTATGATGATACTACCACTGTATACACAAGTGAAATAAGTTTTGTTTGAAACATGATCAACAAGATGAATAAGCTTAGAGAAGTGGTGCGACAGCTACAAAACCATTGTATAGAAGGAAAGAGAAAGAGGCAATGCCCCATAAAGTTCCTTACTGAAATCACCTGCTTAACTGAACTTTTAGCCTAAAATGAATTGAAAAAACTGTTCCTTATCTACAGAGTTCCGTAATGTTTTCCCAAGCCTAAAGGCTCTCACGCTTTGCAAACTCGCATGTGTGAACACACACCTGCTGCACCTGGTGGGTGAGGGCTTGCTTCTCATTGTTGACTGCCTCCTGGTTGTGCTGCAACCGCGTGGCCAATGCCTGGGCCTCATTCGTCTTGGCCAGCAGAGCCTCCTCAAGCTGGCGGCAGCTGTGAGATAGCCGGGAGCGTTCAGTATTCAGCTCCTGGCGCAGCTCCTTCAGCTTAGCCTGCACCCCCTGCGATGCAGACAGCTCCTCCGCTAGCTGCTTCTCCTTCTCTGCCAGCTGTTTCTTCAGCTTCACTACAGGATCTTGTCGTCCCTGTGACACACACATTTCTTTTACAAGAGGGTGGCAATGATTTAATTACTTTTTTTAAGAGATTTTTTATATCTGCTTAACAATTTATGCCCATTTGAATCCTTTAAATTCACCTGCCTGTGTTTTAATTAGTGATATGCACATATTTATTAACGACCATGAGCAATTCGTAACACTAATTGGACATTTGAAAAACAAAAAGCTTTTAACTATCAGATTATAGAACAAAACGACCTAGGACGAATCATAGGACAAAACAAGATCATTAAAGTTAGTAATATCTTCTCCAACTTATAACTAATGGACCAAATAACCATAATCCAAAATAATTCAAAAATAAAAGCATGTAATAATGGTTCTTACCAAAATATATAAATTAATATAATTTAACCACAGTAATTTTAACATTAATAAGTTTATGTTATATAAATACCACAAAATGGGGTAACTTCAAACAAGTGGTGATTTCGAATTCAATGTACTCTGAAAACTAATCAGTTCTTTCCCTTTATTATTTAAATTAAATACCTGAACATGATGCCACCTTACTCTACAGACAATGCCTTGAATATTCTGAATCATTGGGCCCATTTTATTACTTTATTTTACTGTATACAATGATGGGTGTAAATTTTGTTTTTCGAGTTCTGTGAAAATTTTAAATTTTACAGTTCAAGGAAACTGATAATCATATTTGTATCACAAAACAGTCAGTTTAGTAATAATTTCTATTGATTAAAAATGATTAGTGAAAATTGTTGAAACAGTCGGGACCAGCATCAATTAGGTGAAAAAGCTACAGAGGGTGTGGCAACTTCGGACAATGGAGCGAAGATGTAGAAAACATCTCGGGCCTCGAGTTAGGGACAATTATAATGCTGATGGCCTATGCAGAACTGTGCAAGAAGTTATGGTTGGTCATTTATCACTCTGAAAAGCGTCTGACAGATTTGGAACTCCAATATTAACCATCAAAGTTAGAGGGAAGCACACTAAGTTATGAAAGGGTAACCAGCATTAAATAACCTGGATCAATTTATTAATCAGCCTTTCCGAGAGCATCAACTGGTCAGATCATTAGAACTGTAAGTAGTGCATGTTTTATCGCGGGAGGTGGTGATCTTTCCCAGCTGGATGGCAAGATCCAGCGCAGACCTAAATGTCTGTTTGCAGGTTTTTGCCCTACCAAGAGTCTCCCATCAGCAGGGCATCACCCTAGTCTCGACGAGCTCAATGAATGAACTAATTATGGACACTTAATGAATGAACTAATTATGGACAACAAATTTCATTTGAAGGAAAAATCTCCATCTTCAATTTCGTAGTTTTAGGAAGTCGCCGAAAAAAAATTAAACTTTTGTATTTATCGAAAATTCAAAGTTAACAGTGAAAATTGGACCTATGCCACCTTTATGGGTGTATTTTACACCATTCTTACAAGAAACTTAAAGAAAATTTGGAGCCATTTTTGAGACAATTCTGAAAATGTCTCTGGGACTTCATGTAACGTAAAAAAATAAAAAATCAATGAATGCGTTCCCAAAAATTAATGAATGCAAAATCACGAGCCTTCACTTAGAGCAGATCGGCAGAGGTTTCTTCAATTTGGGAAAAATCCTATGCATGGTTTAAGCGTTAAGTGTTGTTCACATACACCGCATAGATAGTGCATACCGGACGGTAGGTATCGTACCGTCAATCGATTAATATAATCCCCACATAAACCCCCTACATAAAAAACCCACAAAACGAATTCTCGCTATACCAAGTGAGGATTTTTTTCCTTCTGAAGTTAGCAACTGGATTAATCTACTTTTTCGTTATCAGTTTTTTTTCTGCAGAATCTTAGCCTCTTTTTCGCGCAGCATTACACACCTCTCTACCGCGTAAGCAAGAAAGGAAAAAGGTTTGCTTCCAACTGTGCCAGATGTTGCCATTTCAAAAGATCAAACTACGACGTTAATATGTATTTAGTTTTCGCTGTATATCACAAGGGATTTCTGAATTACACCCCTAGAATTCTGATGATACCGGTACATCAACAACGAAATTTAAACATTAAGTTTTTAAACTGTAACTGTAAAAAGTGTTCGGCGAGACCATGTTTTATGATGCTTATTAAAATACTAACTAGATATTAAATCTCAAAAAGGCTTTAAAAATAGAAATGTCTTAAAAAATAATAACAGATTTTTTTCCATTTTCCAGCGACTGTATCAATTTTACTACAACAAAAAAATTAGTCTTTTTCAACCATCTGTGCATTACATGTAATTTTTTTTTAAATTATAGCTTACTTCTATCCATTCTGCATCAGTGGCACCAGCGTTCTGCTGCTTGTTCAACAGGTGATCAATCAAGATCTGGATTTCAGAACGAGACAGTTCAGCTTTCTGCACAATAGGTAGAAGCAAACTCATGTTGATTCCATCTCTGTCTCCACCTGTAACATATAAACCAATCATAAATTTTCTATTATGGGGAAAGTTTTCACGCAAAGATAATAAATAATAGGAAGGAAATAAGGAAATTAAACAATCAAAAGTGAAATCAGATTTAGAAGTTGAATTTTAACTGCTAATGAACAAGCACACATTGAATAAACAATTTTCATGCCTGCTAAGGAGAGATTACTGGCCAAATTATTTATTTTCCCATATCAGTATTCATTACATATAAAACCATACTGCTGAGATTAAAAATTCAATAATATATAGTAATAAAATTAATATAAATAGTAATTAAAATGAGTGTATGTAGAGTATGTAGTATTATTGTGTGGTACAACAGACTGGACTGAACACTGAAAATGATTTAATTATTTCAAATTTGTGTTTGCGTGACTTGAAAATTAGGCTACTGCTACAAACTTTTTCGTCAGAACTCTCTCGGCAATCAACGTTGTTTTTTCTTTCTTTTGGATGGGGATTGTTTAATCACAGAAAGTATCTCAACCGCCCTTCGTTTTATTTGCTTGAAATGAATTGAAATTATTTTCTTGAGCCGAAATACCTCTACACAACTGACATGCGCATGACACCAAACTGGGGGTTAATTCGTAGTTTTTCGAACATTCGATATCTCGGCACGAGTTCACAGCTTTCTACAGTACGCATTCATTAAGTTCGTACGCTCAAGCGCCCTAATCCCTGCTGCTCTAGCGGCGTAAAGGCCAGACCAGATTTCTTTTGCAAGTGCACACGAAACTGCGTCTTTATGTGGTTAAGACGGGCAGACACCCAGGTACGCTGGCGCATCGACGAAATATTTGCAGAGTAGCAGACGTCGCGCGTCGGACAAGTTCCAGACAGCCACGCAACTCGGCGGCTGGAAGGTTGACTAACACGCAAGTTTTATCTTATGCGGCTGCAGAGGGCCAATGGCAAAGCTCGAATATAAATATATATATATATATATATATATATATATATATATATATATATATATATATATATATATATATATATATATATATATGCAAGCTGGAAGGTACACTGAATAATAGATAACCTTGATGCACCGAAATTCACTGATCGGCAGAGGGGAAAGTGTCATCTGCCCATAGAGTGATCGGTTGACACAGCAGAGTGACGGTCCATTTTATTTGGCTTCAGAATCACTAAACGCCGTGTCCGAGGGAAAGTCGCGCTGGAATTCGCACATCCAACAGTGTGAGGCGAGGCGTGGGTGACCTTGGGAGGAAGGAAGAGAAGAGCCAGAGCAGAGGAGGCTACGAAGGTCGCGGCGCCTCGGCCGGTGCGGCGTGCGCCTTGCCCAAAGGCCACTGCCCCGTCGCACAGTGTCACCAAATGCCGAAAACGCGAACAAAGCAAACAAACGCAAACAATTCTGCCAAACAAACAGTAATGTTTGTTTGGCAGAATTTTCGACTATCAATGTTAAGAGAGACCTGTATGCCACATCAGTGGTGAAAGTAAAATGTCTAAACTGTGTACCTGCAACGGTGCACAGACGCAACTAATTTGGTAAAGCGATCGGTGCTTGTCTAACATTCGAGGAGGAAATAAGCTAGCATTTAAAAGAAAATGTAGAACTTTTTTTGCTGACATTTTTAATACGCGTCCCTTCTTCAGTAAAAAAAACCATAACCTAATGCAATTTCACGATTTAATTTAAAATCCATTCACAGTTCCTAGCCCTTGCCTCACGACATGCAATAATACTCTGCGGGGCGCTTGGGCATGTTATGTACGCTAGTAGAGCCAGCTCCACTTATTAAGAACCAATTAGTAGGGCCCGGATGTTTATGAACATAATATTAGAAATATGCATTTATGACTGAAAAAAATTGAAAATATGACCTTAAGTATGACCAAAAACGTTTGGTTGCATTTGCGAAATCTTCAAAATCTTGCCGTTGTTTAAATAACCTTCTTAAAATTTTAAAAATTACTTTAAAAATATTCTTTTAAAATCTATCACATTCACAATTCAGCCCTTCTCCTTTTGAAGTTAATTTTACCCGCTTAAGTTATTTATTAACTTACTTATTAAGCGGCTGATCTTTGCACAAAAACCGATATAACTAAACGAACTCTTCCTTCGCGTCTGGTGCTTTCTACGCTTTCTTTTTTTTCATTCTTTACAGCTTATCCTAATTCACTATATACAAATTAGATACAACTTAGGAGAAGTGAAGCATCTCAGACGACTGCAAGCAAGTATGCAAAAACGGAATAAAAAATGTAAAATATGACAAAAAGTACGAAAATTCATGGAAAAATGGGACCATAATATGAAATATTAACGGAAAATGACGAAAAGGTTTTAACAAGCCAAAATATGCCTGTAAAATGATGCAATTTTCGTGTGTCATATAGTTCTTGGAGGTAAAATCATGGTTAACGTCTATTTTCAATGAAAATGACACAAAGAAGAAATATGACATGTCAAACATCCAAACTCTAAACATGAAACATTTTTACAAGTAACATCTGCCAGGAAAGGGGGGTCGCGGGATATTTTGTTCGTCATCTAGTTCCGAACTACGCGAAGAAAACGAATCTCCGTGTATGGTAATTGAACTGGAAGTGGCCGTTGTCGTTATTCTGACCCAATGTGCGGCGGCGCCCAGTCAGCCAGCCAAGGCCTCGGCCTCGGCCCCTGGCGCGGCGCGGCTCGCGGGCGACGAACCGCCGAGGCGCGGCGCGGACCGTTAGCCCGGAGCCACGCACGCAGCCACCGCCCGCTGCCACGCCGAAGCCACGGCGGCGGCGGCCCCCGCAAATCCAGGGACTGCTCCCCGCGCTTCATTGCGCTCATACGCACTGTCAGACATTTCTGCATCACTTTAATGAAATGGATATTGAAGTCATTATCATGAACGTACATTCAATTTAATGTACGCACGTACGACGTACATTAGGATGCTTTATGGTCAGAACTTTATGAATAATCTTGATGGACTGGTAATGAATTTATGATATGAAGACAAGGGCAACAGGAGAACTTCTACATTAAATATTCGCTGATTTTAATTTCAGCATTAAATTTAATGTACAACTACATTAAGCTCGTTTTATAGTTCTGGTACATTCAGTTCCATGTACGTTAATACATTCATTTATACATTAGATTTAATGACATTACTGACAGTGTAGCGAAAAGACAGGTCAGGCACTGACAATTCATGGAGGAAACGGGTAACGAAAACTAATAGAAACGATTGCGTATTGCGTTGCCACAATTTAAGGGGGGTAATTTTTCGAGGGGGCAGATATCATAGCTTTTTAAGGGACGTTTATAGATTTTTTAAATCTATAGTAATTGTAATTAACACACGCGAGGACATTCTTTTACAGAGAAAATTCTGTTACTTGAGATATGTCCGCCTCAAAGCAAAGGAAACAAAGACCATTTTATTATTTGTTATTTGTATTTTTATTTTCTTTAGTGTTCGAACACGAAGCTTTGTTGTATGAAGAATATTTTCGGTTACAATTCATTAATTTTTTAATGGTATTTTAGAAAAGTTCACAAGAGCTCATGTTGACGATTTCTTATCGCTTAGGAGAAAGAAATCTTTGGACTAATTAATATACCCTGTGTTACCATGAAAACAGTGTTAAAACAATCAAGTTATCGTGTTTGTTTCTTTGCCTCCAAACTGGCATATCACAGAAGCCTTAGCACACTTCCCTTTACTGCTAATTTAATTGTTTCAATGCCATGTAAAAAAAACTAGCATCTGCACGTCTTGATGACTGGCACACTAAATATGGAAGTCAGAATTTTTTTTACTGCTTGATACTTTTATAGTAACGTCACGTACAGATTCTCTAAACATAACTCTGAAATATTCTAGGTAACTTCCAGACGAAGTCAAACTGCGTTGTTAAAATGTTACTTTGTACTTCACTCTGAAGTTTTCTTCTGAAGCAATTTTCGTTCCGTGGGAAAAGGTTCGTTTAGAAACGTATTAATTCAATTGAAAGAACTGGTGCCGAAAAAAAACCTCACACACAAGGCACTCGTATTCACGACGGTAAGATTATTTGAAAACATTTCGCTATTGCAGTTATAACTAATAAGTTGCAATTGTTATCTTGACTACTTGTGAATCACAATAATTGCTGATAACTTGAATCTTATTCCGTAATTGTTTGCTGCAGCCGTGCAGTAACAATTGGCACAAACACGATGTTTCCACATATGCTGAAGTCGCAAATCAGCACCATTTAGTTTTATTTTTTTTACTGATACTAAAAATAGCGCGACGAATATTATGGCAAATATATAAGTACTCATTGGAGATGCAAACCACTCCAGCGCAAACTCATACTCCTCCTATTCCTCCAGCGCAAACGCATACTTGATTATACCCCACTATAACACACCGTCGGAAGTAAAGTATCTGTGAAATGCGCTGCACAAAACCGAAATGTTTAAAACACACTTTTTCTATGGCCTCCATTTCATTATTGTCGGAGATTCGGATTTTGATGTAAATAAATACTTTTATAGTTTCAAGACATCTAAATTCATCTTTTCTTTTCTTCATTTCGTTCTTCGCGTTTTCATGACATTCCGGATGAATTAAAACTACTTTGTTTTACTGTACATATTTGGGTGTAACGTTAACACATTTTGCATATTAATGGATATTTTTTTTACATATTTAGTCATATTGTAATATATTTATGCGGCGAAATGGAATATTTGAAATACGAGTTAGACAGCAGATGTTCCGGAAATAGTCTTTCTCTGAATCAAAGCAAAATAATACTGCGCTTCTACGACCACCAGACAATCGGTGTGAATTGTCAAAATTGCAACTGGTTCTCGCAAATTCCGTACTCGGAATCAATTATCATACATTATTATTAAATATGTTATACAAACATCCCTTTCCCGAAGACTCAATCTATCTCAGCAAATAACGTGATGATTGAAAGCCAGTCGTCTCCACAGGTATTTCGTCATCACGCACAACCTGACGGTAAGGCGGGTAGTATCGGGATCAGGCGCGGTTGCTCAGGTGAGGAGGGTGGAAAGAAATGGGGTCATTTGGGCAGTTCGGTATGAAGGCAGGACAGGGCAGGGTCGGGTAGGGTAGGGTAGGGTAGGGTAGGCTCAAGGGGACGCGAGAGGGGCAGAGAAGCGGAAACGAGAGGGGCAGTGAGTAAGGGAGAGGTGGAGGAAAAAAGAAGGGAGAGAGCAACAGAACTGTCTCTCAAGCCGAACGAAAGGACGCATTTCTCGCGATTTACATACGAATGAAAAGAACTGCTATCAAGAAAAATAAATATTGTACAATTTTATACGAAATGATAACCTGCTTACTGCGTTATCCTTTGTTTAATTATCATACGCCTTTGTTATCACAATTGAAATTATGCAGGAAGCAAGTTAAACCGCGAAGTCACGCCCAGTCATTCGTGGGAACGGGAGCAGCTCCTACACGGTAAACAGCAAGTGCGACGGAAAAACAAGAGGCTGTCATGAGCATACTAATCACCAGGAAGGGAACTATTCTCAGACACAACAAAGACGAGCTCGTTCCTTGTCGCGGCATGACAGACGCGGATCAGTTGACAGCGCGAAGACGGAAGCATTGGCTATTCCAAGAAGGGGACTCCTCACATTCCAGGACTCCCGTGATACAGACACTTCGTAATAAGGGGACGTCCACAAACAAAAACTTCTATCTTGGGTTCAAGTAGAAAGTACTGTATTATTTTGGACATATATACCTAAGTTTCAAAATATGCTTCTCTCATTTTCCTCTTATTGCAAATACGAGACTTCTAGAATTTAGATTAATTTCCTTTCATCCTTGGTAATTTTTATACGAAGACAGTTCAATAATCTGGTATGCAAAAAATTATTACAGAACTTTCACATTTCAAAAGAAAACATTGATTTCAATAAATTGTGAAAATTATCGAAATGTTTACAAAAAACATCGATCACATCGTTAGTTCTGTCCCATTCTGCCCCCAAAACTTTGTCGGGACGCCCAAATGCCCCGTGTTTTGCTTTGTCCCGTCTTTTGCTATCATGGGCCCTGGATAAAAATACGCCACTAATTCGGACCATGTTCTCCTCCTCCATGCTCTCATGCACCCTGCGTATCTTCCCCTGCGTAGAACTGGGACCTTTTAATTAGATTACACCTTAAACGTTCCTCACATAGTTCTCAAGTAATAATTCCCCCCCCCCCCCCCCACTTATATCGAATACTGCGCAACACAGAGAAAACGTTACTTCTACAAAACAAAGAGCTGACAGAATGGCATATGAGAATGTTTCTATCCATGTTTTATGTTCTCAGTAACTTTGAAGTTATTTGCTAAGGGAAACAAATTTGTACCTAAAATTAAATACTTCACTTTTCACTTATACTGAACCACATTACCAGTTTGATGACGGGGACATGAAACATAGTTTTGCATATGAACCTTAGTTGGAAGGTTTGTTGTAAACATTGCATTACTAAACAGTGTACACAAAGCAAAACTTCGTGTAAACTACTTAGTGGAAATGTCAGACTATGTTGAAAGACTTATTTCGGTGAATATACTTGTTGAAATTGTAGATATTTGGTGCAATTTAAATCAGTTTATTTACACTAATATTTTCATATCTGAACTGCATATTATATATGGGGTTACGTACAGATTTTTAAAAAATGTGGACTAATAGCGCGATGGTTTCCTGAATCCAGCGCCGTTTCAATCGTCCAAATCGGATCAATAGGTGCCTCAAAGTAGAATTTGGCAAAATATGCGACGCCCCTCCCCCAGCCCGCACCCCCGCGGCCTTCAACACGCGGGTAGAATTATTTCCTCGGCGCTTCACCCGGTGCGGCGGCAGGCAGAAGGGCATGTTTCCCTTGGATGGACTCGCATTCGTTACTCAATGCTTTCGCTATTATCTACATTTCAATATTATTATTCAATTGTTTGCACGTATGAAAATTGTGATGTTATATGGGCAGATAGTCACTCATGAATCCATAAATAAATAAATAAATAAATAAATAAATAAATAAGGGGGAATGAGCACGATTACTAACGTCAGTTCAGGGGATAGGGAGATAGATATTTTGGACACTGCAGGTTAGAGAGGGCGAGATGAGAGAAAAAATATCAAAATATTTGGCGTCGGTAAAAAAAAACCCTCTTCTGATAACAGTTTCACGCAGAAAAATAATTTCAGTCAGCAATGTTCGAAACCGGTCATCAGAGATAAGTCGACGGCCCAGACTTGTTCGAGCGTATCTTACGCTCATACCATCAAATCATTGACAAACTAGCATTGACGTTAAACATATATATATATATATATATATATATATATATATATATATATATGAAATACTCCACTTTAGGACTAAGTAACAGTCCACGCTGCTGAACATTTGTTTTTATGTAACGTTATCTTAAAAGGAAAACTCTGCGAAAGTTATCAGGTGTGTCAACCCAAAGGCTTAATAACGAGAAGGGTGGAAAGTGGCGATAACGTCTCCGTTGAACGATTATAAACAAAAATTAAAGAACAAACAACTTAAAATGATGACATCCAACTTTTGTTTGACAGGATTACCCACGTAGTGTTAATACGTAAAACAAAGTAGGGCTGTTTGTAGTGGCTGCAACTCTGACAGCGTACAGAATGAAGCAGATAAAACCCAATTCCATGAACATTTATCACATATGTCAGATAACGTAATTCTGCGCGAACAGTACCGAATCCCAAGCGTTCTTGGCGTCGGAAATATTAATCACTCCGGATAAATGTTTTTCAGTCATTCACTTTGCTTCATCAATGTACACATTAATTAAAAACGGGTGAACAGAAGTATCTCGTAACATTTGGCCAACAATTCCGAAAACCGAAAAGAGCAAATCTCTGTAATTTATCAACTGACATTGACTAAACAACCTAGTACTTTACTGTACGTTATCAAATTATGTTTGTTTCTTTAGGATAATACAAAAAAAACGCAAAGAAATGGCAACTTTATTGATACTTGCTCCTTGAAGAAGAAAAAGAAGAACACTAACATAATAAGTATGCAACCTGCGAACATGCCTTCCTTAACTATTTCAATTAAGTAAAATAGAATAGAAACTCATTCATCACAGACTAATTATTGTACTGAAATTAACATTTTATAGTACGTTCGGAATCCCCATTGTTTTGGATTCTTCAGGTGTAATATCAATAATGGAGTTGTCTATCACCATATATTAATCTTTTTGGGCATAAATGTAACATAACATACGACATCAATGTAACTTCAAATTAACTTCTCCCCATAGCACGTCACACAGTTTTTAACCATTTTTTTACGCAAATAATTTTTTTTGGTATGTTGATTAAAAGATTTCAAAATACGCAAATTTTACATGTGATTGAAAAACAAGGAGAAAAATCTCTCTCCTCAATATATTTGTGACAAGACGCCGAAAAAGTTTGAACTTTTGGAATTTTCGAAAATTTAGAGAATTAACGAAAATTGGATCGGTGACATTTGAGGACAAACTTTAATTTAAAAAATTGACGCATTTTTCGGAACGTTTTGAAAATGTTGACGTTCTACGTTAAAGTATTGCCATGGTGTTAAAAAAACATGGTTCCTTATGCCTCCTTGGGTACTACCAAAAACCAAAAATGTCAGTTTCAAAAAGATCCTACGCAGGCCCTCGAGTTGATCCAGATTAATCGGTGAACATAAATTTCGGAGAAAATCATTTGAACGGCTCAGGCACTTGCGTTGACCACAGACTGACATAGTTTTGCTGACTTCTTGGCTGTCCTGGGCAATCAAGAAGACCGGAACTCGACCCGCGGAAGCTTACATGAATACAGTTTCGCTGTCAACCATGTTTTTGGTTCTAAAGACCACAAAATGTAGATTCTGACTAAATGTGATAGGTAACTTACTACACATTGAAACAAGATATTACGTTTTCGATCCACAATATGAGTTTTTCTGCCGCAAATTTTTGCCACAGCATTACAATACTCTCTCTTTAATGAGTATGTAGTAAGGCGAGAAAGTAAAAAAAATAGTACAAGCAAAATCAAGTTATATTTGATTCTATTAAGATCATTTTTTCGTGTTACTTCGTTCCCAGATGACTTGTATACAGGGAATAGAATTTATTGTAATAAAAAATGCAAAATATGTACATTTATACATACGTATTTTTTCAAAAATTGGAAAGAAAAATAGAAAATATGTAAAATAAACAATGAGATTTAAATTTATCCAGCAGAAGCATTTTCAAATTCTGAACACGAACTTTACTGTTCTGCCCTTAAAATGGACTCCGAGCATCTGAACAGACATGTTCTACCTCCCCAGACGTAATTGAACACTAGAATTCACCAAACAACGCGAGTTTAAAACGAAATCTAAAACACGTACGTAGACTAAACAATGTTAAGAAAAGCGCGTGAACGCTCTCCCTGGATAGCCATTGACAGATCGGCGAAGATGGGGTGAGAGAATCAAGCTTCCACCCCCACTATTGTTTACATTGCCTCTGCACTCTGCGGCATCGTTGACCGGGTGGTCCTAACGTTCCAGACCCGGCAGAGGCGGATTTTGAACACTAGCTAAGGTTAAAATTCAACCAGTGTCTTCAGATGAATTCAAACGGCCAGCTGCTCTGATCGGTTTTAAGTGATTTCTCTAATATCTGTGAACGCAGGAGCAGTACCCTAACGAACGCGCCACGGAACAGCGCGATATTTCCTTCCTTCACCTTTTCCCCTCCTCTCCTCTTCCATTGCACATTTCATTCACACTACTCCAAGCGTTAAAAGTCCAATTGGGTTTTTACCTTATCCCGTTTGAGACGGAACCCTCAAGGGCAAATGCATAGGGGGAATAAACCGGCAAACCGATGAGGTCAGCTCTGGAATTCATGTGCAGCAAGGCAGGAACGCCGCCACATCCTTGGAACTATATTTACAGGACTAATTAAATAGTTAACGCGCCCGAAAACTAGAAATACTCTCCCACCATTGTTTGTAATTTAACTATTTACTGATAAGTCCCACAGATTGGCCGCACGGCATTTCAAAGGAGTATTCCCATTGAATTCGGGCAAGTAGGATTTCATGTATAGGTTTCGAATTTTGCGTCCCAGCCCCGGGCGTATATTTCTAAGCGAGGTACAAGAAGAACAATCGTCTGTAAAAAATGTTGATCAAGTTTCGAATGATTTTAATGCATTCATAATGTGAAGCTAACTCTAAAGAAACTGTTGAATGCGGGTATCTTCGACCTGCGAAAATATGAATTTATACAAAAATCTATTCCGTATTTACAGCACACATACACAAACGCAAATGCTGCATACACGTCTATAACTCGTGCATACGTCACCATTCCACCGAACTCATAGTAGCCGCTATTACATATCCACGTCTTGTTCATGAAACAGTTCGCACACGCGAAGACAAAACAGCGGTTTGCAAAGAGGAAGTAGACTGAATATCATCAGAAACGAAGTGAATCTTTAAGACATGGTCTGTTGGAAATGTGAAACCTTCCTGTTACAAAAAGTTAACTAGCATTGTGAATGACTAGTATCATAAATCGAGTTTACAGCTCAAATTCAAGTAGATATGCAACCAAACACAGAGACTACCGAAATTCGCAAATATCTGTCAAATTTTTACTAAAACGTAAGATTCCTATCTACATGGACAAAGGTTACGAAATATTTATCGTGACAGTTCCATCAATGTACGAACGCTTCTAAAGGCTGTAAATTAATTTACGGCGCGAAGTATTTATGCAGATCCAACCAAATGAAACTCATTATAGCAATACTTCAACGACAATGTTTTAAAGAAAAATTATCTTCTCCATTGTTTTTGTACATCAGAATTTCAATTGCATTCGGGTACTCATTGATCATTGAGTACCGGTGGTTATTTCACACCAACGAATTCGCGCCGATTCAAAATGATATTTCTCGACATTACGATAAGGGAAAAGACACACGAGTGGCAGATTTTTTCCGTGTGTTTCATGACGAAGCAATCGATAATCGGGACGTATCTCTAACAAGGAGCACAGAAGCCACCATGTACATACTTCACTGGAGATAACTGCACGAATAGATATATCGATTAAATCTTTTAATTGACAATTGGGAAGAGAGATGATAAACGCGACTGTCTATCCACCTCAAGGCACATTGCTTGGTATTTCACGAATATACTATATACTTTTCCGTATACATACGTATATACGAAGTAATATAAATAGTATAGGGAAAATTATGTAATGCTGCGAGAGGAAAAAAACGCGGGTTTTCGGCAGAAAAAAATTCATTGCCGAGCCCAGGTAACAAAAAAGTGGATAAATCCAGTTGCAAAATTAAACAAAAAATCCTCTAACACGTGGTGTGGCCAGAATCCATTTTCTGTGGGTCCTTGATACCAAAAAATCGATTGACGGCAAAACAAACGTCCGTCTGGAGTATGTGAACAATACTAGCGCCTAAACCAGGCGTACGATTTTTTCCAAAATGAGTAATCCCCTGTGGATGTGGCCAAAGTCGAAGCTCTGAGATTTTGAAAAACATTCATTAATTTTGGAGGGTACTTTACATGAAGCACTACGGACATTTTCAAAAGTTTGTCAAAAATGGTTCCAATTTTTTTCTTTAAATTTCTTGTAAGAATAGAGTAAAACACACTTATAAAAAGGTGGCATAGGTAGGATTACTGATTACTCTGAATTTGCGATAATTGCAAAACATTGAATTTTTTTCGGCTATTTCCTACAACTACAAAAATTAAAGATTAGAGATTTTTCCTTCAAATGAAATTTGTTCTCTGCAATTAATTCTTTCATTAACGCCATGTACATATTTTTCGAAATTTTAGTAGTATTAAATAATAACAAAAACAATATTTTCTCGAAAACGGCTGTAATTTTTTATCTTTGATCTTTTGGTACGCATACTGTTATATCTACTCTATGAGATGCCAAACGTCATATTGCAGTATTCTTTTGTTTCGTTTTTTCCAAAAATTACAAAAACGTAATTGACTTTGTCACGTTAATATTTATATTCATGGCAATTTGTTAACAATACAGTATTTATAAGTACAATTGCTTTCAATAATGTTGAAGTTTCTCTAAAAAACAGTTTGCTGTGAAAATAGTTCAAAATTCCGCATTTTCAGAAACGTTCAAACGCTATTATCCCAAAAAAGGCTCCACGTTTTTTTTCCAACTTTTCGAACGGATAATGCTAATTGCACTACATAATGTGACATAAAGTTCATTTCGTGTTTTTTTTTCTTCAAAAATTACAGAAATGTAATTATTTTGAAATTTCTCTCAATTTTCTAATTTACAGTAGGGCTTAAACGCCGTCTTCTTACAAAACGGTTCCAAATTTTTCAATGAAAATTACCATTTAGGAAACAGAAAATATGTGATTTCCTTTTATAAAATGTACTTCAGGCGGCAATAGATGGCAGCTTGGCAAGAGTATTTGGCAAGTCAGAATAGGAAGGAAATACTAAAACTAAATGGGAAAGTCTGTGCCATTGTGTAGTACCACTAGTTTAAATTGTTTTATCATTCCTTCGCCGTGAGTTTTCTAATTTCCATGAGACGGTTACATTTTACCAGTCGTGTGTCAAAATTTATCCTTTGGTCATTTATCTTTTAATGACTCGTATGTCACAAGCATTAAAATCACCGTTTAAAAGGTTGATTATCCAGCATAACGGAGTTGTGCCTGAATATGACAATTTAATAGTGAAATGTTTGAATAGCTTTGAGATTAATTTTGGCGAAATAGCACTGGAACGATCACAAGCGATTCATTCAAAATTATTCACATTCTAATTTTCAAGTGATTAATTTCTCATTCAAAATAAAAATAAAACAACGCTGTTTCGAGCATTTTGTTAAAAAGTTTTTGGAATGATCCAAAAAAATGGTAAGTAAGCACCAGTAGACAGACACGTAGAATTGTCCCGAATGGTGTACAGAAGAGGTCTAATGATCGGACAAGTAGATTATCCGATTACTAATGTAAGTTGACAGCTGTCGTCAACTGTCCAAAATCACATTCAATTTTGTTCCAATTGAGGAATCAATTCCTACATAGGGGTCAATTGATTCATTTTTAACCTGAAAAACTGTCAAAAATAAATGAAAACTTAACTACCATTTCTATTTTTATTATAGACTTATAAAGTGACACCAAGAAACTAATAAAGTGAAAACGCAAGTGTGCCAATATTTGAACAAAAATTACGAAAAGGTAAAGTGTTAGATTCAAATTTCTCCAATCGGACAAAAATGTCAAACTTTGGAAAATACAACTTCTTAGTTGATTGAGTCACTGCATTTTTTTAAAAATATTTTCTTTCACGTTCCCTCAGCGAGTTCACTTCATTTTCAATAGATTTGTCTAAATGCTAATTCACAAAAATCTTTTACATCTCAATTTCCACGTAAACGTCTGGTTGCCTGGAAGCTTAACGATAAAATGATATGTCGGTGCTTACAGTCCCATCTCAAAGCACAAAGCAAAACCCCTAATTTTAGTTTGTCTCCGCTGCGCGAATGTTTCGGGCGGGCCATGAATGCAAGTGACACTCGCCGTGCCCGTAAACTGAACAGACACTTCCCGCTTCGCCTGAGAAGAAAAGCAGCTTTCCTGGAGAGTGGAGGAAGCAATCTGCTTCAGGGTTTCTCCGCGCAGTGATATCGACTGAGGGGCGGTTATGTAAACGGCAAGCGCAGCAGTCACGGAACGGTCTAGATACCAACTACGGCCAAATGGACCTCTGGCCATTGCCCGTCGGGTTTCATTCCACGTTTGAAATATCGAGTTTACGACACGAGGTTAATGTATCTAAAAATCATCTTTGAAGTTTCATCTCTCTCCCCTCTCCCCGCACAAGGCTTCTTGTTAGACTAAGAAAACTCTAAAAGGTCCCTAAATGACTAAACCTATTACGCTCTCATAGGATCGGTTAGGTGTTTTGATCCTCTGCAATCCCCACTAAGCGACCAGGATTTCATGACAATCGTTTGTTTGAAGCGTTGCACTGATCACGCAACCGATTAGTTTGCCTGGTTTTAAACGCATATAAAACGATGTGCATCGCGCAACAAAACATGGTAAAATACTGTCTCTTCGAGACTGCCAGTGTTGTCCAGCAGATGATGGCAAAACAGTTCCTCCTAGTTTCCGGAGGAAATTTTCGGCTTTTGATCTTCTTCGCCAGCCCCCTCGGGCATGGCGCACGATACTAAGACGGGATATTCTAAAATTTCGAAAATTTATATACATATACATATATATACATATATATACATATATACATATACATATACATACATATACATATACATATACATACATATACATATACATATACATATACATACATATACATATACATATACATATACATACATATACATATACATACATATACATATACATATACATATACATACATATACATATACATACATATACATATATATACATATACATATATATACATATACATATACATATATATACATATACATATATATACATATACATATATATACATATACATATATATACATATACATATATATACATATACATATATACATATACATATATATACATATACATATACATATACATATATATACATATACATATACATATATATACATATACATATATATACATATACATATACATATATATACATATACATATATATACATATACATATATATACATATACATATACATATATATACATATACATATACATATATATACATATACATATACATATATATACATATACATATATATACATATACATATACATATATATACATATACATATATATACATATACATATACATATATATACATATACATATATATACATATACATATACATATACATATATATACATATATATACATATACATATATATACATATACATATATATACATATACATATATATACATATACATATATATACATATACATATATATACATATACATATATATACATATACATATATATACATATACATATATATACATATACATATATATACATATACATATATATACATATACATATATATACATATACATATATATACATATACATATATATACATATACATATATATACATATACATATATATACATATACATATATATACATATACATATATATACATATACATATATATACATATACATATATATACATATACATATATATACATATACATATATATACATATACATATATATACATATACATATATATACATATACATATATATACATATACATATATATACATATACATATACATACATATACATATACATACATATACATATACATACATATACATACATATACATACACATACATATACATACATATACATATATATATATACATATATATAAATGTATTGTCATAAAACGGACGTGTTCTGGGTGTAAACTGTATCTGTATTCGTTACATGTAATTCGCTAGGTAAAGCAATGGAGCATATGGCTCGCATAAGAAACTGAGCAATAGAGATGACTCTTCATAGAAAGCACCAGAATATTAATACACCATCCATACATGTGTATTTCAGCGTTACAATTAGTGTAATATAATACTCTGACTACGTTTAAAACAACGCATCCTTTCCGAGCCAGGCGCGGTCTGAACGCCCCTTGGCTGCTCTACTGGAGATGCGCAACTCTGCACCCCTTCCGTAGCACCGTGGCACGAACCGAGACCCCTTCAGCAGCTGCGCTGCGCCGCAGTGCCCGCAAGACGAAGGGGAGGAATGAGAAGAAAAAGAAGAGCAGAGGACCGAAGAGAAGAGAGTGAGGGAGCAAAGAGAGCAGGAAGGAGCGAATACAAGAGAAGCTGAGAGTGCTGTCACTCTGATAGGCTCCCACGGGCCTCCGGCTAGGCGCTGGCCGCTGCCGTCGCCTCCGCCTCCGCCTCTTGTTCTCCCAGAACGGCCTGCGTCACTCACCCCAGCCAGCGGCGCCGCGATATTCGATACCGAAACCGGACTCTGTGCTAATGGAGCGATGGAGGGGGAGTAGGGGGGGGCGTCGGGATCCCTCCCAGATATCGAGAAAATCTAAAGATGACACGCCACGCGTCTTAAAGGCTTACCTAAAAGGGCTTGAATTGCCCATCTATCCATCATGGAATATTAACTATATACTTCAAAGTTAGCGTAAACTCCTTTTTTTTTAGTTTGCATTGATTATAATTTTCCGTTTACGTGCATACAATGTTCACTTCAATGTTGAAACATCCCTAGATTTTTTTTAACACGACAATAAAAGTTTAAATTCAAATTTATTTAAGGAATGAAGTAAAAGGGGACCTAACAACCCAGTTATATGATACTTCTGTGGCCGCAGGGTACAGTTCTTAAGTAGACAGGACTTCACTACTTCACACGCCGATCACAGTTTTACAAAACAAGGCTCTCTTCGGCATGCCCAGACGTTTAGCGGGAGAGCAAAGGAAAAAGAAAAATATGAATTGTTGTTAATAAAGAACAAATGGGATAAAACAAAAACTTCATAATTAAGTAACAAATCATAAATATAAATATACAAAACGAAAAAACATAGCATTCAAACGAACTTTTTCTAATAATCTAAATTATCATTTTATGAAATCAATAAATGTCTAGTAATCAATAATTATCTTCTTAAATGAAGAAATTATTAATATAAAACACCAAAAAATAGTTTTCCTTGAATAATATTAAAGTGTGGCCATTTTTTCAAATGTAATTCTTTTTTAAAAATTGAAGTCGCACTTTTCCGAGGCATTTTTGGAAGAAACTACCTGAAAGTTTTATATTCTTCCAGATTTTCTGAAACAATTATCATGAGTATACTCAATAACCATGAACAACCGAGATTTTCTACTGTAATTATTTATCTCTTTCTGGGGTTTATTCTCCGCAAAATGGGGAAAAAAGACCGCTCTACACTGTGAGGGGAGCATTGCAAAGCATGAGAAATGTTGCCTGAGAATTAATTTGAGAAGAGAGTGAAAAGCGTTTTTATACGAACGGGGATACTACTTAAAACGTATCAACTCCCTCATGGATGGTATGAACGATTACGCACCAAACATTAAACATACTGTCACCGAAAAAAGTAATTAACTGGAGCGAACAAACTGCTACTTAAACGAATCCTCGTTCTAACAGCAGGAGCATTTTAAATTCCCGCGAGGCTCGATTTCGAAGCCGCACACAACACAAGACGTCGGCAACAAGACGAACACATCGAAAAAACTGACCGAAATAGATTTATCTGACGGGCTGCGCGGGCAAGGTCAGTGGCGGGGTCGCGCAAGACAGTAAGGGCGAGATAAGTCTCGAATCGCCGCATGCGTCACCCTTGACCCCGACATGCTCACTCGGCACTCAAGTGTCCGTCACCCGCACCACTCCTCCCCAGAAACGCATCGCTCATGGTGAGAAGTAGGAACGCAGACTCCACTAACCGCTATCACAGCGCTGCTACCACTTCCTGCAAACAAAATTCCCTGGCTTTTCGCACCTATTCGGTTAGTTTTTCCTGACCATAGGACGAAGTAATGTGCAATGGTGGTGAAATATTAATATGTAATCCATAACAGATCGAATAAATCCCATTTACGCTTTGAACACCAACACTTCGAAAATTCTTCCAAGATTGTAAATTCTTGTTGAACGCTATTAAACGATCCCATTACTATTATTATTATTATAATTATTATTATTATTATTATTATTATTATTAATTATTATTATTTCCTCCCTGAAAAGTATGAAAAAATTATCTTAAAGAACGTAACAAATCTGTTTCAGAGCACACCGAATTAAATTGTGGGGTCTCCGACTATTTGGCTTGAATTCAATTGCATAATTTCATTTCAAAATACTAAGTTCTGAAATTTTTTGCACTTTGCAAGCGAGACAAACAGCCAGACGGATACCGGTTATTTACTACTAATACAATGCGCGAATATTTCATAGGATCGATTGGGCATCTCTGCCACCATTAGATCTCCCATGACCAAGTTCTGGATGCTCCGAAGAGCTCTCATGTGGAGAAATCGGCCGAAACAACGGCCGTGCCAGGCACTCTGGGCCCGTTGCCTAATAGAAGGCGTCACCCCTGAAGAATCTGCGGAAAACTAATCTTGCCTAGTGAATCACGTTCCTGTCGTGAGAACACACTTTCTCTAAAGCAATGCTGTTGGTTACATTCAGAACATTGTGAGTGCAGCCATTTCAACAGATCCATCCTGTCTTTTGATACGGCACCGGAAACATTTTTAAAAAGCCATTGAAATACATATAATTACGGCACGAATTAAGCGTAAAAAGCGTTTTCTTTTTAGGAATTTCGAAAACGACACCTTGATATGCTAGTCAGGAGTACTATGTCACAAAACGTAGAGAGCAACTGATCCTGTCTTAGCAAGCGAATTCTCTGTTGGTTTGGAATTACATCCCTTCCCTCGAAATACGAGCCTCTCGTTCTTTCCGACGAAGTAAGCTAAGTAACATTAACACGTGCCTCAGGCATTTCATTGAGCACCTTTATAAAGAAAAAGTGTGATCTGACTACGACTAAACTACTTCTGAAATTACTAGCGGAATTTAAAAGCAAACTTATTGCTCCGCTTCTCGGACTCCATAAAGACACTCAACATTACACTGTTTTGCAATAGGCTGTTACTCAGAATTGAAATCCAAACCTGTCAGAGGCATAGCTAGAACTAGGTCTATTGTATTGTATGACTAGATGTTTGGATTTTTGTTACTGTTAAATGAACTGATTTTATATTTAAGAGCAAAAAAACTGCCAACAAATCTGATGCATCGGTAAAGTAGCACATTCGTTATCCTATGACTAGTGGTGCTGCAATACAGTTTAAACGCTCTTCTATTATTTGCAATCATTACGTAAAATTATAATAATATATTGACACTTCAGATGCTATTAATATTGTAGCCATCAAGCGAAATTTTCCAACCGGTTCAAGATACAGGCATGTCCATTTATTAGCAGTATTCACTACACAAGGAATTTTTTAGGTTTTTGTTACATTGATTGTGATAGCGATATCAACTTTTTGCACAACTCAATAAAATCAGTAAAGACATTTCCAACAATTATGTCTTAAACATTTTAAAATGTTTACTAGCGATGTCTCAGCAAGACAATTATATCTACGGAGGTAGTCTATGGTATGCATACTTCCAGAGGCATGAAGTATGCTTGCAGGTGATACTACGAGAACTTCCATGAGATTTCCAGAAGATTCATTTAACTGAAAAGTTCGGTTCTCCGGATTCTCAGGATATCTTTTATCGGTATAAAGACGCAAACACTTTGTTATGGGTAATGTATCTTCCTGAAATTAAGTAGAACCACGTAGATTGAAATATTGTTTTCAATATATTGAAAAGCGACTTCATTTACCCACATAATATTTAATATTATGGTAATTAACGGAAATTTAATCGTATGGCGTTCACTACATGTCCCAGAGGTCCAATCCTTAACAGACTGAATACGTTTCCTGAGGCAAATTTTGACTTTTTTTCGGATTTGAGAACATGTCTATTTTTCACTGGTAAAATTTGCAAATGCCATAATATATACACAAAATATGAAATGTAAGCCTTGGATCAACATTAACATGCTATTATCAGCTGAGTACTTTTCTCCGTAGTATCTCAGATTCTCTTGCACTAACGCGTAATGAGATTAGAAACACTACGATTCAAAATACAAGGTCTTTTCGTTATTTTTCGGCGTCCGGATTTACCGCGAAAAAGAGGAAAAGTGCCAAAAACTTTCATGTACTAATGACATTTAAAGAATAATCTTTAAGAAAATTTCCTCGACTTTTTCCAGACCTTCCAGATCTATGAAATTCCTCGTTTTCCAAAAAAAGCGTCCACCTGATCAAAATCGTTGGGCACCGGTTCCTGGCGCCGTGGCGGTGAACGGGACTGAACTTGAGTGAGCGCTATGGTCGTGGGCGCAGGGTAACGGGTTAGCCGGCCGGCATCCGCAGCGGCCGCGCTTTCTCGGCCTCCGCGCCTCTGGGAAGCAAGGGCTTCGGCTCTGGCCACCGCTTTCCTCCGGCCGTGAGGAATCGCTTCGTGCCTGGTCACGGCGCTGCTCGCTGCCCCCGATTCGCCCTCCGCGACTGCTTTCCAAGCCACAAAGCAAGTGGGTTCGAGGGAGGGAGTCGTGTTTAAGCACGTCAGTACTTTCATTACTCCCTTGAGTGTAGTGTATGTGAGCAAATGGAGAGTAGTACATGTATGAGAGTTGTGCATGTATGGCCTGGAGGTGGCGGTGTTCCTCACCCGATGGAACGTGAGATCCGGTGCCCACTTACATGACAGATTGCCACCCCCCACCACCACCGAATGGAACACCGCCCTGCAGGGACAAACTTTAAGCTCTCGATTGGTCTTCAGGCGTAATTTTAAAGCTGAAGAAACGATCGCACCCAAGCGATATTTATTACAAAGAAATACCGACCTGGCTTCACAATCAGAACACTGACAGAAGGCCAAATTTTTGCCCCTCGTGGAACTATAATTTTTATAACCAAACAAGCAACTATGTTACCATTAACCTATCAAGTGATGTCAGTTCTGCATATCGTTTTCCTTCTACGACGTTACCCTATAGGAAGTTGTTCTGAGAGGTCTGATATCTCTGAATTCCTCGAATAGCTAAACTGATTTATATACAACGTAGGTAGTTTCGCAGGTGCTTTCTGAAGCAAGTCATTTAGAGTGACCAGCACACACTGCTTTACAGCTTGGACCCACTACCATTATTGGAAGGTACACTTCTGGATCCCGTAAGTCAGTTAAAATATCTTTCTCTTACATTTCTCTAAAGTAAGGTCAAAGTTGGCGCAAGTGCACAGACTGCGAAGTCAGTTCTAAGCTAAAGTTTTTCACACTGCGAAAACGGTCATGGCTGCGAACGAAAAACATTTGAGAGTCCGTGAAGGTGAGAAAAGGTAGTGAATCTGTGTGGGAAAAGGGGATGGGACGGTGTGGTGTGATTCGAATGGAAGACATATCGAGATCAAGGCATGGAAGAGACGGTTAAGGCGTGCACTATTAAGTCCGAGATCAACAGTTTTATTCGCCCAGGGAAATAGCGTCTAGATACAATCCCGGGGACGAAACGGTCATGAACGAAATCCTCCGGCTCATTTCATTTCACACGAGCGTGGTTGACCGAGTCTCGAGAGCGTAAGAGCGTAAACCTGTTCCGGGTACATTTTGTTGGACTCGACAAGGTAGAGGTGGCGACACACCCTCACCCGGGCTGTAGCGAGCACCGGGCTATCACGGTAGATGCATTGAGACGACCGCCGATGTGGGAACACGAAACTCGCACAGCTGTCCGGCCGGGAGTTAGTATGTCGCGCGTTAACTATTTCGGTCACTATTCCTGAGAGTGATGTGTGTGCTGAAGCCAGAAAGTAGCGGTGTTCCTCCCCCACTGAAATACGAGATTGTCGCCACCCCAACGTCAACTTGCGCGGTTTTCCACGCTCCAAATATTTCCCCCGGCGGGCTCTTAATTCCCAACTGATCTCCCGATGTGTGGTAGAGTAGATCCGCGTCTGTGGGCGCCATCGGAGCCCGGCTGAGACACGCAAATCCATGCAGGTAAAACGGCCACGCATCCCAAACGTGCTCCGAGGCTGCCTTCGGGAGCGGGGCGGGTGGGGGAGGGGGCAGCCACGCAGACGGCGCCGCCCGAAATACTCTTGACAGACGCGACGGGCGACAGGTGCACGGGCCGGGCTGGGCCGGGACGCCGCTCGCGAAACGAATCGAAACGGAGCGGAGCGCGGCGGGGCGGGAAGAAGGACGAGGAGGAGGAGGAGGAGGAAGAGGAGGAGGAGGAGGAGGAGCGGAGGTGGGCGGGAAAGAAGCGAGCGCAGACGGTGCGGGGAGGGGGAGGGGAGGGGGACGCGGATCGGAAGCGGAAGCGGAGACGGGCCGGAACGAGCGCCGCATCCGGCGGAGCACCAGACGCCGCCACCGCCGCGCCGCTAGCGTCGGGTCGGCTCGGCTCAGCTCAGCACGGCCGGTCCAGCGCCACGCCAAGCCCTCACATCCTTTACCACACATTCAAAATTTAATTACCAATAAAAGAACAATTATAGGCCGATCTGATGGCAGAGATCGCCGAGGCTGTAATGCCGCAAGATCGCGGGTTCGAGTACCGCCTCGGCCATACGTGTATTTCTGTTATCTCGTCCTTTCACCCGTTATTATCACTTCCTTCATCATTTCATCATCACAGATTCAAAATTTAATTACTAATAAAAGAACAATTACAGGCCCATCAGCTGGCCGAGATCGCCGAGGCAATAATGCCGTAAGATCGCGCGATCGAGTCCCGCCTCGGGCATAAGTGTATTTGAGTATGTCGCCCTTCACCCATCATTATCACCACATTTCATCTTCCATACACCCATGGCTAACAACCCTGTGGGTTAAAAATCTTATCCAGCTAAAATGCCGATCCTCTGATAAAAAAAGTTATATGCACCTACCATCAAGATAATGGTCCTGAGCCCCGGTAAATGCAGGTGAATGCAGGTGAATGCACGCGTGGTCAAAGTCAGCCTATTCGCATGCAAAAAATGTACAAGTATTATGACCTACGAACAGTCGGACGTTTTATTTCACAAAAGCAAATATGCCCACACCTCCCATCTCTAATACACAGCGACGAGAGTGCATTCGGTGAGGGTCGCCTCAAGCAGGGCGGTAACCGCTGCGCCGTCATGAAACATGAGCCCCTATACTCAACCGACACGCATCACTCGTGGCCGCCCACCGCGCGTAAGGATCCTTGTCCCAAGGGCGGTTTAAAAAAATGTTCAACGGACTGCATTTTTTTAAAACCAAAGGATATAATGTTTTGTCGAATTTATGTTAATATTTATGTACTACATGCATGAGTACACCGAGTTAGCATTTTTTAATTTCTAAAGAATTCGAATATAATATAGTTTTTTAAACTATTTTTTCCTTTAAAAATAATTTATAAATTTTATTTAATAGGTTTACAGTGTAAGAAATAGATTTATTTTTTACTTATATGTTATTGCTAGTTTTTGCCTACGATACGGAGCTTGATATCCACAGTATAACTTACCTGCACCGAGAGGATCGTGGTAACGAGGGAAATACGAAAACAGATTAATGTTGCTACACGTTCTACGGACGGAATTATGAAAGGATATACTGAATCAAGTTAATTAGTACAGAAGTAAATATGAATAATTAAAATATAAAATCATGTTTATACCACGAGTGTTAACTAGTTCTAATGATCGTGTAGCAACAAAAAGCCCGAGGGCCTGATGGCCCACGGGCTTTTTGTCGTTGCACGATTATTAGAAACCTTATAACGTCCTAGTGCATCAATAATTATTTTATGAAACCAAAATTAATTCAAAAATTAAATACGATTTCCAAGCATATTTATAATATTCTCTAAATTATTTAATCTTGCGCTTTTTGACGAGAGACCACGGCTCCTATCTGAAGTCGCCCCGGGACCATGCTTTGCCAAGAGCCCTCCCGGACGCAGCTCAGCTGAACGGGCGTCGGGCGGGCGATTCGAAAGCGGCGGACGCGCCCCCGCAAGCACTGGACTCTCGAACCGAATCTCTCGGCGAAGAATGCAGAGCCACCAGGACCACACAGCGCCACATTTAATCTGCGATCATTTCCTTTCGATTGGAGAGAATCTCGCATCGCTTTCACGAGACAAGTCACTTCCCTGTATTTTCGAAGCGTTCATAATCCTGCATATTTTTCATGTCTCCCTGTTTGTTGTAGTTGAGAAATCAAGCCACCTTGCCCTATTAATTTAAACTCTTCTGTATTCTAGCAGAGCCTCCAACGTCTTCAAGCCAGCCGTTCTTAAATGCCCCATCCTTCAAGAGGGCAAAAGGACTCTCTTCGCGGCTAACTCAAGCAGTCTTCATGTCGTTCATCATAACAGTTTTAATGACGCACATAGCAAACAAGGCTCATGTATCAACAATATTGTTTAATTGCGATTTCCCACTATTTTGACATTCAGAACAAAAATGTGATCTGAATGTTACCTTGAAAAAAGAAGTCCATATTGTTTCAATATGAAGTTCAGTACGAATACCAGCAAATAAATCATCTGCACTGCCTGAATTTTTGTGCAACCGTCGTTTAAAAAACCGTCATGTAAACGCCCTTTACTTTTAAGAAGAATAATTTACTTTGCACTAACGACAATGTCGAAATGACAAGATTACGAGTACATATATCGCATAGACCCATTGTACACCTATGAGAGATTAATGAATAATAAAGGGAAAGGAAAAAGTGAAGAACGTAAAAGATCAAACGTGCCCTGCTATCTTCCGTAAGAACACTAATGAAAACTGAGGCCCGAAGGCCACCCAGCAGAGCGCCGCATGAAGGCGCCCACTGCGTGCAATGCACGTGCCTGCGATGCGCGGCTGGGCAAGCAAACAGAAGCAGCAGCGGCGACGCATCTGGAGCTTTTGGGGCGACGACCCGACCGCCACGCCCCCTCCGCTCCCGTCGTATCCTCGAGTACTCATTCGGGGACCAGGAGACAGTTTCTGAAACTGCATCGCCTTTACTTCAGAGGAACTCGGTGGAAAATGAAGATCCGTTTCATATAGCACAGCAAGGCTAATCTGAAGACATTTCCGTGCATGCACTTGTAGAATGCACTTGCTGTACATGCGGCTGTAGAATCGAAAACGGGATTATTTCATTACATGTCGCAACTTGGTAATAAAATCATGAAAGAGCTAATAAAACAAGCAATACACTTCGTGTGTACGGACTGGCTACTTCTGAGATGTTAGATGGGCCAAGCCTTGTCTATACGCTGATCATACATACCCAGTATGTGGAAGAAACAAGAAAACTGGGTAAATGAATGAAAAAAAAGTGAACAAACCCGAAGCAACAACGAATTCGCTTCACATGGCAGAAACTAAGGCGGCAAGGGCGCACGTTGAAGTGCGAGCGGGCCGCGGTGAAGGGAGGCGTCGAGGAGAACAGTTAAAGGGAAAGCGGCGCGGCGCGCATGGAGCGACCCGGATGCTGACGCGGCGTTCCCAGCCCGCTCGGCGCGGCGCGGCGTGACCCATCGGCGGAGGCGGTGACGGCGCCGCCAGCGCCCACGTGGCTCCTCCGGCACCAAGAGCCACGGAACGCGCTCGCCCTCCCAGCAGACCGCGCAAACCATTTGGGATGCTTCTCATACCAGGAGCCAATTGTTTGGGGGTGGACAACTCCGAGAGTTTTACCCGAAGGCTCCACGCTCTTGTCTGTATCCGGGTTATTTCTCTCCAGGTTACAATTATTATAACCGTTGATTTTACATTATTAGTTTATTTTAAACGTGCATTATGTTAGATTCTCTAACTTTATAGTTAATTATCAATTTAATTTTAATAATCTAAATTTTAAATGCTTATTTAACTAATAAGGTAGTAGTGAGCAATATACAACTCATTCATATGATAAAATAACACACACACACACACACACACACGTTTTTGTGCTTTGTTAATATCTGAATTGTAACTAATAGTCTCAACTACATTTTTTTAAAATCTTGTAATAAACGACAAAGCCGTTTCTAACGTTTACGATGGGCGATATATTAATTTTAGGCGAAAATATTTCAAAAATTAACGCATATTTGATTTAGTAACTTTTAATGTCTTCCCTCCCCCATCGTCAAAATCTCCAGGACTCTAATAAAAGTGATAAGACTGCATTTGCCTGTTCAGAACGGTGCATTAACGTTCGCAATAAATCTCCTCCTTTACGTCCTTTCTCTTTTCTACGAAAAACTAGGGAGTTCAAGATAGTTTCACAATGCACAGAACCATCGTCACTCCTATCAATCTTTGTCTGCACGTGTGCACTGCTATAAGGGATTAATGAGCGCCGCACGTGGCCGTAATATCAATTATAAAAAAAGTATCAGAAGAAAAAATCCCTTCGATTTACGGACGAGATAATGATCAAAGAACCTTCAGATTACGCATATCATCATAACCGGGGCTGGGATTTATATGAAATCGCATGTACGTAAATATGCAAATGTACACAGACTAAAATTTTCAAACTGTGAACTAAAAATTTAATAAAAAATTAAAATAGCGAAAATATATTAAACAAATGGTGTTACATAAGCATAACGATCAACGAAATCAAATTTTAGTACTAGCTACAGAACAAGATTTAATAGTGTGCTAAAATACATTAAACATTATTGTGGCGGTGAAAGTAAATTTTTTAACACTTCACCATTTACAAAGCAATGGGTTATAAAGCACAGTTTTAAGTGTTCAAACATGAAACTTTACTTTATCTCCCAATATTGTTTTGTACTGACTACAATACCACTCAGAAGTAGTCATGGAGTCCATCTTGAATATTTGCAATAAATTGTGTAGTTACATCTAGATCTATTAAACCCGATCCACCACTTGAAATGGTAATAAACGATAAAAATAACCTTCGGAAAATAGTTTCGGAAGACTATAATGTAGAATGTATTGCAAATAAAATATTGAAAAATCCAGAGAGATGCGAGTTTTCCTCAAATATGTGAAAATTTATCTGAAAATATGAATTATCAGATAGATTTCAGATCATTTTAAAAATTCATAAACACTGACTAAAGTACAATCGTTTCTAATAAGCTAACAAATATGTAATTGTATACAAATCCTAGTCCTGGTGACAGACTGTCGGCAGAATGATAACGAAGCAAGTGTATGCGGTTGCTATATGAACTACAAGATCGCTAGTGGTGCACAATAACACGTTGCGGCTGGTACCGAACTGGCAGAGAAGGGGCCTGGAAGAGAGCACCCAACTGGAAGAACGCACAGGCGCACTCAGAGGAAACGAGGCAGCGGCACAGACGCATCTCAATTTCACAAATTAACAAATAACATTGGGAAGGCTTCAGAGTAACACGTTGACGGCGGCAAAACACTATTTAACAGATCCTAAATAACGTGTAGATCTTACAATGCACCTCACAGTATTTTTGTAATAAACTTCAGAGAGGAAAATCGCGACGGATGAACTACAAAAATATCAGTAGAGAAAAACAAATTATTTTAAATGAACTGCCATAATACAGCTCTAATACAGGATAAGAAAAAAAGCGAGTTGGAAAAAATACATGTGGCCCCGATGCCAAGTGCAAATGAGAGGCGGGGAGGTTCGGATAGGATGGAAAGGAGGATCCTTTTCGTCGCAAGCCGCCCCCTCCACTACACACCCACTCACATCCAAGCTTGCGCGCGTCATTACCTTCCGAGAAACGTGACAGAGTATGGCAAGCATACAACTAATATGCTGAATAACGTCATTGGCATACGAAATGCGCTTTTAAGAGAGGTTGCCTCCCACATGTTCACTGCAACACGCCCGTCTCTCCGATGGGGCACGCGCTATAACGCTGTTCGAAGATTCTCCGGGAAACGAATTTCCATATTTTTAAATAGCAAATCAATTTCTATTCAAGTGGCTTCGCTTTCCACTATCACGACACTACAACGTACGTACGTCCTTAATACCCAAGAGCAGGTGAACTGAGAAGAAACGCATCTCATTGCCAATGCGAAAAAAATCGTGCCTCTCACCGCAACCATCTGCTACCGTCGGTCAACTTTCCCTCTTACAACGTGATGTCACGCGTTCGATATCAGTGACAGTTGATGTTATTCGATCACGATTGCGCCACAAGCAAAATGTGCCAAATGCGCTACATCAATTAACCGTTACTTAGATCCAAGCAGCCACGCCTGCAGAAAATCAAAGCTTAGAGAACTCGGCATGAGAGCCGGTGCCCATACGTTCCGAAAGTTGACCCCCGCTCTCGGGGTCGATTTCTACCCCGCACATTTACAGTTCTCTATCGTAATTCGCGCACAAGACAGTCGGCTTTGGCTGAGAAATACGAGAAGCAGTTGCTTCTTTTATACAATAAATGACTCCAAAAAATCCGGAGACAACTTTTATTTTCTTTATCAAGTTAGCATTAGCGTAAAGACGTACTGTTTTGCATACAGATATCGTGATACAAAATTATTCATTTTATTCATTTCTCATTAAGTTTGCAAACTAAAAATAATAACACAGTGGATGTAGTTTCACGAAACGTATATAGACAAACTCCAACTGTCAACTCTTAGAGACTGTTATCGAGATAGTTAAACATTGCATTGGCAGCAAACACAGCAAACATTAAAACTTGCTATGGAAAACTAAAGTGTTTTGTCGACCTGCTCCTAATTTCTGCCATTATTTAAATTCGAATTTGTTTTGTTTTCCTGAACTTGATTCAGCTTTAATTTTAAGATCTCATGCTCGAAAACCTAAGAATTTTCTCGGCCGGGCCAATACACAGTTTCAGATGTCTTCACAGCCTCTCAACACACAAACCCATCGGTTTCAGATTTTCTTCAGGATTCAGGTTCGTGGTCGACCTATGCTGAAGTGAGTGGCAAGCAAACGCTCGGCGAATCCCCATTAGTGGGGACGGTGTGGGTCGCCTATTTGTCGAGCTTCAAACATTCAGTCTCTTCGCTCGCTCTTCCCAAGCACTTCAAAAGAAGCGAACGTTCGCCGAGTATCTCTGCTGGTCGGGATTGGTTAGCCGAGCACATCACCGACTCACGAATGAATGGAATAGACTTGAGAATCAAACACGGTGAAACTTAGCATCTGTGGACCTCTTTGGGGGAAAAAGTGATCATGAAAAATCAACACCACCAGATAAAACTCAATCCCCAACGTGTACGGGTATCCAAGACGTGTGGGTACGAAGGGTTTTCTGAGTCCGCGTTTTACTCTAGATCAGACCTCGTGCGGTCCACCATTTGATGCAAACGAGGCGTCAAACACCTGTCGACCAGCTGGTGAGAAATTTGACATATTTTTCGAATCGTTAACCGAGCACATTCTCGCGGAATTCTTTGGGAAAATATTGCGGTGTACTTAACACATCCACAGAGATCGTCCTTTGGACAAGACGAATCTAGTGGCATTATTTTTACGCGGATTCTTGAAAAATATTCTAGATAAAATTTACGGCAAAAAATCCGTGTTTAGGGTGTTCCAAGACGCAAGACAATTTCTGCATTTCCTTTTCGACATAACTCGTTTCCTCGTCAAGTCACAACAGGTGAATGCAACTCAGCCGGCAGGTCACGACCAAGCCATAACCATCCATTCCACCGCCTTCCGAAGACCCTTCACCAGCCCCTTTTTGAATTCGAAGATTCTCTTATTTGACAAGCAACCGAATTTTGCTCATAAGAGTAATAGTTCGCCAAACCGTCGATTGCGAACTACTAGTAGCTCGCGAGGGGATTTTTATTAGATCACGATGTTGATTAATTGGAGATTGGATAACTTGGAGCTATGTGTAAGGTAATGATTTGTTTTTCGTGTGTATATGAGAAATGTATTGATGTGGATAACCTTCTTGCAACAGCAAACAATACGCTTAAATTCTTTTAGATTTGAGAAGTAGATTCAAAAACCACTTCAAGATTTCGAACGCATTTGAATTGTAGCGTGGTTTCACAAATCCCCATTCATATATATTGAGATTGCTGGAGAGTTCTCTGCAGGTGTGGTGCATCATTTTGAGTTTGATGAAGACAAAGCTGCTGTGGACTTGGAATAGATTCATTATCAAAATGATATTCATTTAAAATAGTTTTCTTCCAGTTTTAAAAATATTTGACTTTTTGTTCCTAAAGAAAAATACCCATTTTGGCCCAGGTTGGCCTAAAACTGAAGGCAATATGCAGCTTTATATACCTGAGTGGTTTCTTTTTCCAGTATGACTTTTTAAAAAAGCAGCTGTCAATATCTACCTTCTCATTAAAAAATCTTGATGGCCGGGTAAGGATCATCCTTCTCGTTAAATATAATTGTCACCACCGTGTCACCTTTTCGACCGCGTTTACACTCGGAAATATGTTTCGCAGACGTAAATAATACCAAGTTGGGAACATTTTACCAAGTAACAAATGTATTTTAATAATGAAATTTTATCACAACAATAAGCCTGCTGAAGAACCAGTTCAAATAATTTGTTACCTGTAGCTAAGGGGTTAAGAGCAATGGGGCGTAAGCCAGAAGACCAGGAGACCCGGGTTCGAATCCCGGTGGAGGGTGACAATTCTTTGAACAAAATATAACTTCTCAATAAAGTTAATAAACCCGCTGAAAATGCGTTCTTACATTTTTAATTTATTATTAAAAACACTTCAATTTCTACGAAGTATTCATTTTCAATTTATTTTTCTTGTACATCGTTTTATTAAAATTTGATTTCATTTTTACTAGAAATGTATTGAGAATAAACAAATGTGAATTAGAAATAAATAAAAAGATATTACTGTTCCTGGTTTATTTTGGTAGCTCATAATACAAACTAAAAACTACGTTTGCTCAGAAGCTTCGAACTTAGGTGACCACTGTACAAAGGTGTGAACATCTTGAACCAATACAATGCTAAGGAATACTTAGCACGAGTCCGCATTCCTACACAGGCACGTAAGCGACACTTCTTTCTACTATCAACATGACATTAACTTGTCGCAGCTATCACGAATATAAGATACAGTATCGTACAGACTTATGAAACAACGCGCTCATCAGTACTAGTAGGCAGAAAGCCAATTTCCCACTCAGTGATAAGAGAAGAATCCTCCCTACAAGGCCATGCGCAGAACGAGCAGATGCTCACTAGGGTTCGTGCTCACAAGTTATTCAAATTACCGACATCTCGAAGTTAGAACCTGCACAGTGTTCCAGATCAGAAAGGATTTACAAATTACGAAGCTGCACACAACATCGCAAGGCAATGTAACAATTATTTAGCAGCCAGTTCAACGGATGGTCACCATTATTTTCTTAGTGTCGACAAAGCAATCAGGATCCCCTCTGCTTATACACGTAAGAAACCGGCGCGAATACTGCAAAATAATTAATTTTGCAAATCAATCTGATACGGATAGAGCTCCACCATTAAACAACGTTTAGCAAGAATGTTTTGCTAAAAACTAACAAATTATTGAAAGCAACTTATTGATTCGGACTTGGTCCACTGCACAACATACTATTTATATATAGTGAATATGATCCGCAATTGCATATAAAGCAGTAAAAAAATGCGAACTGTACAAACAAGTACTAGGAGTAATGGATCAAAGAAGAAGCACAATTGTGAAAAAAAAATGTAACATTCGAGCAACGGAAATGGTTCTTTGATTGTGTAACATGATCAGGAAATGGTATCATAAGAACATCACCATTATAGACGACTCGTCAACTAAATACTGTTTTAAAAACACGAACTATCAGAATTGCACAAGAGTAACATAATGCAACTGCGAAAAAATATAATTTCTCTCCACTAAAACATGGAGGTACTACTGATGGCAGTTTCGAAACACACTTGACTGCAATGATAAGTGCATTAGCCAGGTGATGGTGATTTCTGAAGACAATTTTATTTCACAAGGAAGAAGAGAGACCGAAGCATTTGTGCTCTCCTTTGTATTATTTGTCATTACGGTGGCGACTACTTCCGACATCGACCAGCAGGGTAATCACCGCTCCCGATCGAAATTCTAGAGAAGTACGAACCCCAGTAAGCTACCAACTCGCGACGATGAAAAAAACTTCTATTTGCACCTGATTCAGATGCGCACTTTCAAAACGCAGTAATGATTTCACATAAATAAAGCACAAAACACTACAGGTATAACACAATATCCTTCCTTGTAATACCTGTAAGACATAAAAAATAAATGTCCCAAAGGCAAGTGCCAAGTAAATAGCGTAGTAAAGTTCTGAATGTTGAAAGAAAGAACAAAAAAGGCCTTAGTAAACAAATACACTCAAAAATTGCGACTTTTACCCTCTTCTCTCCAATTCGTATAATTTCAAAGGAGAACTCCCCTACCCCTTGGACTGTCAGTAAAAAAACTGAACATTCCTCTTTACAATTACCAGAATAACAAAAATGTAAGACGAGTAATGTATTAAGTAAATAAATGCCTTATAAATAAAATATTTAATCTCCTTTACATTCCATCTCTACGTGTATTTTATTAACACTTTTCGACTATTCAACCAAACTGGCTTTGAATGAATGGCGTACATCTTGGCCCGGGAAACAAGACAGATTTCCTTGGTTCCCGTTCCCAATCCCTCGACCACTGGGCGTACACACTAGAGCCGGTGGTAGCTTATCCCATTAACAGGCAATGCCCCCTTCTTCCCAGCCCCTGCTCCCCCAGCGCGGCGGTGGTGCCCGCTGGCTAGGGGGCGGGCCTGGGAAACAGCGCCTGCCCCACTCTTCTCTTGCGATTCGTTCGCTGCACCCACGCATTGCGAAGCGTTCCCCGCCTGCACGAACCCGAAGCCAAGCTGCTCTTCCAAATGACTCACATTTCGGTACATAGTACTCAAATCCCAAACTTCAGGCCGTGGATTATCATGAATGAAGGAGGGGCTGAATCAATAGAGAAGAATAAACGAACAAATGCAAAACATTATAGGAAGCAAACACCAATACATTTATTATAGACCAACGGAGAAAGTAATGATTGGGAAAACTAGGAACCACACAATCCACATAACGAACCCCAGCTGACCGCACTATACTTCGACACGCCTCACCCGGGTCAGGACGAATTAGCAGGCACGTAGCTAGGCACCTACAACAGAACGTGTGTAGAGCCTGCCTCATACCGATTGCAAATCTGACGCGATCCATACAGCAGGTAGCAGTGGCGACAGATTCCCTAACGACGCGAGGCAGGAACTTTGGCGAGGCTTGTCCGTGGGTGAAGCCCAGCGCCAGGGACCGCTCCGCAGCATCCGCCGGCCAATCTGTCTGTGACCCCGCGCTTCCCCCCCTCTCTTCGCTGGGAATAGGTCGAACGGCGACGCACGACCTTCACTTTCTTCTCCCTCGAGTGGGCTCCCACTCGGCCATAGCCACGCTCCGAGGGAGAGCTGCAACGCTTCACGGCCCAGGTGGCCGCGCGCACTCGCTCCGACCTCTCGAGACGTCGCGTCGAAAACGCTCCCTGCGGCATGCACTTTCGGGGTTTTCCCCGAAACACTCCACCCCCCCCCCCCCACGCACCTCCGCTACAATACATGTAGTTATTCAGCTCGCCTCAAAAGGTAACGACATTACTGAGAATTCCAAATTTATAAAAACACAATTTAAGTTCCGGATTCAAAAATACGATTACGATTTCGGACTTCGAAAACAAATTCTAGCTCGAAATAAATGTAATGGACGTAAAATAATTTTTGTCGATAAAATAGTGATTTTAATAATGTAATAAACAATATGACGCCATACCAAAATAACAGTTTCAATTAATAATTAAAATGATTTGTGGCTATTTCGAAAAGACTACATATCCAATTTTGCGAAAACGAGATAACCATACCAATAGATTCAGAGTATATTTGTAGTTTCCTTACACCTGAAAATGCTACATTTTTACTCGTTTATGGAATTTCATCACATTCGCTTTATAACGGATGGGCCACTTCTTCGGAGATGTGACGTTTTGTTCTACCGCGAGCGCACGAAACAGGCAAAGGAGACGTGCCATTTTCTACATCAAATCAACATGACTGCTCGTGCATTTTATAGTAACCTCTCGGTCGCAGCGTTCTTTGGAGGCTAATGGAAGCAGCAATACATCCACGCATCGCAACGCGGCGGGGCCAGAGGCGGCGACCGAAGCGCGACGGATGGAGCTTCCGCCTAGGCCGCATTCTGTGCGAAGGGGAGGGGGAGGGGGAGGGCGGAGGCGGCGCGGGCGCCAATTGGCAGGATGAGCAGCCGCTCGACCCTCCGCGCCGCCACGCCATGCCACGCCACGCGGCGCAAAGCGCGCCCCTCGAACACCCACGATCCTCACAATCATTTCGCTCTTCGCGCGCACGCACACACACACACACACACACACACACACACACACACACACACACACACACACACACACACACACATCCACCACCGGGCAGGTCCTTCAGCTTCTACACGTAAATAAGAAAGTGGTAGGCCCACATTACCGAAGCTACAAAGGTAAAATTTGGGAAAATGTCTGTATTCAGATGTAATGGGCCATGTGCCGCGTGCAATCCTATCATTTTGGGCGGACAATGGGATGACCCCCTTGTTTTAGTTCGATTCCAGAACTGCGAATACGCGAATACAGAAGACTGAGCTAAAGGTAGAAGAGAGATATGGAATACATAAACTTGGGAAAGCAGTTTTACCCTCTTTTTTTTACCCATCCGGGCAAAACACCTGTTTCTATGGCAACAACCGGCGGACACATTAACGAAATCCGTCGGCTCCCGATTTTTTACAGGACAAGAGATGGTGGGTGGCGAATTTGAGTCTGTGCGCGCATCCCTGTTTCCTGAACCGCCCTCTACCGGCCAGAGCAACGTGTCCTAGCGCTGATGGCCGCCTGGAAGCGTGGACGCAACGCCTTCCGAAAAGAAACACGACACGCGGGGACCCGGATCACGGATGGCAAAACCCGGAGGTGTGACGCCCAAATACGAACGGATAAAACCGTGGAGGGTTAAGGTCGACAACCTCTGCCAAAAGGGGGGTTTGAAAGTCTGGCTTGAGAGTGGATGAAGCCCGACATTCCAAACCTGGCTTCATTGGATGGAAGTGTGACCCGAGGTTCAAAGGCCTGGCTTGCGAGTGGACGAGACTCCAGGTTTGCAAGCCTTGAGAATGGACGAGCCCCTTAAACTGCCACGTATCCCAGGCGTACGTGGGCCCCTGAAGAGGGGCGCCGGGTGGGCGGGCGCGAGCGCCGGCGGGGCCGGTGTGGAGGAGGGGTCGATGGGGAAGAGGGCAGCCGCTGCGTTGGCGGCGCGAAGGCCAGCGACCGGGTCCAGCACGCGACCTTGAGGCTCCATTAAAGGAACGGCGTCCCAGCCAGCGCCCGCGCGCGCACCCGCACCCGCTGACCGCCAGGCGCAGAGCCCCTGCCCTCCGCACGAGCCGGTCTATCTCGCGTTCACTTACACGTGTCCCCGCTCTCTTTACACCATCACGGACTTCCTCCTCACTTGTCACATGTGTAATAGTGCTCGCGAACATACCCACACACGGTAAGAAAACGTGATAACCACGCTGCATCGAGACATTTAATGAATGCGATAACACGGGCTGCTGAAAAATTATAAAAAATCCGTACAATTATGTTTATTTTTTAGTTATGGAAGAAAAGTATTGGTCAGGAGATTTGATGTTCAATAGCAATTTCCTCTTTGAATAGGATAACTTCATTTAAAAGAAATAAAACAACTGTGCTCAATATCTAGTATTGTACGAAGCACCACAGTACTTTGAAGCGTTGTTTATACGAAGAGAACTAGAAATTTCGTAGAATGAATCCTCTTTAGGTTTCGTTTACTATTCCAACACCCGAGAAGCAAGAGGCCTGGGAAGTATTGCTGTAAAAATCCGAGTAGGTTGGTCACTCTTAAGGTCCCCCGTAAGCGTTCGAATGAACAAGCAGTAGTACAGGATAAGGTCGTGCTGAATGTTAAAAGTGCAGCTGAGCAATCGCAAACATCCCATGGAGGTGTGCTGGTGGCAGTCGAGCGGGTGGAGGGAGACGGGAAGCAGTGCCTCTGACGCAACGCCTCCGCCAGTCGGCGGCCACGTGGCGAGCGCCCCTGCGCGGCCCATTAGCACTTCGAATGTCAGTGCTACGCATTTAATTATTGAACGGCCATAGTTTTCTTCGATTTTTAATCGTAACACAATATGTATACAACATATACAATTTATATATAATATGTACCGTAATATATTTTCCTTGTGGAACAAAAAAAGGCATAAATATTGGTAAGTTAAAGAGGCTCGTGTCAATACACTGTTTCAGGAAAATAATTTCTCAAATGCCATTAGAGCGAACAGGATTTGATTTCGCAGAAAGATAGGGAGCGGGTCCACCCTTCCACTGCATTTTTATCAGTTAAAAATTCTTGAAATATACGGCTATAACGAACTGGATGAAACTCGTTTTAATTACTACAAATAAATTAAAAAGGAGATAAAAATGCACTTTTAAAAAATTATAAATCATTCAACGAAATACTCCATTTGGGATTTTTTTCTTAAAGAAACGCCCGTTAACAGGTTCATCGAATTTTAGAGAAAATTTATGACTATAGGCAATCGTAGGAGGAAAGAAAATTACGATCACTTTTTACGATCTTTTGAGGATTTTTTAAAATATATATAATTTTGTTAGAACGTACTCTAAAGTCGCTTCTCATTTCTTTCGTTAAGACTTAGCCGATGCAAGGAGCCACGGCAACCTGAAAGGCGTTGCGAAGAACGCTAGACGAATGCGCGTAGGCTCCAGCGCCGCGTGGCAGAGCAATAAAACGCCAGTTCATTCCCAGCCTCGCCGGCGCGCCGCGCCGCGGCCTTCAGGAGGGCCGAGCAGCAATGACTCGTGCGCACTGAAGGTGCCCCAGGCTGAAGAGCACGGCGCGGTGCACGTCGACGCCCAACATCGCCCCGCTCGCCACCCACTGCCGTTTCTCTCTCCGCGCTCTTTCTGCCGATAGGAAGGTCATCCGAACATCTGGCAGAAGCAAAGAAACACTTCGCGGGGGATGCATTAAGGTTTGGTTTTCTTTCGCAGAAAAAACAGGAAGAGCATTAGTCCTGGAGGAAATTATTATTCAACTCTTTTACTCGCAATTAAGAATCCATTCTTCCACATCAGTAACGAATTTTTCGATAATGCTGTTTAAGGAAAGTCAAAATTTAATGTTGGTATAATAGTTGCGAAACTGGCTTTCTAATTCTTACACATAGCAGCACCTTATTCAGTTATCTTCGCGAATAATAATGTGGCGACAAACCTGCCGTCTTTCTCACTAGTACTGCGAAAACCGTTTTCAAATTCATGGCTGAAATAAGTCCGGCAGTAAACGCCTTCGGCTATTCAGGAGCTTAGGAACAGAAACTGGAAGAATTAAAGAAAGGAAGAAGAAGGCATAAATAACATTGCTGGATACCCACGAGAAGAATTTACTGGTTCGTTCGAGAGAACAAGTCTGATGGGTTCTCATGGAATTGAGTGCGCAATATGATTTTAGGATTGAGATACAGGTCTATATACGGCTACATTATCGAATGACTTCACGGCGTATCTAAGTTTATCACTGTACATAGGCGCAGAACACTTGAGAGCGTAAAGCAGATGATCGAACGATACATTCGTCGGGGACTAGTAATTGCAAAAACTTGCTCGTGGCCGAGGGCTCGTCTCAATGATATGAGAGCCAATGCGATAAAGAAAATGATGACCAGGGTATAAAAGCTAACCGACGTTGGCGAAAGTCAAATGTTATCGTTTCAACAACCAAGCATTTCAGCTCTAGATCTGCAAAGTCAGAATAAAAGTGATATAAAAAAAAGTGTCGCAAGTCGCAAGGTATTACAAATTACTTTGGTCGCTAATGTAATAAAATATTAAACATGTCCGGTATTGAAAACAAATTAAATGTACATAAATATTTTATTTACTTCCCACTCGCTTCCTTTTCAAGCTAAGGGGAGGATTCGCACGGGTTGGAGAGTTGCAACAAAATCGCTATATCGTATTAAAGAATTTCAACAAAGGCGAGTATGTGTTTTCGTAACAAGAGTCACGACCCATTCAGCTAACATAAGAGAGTGGTGTATTAGGGCTTGCAAAGTTAAATCTCCCTTCTCTGTGCTGCATCTAAACATAACAGTCAACCCAAATGGCAACTACGACTAATTGACACCAAAACATTACTACCAAAAAACGCGGCCAATTATAAAAAAAATTAAATGTGACTATCAGCCGACGTTAAAACGTGACTGAAAATGTCCATTTCATCGCTCCTACGTCTCGATTACCTGTGACAGCTTGGGTCGGAAACAGTTCTTGTACGATCTGCTCTTTTTTTTCTTTTTACCACTCAACGTTAGCCCGCGACAGAATGGATCAGAATCTAACTTACATGCCCATCAAATCTATCCAATTTTCATGATTTATTTTTCATTTTGATCAAAACCGCCCAAAGTATTAAAGCCCATCAACAAATTTATCGAATTTCAGTGACAAATTCCGCGACAAGCTTTGAAATTCACGCTTGTTTTGTATTCAAGGTTTTGTTTCGAGTGTCGGCGAGTGAGCGGGCACGGCGCCGGCCGCAGGGCCGCCGCGCTGTGTGGTGGCGCCCAGTCGCCCGCCGCCTGGCCGTGGCTGGCGGACGCGGCTATTTTGCGCTGACCCCCTGACCCCCTTGCACCCGCCGGCAGCGGCGGCCCGCAGCGCCAGCGCCAGCGAGCGAGCAGGGGAAGGCGCTCGCGGGGGAAGCGACCACCCTTGTCACGGTGGCAGGAGATGGTCGAGGTGGGGTTGGTGATGGTGGCGGTGGTGAGGACACGGCAGTGACAGAGGCTGGGATATAAATACAGCCCAGGGAAGAAAAGGCGACGGGGGGTCGCAAAGAGGGCCACGCGCTCCGGCCCCCGCGCAGAGGAGCTCCATCGGGGCCGCGCGACGCCAACAGATGCACGCGATATGGAGGCATTCCTCCATACGCTCCATCCCCACCCACCCCCCTCGGCGACCAACAGCACTACTCAGGATATTCCAATACGCCCGTTGCTCACAATGACTTCACACACTTCTATGCTAGGGGAAACGCACATGTCGCATAAAAAGAAAGGTCACGGCTCTCATCTCTGAGCCACACAATATTCGTTTCATAATATTAAATTCAGTAAAACTAAGGAATTTTAAAGGGGGAGAATAAAATGCCCATATTGAATATAAAAAATAGCAAGAGAGTTCTGAAATACTCCTGTAGCAACGGACCTTTCCATCCAATTTTAAACCAAACTAAAAAAAAAAATTTTTAATCGAACACCTAATGTGGACAACTTGGATAAATATTTTAGACTAATAAAATGTGAATGTTCAATTCTCAAAACAAGAATGCAGATCTCATCTATTTTAACGTTATTAAAATTAATTGTAAATGGAAAACAGATTAACATCGAACGAATTATCCAAATTTCTAAAACTAATAGTCAATACTTTTAGACTAACAGGACAAGGATTGCTCGCAAGAATGGTAGCTCGCCTTACTTTTCCAGGAAGATCACGGAAAAATTTAATCAAGTCTGTTTTTCATTTTTTTAAATTCCACGTATAATTATCGGTCATGTGTTAATTAAGTAACGTAAGTAAAGAAAGGATCATTTTAGAGACTAAAACATCAATTTCATAATCTAGACTAGCCATTTTCTTAAGACGCTCATCTGCATTCATTTGTTACCAACCATTCACGACGTGTTATTTTTCTAAGAATGAATCCCAATCATAAGAAAGTATTCGACTCATATGGTTTGTCATTTTTCTCCGAAAGACAGGGATTCAAATATTTCGAAACCATTCCTTATTCTCACCGATGTTCACCTATTGACATTTGAGCGCGTGGCAGTTTCTGGAGGGCAGAGGGGGGGAGGGGATCGATGTGGGGAACTACGCCAATACAAACCACTGTGCATGAGGTCGCTTCCACATCTAAGATTCACCCAATAAAAATGAAGCCACTCCGCCCGCCCTGGAAAGTACGGGTCGATCGCCATCACCCAGGGGATTTCGTCGATTCTTCGATTCTCTTTTTGCTCCGATGCTACGCAAATCGATGGCTTAGAATTTCACGGAAGATGGAGCAGGAAGTTACGACTCTACTCGAGCAACAATACCGAGATTACGCCAACACATTCCCAAATTGACATTTCTGTATTCGAGATATTTCGAACGTCAAGTTTGTACACATTTCATTCCGGTTTAAAGCACTACAGAATAAACCCTTCTAGGCTAAAGATGAAACGACAAATGTTTTCTAGTATACAGCAGGATTAATCTGTCAACGTCATCGGTCTCCGATATCGAAAATATATCGATATATTGACATAAAAAGAACCAATTTAATGGTAATTATATTTTTGATAACGCCCACTGTCTTTTGTGAACACTTATAATAAAGTGAAAGATTATTAATTTCAATAAGCACGAAGACTTCACTGTGTATACCCGTTTCATAACTAGATACTTCAGACTCTTCCCAGCCATTTTATGAATTTTGTAGTCTATAAATTTAGAATTTTCTGCCAATTTCATTAATTTATCATTAGGAACGTTTTTATTTGCTTTAACTTTTTGTGATCAAATCTCGTAACGTCAAATATGTATATTTCTAAGTAAGAATGAAACTTCGATGAAGTATAGTATAATTAAGATAACTATATGATTGTATATTTTTTGGGCGTTGCCCAGGTACACCCCTTGCATAAAAAACACTGGTTAAAAAATACAAATGAAGGCACTCCTACCCAGATCGATACATGCATCTTTGATATTACTCGAAATTCTGGTGACTGGTTACGTTAATTGTGGGAGTGAGGCTAAGCAGAAACGCTCTCGCCAACACCAACTCGGCCCCTGCGGAACGCCATTGAGGCAAGCGTACGACCACGTCGCTCCTCGTTGTCTCGCTGCATTGAATATCGCCCTGCGATAAGCACTCGAGCGGCACGTGGGAGCTCAGCCGGTGGCGGCAGTGTCAGTAGTGTCAGTTCCAGTGCAGCGCTGGCGCCAGCGCAGCACTTGCTGGCCGGCGCCAGCGCGCGCCGCGACGACCTTTCCCCCCCCTCTCTCTCTCTCGGCGCCCGCCCATACGCCACGCTCGGCTCAGGAATCGACATCGTCCGAAGCAGCTAACTTTTAAGAGAAGAAAAAATATCACGCCGGTTCAAAGCCAGCCATTAATACTCAGAAAACGCGTTGGGAGCTCGTGTCCCGCGGGTGAACCCAGTTGGACTCGCAGTCTACGGAAGTGCTCCATATTCATGGAGCCGGATTTTGATGACCAAAAACACTGCCAAAAATGACCAATAAAATGCTCTTAAGATGCTTTTAAAGTGCCCTAAAAACAAAGAAAAGTGACAAAAAATTGATCTGATGAACAAAGGCTGTTGGATATGTACGTAACTGGAGTAATCGAGGCTTCTTTCTTTCGTTCAAATGAGCTCAGCTTGCAAACTTCTGATTGGGATATCAAAAAGAAAATTTCTGTCTTTATCGCGAAATCGGCCGAACTGACAATGGTGCCGATATGCGTCACAGGAATCTTAGATTACATAGTACTCACAAAGGCTGACAATACATGGGCGAAGAAATCGAATAAGCAGTCGAATAGTCAGGATTTTATGGTGAACATTTGTTGCAGCTTGTAAATATTGTTTGAAGCAAGTATCATTAAAAATTTTAAAATCAGTAAAACATGCATTACAATGACGTAAAGAGGTAAAAAAATGACTTATTAGCACAGATCGACGAAAAATGCAAAAAAATTACATATGAAAATGGGTAATTTCGTTTTGTCATAACATAAAATGAATTTCTATACTAAAAGGCATTGTTTTAAAGTGAAAAGAAAAAAAAAGACACTTCATTCTAATCCACCCCGTACTCATGGGCATTGAGGAAGGACTTGCCCGAGCGCATGTCCAGCTCCAACTTTGGAAGCTGTCAAGCTTCTAGCAGGCGGCCCCACACACGCTGTGGGGTAGATGTTCGCATCGCGTTCTGGACACCAGCCCAACGTCCCGCGGGCGCTGTGAGTAAGAGCTAGCCAGCTTCAGGAGCACATCCTAGGATCCTGAAGATTCCCTTGATAACGTACAAGCTGCGCAGAATCGTACACGATAGTTCAAAAAGAGGGTTTGCGGAGGTTCAAAACCGATTGGGTGCGATGGATCTTCAAAGGGCGAAAGATCCTCAGTGTGCCATGTCACACTTGTGATTTTGAAAGCCCAGCAAAAAGAAATCCTTTCCCGTAGTAAATAGATCCCTCGTTTGATCAGCCAGGGAACAACGTAAATATCATATAAACTTACAAACATTGCTGTGTCGGACCAGATAGATAATAAGGGAGATAAAGACATTTTGCAGAGTCGGGCACCCTTGAGGTACCAAATTTGAAAATGTCCAATGCAAAATAACACAGTCCATGTCGGGTGTAGACAATGTTCAAGTTAACAAAATCCGAGCATTAAAAGGTGCGGAACGTTGGAAGGTTCGCCGATTAAAAAAGTCAACAATTTATTCCAATACACTCCAAAGGGGGTACAAATACAGAAAAAATAGGTTAATTTCATTGCTAAAAGACACGTTCGGATCTAATGTACATTAACAACGTTAGTTTAATTTGGCATATTACGTAAAACCTTTTCATTGCAGTGGGTGGCGCAAAAGGAACATTTCGAAACACCCTGCCTTAAGAGCAGATGTCAGTAGTGTCTTTCCTCCCGAGTTCCCTCGCGCAGAGACGGGGAGCGTGCAAGAGGCGCGTGCGAGAGTGCGTGTGTGAGGGCGGCTGCGGCTGGCACTCGGCCTTGGGCGCACCTGCCAATGTTTTTGTTTCGCCTGACAATGCACCGAGACACCTCCGACCCCGCCATCGCAGCGCTCGTCTCCGCACTGCACGCCCAGGGGGTCCGCCCGCAGAGCGCCTCGATCCGAGTCGAGAAAGACGGACGCGCCACAGAAGGCACGCAACCCTGAAAACAAATCTCGCGGAGATGAATGCGGGGCATCCAAGGCCACGCAGCACTAAATTTCATCTGCGGAAAATCGCATCCGGTCCAGAACGCTCCTGCAGTCTCGAAGGTCCTCCCATAACTTCAAGAACCGTACCCACTACCCACAACGTTATTTAATTCGACAAATAATGAACAATATTTAATTTCACATATAGCTATTCTTGCTCAGGACGGAGCTACGAAATATACTTCTTTCACACTTGCAGCCTCTAGGAATAGCCTCACATGATTCTAAATTCAAAAACCTTCCTTCGAGAAAATCGTGATAGAACGTTGAACCCCCATTATTGTTAGTGTCTAATTTACTTCATTTCTAACGACTTGTCTTCTCTTGCAACTTCCCCAACCTGACAACTATTTCCATCCAGCCGTAACCCAACCATTCGTCTCGCTTCGACACACCCGCGTGCGGAGGCGTGCGACTTGAAACGTTCCCGAGCCAATGCGCCCGTGACAATAGAGCTGACGTCTCGCGGGCTATATCCACCCCACGGCCACCTGCCTTGCGACAACGCGCGAGCGCAATAGGTCGCGAGGCGGCGCCGCCTCCGTTGCAAGACGAAGCCGCAGCGGTGGCTCCCACTAGGACGAGGGCGTCGGCCGTCGTCGCGTCGCTCGACACGCCCCCGAACGCAACGCGTCGACCTGCCAATCCACTCCCCCCCCCCTCCCACTGCGCGATCAAGCGGCTCACGCGCGCTTTTCCTGCGATTCTACGCCGAGGTCTGCCCGAATGCTGCATCGGGAACAAAGCTTTCGCTCGGCCAAACCAAGACCAGCTGCAATATCTCGTTCAAAGAATTGCAGTTGCTCTTGACCGGATCTGACCGACCAATCGAATGCTTACCAATCAACGGTGACCTGAACACCAGTGCGTTCGAATCCGAGCTGCCGCGTTCGGCATCCGCTCCGTCTCCCAAGCAGAATGACGAGACGAGCAATTTGAGTACAGCGGGGGGCCAGACAGTTCACGAAAATCGCCACGAATCGTTCGGATCTTTCTACGAAAACCTTTTATACATTGTCTGGTGTCAATTGTTAATAGCATTATAAAGTATAATATATGACAATGCAAACATGCTATAATCTATTTTTCTGCTATGTGTAAATTTCGCAACATGAATGCAAAATAATGTAAATATTACTTCAATCATGTCGCCAAACGCTCTTCTAGAGTATTGCTTATTCATCGTATTCTTTCAGTCCTGGATGTTCAACAGTTCAATAGTCACGTTATCTAAAATAGTAAGAAATTGCGCAGCCGTTCTCCACAAGCTTGTGAAACAATGTTATGGAAACCTTTCGTTCAAGGTGCGACAGCATAAGCGGTGGCATTCAAGTTGCGGAAAGGAATAATGAAAGGACGCAAGCGGGTTGCGCATCAATTTCTTACCAGAATGCGAACAAGACAGTTTTGTCATGGTGACAGACGATAGGACTCCCGAAGTCACCGCCGGGCGACATTTTAAGAGGAACGTTTGTAAATAAATAGTTCCTCTCTGTCAAAAGAAAACTAAAATGTTTGGCTCGCACACAAAATTTAATCTGAAGAGACATCATGTTCTGAATCGCTAGGCGAATTACGACAGTCAGATACTGATCGTATGGCAATTGTTCAAATCTCAAAAACCTCTTTCACTCTGGTTGAGCAATGGCGTTGGCATTGACTGTCTTGCTCATAGTATCGTGACAGGTTGCCGCCGACATTTCGCAACGCTCGCCGGAGCGAAAACCTGATGGACATTGCTCTACTCCATTGGCACTAAATGCAAAACTAAAATATCTTGCATACGTAGTTCTTACATAATTAGTACTTCGCCAGTAATGATTAGTTGCTGATTGTCATACGTTTTGTTACATTTTGATATGTTGATGTGACTTTTCCGTTTAGCGCCGGAAATGTAACCAGGACATCGAAACTGCGACCCCGAGCACCACTAATTTTACGCGAATTACACGTCTGTTTTTGTTTTAATTTAATTTTCATTATTCCTTCAATTGTATATTTCATCCGATATCAAGATTACAATTTACGAGCAAGATTGTTCGTAAAATCATCAGGAATTGCACGGTCAATTCAAGAAACAGGTGATACAGGAATGAGGAGCAAAGACTTTCAAATCTTAAACGACGTAGCGCTCGAGCGCGCCGCGATTGCTCTCCCACAGCCGGGTAGCTTCACCGCGCCAGAAGGGGCTATACGCGAGGGAAGGCGCTGAACGCGTGTTCGTTGGTAGAGCGCCCTGAGGACGCCGCTGGACGACGCTTCTGCGACAATGCTGTCGAAAGTGCTTTGCGTCTCGCAGGCAGGAAGATCAAACAGACCTTCATGGTCACCACCTCAGAAATCCTGCGATTGTCTGCAGCGGCGGACCAGCTCTTCCGCCCGGACCAAGAACACTTCAGATTCATCTATCGGGTTAGTACTCACGTTGTCAGATTAACATTAAAACAGCGTGTGAATTCTAATATTTCACTCATAAGCTGGAAGCATTTTTACTTTTTTATACAATTGAAAGTTATTTTAAAAACGACACCTCTCCACGAGTTGCTCCGCCCCCGAACGTTGAAAAACAACTCCACAGAATTTGTAACCACTCCTGCGTATGTTTTGTTAACGACCGGCAGATGAGGAGATTTCACACGTAACACAGCTAAAAGCATATTATGAATCTAATGATGACCAAGAGTCTAGTGAACTACACCCATAACACGAAACGAGCAAACATTCCAGCGAGCTACGCGCGAAATTGATCGAAAAGAAAAAGAAGAAAAAAAAAAAGCCTCGTGTGCGGTGTAAGGCGTCCATTTGGCCGGGCCCCATCCGTCAGCGCTGAGCGGCGCTGTCGGTGTCTTTGAACGCCAGCTTTGCTTTAATTGGAGCCGGTGCGCTCGTGTCGACTGGGCGCCCGCAGCGCAGCGCGGGATGAGGAGGGGGAGGGGGAGAGGGAGGCGGAAATCCGCGCGGTCGGCCACGCGGGGGAAGCCGTGCATCGCCCGGGAGACGCGGGGGAGAGAGGGCCGGCATTAGCGCAAGGCATTTCCACCGAAGCTCCTCTGACCTTTCCTCCCCCTCCCAGCACGTGCTGCACGTCCTTCACCCGCCGCTGCACCGCAAAACACTCCGCTCCCACCGAGCGCAGCCGCACGCCCTCCTTCGACCCCCACCGCGCGGAATTTCGGCGCAACGCAATGTACTCCCGAGCATCCGTATAAAGACGCCCGCGCACACGTGGAATACCAAACTTTTTACATATAGCGGTTTACCCGTCCGGGGGGAAAAACGAGCAACTGGCGCCACAATTCCCAGGGCAAAACAGTGTCGATGGCCGCACATCACCCAGCCTGGCTCACGCCGGTTGATCCGACTCCGCAGCTAGCTTCAGTGTCAATTCTTTGTGTCGATACCTCGACGGATCGGGGATTTAATGGAGCAAGGGTGGCTGTATGGTTGTAGGCGAACCCGTTTTGGCCTGTCCCAAACCTCACATGGACTGATCGTGATTTAAACTCCGGTACGCAACGGGGAAGCAAGAGGCCCTCCTTGACACCGCCCATCCCTGATACGCTAGCGTGCGAATGTTAAGGCTCCCCATCTCCAGTGAGGATGGCTTCTCCAGGTGGAAAAAGTATTGTGTCCCTCCCTGGGACACAATAGTGCATTGGTGCCTCTGATTTACAAGTTACCCTTTTAAATTTTCAGGTCAAGGAAACTGCAAAATCAAAACACTCCCAAGAACGGCCATTAGTTGTTGTTTTTTTTCTTCTTCTTTTTCTTGTATGTGCTGCGTAAGCGCAGATTCATTTCAAACCCTCCCCACATGGAAATATATTTTAAAATGATAGGATCAAGACAAGACAAGTTTTTTATCTTTTAAAAAGCAAATCTACATTTCTAAAACACTTAGGATTTTCGTTTAGAAAGATACTTGTGCTTTCTACTTTAACCAAACTTCAATGTTTGCTTTAGATTAAAGGTACTGGATCCCAGATGTATTATCGCTTGTTATTATTACCCGGTTATAGGGTATAACCATATAAAATCGTTAAATTAATAGGATGAACGTTTTTCTGCCGTAATTTATCCGTTAAATCATTTGTTTGGTTCAGTAAAGTCATTTGGTTTGGTTCAAGCTCTTTGGTTAGGATCTTCAAGGTCTTTGTCTAGCGCGGGCGCAAGCGTGTGAATGTGCGAGCTTATAGTAACCGAAGCGAACAGAGTGAGTATTTTAAAGTTCCGAGATTTGGTGAAACCTGATCAATAGGTCACCTCTCTTAAGCGGTCACCTCGATTAACGGTTGTTTTTTCATGGAACCGATAGATTTTTCCACAATACACGTAAATATTCCTAGCAGCCACCAGTGGTACACATTTTGTAAATTGACCTTTGTCAAGGGTCACCTCAAGCGATTTTCAACGTATTTTAACAAGCGGAAAAGTTGTGGGGATTCCTATTGATTTAATATTTACTAACGACGGAACGCACTGTCTGATTACTTCGAATAATTAGTCTCTTATCGCGCACGGGGATTGCTTTCGCTTTCAAGTAAGAACAGTTTTTAATATTGTATCTTAATGAAACCACAACGCGATAGTTTCACCACTTTCACAGCATTCCCTTGATTTGCTAACTCTTGCTTCTCTTCTGTGGAAATCTGTGAAGGACTACCGGAGCACGCCGCCCACGGTCACGGTCATTCACCAACTCTCAGATGGCCCTGCCGTAAAGTTTCTACAGGATACGAATTGCATCTACAAGTCTACTCGATTAAGAGACTGGGTACCTACGACTACTACTCGACTAAGAGAATGGGTGACACGTGAAAGGTGTCTTTAGATGTATTCTGACAGGATGCAAATGATCCTAAAACCTTTTTTATAATTACATTTTTGTCGTTTATTGTAATTAACGACAAAAAGAACAATTTCATAGCAAATAGCACAATTAGTTTTCACTTAAGCTACCAGTAGCCGCATACCCTTGATTCAGAGGCCACCAACAGCATAGTTTTGCCGAAATCATTGCTCACCGCTGAAGTCACCACTGGCAACCGCTAATAACATTAACCTGATTGGCTACCTGAATTTCAACTTTCGACTTTTTTTTAACACAACTTATTGATATTTTCCCTAATATTCGCACCCTGGCGCTGCAGGACGCCGCACATGTGGAGACTGGCGTTATGAGGGTGGCGTGGCGCGGCGCCTGCTCCGCATCTTGCCCCGTGGCTGCCACGCCGGCGGCGGCAGCGGCGCGCTGCGAGCGAAGGCTCCGCCGAGGCGGCGCGGCGAGCCGAGGCTATCGCCGCCGACGCCGACGACCCCGCGCCGAAGGTCGCCTCGCCTCGCCACGCACGCAGCAGCCGCCCGTGCTCGCGCTCTCCCACACGCGCCACGCTACTACTGACCACTGTCAGCAGCCGGGTTTCGGCCACTCGCATGCACTGGCGCGGCCTGAGAGGAGACAAGGTGGACACTACGAGGAAAAGATTAACAAGCTAGGGTGTTTTTTTGTTTTTGTTTTTAATAATTAAGAGACTTTTCAAAGCAGATGCCAAAGTCGGCCCGTTAAGTCAGCGCCCGTGCTGGTGAAGCTACGTGGTTAACGTATCTCGATGTGGCATCCCCAAGTTTAATTTTTCGTAAAACAAAACAAAAAACCGCGCGCGCTTCGCTGCAGAAACCCCAGCGAGAAGCCTACCGATCAGCGAAAAGTACTGCAACCGTTCGGGCGCACGTTCATTTTTCTCGACTGGGAGCGCTTCCGATGCGCGGTGATTCGGCACAGCGCTCCAGCGTTCTGTCCCGAGAAATTGTATTCAACATCCACCATTTTCAAATTAACAGGTTGTAAAAGTTATTAACATTCAACTAATGTTAGGGGATCGCCACTTGCGAAAACTTCCGACTTCGTCCAGCTGTCTACTCGTGTAGTGATTCTGATGGCGACGAATCAGGTCCATGCAACCGTCGAAATTATTTTAAATTTACCTAGTGGACATTTACGTGATCATAGAAAGCACCAACTTCAAACTTCAGTTACGAGGTAAATTTCTTCACATCCAAAACTAGAACTTGAAATGGTAAAATTTCAAGGGTGGCACGGTCCGCACCGTCCAAACACCAAGGGGAGCTTCGCTTCCGCTACCGAGTGAAAGGAGGCGGGCGAGAGCGGAGAGGGCGCGGAAGTCGGAGTGGGAGACGCGAGCGAACGTGGCAGCTCGGCGACCGCGCCGCGCCGCCCGCGCCACGTGTGCAACTTGCCACAGCAGCCAACGCCGCCGCCGCCGCCGCCGCCGCCGCCGCCGCCGCCGCCGGCCGGCCGGCCGGCCGGCCGGTTTAAAGACGGGCCTTCGCTGCTCCTCTGCAACGAGCCCACAGCTGTGGCCGGGTTTCTCTCTCGCGGGGGGCGGAAGTTCGTCACGCAACGAAACAACATTCTAGGAAATACATGGTTCCGTTCGCAAAATGTAGTTTTATGCCCCTCCCTTCACCTAGAAGTATGTGATAAGTAATTGTAAAATTAGTTCACTAGACATTTGCCACTGCCAAAACCCGCATCAGTATAATATTCACAATTAATAATAAACATGATCTTCACTGTACTATTCTCGTACGATGGACTGAACATTTCTGCCATCAGCGGGTATCTGCAACTGCGTTCGTTTTTGAACAGACGTATGAAAAGCTAAAAACAATTTACCGTTGCGGCGTTTACTAGTGGGCATACCACTGTTCGTGTTTTATTAATATCCAGACAAAATGAGGCAATTCAAACTGAAGCTCTTAAACGCTACTCACGCACGCATACTACACACGAAACAACTCATGTTCATCTCACGATACAATCCGTGTCTGCCCACAGCAATCAATTAATCCATTAGCCGGCACTGCTTTCAGGAATAACTATCGTATACATTCGAAGAGTAGAATTCATAAATCATTCGTGTATTAAAAATTAACATTAAAATTTCTTCCCGTAATATTTTCGAAAAATCTTTTCTAAAACACTTGGAAACAGAAATTAAAAAAGCTGGAGACTCCACAAGAAAGTGAACAACACATCCAAACCTAACAACCGTCATGGCCGCAAGCAATTGTGAGTTCCCTACCAGATAAATTGCCAAAAGCAACATTAATCCCTCCACCAGCATCACATAATAAATATTTTGATTGTGGATTAGAAGCGGATAATTAGTATACCCGTCCCAGTAAATAAATTAGTTCCATTTGTCCACTTCCCCCAATTTTCTTGCTGGCACTGTCCTTGGAAATGATCTCCCGAATGACCCACTATGAGCAACTGATACTCCCAGTCGCTTGGGACTCGCACTTCGTAACAAACCATTTGTTACAGAATTTTCGATCTTCAACACACTTTTCCAACATGCTTTCAAAACTGGTTGATTCTCTGAGAATATGGTAATCTAAAGCTTTTTTTTACCCGGACAGCTTGCATCTAAGTTGAATTTTAAAATAAGTGAAACTGATCAGAAAATTACTTCTTTTCCTTATTTAAGGTATCTTTTCAAGAACAAAGGTCATATAGCGACCCCTAACATTGAGGGTAACTAACGGTATACGCACGCACGCACACACATATGCCCCCGGCGGAATTTGAACCCGCGACCCTTAAGGCATGAGGCAGCTTCAGATTTAGCGACCTCGGCGATCAGTAAAAGTTTTATTTAAATGCCAGGTTATTACACAAACCCTCAAAACGCTAGGCGAAATAGTATAGAGAGGAACTTCACTTGCCTCGGTATCCTCCTTCCGGAAACCAGTCGAATTTAATTTCGGCAGATACTTAAACGAAAAATTTAATTTCAACGAAAATTCGAGATTACGTAAGTCCCTCCTAGAAACGCAACAGACTAACACCACAATCCAGTAGCTTTTAATATAGTCTGTTGCGAAGTCTCACGATCTGAATCTGACAGTCAACAATTTGAATTTCGCATTCGGAATACATGTAAAACAAGCATGACAGCAAAACAGGGCACATCACCTGAAACGAGCAGTGCACGAGAACAGCCCGTCCCATTTCTCACACTGAAATCTCTGAAACATTCGGTAGCGTGCGACATCTTTTTAAACGCGCTAGTGCATTTCAAAGAAGGTTGGGAGGTCATGTTCCGAGAGGTCACGTTTCATAAGTGACTAATCCCTTAAGCTTTACTTTCTTTAGCTATCACACACCATTAGATTATCTTAGCAAACGACTTTTTCTTTCTATGCCATTTACGAACATAGATTTTAATGGGACCATTAAAGCCAATTTTTAAAAACGGCCCAACATCCGATGAACACAATAAACGAAAAACACTTAGGTACACCTAAGTCTAAAGTCTAAGTCTAAAATTCAATAATTTAAACAATAATAATGATAATACCAATAACAATAATAATGATTATTTCACATGAGAAGGAGATACACCTTGTTTCCAAGATATTAAAATTTGCAAAAGATTCAAAAGATTTGTGTTATTTTCGGACTTGCAATGTTCCTCCTCAATTTCTTTTAACAGATGGTACAAACGTATCTTTCAGCAAATAAGTTTAAAGTGTGTATTATTACTAAAATAATAATACCAGCCATTTTCAACTCTAAAGCTTTTCACAACAATTTACTTTGGTCATTTACTTTCTCTGGGCAATACATTAAAATCAAATATTTACATTGCACCTCAATGTAACAGGGTGGGAAAAATTTTATAAAAAAGTGATAACACTCACTCATTTGTTGCAAGGTTGCCAACTCGCTCTTTTTCTTGCGGTTCTTCTCCTTCACAGGAATGGCGGCAGACTCTTTCACCACCACAGATGTCACCACTGGAGGAGCAACTTCAGCACTAACAGCATCGCTTGCGGGAGCCGGAGGGGGGACTTTGGCCGCAGGGGTATCTTGCACATTGCTATTCTTCTCAGACTTTGAAGCTGCAGATTTGTCACTCTTAGTGGATGCAGGCTTCTCTTGCTTTGCTGCAGTAACAGATGTTGCAGACTTCTCACCCTTCGTAGCAGCAGCAGACTTCTCTGGCTTCGCAGAAGCATTCTTCTCTGGCTTTTCGGCAGATATTTTCTCAGGTTTTCCTGACGCCTTTTCCACCTTGGTAGCAGCCTTCTCTGCTTTATCAGCTTTTGGAACAGCTTGCTTTTCAGCTTTTATGTTTGTAGCTTTAGAGAAAGCTTTCTCTGGCTTTGCACCTGTGTCCTTGTCCTTCTCAACAGTTTCATGGTCTGACTTGTTAGATATCTGAGCACGCTCTGTTTTGGGAGCAGAAGTGTTCTCTGTCTTAGTAGATGATTTTTCTTTTTCCTGCTTGTTGGAAGGAGGCCCATCAGTTTTAGTACTTGATTTAGCAGAAGACTGCAGCTTGGGGACTTCTCTAGCAATGGATTCAGAATTGTTCTTCACAACATTCTCTTCACGCTACAAAAAGACAAGACATGTTAATAACAGTAAGATTTCCTGAAAGGGGCATCTAATTTCAAAATCTACTTCACTGGCAGTTTCTTAAAGTACAAACATGCAAGCTAGGAATATGATAAAATTTCTTTGCCAGGCATTCTTTATAAAAAAACTAATAATGTTAAGAAGCAGATTCAATGGAAAAAAATACTCATTCACAACATATACCATCAGTCATGTCTTTCTCTACAACACTTAAGAACTTTCTGTCAACACTAAACACCAATCAATAACGCAAAAATTATTTTCAATCAATACAAACTTAACACAAAAACACATCAATGACAGATTTGAGACTCACGCTTTCTTTACGTTTCAGCAAGAAATCATCTTTTGGCAAAATTTCCTCAAAATGATTTGCAGGATTAGGGGGGTCATCAACTATGATACTATGCTCATCTTTATTTAACAGGATAGGTTTCACCTTTTCCTTTTTCTTCTTCTTTTTATCCTCCTAAAAAATTAATTTTATGATACTGAAATTCATTAAAATAATTTTCTCAATAAGTGCATCTTCATTCATGAACTGAATGGGATTTAAGTGAAATTATAAAACATCTACATGCTGCTCTAATGTTAAAAATGTAATAAAAAAAATAGCTTCTTTAACGAATAAGGAAATGTTTAGCATAGGTACAGTTTCCTAATGATGAAAGCATTTCCAATAAGTTACAGAAGAATGTTAACCACACACATGCTGATATAGTAACAAATTCTCAACATAAACGTACTTCACAATTATTCTCTATCTCTAAGAGAAAGAGCATGACATAGTATTAGTTTAATGTTGAAAGCATTCTTAATCCACATAGTTAATTTCTATATTATTGATATAAATCAGTCACTACAAGCCTGTTTACAGTTAAAGATGCAGCATGACTTCATGTTTTGAATTTTCTTTATGATTACAATATCAAACTTTCTTAATGAAGAAAGGACTAAAAATTCATTGTTTTGATGAGTGCATGCTACACCTATTCGCACTATTGCAAATAGCAGAACATAAGAACCCAACCACACAAAATTAGCTGCCTGTATCTGAAGTTTAAGATCTTGCACAAAACAAATTAAAAATTTACTATATATCATAAAATAAAGAGGAATGAAAAATCAATAAAGATAAAAACACAAAATGTGACTTTCCAAAAGCATAAAACTTAGTTGCAAACAATTTTTAGTTTATGGCAAAAATACATAGGAAAAGCCATTCAAACAAATTTTTAAAAAGCAACAATTACACACAGCAGTGAACATGTTGTCAGCTACAAGGGATAATTGTGTCAAAACAATAATAATATGACTAACCACCATTTCAAGGGATATTCAAAATCTTAAAACTACACACTGGGATTAGCAAAGCATATGTCAAAGAAGCAATTGTAATGAGTCAAAATTTTGCCATGTTAAAGATCACTAAAACTGTGTACTGAGAAAGCACATGAACTAAGATCTTCAGAATAAAAGCAGCTTAACTACCTGTGATGGGCGTTCACTTACAACTTCTGCTTCAGGTTCTTCAAAATCAACATGTACCTTTGACGACTGTACTGCCGACTTAGATGACATATCAGCTTGTTCATTTCTGTCTTGATCAGTGGTTTTTTCCTTTACCTTTTTCCCCAATTTCTTCTGTTTCTTGTCTTTAGCTTTATCCTTCGCACTACGACCTAAAAGAAGGTTCTCTTCAGGTAGTTTCCTTTGCTCAGCAATTGCTTCTTCATACGTCTTTTCTCGCATACTAAACACTGATATGACGTATATAACGACAGCAGAAACGGCGGCTACTCCCCCGCAAATTAAAGCAGACTGCAAATCCATCTTCAAGACGCAATTAGAAACTGAAAACACCAGAATAATTAAAAGTTACAATTGTAGAAAACATGAAAAGTACACGGTCTCGCAACAATTCACTTCTGAACTAAAAAGTGAGGTTTAGGAGTCGGACCTAAACTATCGTATCAAAATTATCGTAACTGACATTACATAGTAAGAATAACTATTAAGCAAATCCAGCTAGTGTGTACATCATATGGAAAACCTTTTACTTCTGACAGAATTAACGTACTCTTCGATTAAGAGTACACTGGAAAATGTTCTGATGATATCAATTCTACTAGAAAAATATATAATAGGTATTTACCTCACTTGTGTCTACAACGAAAACAGGCTTATTAAATTTAAAATCCGCCTGATACCTCCGAGACACCACTGAACAACTGCTACTGATGCGACAAGCTTCAATTACCCGGAGAGACCAAGAGACCTGCCGAAGACGAAAACAGACCACGCCTATTATGAATGAAAGCTACGATGTGATTGGAAGTTCCCCGGGTAGTGAAAATGCCACGTCTCACGGACTCCAAAGACAATCCACCATTCATGGAGCATCTTTCCGGATTTTCGTAGTGCTTTCCGTGCTTTCCTCATAGAGGAGAGATACATTGTATCTCTCCTCTATGGCTTTCCTAGATTGTCCGTATAACCGTTGTGGACATTCTGTGAATATTCAAATAAGCATTTCCCATAGTGGAAATAATCAGAAATAATATTATTTCCAACATGGCATTTCCTCAATTTTAATAAGTTTTTCTTTGCTTTGAGCTCAGTGCTATAAAATGAAAGTATGAAACCTTACACTCGAATTCAAACTTCAATTTACTTTTAAAAAATATTTCACCACACGTACTACTGCAATAACAATGTTTATTGCCTCAAATTATCAGTTAACTAAACGAACGTATTTCGGTTTCGGGCAGAACGTAATTCGTTTCTGCCTGTCGTCTATTCAGAAATTGTTATAATTGGTTGAAAGGCGTATTATAAAAATTGTTTTAGAAATAATTTTTATTAGCAGTTATTCTTTTACATTGCAATTAAATTCAAACCTTGAAAGGAAGATTGAGAATAAATTGCAATTATATTTCGCAAACATTATTCCTTTGTAAGCACTCTATTTTCGTTTGTGGATTTGTCTTAAAATTTTGCTTTGCAGAGAAGTTTCTTTGATTTACATTTTGAAAATTACTCATTACTCATAAAGCCTCAAGATAAACTAAAAAATGTCGAACTTCTTATCATTACTTTCTTTCAGTCTATTCTCAAACTAGTTTGATGGAAGAATTGGTCTAATTCTGTAAAGGACAAGTGAAGAAACCTGAATTTTTATGACCCACTTGCTCCCTGTACATTCAATTACAAGTTCAAATATGATTTATTTCAAACAAATGAAACCAATGTTTAATTGAAGTTTTTTGCATCCCTCTCACTCTGAAAAAATTAGTTGCATACCAGGATAATTTGTACTCTACATGTAAAGGAGAATTTGCTATTGGAAAATTTCTGGAAAACTTCTTGTTATGAAATTCATGCAAGTGTTTGAAACAGGAAAATTGAACTATAATGAAAATTTATTTAATAACATACATAACCATTACACAGCTATCATGATCTGCACAATAATTTATGGTGCACCCCAGTGTAAACATAAGTGATCATCAAGATATGGATTCCACACATAATTACATATTTTATTTAATAACTATTAAATGAATTTTAATAGTTTTATTTCAAAAATTCTATTTTTTTTTTTCACACAAAAATTCAGATTTGCTTGCTGTTGATGCAAGGTGCTCCACATGAAGACATGGTCAGATGTACTCTGTTTAGGTCAACCTCTCTTGGTATATCATAAATGTTACAACAAAAATGCATGAGCTTTTGGAATATTACCTTTAGGGATGGAAAGTATCATTAATGTCGTTTCTTGATCTTTAATTCCAATATTCACAAAATATTGGTTGTCATAGACACGCAACAATACAAAGGCAATGCTAGTGTTTGTTCACGATTCGAGTTCTAAACATATATAGGATAGCCAACATTGCTCTCAAAGATAAAAAAAATCTACTTTTAAAAAAGTTCATCCAGAAGGCCAAGCAATATTTACTTTTAAAATTGGTTTAATAAATATTTTATTAATGTAATTTCAAATTGTGTACATTTATTTTGTTTGGTTGTAAATGTTCTATAAATTTGCAATAACATATTATATCCCTTTTTACATATTTATTACATATTCTTGTTTTCATTACATATTTATGTACATATTTTGCCATTTAATACTACTTTTTTTCCAGACCGTAATTGTCAAGTATGAACAAACGAAAAAGATCCATAATCTTTTTTGATTTTGAATCAGAATACAAATTCGATTTAATACTATATCAATAATCACATTGTTTGTACATTACATTGCAAAGTACTTCTTTGTGGTCATTGTAATATATTCAAAATTTTACTGAAACGTATCAAAAAAAGAAATCACAACAAAGAGGTGTAGAAAACAATTACGACAGTGCAGGATTTTATATATATATATGCATTTGTGAATTCCTTCTATCTCCTAGTTCATGCACCCAAATACACTGATCATTTTCAGAGAACTCATGTAACAAAAAAAATTAAAACATTTTTAAGCAATATTTATTATTATTGCCAATAAATGAGTTATGGAGAACAACTATGTTAAATGAAAGGTATGAATGTTAACAAGGAAAGAGGCTAAGCTAAAAAAATATGACTATTGATTATTTGTAGGGCCCTCTGTAAATTCTTTTATCCCTCCGAACAAAAGGAAAAGAAGTGACACTCATTCCAAAATTTAAAAAATTGGATCAACTCAGTGGACTCCTTTGTAAAAAATGAATAACAATACCTAATTGTTTTTGGCACCCAGCAGGCACCACTGAAATATACTTTTTCATATGCTTATTCAATGGTAATATAATAAAACAAAGAGGAATCTGAATTTTTGGCCAAGAGGTTTATCAAACTAAACAAAAAAGAATATGCTTCTGGAACAAAAACTAAGATATAAAAGAAAATGGACTAAAAGTCAGTAAAAATTAATGAAACAAGATGAGATTGATGGATGAAATGATTTGTAATTAAAAGAGTGAGAAGGATGTGTGCCAGAGTTATCACAATATTTTACTTGGTAAATTGATGCACAAAACTATGAAAAGATTACACACTAATTTTCATTTCACCCAAAGAAAAGCTTAGTGTCCGTGCTTTTAGTTCTTTGCTCTCTGTGTAATAGCAAACACAACTGAATAAAATTCACAAAACATTTTAGAAATTTACAACATACATTATTCAAGAAGAGACTTGGGTATTCCACAAATGCAATCTATTTTTAGTTTCATAAATAAAGAATGCAACTATAATTCCTCATTGATTACTTTGGCAATAATTTATAGTTTTCTGCTAATGCAATTGACTAATATTCATCCCAGATCTATAATCTGGAAGATCTTTCTTTGGTACCGTCAACTAGTAAGAATATGATGCAGTGTTGGCAAACCCACAAACTCTTGCCAGAGGAGATCCCTCTCCAATAAGATACCTTCATCAGAAATCTTAATCGCTGTATACAGTTTATGATGCACATTTCATATACACGAGACAATGATCATAATGACATAAAGAGGGCTAGGCTCGCCTCTTAAACCAACCATACCTTGAGTGGTCTTGTGTTCTTATCTCTGCCTGCCATCGTGCCACACAACTTTCAATCTCAAAGTAAGATCTCATGAATTCTATCTAAAAATACCCATTATCTCAATTTTGTTTTCTTTTTATTTTTATTTTAAAAGGTTTTACATAATGGATCAATTTTAAGAATTGGAATTACATTTATCCATGTGTGTATATATTTATGAATTACTAATTTCCTACATTATGAAATGTATAGTGAAGTTAAAAGGAATGTAAATTGTGAACACTGTAATTCCTAGATATAAAATTCATGGACACTTTTTGAAGCAAAAAGGAATACCAATAATGCAACAAATTTTCAATTGTTGCAGTAAAAACCTTTACACAGAACATATTTTAATTACTGAAGAGTTAAGCCAATCTTAAATTATCTATTTATCAAAACTAATGAAATAGAATTTGTCAGCATCAGAATACCATTGGAATATAACAATTTTTTTAAAAATGTAAAATATTTTTGCACTGTATAATTTTTAAGTATTTTGAAACAATATCAACACAATTGTTCATTTGAGCAATAAATTACATAGTACTGATTCAGTTGTAATTAATATGTAATAAAAAGATACGTGAAGAAAGAAACTATTCTACTAAATAATTAACTTGATGTGCATGTAAACAAACCCTATCTACTTGATAAATAACAGTTTGTAAAATCAATAATATTTTTCAACATAATTCTGTAAGTCTAGCATGTACTATCCTTAACTGTAGTAAGACACTTAAATTCTTCAGAATAGCTGAAGTCAGATGATAAAAGGACGGAATGTTTTGATCACTCTGCCCTTCACAAGGACAAATTTCCACACATATTGTGGATCCCAAGTTAAATGCAATAAATGACTAGAAAATATGCAAAGGTACTATTACAGTTCTTTTGCATAAGCTATGAAACCCTGCAGTTCCTCATTAAACTGTGTAGTTGATTTGAAACAAAACTCAGGCTTCAGTTGATAAAGCTCCACATCACCATTTGCCATTGCAATTGCCTGTAAATAAAAAATGCCAAATGAGAAAACAATACAGCAAGTATACACTATAAGAAGTGCACTCTAGTAATGCTTTCCTCCCCCCCAATTACACACACACGCACGCACGCACGCACACGCACCCCCCCACACACACACCCACACACCCCCACACACCCCCATACACACCCCACACATGCACGCCTACGCCTACACACAGATTAAAACTTACCAAATACATCGGCTCATTTTCCTTAGGCTTTGACAATTTCATTGACAATATTTTCTTCTCAAAGTTCAGAGATTTTACAGGCACAATATCACTTTCAGTCAAATTCCAGATGTGAATTCTGTAACAGGATTTATCCCAAGAAATTTATTTATAATATTGAAGTTTGTAATTAATATAATTTAATAATGTAAAATTTTTAATTTCTTTTTCTCACTATTATATATTCCCTATTCTCAATATTTTCCTGAAATATTTAAACTATTCAGAAACATGATTTTAATCACATTTGATATCTTCTAATATTCATATTTAGAATATTTAATGTTAATATAACCAGTAAATGCATTTCCACACATTTATTATTATTTTCTAGAATTTTGTTTTAGAACAGTACAAATCATATTTTCTTGAAATATTCAAACTAAGAAGACATGATTTCCATCATATTCTAATAGAGTCAAAAGTCTAAAAATTACTGGTGAATCTTTGGGAGTTGTGAGCCTTTCATTATCATACACATGCCATGATTCCTTGCAAATTTATTGTTTTACTGTAATTGCAAAACAGATTTTTTTTGTTCAGGTTGCATTTAAGTCACTAACCATAAATTTTAGATTTATTTGCTGTAAATTGAAACAAATGATTATTAGATCGAAACGTGTCATAATGCATATGCTTTTAAAATTCAGAATTATTTAAAAATGCATTGTATACCCTTCCCTTTACCACATGCTTTGACAGTACAAACTAAAAGAACAAAATCAACTATGACATACAATTGTCTTCACTATAATACTATTACAACTAGATTAGCATGGCACCTCCAGTGAGTATTTTCGTGATGAAAATAATGTGTGCTAGGAAAATATCTCTGCACCATGCCAAATCATGGGCTCTTACTAACAATTGCATTTACATTCGTAGCAACCAGATCACTGGGAAATGAATAAAGAGGACAACGCTTCCAGCATCTGTTATAATTGTTGGGAGTACACAATTTACGTTTTCATTTTTTGAAAGCTGCAATTTGTGCTACTAATGTAATTTCTATTGCAAAGAATCTCACCAGTCACTGGTTCCACTACAGTTCCACTTTCCTGGCGCACTGTATTTAATAGGGGTATGAAAAATTTGTGGGTAAGGGATGATCGTAATGCCAAGAATATAAACTTAAAAAGCAAATACAGAAATATTATAAAACTGGACACAATAAGTCAGAATTGCATGTGCTTTCATTGTTTCTTGTAGAAGATATTTTGAAGATTCTGATTTGAGATTTGGCCGAGTGAGGAACAGATATTTTAAACAAATTATCTATTCCTGATCTTCTATGATGACTTATGTCGGTTCCTCACTCGGCCAAATCTCAAATCAGAATTGCACAAACACAATTTCATTTGTTTTACAACCACTGTTAAAAGAAATACTGCATCACATTTCCTTTTAGAAAATTAGAGCTTCTTACCTAGACAATTTGTCCAAAATGAAAAATTGTGCAGGATGAACACTAGAAGCTTGGATGCTCTCAATAGATGGCCCTTGACCCATCACATCTGCCGTGCCAGCATATGTTGCCAAGGGGTTTCGAGAATTACGGCAATACAATTGAACAATACCTCCTTCAAGACCAATCTAAAATAAAACATTAATATCAGAAATATAAATACAATCAGAGGCATGTCAGATATCATTTTGCCAAACATAAAACACATATTTCATTTAAATATGGTATAACACAAACTTACAAGCATATAATTATGATCAACCATGTTCTCCATACAAGTAGTAGGCAAAAGTCCACCTACAGCAAAGCAATACAAAAATATGAATCTCAAACAGAATAATTGTGCAGTAAATAAATAATACCTAACAATTTTTTAGAAACTGGCACTATAATTCTGAAAGAATAAAAAATTGTAATAATAAAGAACACTAATAAACATATGCATACACAATGATTCTGTTACAGAGGAATTAACTATTATTGAATTATTACCAATTTGTTTCCAAATAATTCAAACAGTCTATCAGATTAATTTATCAGAAAAGTGTATTACTAAGAAAATAATGATAAAATACATTTTAAAATCAGAAAATATGGAAAAAATTAATTTAAAAAATATCCTAACAAAATTTTTAATAGTTCACTAACAAGCATAAGAGATAAACATTGGGAACACTCCTATTGAATGTCAGCTTTAGTGAATTTTATTAGCAAACTGAAATTTAAAGAGAGATAAACAACACAAAATTTCTTTGCTACATATTTACAATAACAATTAATTTAAGACAAAGTTCAATTTCATGCATTTACTAGTGCAATGAACAACACAAGAACTATTACAAACAAATCCATTTTTAATACTTTCCTGTCATTTATTCCATCCATTAAATGACTTTTGTGTAGATTAAAGACAAATAATTACAATTTACATAAATGTGTATATGTATGTAATGAGTTCTAAAATTTGCTAATATATCAGTGAATCGTTGACTCATATCAAGAAAACCACATGTCCAATGAACCTACTGAGTTCTGTATCTTCATTAAATCAAATATGAACCTGTGACTCTTGAATTTTTGTACTTTCATCTCATACGATCAAAATATTTTTGAAAAAATAAAATTCTTTGAGTGAATTGCAAACTTATATTTTCTTCTAAATGAGAGTATGAATGAACCTCTGATGCATGAGCCTGAATTTATTAAGAATCCTCCATCCCAAATTAACAATTGTATCATCTAGATTACAGAAATATTAGCACAACATAAAAATAATTGAAGATAATTTTTTTTTTTTTAAATAAAAATGTAATTTCATGCACAATGTGATCAAAATAAAACATTTAATAACACTGAACACATTTATGGTGTAATGTGATTTGTGAGTGTTGTTCCATGGTAACTGCGCCCAAAAAAATGTGTGTGTTCTTGTGCAACGTAATAAGCTGCGTGAAACATGCAGATACTTCGTGGAAAATCATATTACTATTACTAGAAAAACTATTTTGCAGCATGGAGTTATGCACAAAACAACCCATTTAACATCAACATTACGAAGTGTTAAATTAATTATTTATTCTTCCTCTTTAGAATAGAGTGCTGCAAAGCATATGTGAACATGTTCAAAATGTGACAGATTTTATCAAGAGAAACATGCTTGCCTTCATTTGAGGAGTAAACCTTAGGATGAGGTTTACAACCACTTGACAAACAGTGAACTATGTAACCTGAATTTGTACACACATAAAAGTGGCTTGGGTCTGCAGGATCGGTTATCATGTCTCGACATTCAATGTTTGGAAGAAAATTACTATTCCTGCAATTAATTTTTGATATTAAGTACTTAAGAAAATGTAATTATCAATATTGCACTTCAAAAAAATACTTACAATTCCAATCCATCAAATATGTTGATCACAATACTTCGGACAAGTCGCACTTTTCCCCAATATGCAAGTCCAAGGTCCTGTTGCACAAGTCCTGTCTTCAAGCCAGTTCCTGAGCTCTGTATAACAGTCCACACAATAGCAACACCAGATATTTCTAGGCTGCAAATCTGGATAAGAGAAAACAATGACTTTAATAAGTTATTGTAATACTTCAACTATTCTGCAGCATTTGCACTATTCTGCATACATTTGAAGGGCAAAATTTATAATAATATCTCAACACAAAAGCAGAGAACACTCTGCCACACTAAAACGGTTCAAACCTATATTTTCGTTTGATGCGATATCATTGTCTCGCAGCAATTGTCATTAGAACAATAGAACCAAATCTTAGTCACTTTATAATAAATTTATCAAATCTCTATACTTTATAAGTAAAGTAAACAAGCCCTTCCCAATATTCTCTTACACAAGTTATACAACAGATTACTAATAGCAATTCATACATCACAACTTAATTCAAGTGCATAAACAACTAGTCATATGAATGTTATTACTACTTAGTTTTGCTACCACCTGAATTAATTGATTTTCCTTTTCATTACTGTGGTCTCTTATAAGGGGTAAATTAAGAAAATTGCTATTAAGAGGCTGGTCAGTGGTTGGAAAGAGGAATGGACTTTTAAAGAGCCAATTGAGGCATTATTAGTGTACTGCTACCTGTAAATTAATTAAATGAATGACCAAAGAATTTCTGAATGCTTTTAAGTTTCGTTACTGTAAGGCATAATAAGCAGCTGGAATGTCTGACTACATCGGAATGTATTCAAGCAAGTTTGAATGGAGGCATTGTACATAAGCAATTGCAAAAATTGTGTGACTCTTAACCTAGTGTGTTGAATTTTCACATAATTGATGAACTTGTTTGCAGTCATTACAACCAGTGATTTTAATTCAGTGTGGTTAAGACTAGATACCAAGAACAATAATAGTGTTGGATAGTATTTAATTGAAGGTTAAAAACAAGGTAGGTTTCTAATTAATTTGAATTTTATTAACTTGTGCAAACCTTTCCCTGTCTTAAAAAATAAATAAATGAATGAGCACTTTTAAATAATAAAATTCACATCAACAAACTTTTGTTTAATTATTCAAAATTCAAAAGCTGTGAGCAGAGATATTAACATTTATAAAGTCTAAATTATCAGCTGAAATGTAATACACTTTTCAAATGCACTGAAAATTTTCTTTTGAAAATACCATGAAATACAAAAATGTTTAGAAAAATAAATAAGAAAATGAACAGCAATTGATGAACAATATAGCATAACAATATTCGAAATACATAAAACTGTACCTGGATTGGAGCAAGTGAACTTGTCAAGGATGACATGTCTGAAAAAGTGCTTCCTATTGCACAAAGGGCAGTCACTTCAGTCAGATGACCTTCACTTTTCAGAATTTCAGCTAGAAAGAAGAAAATAAATAAATAAATAAAGTGGAATAAATCTATATTTTATAGAAAACTTGATTTTTAAAAAAGAATTTACAGCAGTTTCAAAAACTGGAAAGAATACACTGACTAATAAAATCTGTACCTGAAGACTCATTTCAAAATGAATGAAAAATTCATGAAAATACGCAGATGGCAGAAGAGGTTTTTATAAGGCTTATTCATTTTATAAATTTAAGAAAAATTCCCATATTAACTGAAGAGGTCAACATTTAGTTTGAATTTAGAATGGCTATTCACTTGCACTTTCAACTTCAAGAGAAGAGGTTAGAGATTTGCCAAAATCAAAACCGAGCTTACCAGTTGAGTAAGTGGGTGAACGGATAACCCAATCACATGCTACTCTATCTCCCAAGCAATGGACAGCAGCTGATTCTTTAAGATCCCATACACATACAGTTCCTTCATGCAAACCAGCAAATACCAAATTATCTACATTTTGATGAAAGCAGACTGACGAGACACTATTTGAACATACAAGAATCTTTTCTGGTGCCGATGGTTTTAAAATATTCCATATACACAGCATACATCTTCCAAGAATAGCATCAACTGCTTCTAGAGAATTCTAGAAAACAGAGTAAAGTGGTCAGTGAATAAGGTCTTGTTGAATAACACGTAATAAAATAAAGAAAGGATATCAACACACATTAGGTTCAATATGCACAGTTATTAAAGAGGTAGGTTGAAGATTCGAAAAACATAACTTCGAAACAGATCTTCCAGCCAAAAATGGAACAGCATTCACATTTAAGTTAAAGAAACCTCTACTAAAATATGAAGCCACAGAATTGAGAGACAGACTGTTCTCTTGGATGAATGATTGCTGCTCCAAGTGTTGCAATATGGCCTGAAATTAAAAGTGTTTTTTTTTAATCTAGGAGCACAGCAAAAGAGTAGATAATACAAAAACATTATAAAATATTAGCAACTGCAATATGTGGGGACACAGAATTTAATTACCCCCCCACACACTCAAAAGAAAACAACAACAACAACAACAACAACAACAACAATAATAATAATAATAATAATAATAATAATAATAATAATAATAAATACCTGGCCAGCACCTAAAAGAAACTGGTTCAGTCTTACTGCATTATATTTTATAAGCTTCTTCCACATTTCAGGATCTTCATTCCCATCTCCACCACAACCCAAATGATTCTGAAAATATTGACAACTTGTATAAGTTCAATATTAAAAAGATTACATAAAGAGCTCAAAATAGAATAGAGATAAACATGATTCAATTACATTCATAAAAGCACATTAATAGCAGAATATTTGGGCAAATAGCATAGTTTAACTTAAGAGCATTTTAAATTAATTATATTAAAGCATTTTTAACTTCATTCTCTTCAGAAATGTACTTATGGTCAGTATTTCATTTCATTACCATATTGCTTCATTCTATAGAAATTCCAAGGAAGTATTTAACTTTTGCAAAATTTCTAATTAAAGCTTTTGGTAATAAAATTTGAAATGGCAATGTGAGTCTACATATTTCATCTACTAACAACCAATGTTCAATTAGACAAAAATGTTTAAAAAATTAATTCTTCACTTATATTTTTATCTAACCAGAAATTTAAAAAAAAAAGTTCACATTCCTTCAGAAGTCACATTTTTGCAACCAAATTTTTACATAATACCATTTTATCTTTATTCAAACATTGAAACAAACAAAACAGCAGCTCATTATAATAAGCACTTAACCAATAAATGGAGATTGTTTTAAAAACTGTCCTCCAAAACCCAGTTAATAAAGTCAAATTATTCCTGGTAATATGCTTGTGACAAGCCGCTATAGGTTTAGGGCTATTTCATACTAGTCTTCACCAATGACCAGAAACTCCTCTTTATATCTCTCTCTCTCTACTTAGCTACTTACATGAATAAACAGCGCATTTAAGAACTTGTGTTCATAATTTCCCTCACCGAGCCCTCTTCCTCCCAGATTAAGTAAAAATTATGTCAGCCAGTACTCCCAAGTGGCATGTCTCCATATGAACACGCACCATATGAGCACATCAGCATTCAAAAGAGGCTCATGACAGGCTTCTCATCTGGGCATTGCCCCTCCACTCTGGATATGATTTAACCCACATTTATCATCAGGCTTGGATATTAGGTTCAGTAATATTTTTTCTTTCTATTTTCAGTTCTCAAAATTGTAATCTTGGCAAACCATGAAAATTGTGACCCAATATTGACATTTTTCGTTACACATTTTTACATATTTTGTTCTCTATTACATATTTTGCAAAACTTTATACTAATCTAACAAATTTCTTGAAATTTATTTTGCAAAAAATATTTAATGAACATTAAAAATAGTTAAATTTTTAAAAATCTGCATTTTTTCTAACACAAATTCAGAATTGAATCATAACAATGTGAGGTACTCCTGCTGGGGTTAATCTCCTGCATGCCATATATAAGGCGGCCCATGCCCTTGAGCGCTGAGATTATTATCTTCATGCATGTGAAGTACTGATGTGTTTGTTGACGTGTAACCCCAATTTCCACAAAATATTTGTTGTTCCAGGCAAGTAACACTACACAGATAGCTACTGATTGTTTGCCAGTCAGTAAGTTCCTACATTAATATATGATGGCTAACATTGTTCTCAAAGAAAAAAAGTACTTTTAAAAAAGTTAATCCAGCAGGTCAAGCATATTTATTTGTTTAAATGGTTTAATAAATATTTTATTAATACATTTTCAAACTGTGTAAATTTATATTGTTTGGTTGCAAATGTTCTATTAACCCATAAGAGCCCATTATACCAATAATGGAACATGTTGGCTGGGCTATCCGGGACGAGCCGCGTCAAAGTCATGGTGGCTGACGCTTCGGCCAGCGTGTTGTGGCCTTCTTCAGAGCGTACTGCTGCCAGGTGGCTAGCACGCAGGCCTTATATGGAGGAGAGGGGGAGGGCGGGATTGGTCAGGAGGCCGACCAATGGGAGGCGGGCAGGTGGCGCGGGATAGGTGGAAAAGAACAGGGCCGAAGCGGGGTGTAGAGGCAAGATGGGATCACGGGGAAGGTGGCAATAGAAAGAGGGAGAAATACAGAAAAGGATAAAAAACGAAAAAGGGAGAAATTCTCACAAGGGGGGCCGCCTGAGGGGCAAGGAGCCATCGGCCGGACAGCGGCCGCGATGGAGGCCCGTCAAAGGTCGGACGTAAGGGGGGCGCCGGGTTGGCGGGCTGTGAAGGCCCGTTTCCAGGTGGTATTGAGGCGGAGGCCGTCATCACGGTTAAGGTTGATGGGTCTCCTAGATATTTCCAGGGCCTCTTTGATGATGCGTGGCCACCAGCGGTCCTCGGAGGTTATTGTGCGGGTTTTGTTGAACTCAATCAGGTGACCGGTTTCGGCAGCGTGTTGTGCTAAGGCCGATTTATGGGTGTTCTTTAGCCGGTCGTTGCGCATGTGTTCACGCATGCGCTCGTCTACAGAGCGACCCGTTTGGCCGATGTACACTAACCCACAACTGCACGGGATTTCGTACACTCCGGCGTTCTGTCGTGGGTCCAGGCGGTCTTTCACCCGGACCAGGCTCCTCCCGATCTTGTTTTGGGCATAGAACACCGGGCGGATATCGGCTCTACGTAGTAGCCTGCCAATCCTGTCCGTGATGCCGCGGACGTAGGGGAGGCGAGCTGTCTTGCGAGGCGGGCTGGATGGCTCGTTGGTGTCGTTGTGTGTGGTGGCGTCATTTCGTGCATCGAGGTTCTTCAGGGCACGTTGTATGGCAGATGTGCTGTAGCCATTGGCCAGAAAAGTCTCTCTGAGTGTCTCTTTTTCTTTATTGAGACTGTCGGTGTCGCTGATGAGGGCGGCCCGGTACGTGAGGGTAGTGAGAACCCCTCGTTTCGTGGCAGGGTGATGGTGCGAATCGGCGTGTAAATAGCGGTTGGTGTGGGTCGGCTTCCGGTACACGGAGTGGCCGAGGGTCCCGTCGGGACGCCTGGAGATCAAGACGTCGAGGAAGGGGAGCTGGCCGTTAAGTTCTGTTTCCATTGTGAAACGGATGCGGGGATGAATGCTGTTCAGGTGGGCCAGGAAAGTTTGTAGATTCTCTGAGCCGTGGGGCCAGATGACGAAGGTGTCATCGACATAGCGAAGCCAGAGCGTCGGTTTCAGAGGCGCGTTTTCCAGGGCCTGCTCTTCAAAGGCTCCCATAAAGAGGTTTGCCACCACAGGGGAGAGCGGCGAGCCCATGGCAGTACCGTCAATCTGCGCGTAGAACTCTTGTCGGTACTGGAAGAAGGTGGTGGACAGGCAGACCTCGGCGAGTTTGGCCCACTCCGTCGGCAGCTGGTGTTTCATCAGGTTATCCTCCACGATCTTGATGGCATCGCAGACAGGGACCATGGTGAAAAGGGAAGTGACATCAAAGCTCACGAGGATGTCACCAGGATTGGTACGAATGGAGCGGATATGTTCAATAAAATGTTTGGAGTTAAGGACTGTGGATGGCAGGTTATTGGTGAGGGGTTTCAGCTTGTTGGCGAGGAAGCGGGCTAAGTGCTGGGAAGGTGAGTTGATGGCGCTCACTATGGGGCGAAGCGGTACGTCGGGTTTGTGAATTTTAGGGAGACCATAGATGCGGGGTGTGCGGTTGTTGTTGCCCAGCTTCAGACGTCTTTTGTCTTCTGCGTTGATGGACGACGCTTCACCTATGATGGCCATAACCTTCTGTCTCACTTTAGGCAGAGGATTCTTCTCCAGTTTTTGGTACGTATCACCGTCACTGAGGATATCGACCATCTTGTTGTGGTAGTCGGAGCTCTCCATGACCACCGTGGCGTTGCCTTTATCAGCGGGAAGAATGACGATGTCATCGCGCCGTTTTAGCTCCCTTATGGCTAGCCTTTCTTCACGGGGGATGTTGCAACGTGGAGGCGCGGAACGGGCTAAGATGGTGCTTGTGTCCCTTCTTATGTCTTCGGCAATCTCTTCGGGCAGACTCCGAATCGCAGTTTCTACCGCGGGGATGACGTCATCCGTGGGGACGCGTGACGGAACGACAGCAAAATTCAGCCCTCGGGATAGAGCGGCGGTCGTGGCCGCATCAAGGGGTTCTCCGGTCAGATTGACCACAGTATTGCGCAGGACAAGATTATCACCAGGACTATTCACCTGCCGAAGATTCGAGAACTTCCGTATTTGTTGATCTCTGGCTGCACCTCCACACCTTTCCCCGTTGTTGTAAGAAAGACGATCTCGTGTTGTGTATACGTTCGCGCAGAAGTTGTTCGCTCGTGCGTCGGAGAATGCGTTGGGCGGCCGGAGTCTTGATGTGGTGTGGGACAAGGAGAAATTTAGGGACGACGTGGGAATCGCGACATCTTTGCAAAAAGGCGAGTTGGCTGAGCCTCTTGGCGCGTACAATCCTCAGATGGCTGAGTCGTCTGGTGTGCTTGAAGATCTGCTCCCCGTAGAGGTTCAAGATATGGTTGCGTAGGCTTCCGCGGCCGGAGTTTATGTTGGCTGGGCTATCCGGGACGAGCCGCGTCAAAGTCATGGTGGCTGACGTTTCGGCCAGCGTGTTGTGGCCTTCTTCAGAGCGTACTGCTGCCAGGTGGCTAGCACGCAGGCCTTATATGGAGGAGAGGGGGAGGGCGGGATTGGTCAGGAGGCCGACCAATGGGAGGCGGGCAGGTGGCGCGGGATAGGTGGAAAAGAACAGGGCCGAAGCGGGGTGTAGAGGCAAGATGGGATCACGGGGAAGGTGGCAATAGAAAGAGGGAGAAATACAGAAAAGGATAAAAAACGAAAAAGGGAGAAATTCTCACAAGGGGGGCCGCCTGAGGGGCAAGGAGCCATCGGCCGGACAGCGGCCGCGATGGAGGCCCGTCAAAGGTCGGACGTAAGGGGGGCGCCGGGTTGGCGGGCTGTGAAGGCCCGTTTCCAGGTGGTACTGAGGCGGAGGCCGTCATCACGGTTAAGGTTGATGGGTCTCCTAGATATTTCCAGGGCCTCTTTGATGACGCGTGGCCACCAGCGGTCCTCGGAGGTTATTGTGCGAGATTACGAACTCGCGAGCATCGAGCGTGAACTGTACGACCTGCACCTAAATCTCAGCTCCACCTTGCGGCCTGACGATTGGGGCACGCTGGACAGTCTTTCTTACAACAACGGGGAAAGGTGTGGAGGTGCAGCCAGAGATCAACAAATACGGAAGTTCTCGAATCTTCGGCAGGTGAATAGTCCTGGTGATAATCTTGTCCTGCGCAATACTGTGGTCAATCTCACCGGAGAACCCCTTGATGCGGCCACGACCGCCGCTCTATCCCGAGGGCTGAATTTTGCTGTCGTTCCGTCACGCGTCCCCACGGATGACGTCATCGCCGCGGTAGAAACTGCGATTCGGAGTCTGCCCGAAGAGATTGCCGAAGACATAAGAAGGGACACAAGCACCATCTTAGCCCGTTCCGCGCCTCCACGTTGCAACATCCCCCGTGAAGAAAGGCTAGCCATAAGGGAGCTAAAACGGCGCGATGACATCGTCATTCTTCCCGCTGATAAAGGCAACGCCACGGTGGTCATGGAGAGCTCCGACTACCACAACAAGATGGTCGATATCCTCAGTGACGGTGATACGTACCAAAAACTGGAGAAGAATCCTCTGCCTAAAGTGAGACAGAAGGTTATGGCCATCATAGGTGAAGCGTCGTCCATCAACGCAGAAGACAAAAGACGTCTGAAGCTGGGCAACAACAACCGCACACCCCGCATCTATGGTCTCCCTAAAATTCACAAACCCGACGTACCGCTTCGCCCCATAGTGAGCGCCATCAACTCACCTTCCCAGCACTTAGCCCGCTTCCTCGCCAACAAGCTGAAACCCCTCACCAATAACCTGCCATCCACAGTCCTTAACTCCAAACATTTTATTGAACATATCCGCTCCATTCGTACCAATCCTGGTGACATCCTCGTGAGCTTTGATGTCACTTCCCTTTTCACCATGGTCCCTGTCTGCGATGCCATCAAGATCGTGGAGGATAACCTGATGAAACACCAGCTGCCGACGGAGTGGGCCAAACTCGCCGAGGTCTGCCTGTCCACCACCTTCTTCCAGTACCGACAAGAGTTCTACGCGCAGATTGACGGTACTGCCATGGGCTCGCCGCTCTCCCCTGTGGTGGCAAACCTCTTTATGGGAGCCTTTGAAGAGCAGGCCCTGGAAAACGCGCCTCTGAAACCGACGCTCTGGCTTCGCTATGTCGATGACACCTTCGTCATCTGGCCCCACGGCTCAGAGAATCTACAAACTTTCCTGGCCCACCTGAACAGCATTCATCCCCGCATCCGTTTCACAATGGAAACAGAACTTAACGGCCAGCTCCCCTTCCTCGACGTCTTGATCTCCAGGCGTCCCGACGGGACCCTCGGCCACTCCGTGTACCGGAAGCCGACCCACACCAACCGCTATTTACACGCCGATTCGCACCATCACCCTGCCACGAAACGAGGGGTTCTCACTACCCTCACGTACCGGGCCGCCCTCATCAGCGACACCGACAGTCTCAATAAAGAAAAAGAGACACTCAGAGAGACTTTTCTGGCCAATGGCTACAGCACATCTGCCATACAACGTGCCCTGAAGAACCTCGATGCACGAAATGACGCCACCACACACAACGACACCAACGAGCCATCCAGCCCGCCTCGCAAGACAGCTCGCCTCCCCTACGTCCGCGGCATCACGGACAGGATTGGCAGGCTACTACGTAGAGCCGATATCCGCCCGGTGTTCTATGCCCAAAACAAGATCGGGAGGAGCCTGGTCCGGGTGAAAGACCGCCTGGACCCACGACAGAACGCCGGAGTGTACGAAATCCCGTGCAGTTGTGGGTTAGTGTACATCGGCCAAACGGGTCGCTCTGTAGACGAGCGCATGCGTGAACACATGCGCAACGACCGGCTAAAGAACACCCATAAATCGGCCTTAGCACAACACGCTGCCGAAACCGGTCACCTGATTGAGTTCAACAAAACCCGCACAATAACCTCCGAGGACCGCTGGTGGCCACGCGTCATCAAAGAGGCTCTGGAAATATCTAGGAGACCCATCAACCTTAACCGTGATGACGGCCTCCGCCTCAGTACCACCTGGAAACGGGCCTTCACAGCCCGCCAACCCGGCGCCCCCCTTACGTCCGACCTTTGACGGGCCTCCATCGCGGCCGCTGTCCGGCCGATGGCTCCTTGCCCCTCAGGCGGCCCCCCTTGAGAATTTCTCCCTTTTTCGTTTTTTATCCTTTTCTGTATTTCTCCCTCTTTCTATTGCCACCTTCCCCGTGATCCCATCTTGCCTCTACACCCCGCTTCGGCCCTGTTCTTTTCCACCTATCCCGCGCCACCTGCCCGCCTCCCATTGGTCGGCCTCCTGACCAATCCCGCCCTCCCCCTCTCCTCCATATAAGGCCTGCGTGCTAGCCACCTGGCAGCAGTACGCTCTGAAGAAGGCCACAACACGCTGGCCGAAACGTCAGCCACCATGACTTTGACGCGGCTCGTCCCGGATAGCCCAGCCAACATAAACTCCGGCCGCGGAAGCCTACGCAACCAATAATGGAACAGTCAATTTCAAGGGATTTTCTCTTCTCAAATAGTATTTTGCGAATTTTATTTCTTCAATACACAGAGACATCCTTAATGAAACATATAAGCAAGTTTTTTCATTCCAAATTACTAGATGTTGAATTAGTCGAGATCACTAAAGAATTGCTCCTCGACAGGGTTTATTCCTGAATATTCCTGAAATTAAAATGAATAAAATAAAAGTTAAAAGAAGAAATGATGAAATTATTAGATTTTGATTCAGTGACAAAGGATATAGAAGTTTTTGAAGACTCGTCTGATACTAGTAATACCATCAGTGGTTCTGCATATTTTTTAAATTCTCTTTCACTTAACTAATATTATTTCGTGCTTCTTAACGTGTATATTATTTATATGGTAACGTGTATGTTATTTAACGTGTATATTATTTATCTCGCAACACTAATGAATATAAATGTCTTTTGCTATTTCATTTAAGAATTGCCTTTTAATTTTGAATTTTAAATTATAAAAAAATATTTATAACGTTCCAATAATTTATGCAATTTGTTGATTGTACTCTTTGATGATATTTTAGTAACATTCATCATGGTTTAACAGAATTTCATTGTTTATTTTAGGAATTAGAATTTCTGTTCCATATAATTTACACACTGTATCGGTTCTAATCTTCATCTAAAACCAGGCTTAGCTGCTATATGCCTGTGGTTAAGTTGGAGAAAGGCCAGTGTAAAATAAATGGTGGTTGGTCAGCATCAAAGTTGACAGGACATATGCAGCGAAGGTCTAATGGTTTTACTGCTACTTCTAGAGGGAAAAAAAAAAAAGCTCAAATAACCGTCATTTGATACTTTGGAGCGTTCTAGACATATAATTTAGCAATTGTGGATTAACACATGGAAATTCCTTTAACAATGGCCTTATATATCACTCACTTGTGATGAACTTTTAGTAGGCCTATATTAACCCCTATATTTGAATTATTCCCCTATTGCTAGGGGAGACACAAGAAGTTTCTTTTAGATCAAGGGAGCCGTGGACAAAAAAAGTTTGAAAACTCCTGGTTTAGCACTAAGAGTTACAATTAAATGCTACCAGACAGCTCCAACAATGACTACATGCATGGACGCAACAACAATGTGCGCAAAATTATATTGGGTGTTAATTGTTAATTTGACATACCATAAATTATATCCCTTTTCATGCAGTATTTGTTAAATATTCTAATTGTTTTTATTACATATTTTCATATATATTTTGCGGTTTCATACTACATATTTTGTGGACTATACTTACAAGTTGATAGGTCTCAATCTTACTTAAGCTATTTATCACTCACCTGAGAAAACACAACAAGAGATGCATTTGCATCATCCTTATCAACAACAGGATGGTAAGCTACAGGATGCTGAGTCCATTTATTTTTTACAATAATTTCTTCAGTTTGAATCTCCTCAGACAAATTATCCTCATTGGTTTGAACAGAAGCCTATGAACAATTGTAAATATATCACAAAATCATTTCACATACCCAGCCATGCCATTGCACTACCAATTAATACATACTTTTATTATATCTGAATTTGTATATCATTCTCCAATAAAATAAGAGGTATGACTGACATTTGATGAAAAAATCAGTGACAGTAATAGAAGGTTAGCAAACAACATTTACTCGTTAATTTTCATCAGACTGTTGAGAACCTATATCTCAGTTATCACAATAAACTGTTTCTCCTCCTTTCCAATGTGTATGAAATTCTACTAACCTGCTGAGTGTTTGATCTTCCGTAACTTTTCATATACACTTCATATGGGACAGGAGGCAAATCAAGAAGTGAAAAACCTACAGTATCTAACCTTATCATGCTCAACAACTCTTCACCTCTTTTCTTTGCCTTGGCAGTGACCTGTCAACACACAAGGGAATATAAAAATAAGACACTCATATTTTATAAGATTACATTTGGATAGTTAATAAACACTAGTCAAAGTAACCCAGAGTAGCATGCCTGTTTATTTATCACAATCATGTATCAGACAGAAAAAGGAATGATTTGTATCTATTGTTTAATTTGGAAGTAATTTTATTTATATCTCTGTTATCTCTGCCTTGTCCTGCCTTGCACTTCAAGGCAACAATTCTTAATATTTTTTAACTCTAAAAAAATGTGTTACTTACTTAAAAAAGTATATAGAATTTTACACTGGAAATATGTAAGAAATATTATGAACTTGTAAATTAGAAGTTATTACAGAAAAATTTAAATATAATCATTTTGGAATACGATACTTGGAAAATGCCTTGTACATACTTCATTCTGTTCTACAAAACTTTATTTCTGGACGTTTGTTATTTTTATCTTCATTCCTAAGGATGAATTCACCGCACTGATTAGAATTTAGACAAAAAAAAGAACAAGAGCATGACAAAATCATGTTAAACACTTATCTTTATATTTATAATTCTTCAATTAGTTATTTTATGAATTTACTTTAAGGCATATTTCTGTGTATTCTGTGAACATTGTAGCCAGAAAAATAAGAAGTAGCAATGCTTATCAGCATATTCTTTCTCATATTATTTATAAGTGGAAAGTAAAATCACAATTTTGCAAAATATGTTCTACTAACAATTTGTTAACCATGTTGTGCAACTCTTCAGCAAAACAAGCATTCAAGATACAAATTTGCAATTTTTTAAGATTAACAGTTACAGAAAGTTCACATATTTTAATTAAAATCAAATTTCATTTATTAGCACCCTTTCTCCCACTGGAGGAAAAAGTTTCCCTGAGAATGGTGGAAATCAAATTCTGGCCTTCATTATTGCATCTTGAAGATTAACACCCTGAAGTCACACATGCTACTTACAGTGGTTGATGGAATCACTGGTCTACAATTTTATATAAAAGAGAATGGTAGAACCTAACAAATATTTCATTTAACACAAAATTACTACAAAATTACTTATTTTTTCGAAAAATGTACATGAAGATTTAAATATGTAATATCAAGAAAGAGAATGTATTAACAAAAGATATCATGAATCAATATATTGAAGGTGTGGAGCACATTCCAAAAAAATGTCAACATTTGAAACTTTCAAAATTCTAGTGGTTTAAATGAAAATGGGACCTACGTCATATTAGTAAACAAACTTTACTCTATTTGAGAAAAAAAATTACAAACAAAATTTTTTAGGCATTTTTGAGAAAATTTCAAAAATTAATGGAGGTACCTTGAGTAAAGGACTCCAAAAATTAAGATCCATTTCAAATTCAAGGGAGCCACGACAAAAGCCAAATCAACCAGAGAACTCCAATTTTGGTGAAATTCCTCTGTATGCTGAAGGGAAGTGTTATTCACAAACATAGACAGACAGACAGAGAGATGTTTTGCAAAAAGCACTTTTTGAAATCAAGGACCTACAAAATGTGGATTCACACTGCAGAACACATTCAGGGAAGTAATTTACTACATATAGGAGTAAGAAAAATTCAAATTTTGCATATGAGGGACCCAAAAATTGAGTTTTACTCCTTAAAAATAATGATAATAGTAATGAAATACTGAAATGCTTATTCCTGAAGCATTACAATATTTTCTCAACATTATTTCTATGGGAAAGTAAAATTAAATACATTATTTAACAAACCTGGAAATTATTCACAAGTAGTATTTAATATTGTTTTTTACCTTCTGTTCTTCCATTTTCTTTTTTGCACTAGCAAAATTAATAATGCCTGCTTTCTTCAACCCTTGGCAAAATTTTGATTCATTTGGTTTTTCTTCTTCGAATCCTTCATCTCTAGCCACTGGGAAATGGCTTATTATGCTGTTCTTCACATTTGTCCTAGTTTGAAATGAAAGAAAACAGATATTATCATCATATACTTTCAATGAATTTTCTTATTTACATTTGTCCTAGTTTGAAATGAAAGAAAACAGATATTATCATCATATACTTTCAATGAATTTTCTTATTTACAGTATACAATTAAATTATGATAAAATGTAACAATTGAATAAAATAAATGATGTGTTAATAACACCAATAGTGACCACTTCAAGCACAAAATTTGAAAAATAAGAAAAAGCTTCTCAATTTCTTTAAACTCATAGAAAATGGAGATTATGCCTTCTAGTGGTGAGGATTAGAATGAAAATAATTTATTTATTTTCCCTTATTTTATAAGTTCTTCATTCGCTATAAGCTAAGTGCTATTATAAGCTGAACGTTTCTTAATAATAATGTAACACGAACCAGTATTTTTCTGGTCTCAATCACATTCAGGGGATAAAATAGTGAAGGTAGAAAAGTTAGTCAAGATCTGACCAAAATCTAAATTTTGTAATTTTCAGGTGTTCAATTCTAGAGTAAATTCAGTGTTTGGAAATTAATTTTAAAAAATTGAAAAAATTAAAAATTAGCCATTTTTAGGCAAGGGATCTGTTCAGAAAGAGATAATATTTTTTACTAATAGTCCATTGAGTTTCACACAAACAATTTTGAGAAAACAACAGAAATTTTATTAACTTTGGCCTCTATTGGTGCTTTTACTCTTCTATATACAGATGCAAAAAAGCATCTACATCAATACTATGTTTTAGTAACTTGACATCTAATAATAGTTTATATTATGATACGCATAGTTTTCAATAATAATCATATTTAATGAAGTTTATAAAGTTTAATCTTGGCCTCATCTTTAAAATTCTCATATAAACTCAGTAGTTAAATGACCATAACACTTACCCCCGTGGAGATACTCCAGCATTTTCTTTCTCCAAAGCTTCTTTTATTTGCTGTATTTCTTTCCCTTTACGATTACCAACATTGAACTCAGTTTCCACATCTTTTGCCTGCATTGCATCTCCACTTTTCCGCTTACTCTCAGTGAGATCATAGTTGCCAGAATCTAATTTCTTTTCCTCTTCCACAAGAGGTCTATTCACCAATTCCAACACCTCATCCTCTTCTGATGCACTGCTTTCTTCTGCTGAGCTGCCTTCACCTCCATTGGTCAATTCACTGACACTATTGAAACCTTCTGATGACCCAGACACATCTTCCTCAAAATCTGACTCGTATTCCTTAATTTGGGACAAAGCATGAGCATTAAAATTTGCAATATTAAACTTACACCAACCAATTAAATGCTCTGGCATGATCTGAACAGATATAATTGGGGTATAAATTTGAAATTTTATGTGAAATATGAAATTAGTACTGCTCCAACAACATATACTTTCTTGTATTACAGAGAATAGTCACAAAATATTATAATATTCTAACTTTTTCTACCAACTACAAAAAGACTGATGATTCAACTCGATATTGTGTGAAAACTACTCATATTTTGAGAAAAATTGAACATTACATTATTTAACAATTTAATCTTCAAGAACATTAAAAAATATCTTTAAATTCACAAAATATAGTACATAACGGAACAGGTCCAAAAAATTGTTAACTTTTGCAATTATCAAAATTTTAGAGATTTTGTGACTGTGAACCTGTACTATTTTTGGCTGTGTAGTTTATAAGCATATCAATTCTACATTTTTTCAAAAGTGACTACATTTTTTTCTTTTAACTTTTTGAATGCATAGACAACAATGCACTAAATTGCAAGGCATAAGTACCATATTCATTCAAATTTTTATTTTTTTAAATTACTCTTGTAATGTTTTTCAAAATATCTTCCTTAAAGGTGAATTTTATAATTTAATATAGTATTTATGAACACAAATGTTTTAAACAATCTCTTATGAAGTCTCGCGAAATTTTGAACGTTTTTATGAGTTAATGAGCACAAAATTGACATGTTCAAAAACTCTCAAACTAGCTCCACATTTCCCCCCAAAACTTTCCATATGAAAAGAGGTTTTGTTGCTCTAAGATATTCTGCAAGTCTCATTTCAATCAGAGTATTGATAAAAATTTGAAAAAATATTTTATGAATATAAATATAAAGGATACTACAAAGCAAATATTGTGTTAATTTGAATTGAAAGATTTTCAAAACTAAATAAACTGTTAACATTATTTTATGGGAAAGGATGATGTTGAATGTCATTGACATAAATAGAATCAATGCTGCAAAGCACATTTCAGACATGATGCATGAAAAAGGTCTATTTTACTTACAAATATTTTATATTATTTTCATTCATATTCATAACTAATACAAACAGTATTCGTAGGTGTACTTATGCAGACACTAAAGCAGTAAGTTCAAATCCTGTGTACAGCATGGATGTTTTCAATTGTTTGTGGTGTGGGATTATGGAACATATATTGTAGTAAGAAATTACATTTTGTTGGTTGGTTGGTTGGTTGGTTGGTTGGTTGGTTGGTTGGTTATTAGTGATTCTGAGTGCATCAACTACCGAGGTCATTATTTCCGTAAGTGTAGTGCATTTCCCCCCCTTGGGAGGTAGCAGTGATCTTCCCCCGACAGATGGCAAGATCTGGTGCCGACCTACCATCGGCTAGCACGGTTTCCCCCAACCGGGTATCTCCAACCACTGTCCCAGCCAGAACAAGCTGTAAGCTCCCAATCAGTTTCCCAGCGTGAGTGGTAGTGTAGAGCATGTAAGAGTAAGTGTGTGTAGGAGAGGAAGGACAAGGAAGAGGATGGAAAGATCACGCACGGCCCGTGGTCTGTTTGTTAGGGTACTGCTCCGATATTCACCTGGTGTTTATTGGAGCAGGAAAACTATTCATCAGAGCAGCATGCCTCTAGTATTCTCCTCCAGACAGCAACTGAATTCGATCTAGCTGACAAGCTTGTGACAAAAATCTTGCCCCTGTTGGGGCTCAAACCTAGAACCTCCTGGTCAGAGGCACTGCAGTGAAATTAGTTGTTGCACTGAGCTACCTCTCCTGGTTTACATTTCATGGTTCCTTAATGCCAAAAAAGTGTTTTTCCCCCAGGGGTTCATTCTCTCTTTGTGAACAACACTTGCGTCTGTACGGAAAACAGGATTTTCCTCATTGATATGCTGTGTTCAGGTTGATGAAATTAGTCCTCAAATTTGAAAAGGCTCTTTTTGGCAGGTACTTTACATAAAGTCCCAGTACCATTTTCGAAATTATCTCAAAAAGATATCCAATTAATTTTTTTAACCTTTTTGTTCAAATAGGGCAGAGTATGCTTGTATGAAACGTGCAGATAAGATTTTCAATAAAACCTTTAAATTTTCAAAAATTGCAAAAATTAAAAATTGTTATTGACATCCTACAACGACAACTGTAGATAAAGAAATGTTTCTAATTGAAATCTGTTCTTCAAAATAATATCCATAAAGAATATTTTTTTCAATTGTTTTTGTATAATTTTGAGTGAAATAAAGAATATTAAAAAAATACTTCAAGATTTTCTAAAAACATTGCTCCAAATCTGAGCTTTAATTTGTGACCTCAAATAAATCACTGTTCACTTAATAATACATAATATTAGTCCCACTTTCATTAAAACCTCAGAAATTTTGGTAATTGCAAAAAGTCAACTTTCTTCTTGATGCCTTGAGAGTGTTGTTCAACTGTTATCTACCAGGTGGTCAAATGGATTCAAATCCCAGTCTAGGCAAATATTATTCCACTACTATTATAAAACAGTAAAACTTGCTCAATGCACAACATGTATAATGCAGAAATCTCTCCTGGCAAACGTAAATTCTATAGTATTTCATTCTTTGATGTGGAATCATGTCTAATGCAGAAAAAATACCTTCCCTTGAGTAAGTTGTACTGTATTACAAATTCATTATGGATAATGTGAGAAAATATGTGCTGTTGCAGTACAACTAGTTTCAGTATTTACATTCACTCAATTTTATAACAAACTCCAAATCCACTCTGAGAAGTCTTGGCTGAATTTCAAATAGCTCCCATTCATAAATCATTTCCCCACATGATGCAGTTCTAAAATTTAACTTAAGATTACATTTCCTATACATTTTTTGCAACTTCTTGTTTGTGCACACTTTAGAGCACAAAAAATACTTCAAGTAAAAATTATAACAAGAATAAGATCAACAATTCAGAAGTAAATGGAAGAACCTGGCAAAAATGCACCCTCAGAACATATTACAAAATCTAACTTGTTACATGCAGTGCAACTCCTCGAAATAGCAAACACTTTTTGGGTCCGATTACAAAATTCATATTGATATAAATTAAACAATTGAAATTCACATATACGATACAATCAAGGACCTCAAATATAAATATTTTACCTCCTCATGAGCCAAGAGGAAGCCCTTCTTAAAATTATCAGACAAATCAGAATATTGGCCATAAATCAACAACCTCAATTGTTTTATATTAATCTAAAATCCCAAACTTTAAACAATCTCTGACCAGGAAATCATAAATGATGTACATTAATTTCTTGTACCAAGGCCAGATGTCATATATGATATGCCACTGAATTATTTTTTAATAAATCAGACTTGACTTACCATGATTTCAATATTCAGTGAACTTGTATTAAAGAACACACATTAAAAAAACTAATGTGCCTGAACCTGTGTAAAGAATTGTTTGTTTTTTTATTAGTAAGACTATTTTAAATTTTTGACACCATCGGATATATGTTATATTCGTTCAATGTGTTATATATGATTTATATTAAAAAACAGAGCAATATCTTTGCATTTATTTGAAAATTATTATAAAAAGTCCAGGTCAGTATCAACTTATTACTAACAAGTAACCAAAGGGAAGCTCTCTTGCTGACGATGAGCAATAAAAGCTAATGATATAGTTCCAAGAAATAAACAGTAACTTTGCCCCACATGAATCATATGTGACTCATGGACTTGAAAAAACGTGTTAATACTCAGGCCTCATCCATGGTGCACCAGAAACTATTACAGTAAATTAATAAAATATTTTGTGTCCTACACTAGTTTAAACTTTAATTTAGATTTACACTGTCATCTTTATTGTAGTTGCTTGTCAGGACTTGTGAGGATTCCCCTGTATTTTAAGTGGAGACAGTGAACATGTTAAGTGAATCTAAGGTCACAGTTTCTTTAATGAGCAAATGTGCATATTTCCATTGAGAAGAAATGAACAAACTCATTGTACTGCCTAACAAACAAGACAAAAATAAAGAGAAAAAGCAGGCAAAAAAGTTGTAAGCAGTTGTAATCTTATTTTCATTTTTGTCTCGATTAAAACAAAAATGAAAATAAGATTACAACTGCTCCTATTAAATGAATAGAACAAAACCGAATTATTATAGTATAAATTACAAAGTATTAAAAATCTTAAAAAGAGAGTAAGTCATAGGAAGAGATGGATCAAAATATAAAAGCACATCTTCCAACATCACAAAAACATCAAAAATAATTTAGGCTAATGTGATCATCAATATAAGAATGCATTATAAGAAACTTAAATTATAAATATGTTTAGATTATAAAATTACAAACCTCAAAATCATCTTCATAATTATCACCTGCTTCATCAAAAGACTGTTTTTCAGGTTCATTTGAAGGTCCCTGGCCTGATCTGGTCAGATCTGACACAGATGAAACTGTTGCTATATCATTCGTCCTCTTGGATGATTTATGGATTTTCTGCAAGGTGAAACATGAAATTTGTATAAATGAAGTTCAGATCAGACTAGTTAATTTCTAAGATGTTATTAGTGGCTTGCAACTTTAGTCCTATTTTCAATAATTTAATTGTCACCATAATTTTCATATATTAAAAACATTTTTTCTGTTTCCAATTGACCCACTTAATAAGCTTTTGAGTGTTTATTATAAAAACCTGTTGGCTTTATCAAAATTCAACATTACCAAAATTACTATTATAACAATTATATTTAAAGTCTTTAAGAGTGGGTGTTATTCTAAATTTTATATCTTTATAAAAGACAATGTAGCTCTCAATACTTTTGATGTATCTTCATATCTCACCATCAATTCAAAAAAGTGTGCTTCATCAACATAACTTTAACTAAAATTCTAGTTTAGGAAGGTCAGATATGTACACTACATTCCTAAAGAGTTTGCAAGTCAAAATTTGTATTCTCCATAATATTATCGCCACCAATGAAAGTTTGTTCAAAAATTGTGAAAATTTCATGATTTCAAAACTCATACACATTTTCCTCCGACAATTTTACTTTTTCTCATTATACTTGCGAATTATTCTCAAGCACTTGTCTATCTAAAATACAAATCAAAAGTAAAATATCCTCAAGTATGTAAAAAAAAAAGTACCTCAAAAATTATTTGGTTACATAACAGTAAAATTATATTAACATTTTGAGTAATTTGGAATAAAATAATTTAAAATCTATTTTTTATAAACAATAAAAATATAGAAAACAAAATACAATAAAAACAACACATTATTATTTTTCTACATATTGCAACAGTGAAACCAGGTGAACGAATTTATTCAAGTAATACACTTTTTGGCTGTCAAATCGATTGTTTTGTCCTTCAGTACAAACATTTTTTCTATGAGCTCTCTCTTCTCAACTTTCTTTTCTTCTCCTTGTGACTATCACCCACATGAAAAAACATCATTTACTCATTAAAAAATAAATTTTCCCCGTTTTTTTCATCAAATTAACTGACACATCTAACATTTCTCTCTAACATTCCTTACATTATAATCCTCATTTCACTTGTTGAATTTGAGTAATTATTTTTTATCACAAATAAGTCAACATCAATTTCCATAGTTAAAAGGAGATTTTCACACATTCTTTTCACATTTTAGAAATTGCAAAATATTCTTATAATCTTATAATGTGGAATCATAAATATTCAAAGTTAGTTGATCACTGAAACACATACCTGCATATCAAGAGATGAAATACTTTGAGCTGTTTTTACTTCATGAGGGCTCAAAGTACGTGTGCGAGTTCGTTCACGACTTAATTTCTTTGGTTGGCTATCATGTGATGTGTGCTTTTCCTTAGTTTTAGAACTGACACTCTCTTGTCTATTAACACTTCTACCAAGTCTTGTTCTAGGAGAACTCTCAACATGTTTATTTAAATCAGTCTTTGATCTCGTAGAAGAAGTTTGCAACACTCTATTTGAGCTAGATGGAGTACCTGACACTTTCTTATTTCTCACAGAATCTGCAAGGAAATTGCATCATTAAAATTTGTTAATACAGAGGAAGACTCAAAAACTAACAGAAGAAAGAAAAAAATATTTGGATTAATCTTGGTCTGCGGTAACCCTCAGTCACTGCCTCCTTTACTATTGTATATATTATTCAGTGCTGAATCTGGTGTATGATCCAATACAAATCTCGTCTAGTAACAAATTAATCACCATTAACACAAAACAATGCAACACTCCTTTAAAAATATAATTATAAAAATATCCTCCACACACATTGTTTCTACTACTTTAATAGTATTACTACAATATTACAATTCTTTACTAGTGCTCTACTCTCAATTCCCAGCTACCACACAATAATACTACTGTTGTATTACGAAATTTAATGAAACTCTGTGGGAGAAAGTTTGAAACTATAACAACCATTTGTGGCCTAAGACACGGATGTGGTCTGTCGCCTACTCTCAACATACATATCAACCACCCGGTGAGTAACTGGAGGAATAAATTAAACAGGGTGTCCAAATCAGAAAAGAAAAAAAGATACAATCTCATATGCTGATAATCAAACAATCATAACAGATTCTGAAGATAATCTACAACGAACAATTTTTGAACTGACAAAAGAGACCCAGAAATATTCTATGAAAATATCAGTTAAAAAAATAAAAGTTATGGCACTGCAAGGCAAAGAACAGAGGCAAAGAAACGTGTCTAATGTGAATACAAATCACAGTCCCGCCAAATGTAAATTCCACAGTGATACACTGCTTTATCTGGAATCTTGTCTAATATGGAAAAAAATACTGGTCCCTTGATATTCCGCTCTGAGCAAGTTTTACTGTAGCAAGATGTCTGGTCTTTGCATTTGTATCTAGACAGATTTCTTTTAACTGCACTCCATTTAACGACATTCATGCATTCTTCCAGGCAGAAACAAAATCAAACAGCCATGTTTCCAGAACACACTATCACTTCATTCATAACGAATTCACAAGGTTTAAAACACAAAAGTAGAAAATGATAAGCACTTCATGCACCTTTAAACGACTCTCTAAAAGAGAGTCGAGACTCTCATAAGGACTGATTCCTCTCTTTCTTTACATCCACTTGTAGCCATCACTCAATTCCTTTCACTCAGTACACTTCGTCACTTTCTTAGATATGAAACACTCATACCTAAATCCAATAAGACACACTTTCATTCACCATTGAATGACATTCATACTAATTTATGAATTATGCAATCCATAAAAAAATTCTACATTCAAATAATCAACCACATAGACACACCAACTTGACCTAACAAAACAAAAAGTGTAAGATAAAAAAAATTTCTTATCAGACACTACGTACGACAATAAATAATTTGGTTAAAGTAGGGTACACAGTACACCATCAGAGAAGCATGGCAGCGGGGTCTCCCTAAGCCTTCCCTCAAATTACATTATGCGTTTTGATAGATATGAATAAAATTTACAGATAAGAGATTTTCATGTCTTGCACTTCATACGCTTTGTTCCTGCCGCATTGTAATGCCAATTTACTTTCAAAGGCAGTTTTCTTGCTTTGCTCACCCGGATCCAAGTCATGGCGAGGCTTGGGCCTTCGCGTTCATATAAACATCCTTGAGACTATCCACTGCATAATTACTAATTCACTTTAATAAGAAAGCACTTCTCAAGAAAGCCTCCAAAATTCAAACTGCACAGTTATCGCCAGAGCGGCGCGAAGTGCCGGTTTAAATGACTTCAGTAAGTTGTACCGTATACTAGACTTCAGCCAATAATTTCAAAGACATAGTTATAATTATCAATTTAAAGTTTCTGCTAGAATTGTATGAAGCTCTTTTTCTTTGCATTACAATCTTCTGTAGTAAAATTAGTAGCAACTGTGCAGGGATTGTGTTTGGAACAAGTGTTGTGAAAGCCATGATACTCTGTTTCCAGTTAGAAACTTTGTAATTACAAGAATTATAATTCTTCATTCATAAAAAATAAAAATAGTAGTAATTGTGAAGTGCTAATTTAAAGGTCTGGTGTCAGGTAAACAATATCCTGTTCCTGAATAGAAGTGGAGGAGGCTGTGAATGAGGGGCACCATAAACCCAAGATCAACCAATATTTGAATGTAATGAAATATTATCAAAAAGTAAAAGCACACAAATTTCTACCATTTGATATGCGCCTACTGATGGATCCTTCAGATATTTTCTCTGAAACACTAGCCCGAGTTGCTGTAGGTTTATTTGGTGCATTTTTGATGGTTCTATTCCTTGATAAAGTTTCTCTTACTCTTTTCAAATCTGAATTAATATCTTTCTTCACATCCTTGAGTTTCGCAGCATCAACTCTTGAACTCTTCGTCACTTTATCAGTAGATGAAACTGTAGGGTTCTCTTCTTTCTTAACTTTGGCCTTTTGGCGTGCAAGAGAATTAGTTGTAACTCTGGCATCTTGTCTTCCCTTCGTGGATATTTCATTATTAACGTCTCCCGTTTTCTTAGTTTTTCGGGATGTGGACAACTCTCTTTTTATATCAGTTTTTTGCGTTCTTGTGGTAGATCCCTGTCAAAAAGACCAATTCATTTTTAAGAGATGTGTATTAATATATAATTTACACCATGTAATGATTTTATAAGATTTGTATACAATGTAAGATTTTATACGATAAAGAGAAATATATTTAGAAAATGTATATTTAATCAAAAATATATTAATTCTTCTACTGTAACCATAGTATACTCACCCTATCAGGCGGCATTTTAATTTTCTCATTTACCACACAAATGAATGACTACATGCTACATGTCAAAATTCATTAGGGTTAGTTTGTACGATTGTACAAATAGATCACAAAAACCAAAATTCTTCGCCCTCACCTCGCCAACCACTGTCAACAACTATGCACTGCCTTTTCGATGATGTAGGCTCGTACAGAAATGTCCCTTTTCAACCATGACAAGAGAAAATAGAAGGCAGTGACCTCGCTGTGAAAATCATATTCAGAACGGAAAACGAGATTTTTTAAATCACATTGTGTTTGAACACACAAAAATTGGATATTTTATTCACGATGTTAGAGAATTACTACGGTACTCTTACACAATGTAATTACACCGGGGTATTATCGCATATTGTATGTTTTTTTTGTGGTAACATTGTGGTGGTGCCAGCTTAATCTTTATTTAGCTCACCATTAATTACATAAAAATTTGAAGAGCAATTAAAGTATTTTTTTGGGTAATTACTTACTTAAGAATATAATAGTTCTAAATGGTGGCATATTTGTTTTTGTGGTAACCGACTGTGGTAGTGTCAGCTTAAGAGAGGTACAAGAACATGATTTAAAGCGGGGGCGGATCCTGAGACAAATTTTGGGAGAGGAAATTAAAAATGTTTTGGTCAAATGTGTCATATTGCAAATTTTTTTAAATGTCGCAGGATACACTTGGCTCCTGCTGCGCTGCGATTTTATTCGTTTTAATGATTATCCGAAAATATTTTTGCTTGAAAGTTTCGTGACAAGTTAAAATTAATAGTTACTGAAAAATTTTAGGGCGGGGATTTCCCTCATTTCCCACCCCGTGGATCCGCGCTTAGTTAAAAGAAAAACAATATAACAAATAGGTCTACAATAGAAATGTCCAGAATGACGTCACAAGTTTTGACGGGAAAGCGTTGGTTCGCAAGTTCTGACGTGCGCCTAAGCGTTTCCTATAGAGTTAATAAGGTTTTGGTTATATAACGCGGCTGCCGAGGTTTGTGTTTCTTCTCAAGTTTGTTATTTACAATAATATTTGCTTTCTTTCGGTTTGATTAGGTTCTGGCTGTACATTTCGTTCACAAATTTGATTTAAAGAAGCACTATTCTATTAGACATACTACACAAAGTTACTACCTTTTCTTTTCGAAAACGGTAGAAAGTAAATAATATCATGACTTCAGCAATGATACTGAGGTGCTACTTTATAATAAATGAAATAAATGATAGATATTCTCTGTCTTTTACTCGCAAAAAGAAACGTGCTTTTTTTTCCCAAGAAGACTTTGTTCTCGGATAGCGTATAGTGTAATGGTAAAAGCACCGACGTACATGTGAAGTACGCATTGTTCAAGAAGAGCAATGAATACTTCTTTCAAGCTGTAAGTGAAAGAAATATTACCCCTTCACGCTTAAATTAGGGTCGCGCCGGGAAAGGGCGCTCAGGCCACGGTCACGGGTGATTACGCTACTCGGACCGCTGTCAATGCTAACACGATCCAAGCGTGGAAACAGAGACGTTTGGGAAACTCGCAAGTTTTGAAAAGGGCAATGACAAAGGGTAATGACAAAAGGGAAGTCCTCTGACAGTCTTGTCAATTTATGGCGTCGAGGGCGTGCCGAGCCCTGGCGGGGGAGGCGGCGTAATGGCCTCGTTGAACTCTCTGTTTCCCATATAAGGATCCTGTAGTGTTGAGAACGGGGGAGACAGCCTACAGACTTTGCTGTGTACACATCACGCTGCTCTGCAGCTCTATTCTTATATTAAAATTTCATACTTCATTGGACTTGGTCTATGTAATTGAAACCTCGCTGACCACCAGGCGCCTCCAGGGAACTTAGCTTCCCTGCGAACCCAATTTTTATTGCATCCTGTACTGGAAGCAATTGTAATTGCCTGCAATCGCTGCTAGTAGCACTACACCTGCAGCGAAAGGCATTACATGGTGGCAGCGGTGGGACTGAGGAGCACAGCGAATTCAATTACTTTCTGCTGACGGCCGGGCTGGAGAGACTTCGCGCCTGTACCGAGGTGGGCCGGAGCCTTTCTCGAGGGAACAACGCTCCAGAGGAATCCACAAGGCGCCGTGGTACCCGTTCACCGCCTGCAGAAGCCGAGTCCGTGGTTTGGAGGCCAGCACCAGCAGCCGCTGACGAGCCCGAGGGACGTCTTCGGTGATCAGCCGTTGGCAGCCTGCGCCGCGAGAGGGTCCTCTACCCTGAGGGGAGCTGCGAAGCCATCACTGGAGGCCCGAACTGCGCATCTTCAAGCCACCCTACATCTTTTTCCAGGTAAGAGGTTAATCCAGCCATGGCAGACGATGATATTGGCGATAATGAGGAAAATTATATATCAGTTATACAGGCAGTAAAATTAATATCGCGTAACTTTGATGGAAATCCCCGACATCTTAGAGAATTTATAGAAGGAGTTGAGGCAGCAACGGAAGTAGTACACCCCAATAAACGATCATTGCTTTTGAAATTCATTGAATCAAAAATTACTGGCAATGCTAAAGATAGGTTATTAGCACGAACGCAACGCGATACTTGGGAACAGGTTAGAGCGATATTAGAAGAAAACTTCTCTGTACGGCGTACGTTAGAATATTACGCGGGCGTATTATTCACGTCGAAGCAGGGATCAAATGAAACAGTAGCACAATGGGGTTCGCGAGTAGATAGTATGGCTATAGATCTGAGAAGAGAAGTAAAAGGTAGGTTGGAAAAATTAGAACAGAAAGATAATGCGCATTACGTAGAAGGAGGTCTGCAGTTAATAGGAGAATTCTTAAAGGGAACGTTTATTGCGGGACTGAAAGATGAAAGGATAAGGTATATTGTTAAAGCTAAAGGAGAAGAGGAATCTTTAGCACAAATAGTTGAAACCGCTTTACAAGAAGAAAGCGAAGTGAAATCGCAAAGGTATAAGAATAATCAGGGGCAATGGAATTCGCGATACGAGAATACGCGATATGATTCTAGGAGGCAACAAAGTACGCATATTGAAAGTGAAGTTAATGTTACTGCTGTAAATACTGTGAAATGTTATAAATGTCAGGAACTGGGTCATATATCTAGGGTTTGCAATAATGAACCGAAATGCGCCAAATGTGGTAGGCGAAATCATGAAACTAGGAATTGCAAACAGGGAAACAGGCAGTAGAGTTGCTTGAGCAGCCGCAAGTAACTCTACAAAATGGCTGCGTAGGTGATATGGAAACTGGGGGAAATCACAGCTGTGAAAGAGATTCGCGTGATAAAGATACTGTAAGGAATAGTTCTTGTGATAGAGATTCACGTGATATAGTTACTGTGATGAATCCTGGATGCGGCAAGGAGTCGCAGGAGGTTAACTGTGTAAAACAAGGGGACGCCTTTGATAAAACTAGTTACATGAAAAATGATTTGGGACCATACGAGGTTTATGTATTGTGTCCGGAAATTAAGGGAGGCTTAGGAATAGCCTTAATTGATACGGAGGCCCAGGTATCATTGGTAAGGGAATCCTCATTAGTCAAAAATATTGCCCAAAGCGATGATGTAATTGAGATTCAAGGTATTAGTGGAAAAAATATCAAGGTAAAAGGTATGGTAAATTTAACTCTGAATAATTGCAGTGAGTCCATAGAATCCAAACATTATGTTGTAAATAAATTGCCTAGAAATATTGATGTTATATTAGGACAAGATTGGCTTTTAAGGAATTATTATGTGTTCACTAAAAATATTGCAATACCACCTTTCAGTGAGTCAGTAGTTCAATTCCCGACCACAGAAAAAGGAGTGAGATATGTAGAGCAACAATTATTGCAGCCAGGAATAGTCTGTGCGGCAACTTTAACGAATTGTGATAAAACGTTTCCATGTCTTATTGTAAATGTCACGCCCGAAACGTTAGTAGTACGAGAAACACCGATATTAAAGAAACCTCCAACTCAGTTAAATAATGCTACTGATAGGAAGAATGAAGACGCGTTCACGAAGCGGAGAATAGAATTATTATATGATAACTTGAGATTGCATCACATAGAGGAAGGAGCTAAAGATATTAGAGATATATGTAATGAATTTGTAGATGTTTTCAAATTACCAGGAGACAAACTGACTAGTACGACAGCGGCAAAACATTACATTCCCACACCCTCTATTCCTAAAGGTAGACCAATTACTTTAAAGAATTATAGGTTACCTCAGGCTCATCAGGAGGAAATTCAGAGGCAAGTAGAACAAATGCTAAATGACGGAATAATTACTCATAGTAAGAGCGAATGGAATTTTCCTTTGCTTGTAGTTCCGAAAAAGATCGATGCGACTGGCAAAAAGAAATGGCGAATTTGCGTGGATTTTAGACGACTTAATGACGTAACAGTAGGAGATAGCTATCCTCTTCCAAATATTCAGGATATTTTGGATAAAATAGGAAGATCGCGTTACTTTTCTGCTCTAGATTGTGCCAGTGGGTATTTACAAGTGCCAATCGAACCAGAGGATCAATGCAAAACTGCATTTAGTACGGCTAGCGGCCATTATGAATACACGCGTATGCCTTTTGGTCTAAAATCAGCTCCTGCTACGTTTCAACGCATGATGAACTCTATTCTGCACGAGTCAATTGGTGACAGATGCTTTTGCTACATGGACGATGTGTTGATAATGGGAGAAACATTAGCCGAGCATAACAAAAAGCTAAGGGAAGTACTCGGGCAACTCAGAAAACATAATATCAAAATTGAACCCGACAAATGTGAATTTTTGAAGGTAGAATTAAACTACTTAGGATATGTGGTGACAACAAAAGGAGTAAAACCTGATCCGCGAAAAGTTCAATCAGTAACAGAATTTCCCAGACCAGGAAATCCGAAGGACATAAAGTCATTTTTAGGTTTAGCAGGTTATTATAGAAAGTTTATTGGTGGGTTTAGTACAATAGCAAGACCTTTGACAGAGTTATTAAAGAAGGATGTCGAGTGGCAGTGGACAGAAAAGGAACAGAACAGTTTTGATTTACTGAGACAAAAGTTAACTGAAGCACCCCTTTTACAATATCCCGACTTTACCAAGCCTTTCATATTGACGACTGACGCTAGTGGATATGCAATTGGAGCAATACTTTCACAAGGAAAATTAGGTGAGGATAAGCCAATAGCTTACGCCAGTAGAACCCTGAACAAGGCAGAAATTAATTACAGTACTGTGGAAAAAGAGTGTTTGTCAATCGTCTGGGCTTGTAAACACTTTCGACCTTATTTACTAGGTAGAAAATTTACAGTCGTTACGGATCACAAAGGATTAATGTGGATCTTTAATGTGAAAGATCCGAGTTCAAGATTATTGAGATGGACATTATTGCTAGAAGAATACGATTATGAAATTAAATACAGAGCAGGCATTAAAAATTGTAATGCTGATTGTTTAAGTAGATATCCTGTAGAATGTATGCAGTTTAATGTAGAGCAAATAAGCAATGAGAGGAAATTAGCAATTATTAAAGAAATGCATAATTGCCCGGTAGGTGGTCACCAGGGAATTCAAAGAACTACAGAAAGGATAAAATTATATACGAGTTGGATGGGAATGGAGAAGGACGTAGCCGATTATATTAGGAATTGCAAGGTGTGTCAAATGAATAAAGACCCCCATCACAAAGTAAAACAGCAATTAGAAGTCTCTGATACTCAAGACGAACCGTTTTGTAAACTTTATCTCGATGTGGTAGGTCCCCTTCCATTTACGGAAGACAATTTTAGATATATTTTAACTTGCCAAGACAATTTAAGTAAATATGTTATCGCTATTCCTATTAAGAATCAAACTGTGGAAGAAATAACAGATGCGTTTGTGAACAAGGTAATATTAATATACGGTATTCCAAACTCTATAGTCACTGATCAAGGGAGTAATTTTATGTCTGATGTATTTAAAAGAATATGCAAGTTGTTTAAGATTGAAAAAATCAATACCGCAGCGTATCATCCGGAGAGTAATGGAGCATTAGAACGGACTCATAAAACGCTTGTAACGTACTTACGTTGTTTTTGTGATCCAAAGTCTTTTAATTGGAATACGTGGTTACCGTTTGCGTGTTTTTCTTACAATACTACTCCGCATAGTATCACTAAGTTCACACCCTATGAGATATTATACGGTAGGAGATGTAATATTCCAGGGATTTTACAAAGTACTCCGCAACCTTTGTACAACTATGATGACATAATACAGAATGTTAAATTTAAAATGCAGAATTGTCATAAAATTGCTAAGGAAAGATTGATACAATTCAAGGAAAATCAAAGAGAGAAAACAAAAGCCAATCCTGTAAAGTTTAAGGTAAATGATTTAGTATTATTAAGAATTGAAGCTAGGCATAAGTTAGAACCATTATGGAAAGGTCCTTATGAAGTAAAGATGATGAAGGAACCTAATGCAATTATTCAAGAGGTGGGTAAACGTAAGCATCAGGAAGTACATACCAACAGACTGAAACCATACTTTTCTTCCGTTTCAAGGAACGAAACGAAGCATGAGGGCACTTAGGAATTGGGTAATATTAACGGCGTTATTGTGGTGGTGGGAAATAACAAATGGACAGGAAGTGAAGCAGCTACAATCGCAAACCGGGATTTATTTTGATGAAGCTGGAACTATCTCTTTTTACCCAATGCGATGGAAAGTAGTAAGCTATATAAATTTAGAACCAATTAAGGAGCTTTGGAAGAATACGAAAGAACATCACAGAAAGGTAGCAGAATATTGTAATAAAGTATCGGAAGCAAATTGGTATCATCTGACAGACTGTGGAGCTTTTCAGCAATACATGAGATCTAAAACGTATTATATTGATAATTTGAGAGATTTAGTAAGCGAATATATGGTAGGTTCAAAGAATGTCGAATCTTTCAATAAAAGAGCGGTAAGAACAAAGAGAGGAGTATTAAATTTGGTGGGAGAGGTAGCAAAGGTACTTTTTGGAACTCTAACACAATCGGATGCAGAGGAATATAATAAACATATTTCAGAATTAGAAAAAGAGCAAAGCGAATTTTTACACATTTCCAAAGATCAAATGACGGTAATAAAATCGACATTAAGTTCTGTTAACTTAACAATTCAAAGAGTAAATCAAAATGAGAAAACATTAAAACAAAATTTGAATAAATTAGCTAATTATACTGATAACAAAGTTAATGCATTAGAAGTGGAGATAGAAAACATCAGTCAGATCAATGAGCAAATAAGAATATTGCAAAGAGGTATCGAGGAATGTCAGCATTCGTTTGAAATTTTGCTAGATGCTTTTGTCCATGCAGAACAGGGAACGCTGCAGCCACAACTCATTACTACTGCTAAGATCAAAAAGGTAATGGAGAGCCAGGCACTGCCAAATGGTTTGGATTATCCTCCTTTTCCCCTTCCTGAACTCCAAAAGATAATGATTCCCCATGTGTACGCTTTAAAGCAATATTTGGTGTATGTATTAGAAATTCCTCTTCTCTCCCCCAATATCTATCATCTCTATAAGATCCTACCTTTTCCCGTGTCCAAAGGAACTAACACATATGTATTTTTAAGTTCAAGCAAAGAGTTTATTTTTAGTGATTCCGTGAGGCAACATTATGGTAAAATGTCAAATGATGAGTTGTCAAAATGTTTTCAAACTAGTATGTTAAACTATGTATGTAAGGAAGATGTACCAATTTATACTTTTATTCCCGGGATGGATTGCGAAGCGTCACTTCTTCATCCATCTACTACTGTTATGCCACATAATTGTGAGACTAGAATAATTCGCTTGGAAAGAACTTTTTGGATACCTCTTTTTCTAAGTAACCAGTGGTTGTTTGTAACTCCAAGGCAAGAAAGATTGACTGTTCTGTGTGGAGATGTATCCGATCACATTACAATTCAAAAGGAAGGAAAGTTATGTTTGAACCAGAGATGTAAAGCTTTTTCTACGTATGTAACTTTGTTTGCTACATCAACTCTGGAGAGTAATTTCACTAATGATTTCTTGCCAATTGTACCGATCAATTATGATTGTTGCTTTGACAGTGACAAGGTCAAAACTTTTGCAGATTTAGAATTAGATATTCCTTTAGTTAATATTATGTCCTCAGTTGATGATTTGAAAATTGCTAGTGTTAAGGTTGATGAGGTAGAGAAACTAATTGAGGAACAAGGAAGAAAGAATTATACGTATTGGTACGCTAATGTAATAACAGGTAGTTCTGTTTTTGGTATATTTATTGTTGTAACATTTTCATGTTGTGTGTGTTTTTGTTGTATGAAAAAATGTAGAAATTGTACTTATTGGTTATGGGATAGATGTTCGCCAAAGAATTGCTGGAAAGAAACAAGAGAAAGATTCTGTATTAATATTCATAATTATTCAGGAGCAGGGAAAATTGTTAGTTATCAAACAACCGGTACTCGTGACGAGCAGTCTTCTACTGCTGAAATAAATTCCACAATATCTCCTGCTCACTCATCAAAATCTATCAGCATAACTGAGGTTGATGGCGAGAACGAACATCTACCCATATCCACACGAACGAGAAGCTCAAGTAAAGCTTTCCGTTAGAAAAGTTTTCATCTGTTGATCAAAACTTTTTCTAAGGGGGGAGGTGTAATGGTAAAAGCACCGACGTACATGTGAAGTACGCATTGTTCAAGAAGAGCAATGAATACTTCTTTCAAGCTGTAAGTGAAAGAAATATTACCCCTTCACGCTTAAATTAGGATCGCGCCGGGAAAGGGCGCTCAGGCCACGGTCACGGGTGATTACGCTACTCGGACCGCTGTCAATGCTAACACGATCCAAGCGTGGAAACAGAGACGTTTGGGAAACTCGCAAGTTTTGAAAAGGGCAATGACAAAGGGTAATGACAAAAGGGAAGTCCTCTGACAGTCTTGTCAATTTATGGCGTCGAGGGCGTGCCGAGCCCTGGCGGGGGAGGCGGCGTAATGGCCTCGTTGAACTCTCTGTTTCCCATATAAGGATCCTGTAGTGTTGAGAACGGGGGAGACAGCCTACAGACTTTGCTGTGTACACATCACGCTGCTCTGCAGCTCTATTCTTATATTAAAATTTCATACTTCATTGGACTCGGTCTATGTAATTGAAACCTCGCTGACCACCAGGCGCCTCCAGGGAACTTAGCTTCCCTGCGAACCCAATTTTTATTGCATCCTGTACTGGAAGCAATTGTAATTGCCTGCAATCGCTGCTAGTAGCACTACACCTGCAGCGAAAGGCATTACAATAGTACGCTTAAGAGAATGGGGAAGGTCTCATTTTCGTTAAATCCCTGATTTTTTAAAATTGCAAATCTTGAATTTTTTGGCGTCTTCCTACAACTAAGAGTACGATATTGGAGATAAAGTTTTTTCTCAAATGAAATTTTTTTTAAAGACATCTTGAAATAAGGTCGTGTACTCTTCGTGTAATTTTTCGAAAATCGTACACACATCGTTTCGAGAACTTTTCACGTAATTTTGCGACAAATGTAGCTTATTTTTATCAATCAATATTTTTCTATAAATGACTCCAAACATTTTCTTTAAATTTTCTTCTCGTATGTATCAAAGGACTGTAAAAAATTGGCGCAAGTCTTAAATTTCCGCGAACTCGTATTTTCGAAAATCGCAAAATTTATAAAAAACTTTGTTTTTCCAGAAATCGCTCAAACTTTTTTCTTCGGTATTACTTGACGTTGTTACTTGAAATAGTACATTGAGCGCCTTTTCTTTCTGCTTATCCGCGGACATTCTCGCACTTGATATTCTGGTTCTTACCTCGTTTATTTGCAGACGTCTCCTGCAAGCGTTAGCAGGTTGTTTATTAGTTTTTGCTGCGCTGATCTTAGGAAAGATCTGTAGACATCTTATTGATATTGACAGATTTTCAATGGGTCATATGAATAAACATGAGCACTTGCTCATGAGTACTTGCTCCGGAGCAAAGTGAGTCCTCTCCGCGGCACTGAGCAGAAGCTCCATTTCGTATGAATAAAAACTTCGTGTGTCTCCGAAGAACTTACTCATGTCTCGCGAGCATTTGCTCGTCGTGAACAAGTGATAGTGCAGGCTAAGAGTTTTAAAAATTGGGTTCTTGAGCAACAAAGATGTTACATATGTTACTCGCGTCGCGCACACATTTGTGCGGAATAAAGAGCAATGGTTTGTTGTCTCATTCTTTAAATTCGAATATGAATAGCAGTAACGAAAAACAGGCGCTAGTGGCCCAGCTAATTTTTACCGAAATGCTAAGTGAATATAAACTTATTTTTGAAAAGAGCCAGCTTTCGGAAGTACTCTGTGGCCGAAACGAAACATTACAAAGTTTCAAAAAACAGTATCCCGAAAAATTCCAAGTAGAAAAGCGCGAAGGCCAATTAACATAGAAGATATGCAATATGAAAAAGCACCTGAAAGCAAACGCCGATAATAATCGTACCAACTATACATTGTACTTTTCGAATCGGCAAAGATTCTAATAGTCTACATCACGAGAATTTCGCCTAATCTTGAATTTTTTTTAGTCCACTGCCTATGCATATCAACACACGGTAAAAAATCGGTCAATTTAACCTTACTTTTCAAAAGTGAGTCTGCTACTAAGGTCCCTCCGAAATTTTGGAGCAAGTGCTCACTCTAGAGAGTAAATGCTTAACTTTATTCATACCAATTCTGAGCATTTGCTCGCCAGTTGAGATTATGCTCAGAGTTGGAGCAAGTGCTCAGAGACTGAGCAATTGCTTACCCTCTTTATTCATACGAAACTGAGTAGAATCTCGGAAACTCGGAGCAAAGAGTACTTGCTTACTTTTATTCATACCACCCAATATTTCCTTCGGTTTCGTAACTCTCTGTCTCACTGTTGTCTCTGATGAACAAATTAAAAAGTATTAAAAGTTAGCATATTGTCCAAGTATGATTGAAAGAAAAATGTACTCACTTTTTGTCGAGCAGCTAAGAACTTGACTTCTATTGATACAAGTAGGTACTCGTAAACTTCTTTCTTGAAGAATGTGAATTTATATTCTTCGCTCCTAAATTCACAATCGTGTCCCTGTGTTTGATCTGACCTTTTGCTCATTGTGCCCATTATATTCTGTCCAGAAGAGAGTTGTCACTTTACTCTATTTTTGTTGATGAAATCCTACGTAACTGAGCTAAGTGACAACTCCTTGCTAAGGAATCACGGCTAAACACAATGCTGAAAATATTATACAAGACTACACATTATACATACAACACAATACATAAGACTACAACAATGGACAGAATGTAGATGTGCTCTTTTGCAGACACTGAGGGTGGTTGGGGGACTGCCCTAAGGGAGCTATGCCATCCCCAGACTACGCGAACCGAGTTTGATCTTTCGGGTGAATGCGTCTGTGTCACCATAGGGCAGTCGGAAGGGCACAGTCACCACCAACACATTCACAGCGCGTAAGCCCGCAGCCCACGCACGTACATCTGCGAGGGGACCGTCTTTGGCGGAAGCAAGTACGCCATTGACATTTAACAGTCGTACCATACACTCCGCATATCAGCAGTTATTATAGAAGACATTTGTAAAATCGACAAGATGATTTCGACGCTCTGCTGGTTGCCAATTGCGAACTTGTTCCAATGGAAGTATTGGGTCCGGCACCCCACTCAGGCATTATTCACCATACCCCTTACTCCACCACAGCGCGGGGTCCAGTTTTCAAGAGACGATCTGCAATTAAAAAAAGATAGGTATGATACAACATGGTCTCTTGATTATTACAGAACCGACTCTTTTCTAAGTGTGCTTTGGTCAAACCTTTTGGACGTTTCCTAACCGCCGTTTCTCATTCTTATGGGTAATTCCATAACGATATGACTCTTGATTTGGGGAGGGGAAGAGTGTTGAAAATAATTATTGATTTAATTAGATTTATTTATCGTAAAACAGAACCTAGTGGTATCACAGAATATGCCAACTTTCTCGTACTTGTACCTAAAAAATATTTTTTCACATTTTGTCAACTTTTGTATCCCTAATAGTAGAATTGAAATACGACTTCCAGAACATTATAAAACGGTAAAATCTGGTTCTACATGTACAATTTCATTGAAAATTTTGTGGCCTTTCTTAAAAAAAATGAAGTTTGAGCAATCTGAAATTACTCACTTTGATGCTAACTTTAACCCAAAACTTTTGAGTTTTCGATAACTCATTTGAATTTCATTAAAAATCATTTGAAGTGCTTCTACCAGCAAATGCAATAATGTATACCTGTAGGAGGTAATGAAAATATTAACGACGAGGAAGATTTTTTTTAATACATCTGTTTATTTTAGATTTAGATTTATCCAGTCAAAAGCAGTAAAAACTGTATGTGACGTAGGGGGGGGGGAAAGATTATCTGCGCACGTTTTCTTGAGTTCCAGAATCCCTTCCCGTCATTTTAACCATAAATAGTTGAAAGATGAGTAAAAGTTTAACACAAATAAATAAAAATAAATTTTAAAAATAAAATTTAAAAATAAATTTTAAAAATAAATTTTAAAAATAAATTTTAAAAATCGCAAGATTAGCAATATTTGAAAAATAGTCATTTTCGTTTCTGAGTTATAGAAAACTATTTGCATCGATACACGAATTGCAAGTATGATTTTTCTGCATTGCTAACAAAATAGCAACTTGCCCTTACCTCTACCCTTACCATTACAAGCAAAATGAGAGTTCAACAAAACGTGCGCATAGTGAAGCTACAGAAGCAAAACAAGGGGCCATCTCCTTTGCCAAGGGGCCAAGGGATCCTTTGATACCGAAAAACACTTTTTCAGTATCAAAGGACCTCAAAAAAGACATTTTCGTTGAAATATCGAAATACATTTTCCACGATTTTTTCGATTTTTGATATTACTCCTTATATACTACATATATATGTAGTATACGAGATTCTATACGAGTATCCGTACGTATACGAGAAAGTAAAAAATCGAATATATTGTTTACGACAGGAAATGTACAACATTTTCAAATTTTCTTGATCTGTAGAAAACCCTACCCCTCTCTCTTTTACTACACAGAATTGAGATATGAATGGTCATCAACGAGTTTGACCTACAATTACTCGTATCCGCAAAACATTAAAAGTGTCAATGACATCGATAATGAAATTGAAAGATTTTCTAATGCCATCATTCACTCGTTATAACAATCCACCATACCATTCCGCACCAAAAGCCAAATCATTACCCATAAATATTATTAGCCTAATTAGGTCCAAAAATAATCTGAGACGATGTCGTCGCCGTTTATAATAATAATAATAATTATTATTATTATTATTATTAGAAGGGGGAAATCCTTTATGGAGACCGGTGAAGCCAATACTGTCGGACTCCCGTTCTTAGTTTACCGACTAAAATCCAAAACCTTCTCTTGGCTTCTCGTGGTCCACCTACATTCGGTTGTATTCTTGCTAAGTTGTATCCTGTTCTCGCTGTCTTTTCAGCCATTACACTTATGTGTGGCCCAAACTTAAGTCTACTGTCTATCTCAACCCCTAGATATGTTATTTGGCGCTTCCAGTTTATTCTCTCTTCTCCCAGTCGGATATCGGGAAAGCGAAAAGCCCTCCGATCGGTAATTAACACAGCTTCAGTTTTTCCTGCTGCTTGTCTGAAGAAGTCGTCTGTCTAGCCATCTTTTAACTCTATAGAGTGCTTCGTTCACTCTTAGTTCAAGCACCTCAATATCGTCACTATGACTTATTATTAGTGTATCATCCGCGTATCCTATAATCTGCATATTTCTTGGAAGGTTAATTCTCAATATGCCATCATACAGTACATTCCATAAAAAGGGGCCAAATCTGGACCCTTGTGGAACTCCATACATCATATTTTCTTCAATCTTGATGCTATTCAGGGATCCCTTGCCAACCAATGCTTCCATAGCGTCATTCCACCTGGCTGAGTTGAAGGCGTTTCTAATATCAATTGCCACCAGTGTTCAGAATCCCTTTTTCCTCCCAGTTCCATTTCTAGCTGCATCTGCGATGCGAACTACTAAAATCGCATCCGTCGTCGAACAGCCTTTCTGAAATCCATATTGTTTATGAGAAAAACTTATATATTCCTCAAGTCTTGAGAGTATTAGCCCCTCCAGTAACTTTCCCATAGTATCAAGAAGGCACAGTGGTCTATACGACTATGTCTGTTCCACCGGTTTCTTGCCCTTCTGGAGGAGTATCAACTTTTGTTTCTTCCAGTTCTTGTAAAATTTCCCATCCTTAAGGCATCTATTATAGACTGCCAGAAGACATTCTGGATATAATTGTACCACTAATTTTAATATTTCGGTGGGGATCCCATCCAAGCCTGGTGCCTTCCCGGTTTTCATATTCTTCACTGCTTTCCGCAATTCGTCTGTCGTAAAGTAATCAACATCGTTGAACATAAAATCATTCTGTCTTTGCCTCACCCAGCGATCTCTTGTGGGGAAAGAGCTCTCTTATAGCTCCCTTCATCCACTGTGGGTCATTCAGGTAAGATATTTTGGAACCCATCCGAAACTTCTTAGTCACTATCTTATACGACATACCCGAAAGTTCATTATCAATCTGCCTTAGGAACACCTTCCAACTTCTACTTTTGCTTCTTTTAATTTATTTTTAAGGCGCTTATGCTGCGCTTTATATTGCTCTCCAAGATAGAGGTCGGTCCTGGCTCTTGTCGCTATTCTTCTAGCCTTGATGCAGCTCTTACGTGCTTCTGCTATTTCCGAGGTCCACCAGTACATTTGTTGTTTATTCCTGGGGCCACTGCTTCTAGGCATAGACGTGTCACACACGCTGTCACTATTTCTTCCGTTGTCTTTACCACATCTTCGAATGTTTCCGCTTTATTTGTCCAACCCATGCTTGCCAGTAACCTGGATTCTTCCAGAAAATCGTTTTACCTTATCCTCATTAAGTTTTTTGGTATTCCAAGATGGCCCTCTTTTGTATCTCGCCTTACCATATTGTGGTCCCTCTGATACTACGGCATTCGTCGATGTCTTTTTGAAATTTCTCTAATGAATCGTTCGGAGAAAAGAAACAGCTATAAATTTTCATATTATTCACCTCAACCCATACAAACACATATTTTGTCTTCTTATATTTATTAATACTTAGCTTCCTAGTATGGATTATTATACCCGCTCTTCCAGTGGTATCTCGATACAACGTACTATCACAGTAAGGTTGCTCACTAGTAACACATCCACTTCCCTCTCTGCAGCAACCTGCAGCATCAAGTCCCGCGCCTGCTTACTCCTCCCCAGGTTAATCTGTAGGAGTCGAAGCATACTTGATATTTTTTTCTTTTGAACCGCCGCTATAAAGGAGACACATTTGTTACTTCCTAACAGATTTTGATCCTCTTTGAACTGTCTGTCTTTACATAAAACACACTGTTCTCTGTTGGCACAGTTCTTAACGACATGTCCGGTTCTACCACATCTGTACCACTTTGCTACGATCAGGACCTCTGCAATCCGTTGAAATAAGTCCAAAGTCTAGACATCTATAACATCTTACTATCTGGAATTTTCCCCTAATTCTACAACTAACCCATCCGATCTTAATATGACTTGCCATTATAAGCTTTTGAGCTATCTCTTCTCCCATCAACAATGTGGCTGATAGTATTCCTCCGTATCCTCTGCGCATCTTACAGGGGGTGGGCATCTGGTCTATTGCTACGTTTATATTTTTGCTTACTGTCTTCAACACGTCCTCAGCAGTGACTGTTTCACCAATATCTCTAATTTCTATTAGGCGCTTTCGTTCTAGTGCACTCACTTGAGCTTGCTTCCCTACCGCTTTCTCCAAAGCCTCATTCAATGAGGTAATATTTCCAGTTTTTTCAAGTACAATAAGTATCTCTTCCTTTTTTGTCCTCCGTATAGCCAATATCTTTGTGCCGTGATCACTAAGGTTCATGGTCTCTTTCATCTTCTCTATAATGTCAGCATAAGTTTCCCCTTGTCTAGCTGCCACTTTGATAGCTGGGTTTACTTTCCTGACTGTTGTCTTAGCACCTGGCTTCTTTTGTATATTTTTCTCTTTTCTGCTTTGTTGAAGCTGCCAATTCTCCCTTATTTGGTCTTTTGTCTTTGCAGATTCACCCTGATTTGCTTGCTCTTCCCCTGGTGTAACCTCCACCGTAGTTATTTCCTTCTGTTTATCTCTCTTATCTCTTCTTTATTTCTTCTGGTGGACTAGGTGCCGCCCTCTTTTTACTTTGTACGTCTTTCTCGTCTTCCCTTACATTAGTTAGCTTCTCTCTACTCAGTAGAGAGTTCAGAATCCCTGAAAATACTCTCTTTTCATCTACTACCTCGTGCTTTTATTTAATTAATCTAGGAGCTTTCCTTGGAATTCTACCAGTTAACCTTGGACATAAAGTGTACCGGAAACCTACGCACACGGATAGTTATTTACACAAAAACTCAAATCATCATCCCAGGCAAAAACGCGCTATGATCAAAACACTTTACGACCGTGCTAAACGCATTTGCGAACCCGATCACCTACCCGAAGAACTACAACACCTGGAGAAGGCCTTACAAGCCAACGGGTACAAGCCCAGTGAAGTAGGACGAGCTCTTCACCCGAAGAGGAAGACAGACGAACAAAACCACACAGAAGATACTCTACTCGGTACTGTCTTCCTGCCCTATGTGAATAGAGTAACGGACCGCATAGGAAGACTGCTAGCTAGACACAGGGTTAAAACTGTCTTTAAACCCACCCAACAACTCCGTAACATTTTACGTTCGGCCAAAGATCCCCAGGATCGTATGTCTTTAGCTGGAGTATACAGAATTCCTTGCTCTTGTGGTTCCGTATTCATAGGTACTACAGGGAGAAGTTTCAATACTAGGTTAAAAGAACACAAAAGGAACTGCCGTCTAGGACATACTGACAAGTCAGCAGTCGCTGATCACGCGCTGTCGGGACGCGGACACGACATGCGCTTCGAAGCGACGGATATTCTCTCCACCAGCACACACTACTACAAGAGACTCCAAATGGAAGCCATCGAGATTTACAAACACAAGAACAATTTTAACAGAAAAGAAGAAGGAGAAAAATTAAACAGTACATGGTACCCGGCACTTCGTACGACCAAAACTCGGCAGCTAACCAGTACCGCTGACGTGGCCCAATCAGGTGCGAGAACAGGCGGCGCGCCCCAATCAGACGCGAGCGCGCGAACCTCGCCTTTCACTATGAATACAGGCCCCAGAGCCGCGGGAGCGTCAATCGGAGATTCGGTCCGTGACCTTCGCAGGGAACGGACACATCTTGGAAGAGCTCCGGCCTACAGAGAAGCTAACAGTCCTTTTTAGGACTTGAGCAATTTGTTAGCCGCCCTTCTAGGGCAAAAAGCAATGTCGACGCCCGCGTCGTCTCCCGCGCGGCCGTTTTTCACCCCACACGGGGATGAAAGCGGCGAGCGTGGTAGGGCCGCGGGAAGAGGCTGTGCTAGGGGAGCTAAGCGACGCCTAGGCTCCCCGTCAACTGAGCGTATTTGCGCTAATTCTTCCCCTGCTTCTAGGAGGAAGACAGACGGCGGAGAGATGCCGGCCACCTCGCCGCGCCACACGCCGCCCGCCGCAGCCACGACGCCACCGCCAGCCAACGCCGCCACAGCAGCAGACGCAAGCGAAGAAGAGGAAGAGTTCACGCTCGTCCAACGACGCCGACGCCCACCCCCTATCTTTCTGTACGGGGTGGCGGACATTTTCGGGCTCCTCGAGGGCTTGAGATCGGCCTGCGGCGATGCCGAAATCACCGCGGAGGTGGCCGGCGACGCTGTCAGAATCCGGTGCGAGTCCCTCGGGGCGCATCGGGATGTTCTCGCCGCCCTGGACGGGAGAGACGTGGAGTACCACACGTACTCCACGGGAAACGCGAGAGTGCTGAGGTATGTCCTGAGGGGCATACCTCTGGAACTCTCGTTAAAAAGCCTGCACGATAACCTTCATTTGATCGGTTTTCAGGTGCAGAAATTAGAGCGGCTCATCAGCCAGCGGCCGGGTAGAAGGGGCAGACCGCTGCCGCTCATCATTGCCACGCTACAGGACACGGAGCGCCACCGGGCGCTCCGCGAGGTAACCAGCATACGTGGGCTCCGCGTGCGCGTGGAGATGTATCGCCCGCCGCGCGGGCCCACGCAGTGCCACAACTGCCTGAATTTCGGGCACGTGGCACGGAACTGCAAGCGCCGCACGCGCTGCAAGAAGTGCGGGGAACTGCACGACGCCGCGCAGTGCCCGCTGGGTGAAAACCCAGCCATAGAAGAGCGCAAATGCGCTAATTGCTGCGGCGAACGCCACGGCGCCAAATACAAGGGATGCCCCGAGTATAAGCGCCATTGTTTCAGGGGAAACAAGGCGCAGCAGCAGCGGCAGGAGAGGCAGCAGCGGGACCGCCAGCGACGCGCCCGCATCCAGGAAAGGAGAGCGGCCGACACGCAGTCGGAGGCGTCGCGCTCTCCCTCGCGGGAGCGCGAGCCTTCGCGCCGACGCAGCCCTACGCCCACGCCGCCACCGCGGCCTCAGCGTTCGCCCAGACGCGAACGCAAACGCGCTCAACAGAAGCAGCGGCGCCAGGAGCGGTCGTACGCCGCCGCCCTGGACCAACGCCCCCGCCCCACCCGGGAGCGCCAGCCGACGGCTGCCGACGTGGCGCGAGAGGAGCGCGCTGAGCACCTTGAGCGCTGCAGGCGGACGGCGGAGAGCGTCCCTGTTCCCCCCTCCCTGAGCGAGCAGGAGCGCGTGTTACACCAGACGGTGGACGATCTCGCCCTAAACGGGATCGCCCCCGACAGGGTGATGACGGCGATTATGCGATCCGTCACCGGATGCGATCCGGCCGAGTGGGCGTCGATCATGCTTAAGTGTGTGATAACAATATTGCTTACGCATGCACACGACACCGCAAAGGCGGAAGCAACGGGGGTGGCACGCTCGTCCTCACCCGTACCAAATCCCACCCACCCTTAAATAATGGCTAGCTCCGTTTTTTACAGGAACAGCGGCACCGTTGCATTTTGGAACTGCAACGGCATCTGCTCGCGAGAGAAGCAGTCAGAGCTCCACAGCTTTCTCGCTCGGCACAATATATCTATAATGATGTTGGGGGAGACATGGCTTAACCCACATCTCTCTTTAAATATTCCAGGATTCTTCTGCTACAGAAATGACAGGGCGGCGCAAGCAGGGAATACGACAGCCGCCAACAGAGGAGGCGGAACCGCCATCTTAATCAGACGCAGCATAAATCATTATGTTACAGCTCTTCCGCAGCTGCAGCACGCCGAGGCCACTGCTGTTGTCGTCCAGACGGAGCGAGGGCCGCTGCGTCTTGTATCTGTCTACGCGCGTCCAGATCGCTCCGCGGAAACGTGCGCCCTACTAGCTGCAGATATTGCAAAACTAGTAGAGGCAAACACAACACCAACACTTGTGGCTGGCGATTTTAATGCCAAACACACGGCATGGAGCTCCCGCATTACCTGCCCCCGCGGCCGTAAGCTGAAAGCAACTGCCGATGCAAACGGCTGCGAGATCTACGCACCTAATACGCCCACCTATTATCCCTATAAAACGAATTGCAAGCCCGATATTTTAGATATTGCGCTCTGCAAGAAACTACACTACCCTCCCTCATTAACCACTATCCAAGAACTCTCCTCTGATCACTTCCCAGTGATGGCAGATATGAGGCGCGGCGGCCTAACTCTGTCGGCTGCACCCACGACGCAGAGGAGGCGCACGGACTGGAAGAAATTCCAGACGGAGCTGCAGCAGCGCTTACCCGATGCATCTGCCCTGTCAGGACCGAAGCAGATAGAGACTGGAGCAGAAAAATTCGCCGAAGCTGTGACTGACAGCCTCAACGCAGCAGCGGAGAAGCAGCGTTCCTCAAAAAAGGAGCAACCATTAACCCCTTATCTTGTCAATTTAATTTCCAGGAAAAACAGGGCGCGCAGATTGTGGCAGAGCACGCGACACCCAGCTGATAAGCGGGAGCTAAATCGATTGAAACGCAAGGTTGAAATCGAATTAGCGGATTACCGCAATCAGAAATGGGCGAAATTGTTATCAGGTCTCAAACCTGAAGATAATTCATTGTGGCGAGTTACTCGCATGCTTTCTAGGAAGCCGATAACGGTGCCGCCGCTTCAGACCAGCACAGGAGCACTCGCAGAATCGAATGAAGAAAAAGCGGAACTCCTAGCTAATGTTTTAGAAACTCAGTTTCAGCCGGTCCAGGAGGCGCCGCCAATACCGCACGTTGTCGAAGTACAACAAACGGTGATGGCGGCCTTGCACGCGCCAGCCGACGAGCCGAGTTTCGCAACAGAGGCTGAAGTAAAAGCGGCCATCTCGGAGCTGAAGAGCAGAAAAGCACCCGGCCCCGACGGCATCACTAACGACGTCCTGAAGCAGCTACCGCAGCAAGCCATAGTGTTTTTGGTCGCACTCTTTAATGCTATATTTGTGTTTCAGCATTTCCCGAGTCAGTGGAAACATGCGCACATTTTAACTTTTCACAAGCAGGGAAAAAATCCCAAAAAGCCCGAGTCATACAGGCCCATTAGCCTATTAAACACGGTCGGGAAGCTCTGTGAAAAACTAATGCAAAACAGAATATTAAAATTTGTTTCAGATAACGCACTATTAAATAAGGAGCAGTTCGGCTTTCGCGCAGGGCATAGCACAACGCATCAGCTTGTGCGAATTACGGACCGCATAAGACGCAACTTCAATGAGCGCCGATTTACAGGTGGAGTTTTCCTCGATGTTGCCAGCGCCTTTGATAAGGTCTGGCACGTCGGCCTCCTCTACAAACTCCACTCCATGAACTTTCCTATGTACCTTATACACCTAATCCATTCATACCTCGCGGACAGAACGTTTCAAGTGACGCTTCTGAATGCAAAATCTACCCGCCGCGCCGTACGGGCCGGAGTGCCGCAAGGGAGCGTGATAGCTCCTACGCTCTTCAGTCTTTACGTGCGTGATATTCCCACCCACCCTCAAACAGAGCTCGCCTTGTATGCAGACGATACGGCTGTAATAGCCACGTCTAGAAGTATCGAGCTCCTCCAGAAGTATTTGGATCAGCATTTGTTACAGATCCAGGAGTGGCTGAAACTGTGGCGGGTCAAAGTCAATGTGAGTAAGAGTGCAGCTGTGCTCTTCACACGGAGACTGAGATTCGCGCGGCCGAGGCCACTCGCGCTATGCGGAGACGAGATTAATTGGTCAAAAAATGTCAAATATTTAGGAGTTACTTTAGACAGCTCTTTGACATTTGCAAAGCACATAGAAAACGTGCGACAGAAAGCGCGGCAGACCAGAGGCAGATTGCGAAGCTTGTTTCACAAGCGGAGCAAACTGTCAACGGCAAACTGCCTCACGCTTTATAAAGCAATAATTAGGCCGCAAATAGACTACGCATGCCCGAGTTGGGCAATTGCAGCAACTTCATATTTGAACAAACTGCAAGTAGTTCAAAACGAGTGTCTCAGGGCCGCCCTCTGCGCCCCTAGATTTGCTCGTATAGAAACTTTACATCGCGAAACTTCAATGCCACTGCTAATAACTCACATTAAAAATATAGTTAAAAACTTTTTTGAGAAAGCGGCTGACTCGGAAAATGATTTGATTTCCGCGGTCGCCTTATACGAACCCGATCAAAGGGCGAAGTATAAGCGACCGAAACACTTTCTGGAGTAAGAGCAATCTGAAACAGAGAAGTGGGACTGAAACATAAATAACGCAGTATTAAAACACACGCAATGCGCGCGCCGGTAGGCTAAAGTCGTTTCTGACCTTTGTTTCTCTTTTTTATGTTACAGGATAGGCCATAGATGCCCGTAAGGGTAGGAATGGTCACACCGCGGTGGCGTGAACGCGCATTGCACTTTTAGTGCGTTCACAAAACTGCACAAAGTTGAGAGGCCACGGGAGCGTCAATCAACGCGGCGCTGCCAACTAGGACACTTCGCCCCCGCCAGCAACGCCACTGAGGATGCCTGCCACAGTTGCAGGCGAAACGTATGGACAAGTTCCCATTGGACCACGGCCTTCAAGCCCGGAAACAACTGATTTTGATGTGGAAACCGGCCGTGAAAGCCTACATTGTATGTTAATTCTACCAGTTCTTGCATAGTTCCCCATTTTTCTATTATGGTGTCAGCTGCTGTTTCCTTACTTTCTGCTACAAGATTATCCGATTTCTTTCCCTCCATAAGTCCCCGCCGGCCCCATGGTCCACTTTGTGGCGAATTTGCCACGACATCTCGTTCCGCAGTCGTCCTTGGATTTCGCTCCCGCTGGTCGGTAGGTGCCCCTGGAGTAGTTGAGGTACTTGGAGGCGATCTCTGCAGTTTCGACTTCCCAAAAAAGGGGTTAAAACCTGCACGCTCTAGGCCTTCGCTTGTCACAGTGTAGTATTTCAGAGCCGCCAAGCGGTCCACGTCTCTGAGATTGCAGTCGCTGGTTGATGACCGCCGGGGGCCAGCTTGCTGCCGGTACTGGGGCTCCGACCCCCTACGGTTGGTCCTAAGGGACCTTCCATCGCGGGTTTCTTTTCAGGGTCACCTTCCCCTAGCGTTTTTGAGCAACCGCCAGCTAAAAGGAAACGAAAGAAGAGAAGGGGGACAGTGAGGAATAGAATTAGAATAGTAGAGTAAAACGGAAACGACTCCCTAGCCCTCGTAATAGCGTCGGGGTCGGAAACACAAGAGTTGGCCGATACGAAGATTGGCCTACAGAACAGAAAACAGAAATGTGCCACAAGTGGAAGCAAGGACACATGCAGTTAGTGAGAGTGCCTGGATGTTTAGGAGAGTGACAGCGGACAGCTGCTCCGATTAGTCGCCTTCTACGACAGGGGGAGGTCCCGTGGTATTATTCTACTAAAACTCCCGACACCACACGGGGAATTTATTATTATTATTATTATTATTATTATTATTATTATTATTATTATTATTATTATTACTATTATTTTCTCTAGATTTTCTCACTCAGGATTCCAGGTTCGAGGGGCCTCTTGGCATACAACATTCCTAGCTTTACTTATTTAGAACTGTGCAAACAACCCAGCAGGTTTCAAGAATGACTGACTTTTGAGATTTTGGTATAATTTTGTGAAGAGGAAATCTAATTTTTCCAAATAATATTTAAGATTTTTGTAAACAAGGCCTGTTGCTATTAATACAATTGGTGTAATCTCAGCAGACTCATTTGTATATTTCTTTATATTCTATGTATTTTGAGAATTTTTCCGTTTCTGCTTTATTGATGTTATGATCTGTAGGGTGTGTAACATCGATGATGAATGCTTTATTTTCCTGTATGTTATGTAATAGAACGTCAGGTTTATTAGCCAGAATCTGTTCATCAGTATATTTTAGAAGGTCATAATAAGTTTTGAATTTATTACTTTCTATGATGGATTTGACTTTGTATGGGATGATTTCTTCTTCTATCAATAGACCATGTTTCATTGCCAGTGTTTGGGGTACAATATTTGCAGTCACGTTGGGCCGATGTAGATACTCTGTGTTGGCAAGGTTTGTGCACCCTGTAATAAGATAATCAATTGTCTCTGATGATCGATTGCATACATTAACATCTTGCTTTTCAATACATATTTTGTAGTTATTAGTTGAAATAACTTGGTCCTAAATCCCTCAGTCTCTCCATATACGGTCTCATGTCTGAGCCACCGCACTGAAGTGTTGTAGTCGACACTTTCAAGAGCGTGGGGAAATCTACCATGGAGAGGTATGGAAGTATACATACCTGTAATCTATTCTTGACTGATGTATTATCAGGGTAGTATGCGTTGTTGCTGAGATTTAAGGAATTTAGCCTTTGTCACATAAGACTACTGCTTTATGAAAAGTCAACAGTTCAGATTGAAAAATGAAGTACTTTTTCACACTTGTTGATTGATGTTTGTCTAATGCTTTCTTTTTTGAAATACATTGTATTATAAATAGGTTTTCTTCAATATGCAAGAAGAAATCATTCTATTACAGTAATAAAAGAGAAGACGATAGAATATTTCTTTTTCGTAATGTAATCTATGAATACTAATGAAACACACTACACTTAATATGCATATGTATACAAGAAGTTAAAAAAAAATATAGTGGAGAATAGAAAGTATTAGGTCTTCAGGGAAGGAAGAGATAATTAACATGAGAATTTTTTTTTTTATTATAAAGTCACTTTGTATTTGTATCTTTAATAATACAATAAAGACAATACTGTGTTTTGACAGATACCATTCTCTTATGTTAGTGTGGCATAACATGAATATATCATTTGACGTTTTATCTTTCATTACACATCTTACTTACACATGTTGTTTTGGTAACATGAACCACCCGCCACAAAGGGTCTCAACTGTCAAGGAGTAAACAAGTGGAGATTTCAAAAATATAAATACTTTCAACACTTATTGTGAAATAAGGCATGTATATCTTTGGACAAATGCACACATCAGTTATCTCCAAAGAAGAAACCTGATTTTGAGCAAGCCAAACCATTTAAAATGTTTAAAAAATAATAAAATAAATTGCCTTATATTAAACAGTAATTAAATATACAACATTTACACACATAACATCAAATTATAAATTAAGTTCACATTAACTTTTTACACCAATATTAACAAATACAGAATTTTATTGTCCATTAGCCATTCTGATAATTTTGTCCGTATGTTTCTTCTTTTCTTGACTCATGCTCCAGATTACATTTATATACATACTTACAAATTGTTTCCATGAATAGTGGCATAACTATGGGGGAAGAGTCAACCAAGAGTGACACAAGGATGTGACAATTGAACATTTTAATTAAAACTTTACAATTTGAATGTTTTAATTGAAAAACACATAAATAACTAACATTAACTTTATAATTTAATTTAATTAACATTTTTGCAAATTATTTAAAGTTTAATCTTAGTAAAGTGAGCAACTCTAATGGAAATAAATTTTTATTATAAATTGTATTGCTATTCAAGTTGACAGTCACTGACATTCCCTATTGTCACATAATTACATTGCGCTGCATTTCAATTTTTTTAAATAATTTTTTTATAGTTAGGTTATTTCAATGTATTTTTAATGTAAAGTTTGGAAAATAATCCATGATTACCAAATATTTAAATTCCAAAATGAAAATTTTCATGCAATTTTATGTAACAAATTACACAATGTATAAATAACTTGTACACAAAGCATTAAAAGTACTATGTAAGATACCAAACATTTGTAATTTTTCTACGGATTCAATAATTATTAACATCATTTACTCCTATTGTATTTCAAAAACGAATGACCCTTTTTGCTGAAAAGAAAAGGAAGGTCTTTTTCTCTATTTTTGTACCATGAAAATATAATGCTTCGAAGTAGTTTTTGTTTGTTTTTTTTGTTTCAAATATTGGGAGAAGTAGTGGCTACTTTTGACAATTCAAGCCAGTGTTCCTCGAGATTGAATAGCTTTGGGGTGAAATCATCACATTACAATTCTTATCTGATCAATTTCATTAATGGAATCTGCATCTGATCCTTCTTCATTCAAATCTGAAGATGGGAAAGACACAGATAGTATTACAAAATGTGGTTAGGGTCTAATTTGATTAAACAATGATTTTCTTACTTTTTGAATTGTGGCCTTCTACATTAGTCAAGTAAAAATAGCCATCATTGTTATGATTGTTAAATTCTCTCCACATAATGGGAATGGCAAATATCATGGATATTTTCTTTTCTTCTAAGCGCTTGAACACAAGTATGACAGATTTGATGGAGTGACCCATTTTTGGATTGATTCCCAATCTCCATGCAAAAATGTGCAAAGTCAGCTTGGTTTACAAATCTGGTAGTTTTTTACTTTTTTTTTATTGTTATATAACATCTAAAACTATTACTCAATATATTTGAACTGTTCAATCACTTATGTAAACTCATGATGCTGGAAATAATATTAAAATCCAACATAGATTAATGAAAACATGTTTAAACAAGCAAATTACACCATCTGATTGACTGGTGTTACTAGGGAGTCAGGGATACCAATTGCTCACTGAATAAAATTAAAAATTTTCTCACCTTTGCATACAATATACATAGTACCCACAGCCTTTTCTAATATGTAAGAAAACTTGATACAATATGCTAAAGATGTGTAAGCCTGAATTTGATATTCAAAATCAACCCTTACTGTAAAAACATCAATTTTTGTATAGCATTGTGTAATTATAACAATATATACAATAAACATTTTAATTGTTAACAAAAACACTTGTATACTTGTATACACTTGTATACCGTTCTCTAATATAAATTTTTATGTCCTAGAAGAGAGGGATGACAACATCAATAATTTCCTCATGATGACAACTCTAGCTATGCCACTGTCTGTAATTGTGCATTCAATACCATTGGCATTTTACTGCTATGTCTGTTAATAAAATGTCTAACTTCTATGTTCACATTGTAATTAGTATAAAAATGTTAAGAGCTGTTCCAACTAAATGCATTTTTGCAATCTATCAGAAAGTGAGATTTGTTACCATTAATAGAACCAATGAACTTGAAACAATATATTAAATATTTTATACATGCCACCGATTATATAGAATGAAGTTTTTACTGCATTGTAAATGACCATCACTGGCTCTGTTGAAAGACTGTCCTGTACAAATCTCCATTAAAATATTTTAGTAAAATTATTTACAGAGAATATCTTTATGTTATCATGATATACATAATTTTTGTCAGGTAGACATAAAAGATATTTTAAATGCATTGAGCTGGCTGACATCTGTGTAAATTTGTTCATTAGAAATAGGAAATATTTCTGTGCTTTTCATCATGAAACAACATTCATTTCTACATTTCTAATGTAACATCTAAGTAAACAAAATAAAGTTTATTAACTAAATTCCACCATTTAATTCTGTGAAAATATGTAGAGAAGAAAACTTTTATAAATGCTTGAAGTAACACGGTATCAATTAATTGACTTTTAAAGATAATCTTACTCTTTAGTAAAATAACATTTTGTACTTTTATAAGAATAGATTTAAATATACATGCATACTTTCAACATATCTTGAAAATGTTCATTCATACATCTTAGGCACTAGATACTTCTCAAGCATGAGAAAGAATACTTAAGGTGGAATTCCACCTGCTGACCAGAAATACTATCAATAGAGAGCCATCAAATACAACCCTGCTCTGACATGACTAGTCCTCTCTCTTGAATCAATCCTGCATTTCAACTTTCAGAGACACTAAACAATGAAAAGAAGAGTGCTCCATTCAAAGATTGGACCAACCAATTCCAACTGAACCCAATGGATCTAAGGGGCCTCGTGAACTATTGAAATCAAAGAATTCTGTGTGTTTGTGAAGAAAAATTATAGATTTGTTTAAGCTACAAAGAATTTAATAACTATAATGAATCTCATTATAGTGAATCATCAATAATTTAAGATGAATGCCACTTGAAAGAAAATTACAAAGGAAAAATTTGTATAGTTAAGAGATAATCCCCAACAGGTTAATTAATTAGATGCCCCATTTCTGAGTTTTCACTTACAAAATTTGTGAGCACGTACTGCAGGCAATAAGAAATCTTTTGAATAACTGAGCTGTCCCACAATACATATCATTGCTTCACATTTCAAAAGAAAACATTTCACATGCAACAAGTATTTACAATTCACGTTCACAACACAATGTACAAAAAAATGTCAGTAAGAGAACAAAGCTTAATATTTTTACAAAATGTTGTTCTCTTTATTTAGGTTGGCAGCACAATCAAGATGGCGAATAGCAAATTTGCACTGCGCAAAGCACCTCTTTAACAAGCCACAACGCCTGGATGAATCAAACCAACCACACTAGGTCTCACATTGTTCGGACGGGACAAAGGGTCGTACACTTAGTTTTATCTTTAACCACTGAAATCTTTCTTGAGCAGCAGTGTCGACAGGAACTTCAATCCTTTCCACAATGCCAGAGGCAATGTAATTACACAATACATTATTTAATTGATAAAAATGTCAATTTTTGCTACTTCATATTACGTAGACAATAATGCATTTTTGTAATGCATTTAATAATTATCTAATAGTATATCGTAATATCTTGTAGCAAATTTTAACTGCACTTGCTAGTATTAAATCTTCAAAACAGCTTGACTGTCAAATGTTAATGCACTGAAAATCTTCTTTAAAATGCATTTTTTTTTTTTTTGCAATTTGGCTTAAACAAAGCAACTGAGTTACAGTAAGCAAGGAAAAGCTTCATCTTCACTTGCTTCTTGGCTGGATGGCGGTGTGTCCAACTGGGGTAAACCAAGATCCAGATACTCCTACAAGGCAAAATCATACAGATTGTAAAAACATTGATTACATTTCTAGTTAGATATTGCAACCAATTATTCTTAGTTCTTAATTGGAGATCAGCAAATTTATTAATAGGCTTGTAGCTAAAATATAAATATTTCTCCTATCTATTATGGCCTGTAAAATAATTATATTTTGGACTTCCTGCCTATCAAATGTAAATAAATTACAGATGAAAAATCTCACCTCATTTGCAGTGAATGTCAATATGCGGTCAAGATCTTCCACTAGTTCACTGAAGACAGGTCTTTCATTAGGATGATAGCTCCAGCACTCTCGCATTAACATGTATCTATGATAAAACAATTAGATAAGCAAGTGGTAGCTACATTTTCATTGAGAAATAAATTAATATTGGGCATTTTATGTTCTGACAAAAATAAAAAATGTAACATCACAATCGAAAATTTTAACAATTTTCTTGATAATTTTTCATTTCATTTTCTTGTTACATTAAGTTACAAAAGTCTTTTGCAATCATAAATAAATTTCTATTTTCTTTCTTATACTCTGACAAAAATTTTCAATCCATTTTCTGAAAGGAATCTAGTCATAAAAATATTAAGAAACTTTTTGACTCACATTTCAAGTGAACAGCATGGGGGCTTTTCCATGCGATGACCTGATCTTAAGAGCTGGAAGAGCTTTTCAACACTTGGCACACTGGGATAGGGAGTTCCTCCAAGTGTCATTATCTCCCATAACAGAACACCATAGGACCACACATCTGACTGTGTTGTATACAGTCTATGAAAAAGTGCTTCAGGAGCCATCCATTTCACAGGTAAGCGCCCATCAGTTGTCTTGCGGTAATAGTCATGGCAATGAATATCACGAGCTAGACCAAAGTCAGCAATCTTCAAAACATATTCATCGCTAACTAGGACATTTCGAGCAGCCAAATCACGATGAATGCACTGAAAAAGTGTGCAAAAATATTACTCAATAAAATATTATAAAATCTCCATAATTCTTTTTTTATTTTTTAAATTCATCAATTTTAATTGTCTTGCTCATTACAAAGAAATAATTTTAAAAATCAATCACTTAAGTACCATTACATAATGGATAAGGGTTGTCACTAAAAATAATATTAAAAAAAAAAAATATAAAATTGATCATTATATGATAATCATATCACATGATTACATTGTCATATTTATAGATGGCTCAGATTGTATGTTTTTGTGAATAATAATAATAATAGTAATAAAAATAATAATGACAATAATAATAACAACAACAGCAACAACAACAACAACAACAACAACAACAACAACAATAATAATAATAATAATAATAATAATAATAATAATAATAATAATAATAATAATAATAATAATATTAATAATTTGCTTACTCTTCGAGAAGCAAGATATTCCATTCCTCTTGCAACTTGGAAAGCAAATGACACAAGATCTTTTTGTGTCAGAGTTTTCTTCTCCTTCAGGTCAGTGCCAATAGCAGGTTCATAGCCAGAAGAGGGGCGGTGCTGACGAAGGAAGTCTCGCAGATTACCATGCGGGGCAAATTCCACCACAACATACAATGGCCCATCTTGTGTGCAACAACCCAGTAAGTTTATGATGTTGATATTCTTTCCTATCATTTTCATCATTTCCATTTCAGATACAAGATCCATCATCTCAGCATCTGTATGCCCCTCTGGAAAATAATACTTGGGGATCAAAATATAATTTTTCATATCTCTGATCTACAAGAATTTTTTAACTATACTCTTACATCATTTCCTTCTGAAAATTAACTTGTAACATTAACATTAAGAATTTTCAGTCTCCAATGATCTTTTTTTTATACTAGTTTTAATAAATATTTTCATAGGTATTTTTTTTTACTTCAAAATTGAGTGCACTGGCTTAAAAAAGTAAGTTTGGGACTTTAAATCTACAATTCCTCACTGATCAAGTAATGATTTAATTTGGACGATCTTACCTTTTAGCATTTTTACTGCCACCACAGTGCTTATGCCATCTTTCACAATTCCTTGAGCTTCTGCTTTCACAACTTTCCCAAAAGCTCCCTCTCCTAGAGTTTTCCCAAGAGCAAGACGGTCCCTTGGAAACTCCCACTCAGAGTCCAGAGGCAATTCATACTCTGATATCATGAAGTCTGATCCAGAAGAGTTACTTGCAGTTTGATGAGACTTCTGTTTCTCTATTTTAACGATAGGCATTTGCTAAAATTGAATAAATTTATTAGCATTTACTTTACATTAAAGGATATTAACCCCTTTTATGGTACAATGGAACCTTAAATAATTTGAATTTCTTGAATTTTTCATTCCCCATCACTACTTTACCCAACTGTGTTGATGTTCCTCTCAACAAATATTACAATGGAATAATAATGTTGATATACTTTTTTTTGTATTTCCATTAATGGCACAAAAATGAAATAGCACTCTTTCATTTGATTTAAAATCAAAATGCAGAAGAGCTGCTGAAAGATATTTGTGAGGAAACTAGCTAGTAGTATGGTTTCCCTGTAAATTATGTTAAAACTCATGAACAGCTGTACTGAATTTTTTAATTACTGCCTGTGCATCTATTTACTCGGGTGAGGAACTTGGATCTATAAGTCGCTCTAAGCCTTCTCACCTTTGTAACTATATTTCTTCTTGTCCAATCCTACATGAAAAATGTGTATAATTTTGTTTCTTTAATTTATTCATAGAATGTTTCTTCAAGTATTTATGATATATTAAATGTTATTTATGTCACATTTTGTTTCTTTAAATTACCTGATTTACAAAATTTAATTTATTGCAAAGTGCAAGTACTATAATCCCTTTAAAACCTTTCAGTAGTAACTTTATTTTTCCTGAATTTATAATTATTTTTACATACAACACATGATTAATACAGCAACTCTGCACATATTAATTACATCTGTGAAACTTCTTTAACTTTTTTTCTCCATCCTCCCAGTAATATAAACCTCAAAGTGAAAGTACCATACTCAATTAAAATTTATCACCCCTTTGAATTCAAGATATCAAGATTCCACTGTACTTACAATTTTCAATTTTCTTTATAAATTTACTCATTCAATTTATAATAAAAATTATGAAACAGATTTATTCAAAATTATTTGATTTGTTGCTTAGTTAACAACCTGATTGCTTAGCTGGAAGAAGCTAGAGTACTTTTATTCTTATGTCATCATTACTTTTATTTTAATAATTAATTCTTACTATGCTTCAAGGCAATCATTAGTTTGATAAAGGTATGACTGAAAGTAATAAAATACATTGTTTTACAGTAAGGAAATTTTTTTTAAAGTTCAAAGTTTTAATGAAGAAAAATTATAATGAAGAAAAAATGTCTAAGTCTGTTGTGTAAACAGAAATATACTATAAATAACACAAAAAATTAAATAAAAACATGATTATATTTTGAGGAGGTATTTACTTTAGAACTCTATTACAAATAATGAATTTTTTGGTTGAGCCATTGTTATATCTCTCCATATAATTTACTTAATTTTGTTTGTTTGCTTGTTTGTGTGTGTGTGTGTGTGTGTGTGTGTGTGCGCGCGCGCGTGTGCATGTGTGTGTGTGTACTTCATTTCATTTCACTTTCACCAACATATGTAGACTAAAACAGGCAATGTAAATATGCAAAATCCAATATTTGATTTTTCATATTTGAATGCTTCCATATCCCCTTAATATATTAAAACCTGTTAATAAAAATTACATAAAAACAATTGAAAGAGACACATTTCAATAAAAGCATACCAAAGGTTCTGTGTTGTTCTGAGTGGAGAGAGCTTGCTTTTCTACTATCACTTTTTTGGTCCATTGCGTTACCACTGCTGCTCGAGCTGTTTCAATAGCCTGCAATTTTTTAAGTTTTTCCCTGCAAACAATTTCCATTTTCAGTAAATATTATTTATTAAAATGATAACTTCTCATAAGAAGTTTGCTATTTTTCATATAAAATTACTTTTAATAAAAGTTTAATAATTAATTATTTTATAATGATCTAAAAAGTTATAAATTTATATTTCAAGAACTAAAATTCAAAATCAAAACAAAATCCAAGAATAAAAAATGTCAGCAACTTACTGTCGCAAGCAATGGAAAATGATCAAGAGGATGATAGCACCACCTACTAACACTACACAAAGTGTCGCAGCCAATATTTGAACCATAGGAGATTGTTGTTTCACAGGAATGGGGTTTGTATCATCCAATTCTGAAAACAAAGAAAACAAATTATCTTATATTTCATTGAAACACAATGTCATTGCTCCAACAATTTCTTGTTAAAGATAATAAGTAAGATGAAGATATAACTCTGGTAAACTTAACATTTATCTCTCAGAAGAAAATGAAAACATGCAAAGAAAATTTTTCGTTCAAGAAAAGACTCTGCACCAAAATCTCAGTGTTGTAATTAAAAAATCTGCCTTTAAGATATGTTAAGAAATAATTATTACAAGTAGTTAAAAAATTGGAGGGGGGATATTTTTTTTAGAAACAAAAAAATTCTTCATTTTTGTTTCAAACATTTTTTATTTATAATATTCATTTAGAACATTTTAATAATGAATGCACATTTGAATAATCATAGGTGACAAATCTCCTCCAATCTCAGTGAGAAACTCCCCTCCAACTTCCTTCACTGGTGTATATAAACCTAAGGGAATGTTTGCCAATGTGGCCAGTGGGTTGGACACCCACACAAAAGCTCTCACAAAACATGACCCAGTCATTGTCATAGGAGGACCAGAAGACACTAATTTGGCTGGTAATTTTACACCTGGCCAATATGTTGACAAACTATAATATGCTGTGCAAAATCCAAACATCATGGCCCATCTGCCCTTCTGGTACAACAAACCCACAATACACAGAAATTAAGTACACAAACAACCAATTGAAACTACATCTGAGAGACACAAACTATTTGGGCCAAACTTTCTCTCAGAAAAGCACTTCTTCTGGCATGGTCATCACCTGAACCTAGCCAGAAAACATGTATGCAGTAGTGAGCTTAAAAATCACATCCTTTCATATCCTCAGCAGTGTCCTACCCAAGACCAAACCCCACCCAAATCTAGTTCTCTTCCATCCTCCAGACCACCACCTAACCCACTTACCCGATCTCCTGAACTTAATCCCTTTTCTACCTCGGTTGCATAGGCTTCCGCGGCTGGAGTTTTGTTGTCTAGGCTATCCGGGACAAGCCGCGTCACTGATATGGTGGCTAATGTTTCGGCCAGCATATTGTGGCCTTCTTCAGCAGTACCCTCTGAAGAAGGCCACAATACACTGGCCGAAACCGTTAGCCCCATGTCAGTGACGCAGCTTGTCTCGGATAGCCTAGACAACCTTTAATACCTCTCCCTCATTCCTTTCCATTGTCACCTCAACTGCCTCACTACCTTTTTTGTTTAATAGAACATTACCTCAAAATAAACTAAAAACTCTCCTAGTTCTGAGATTTCATGTTGCAGAACCCTATTGTAGAGTGAAGGACTCAAATAAGGGTCCTGCATATGGAGGTTCATGTATTTACATTAGAAACAATATTGATTCAACCTTCTTGTCAAAATTCAATCTACATTCAATTGAAAAGGTTTTCTAAATAACAGTCTTGTATCGTACTATGTTCAAAATTGTCTACTTTGCATCTATAGACCTACAAAGTTAGCTACAGATTACTTTACTTTCTTAGAAAATCTAGAGATAACTTTGAACAAATCACTTTAGTAATAACGTTTTTTATTAAATTGCTGTATGTGGAGATTTCAACATTGATTTTCGGGGTCAATCTCATAAAAATGAACTGTTTCTGAATTTACTAATTCATTCTCTTAATTTAGATATTGCAGTAAATACACCTCTATGGATATTAAAAAGAAAAAGCAGTAGATTAAATCATAATTAACAAACTCACATCCAGAAGAAATAATAATGAATGATATATATGTTAGATACAGTTACATAATGCACAAATTGTTAAAATTCCAGAAACAACTTGAACATTGACACATTAAATAATAAACACACGTGTAGATTCTCTATTAAAGGTAAAATATAATTATTTATAGACTACTTGCTGCAGTGATTTATAATGTTGTGAACATAAATCACAAATATAATTTATTTTTCTCAAAGCTTTCATTTCATCTTAACGTGTACTCTTAAAAAATGAAAATGAAACATTTCATGGAAAAGCAACATGTGTATACCACAAGGTTTTAGAGCTTTAGGTTTCATGTAAAAACAAATGTACTCTTTATTTATAAACATCATAACCTATCACCTAGTTTCCAACTTTTGAAAATACAATTGCATTTTAAGAAAAGCAATAGCAGAGGTAAAAATAATGAAATATGATTTGGATATTATAAATGCTAATAAATACTCAAGAAGTGTGAAATATTATTTAAAAATACAACCAAATCCTCTTGAAACTTTGTAGAGAAAGTTGTTTAAAAAGATAATGACAGAGATATGAGCAATACGGTACCAAAAAAGTTGGTAGTCTCTTCAACCAACACTTTTCAAGAATTGTGATTATTCATGAAGGAACTACACCACAAAATTCAATATCAAACATTTCCCAACAAATTTTCAATATGATGTTTCTTTCTGAAACTTCTTCCAGTGAAATCCTAGTCATTGAACTCAAAATAAATATTTGTCTGGTTTAAATGAATTTACAGTTTGTTTATTAAAAATTTGTGCACCTACCTTTAACTTGTAAACCTGTTAACTAACATTTTCAATACTTACTTATTTACAGGACTATTTCCATGTATTTTAAAAAGGCAAAACGTAAGCTGCTTTTTAAAAATGTCAACAAAAATGAAATTCAAAATTATTGGCCAATTTTATTTTTGACAATATTTTCCAAAAATGTAGAGACTTTTCTCTACACTACAAGAAGAATGTTTTCTCAGAAAAAAATGAAGCGTTTACAGACAATATGGATTTAGAAAATCAAAATCTATGGAAATGAGACACTTTTTTCTTCTCTTAAAGGTGTTGCCTCATCAATGGATCAAAATTAAGCACATTTTGGAATATTTTTAGACCTTTTAAAAGCTTTTGGCATCACTGACCATAACATTTTGTTTTCAAACTTACCTTCATATTGCATTCATGCTATTGCCTTACGTTGGATATCTATATATCTTAAACATCAACTGCAGAGTAGAAATACTGTACTGTAATGAATTACTCATTTCTTTAATTCTTTACAAATTGAGCATGGGGTTTCGAAGTGTTTAATCTTAGATATCATCTTTCTTTTATATGTAAATGAAATGCCCTCATTTATTAGAAATGGAAGAGCATTTCTCTTTGCTGATGACACAAATATTCTTCATGAGAAAGCACAATTTCAAATGTTTCAAGTTGGTTTTATAATAAAAAATTAACAGTCAATGACGGAAAAACAGTTTTATTGCAGTTTTGCATTTAATTTTTTTAAGCCAACTGCACATCCCATTAAGAGCAAGGGCCTCCTGCTCATGCATGAAATTATTAAATTTTCTTTTATGAAGTGATAGGATGATGATGAAAGGAGAAGGGACAATCACAAATACGTCCATGCCCAAGGCGGCATTCGAACCCACAATCCTTCAATCCATGATCACCACGACACTACTGCCTTAGTGATCTCAGCTATCCGAATCAACTGCATTTCAAATAGGGAATCGCAATGTGCCATTGAAAATCAACATGCAATTGGTTCATTTTAAGGTAACAAAATTTCTAGATCTAAGTTGAGTCAAACCTCACATGGAATATCCCCAAAAATGAATTGAGCACTAAATTATAATAATAATAATAATAATAATAATAATAATAATAATAATTATTATTATTATTATTATTATTATTATTATTATTATTATTATTATTATTATTATTAGTGCTCAATAGCAAGAAATTAACTTAATTATACTATGCATTGAGAATTCTTTCAAATTCAATCACTCTCCAGGCAGCTCCTACCATATATTTTGCAAATATACATTCCTGCCTGAGATATGGCAAGATATGGCATAATTATTCTAAAGAAATACATCCTGTAGTACCCAGACTTCCAGATTGCAGACAAAATTGTGTGCATAATAAGTGAATGCTATCTATATGATTCCTGCAAGCCTGTCTCCTTTGAGCTTTGAATCTTATCATTGTCTTGCCTATTTATTTACAAATCAATAGATTTTGTCAAAACTGGTGAGAACACATTTTCAAGCAATGCAGCTATTTGCAATTCAACACATGTTGTAGGAATCATAAACATCATTCATATTCATCAGTATCAATAGCTTACGACATGTAATACTTGTACATTACTTTACAACACATTGCCAGATTATATTAAACAATAAATTAAGACACAAAGTGCCAAATAAAATGCCTTCTGCTGCATAACTGTTTCCTTACAATTAGAGACTATACTGAAAATCAAAAAGAAAAGTAATATTTACTAAGAAATTCTGAAGCCCAAGAAAATGCAGATTATACTTCTCTCCCGTAATTCACACACAGGTTGTATTGTTTTTTGACACAGATAAATCAAATCAAAACTTACCATCAACTATATGCAAATAAGCAGCAGCATATGTTGTGCCAAGACTATTTGCTGCAATACATGTGTACCATCCTTCATCTTCATAAGTAACATTGTGTAAACGAAGTATTTCAGGTGTAGGATTGTCAACACCAGACTGAAAATGTAACCAAAAAGTGTTAGAGAAAGGGAGAGAAATATCTATTGGGCAACTCATTACAAAAAATATATAAAAGTAACTAGAACAGTAAAATTATTATTTAATTTATAAATTCATTCTGAGATCAATGGGTATTCAATATAAATTATTTTAATTTTCTTTGAATAATATGATACAATAATAAATGGTTTTTGTTTACAATCCCTTTGAATAGTAAAATTATAAGGAATTGCAACAACAACAATTCTAATTTATCATTTAATCTATTACAAGAGACTAATAATCTACCAAGAATACTGTAAGAAACCAACAGAAACAGGCTGTAAAGCCTAATTTATTGTGAGTTTATAATGATGATCTATTACATACAATAATAACAACTATAGTAATAAATTTACTTGCACACTACGCATGCATATTATCAGACATCATATTCCCATTTGCTTAAGGTATCATTCCCAAGATAACATAGTAATGTCATTGGTGATTACATTGATTATATAATGACATAACATCAAATCCAGGATTTGACTTCAATATATGTAAATGAAAAATTCATGCTTAGATTTTTTAAAATTTAATTTAATTTATCCTTAAGTCATAAATAGTGATTTCCCAAGCAGGCACTGAACAGTGGAACACTCAGCACTACATTGAACTTCATTAAAATATACTCAAAATTATTTGAAGATAATATAATTTTTATTACATGCTTGGACTGGCAGAGCTTTTCAAAGGTTTTTTAAATTTTATTTTATTTATAGTAGCTTGAAAATATAGGAAAAAACACCAACAAATGATAACATTTTATGAATACATTTACTAATTTAATTCTCATTGAGTCTAAAAATTCTTCTTTCAGACATTCCACTTGCTACACTGAATTAGGCTCTCCAAATTAAAAGTTGCCTGCAAAATCACTGCTGATCGTGACTATCATCAGAGCTGATTAATTCATATTATTTTGCGAATTCATTCATCAAACTGCAAATATAATAGTTCAAAGTTAAAATAACATGAAACTCGTTTTCTTTCATTAGTTCTTCTATGATCTTTGATTCCCTTATTTTTATTCTTCTTTGTGTAAATTTTGAAGAACGAATATAAAGTTATAAAAACTAAAGAAGACATATTTGAATACGAATATGTAGTAAATTTCAGGGAATCTATTTTAACATTTATTTTTATTTCACATTCCTCTTTCCTTAGAAATTTAATTCAAATTAAAAAACTAATTAAAAGTGATTAATTATAAAATGCAAATGAAGTCTCTCTTTAGGGAGGTTTGGTTTAAATTAAACAGTAACAGGTATACAGTTAAATAATGTAACATTGTAATACAAATAATACCTGCACTTTTTGCTGCACCAGGAAATAAAGAAATAAAGTGAATTATGATGAAGGAAACAATTCAACCAGAGACAGAGCTTTGGTCGTTTGTGCCCCTTCTCCATGCATTTCCCATGACATTGCAAAACATCAATTTTTTGATTATGTTAAATTCAAGTATTTTCAATTAATGATTTATATCTTAAATTCTTTCTAAGACAAATAACTCTACACAGTATATATTTAAATAAATAATAATTCTGATGCAATGTAGAATTTTAAATGCTTAAAAAAATATATATAGTGATTCACCACTATAGTAATATAATTTGAAAGATACCAAGAAAATTAATTGTATGTATATATTACTTCTTAAATTAAATTACAGTGGAATACAATATATACGGCAAAATAAACACTGTTTAGTTAGAATAACACACCCTAACTAAGATACTAAACACTGGTTATTGTCCTTTGAAGGTTTAGACAAAAGTGGTATTTGTAGGCACAATTTGGAAGAGCAAATCTATTTTCCTCATATCAAAATGTAGCTCAGAATATTATAAACAAAGATCAGATATTTCAGATATTTTTCATGAAAATCTTAGTTCAGATGTGTTGATTTTTATTCCATAAAATTGCATGAAAATACTACTAGACATTTATTTTTATAGCAATTAGTGTTATTTATTTTATAGCATTTTTGCATAACCACAATTTCAAAAATAAACTTTTAATTTAAAAAAAATTTCTTGGATATTTTTTGGAACAATGTAGCCCTTCCAGCTCTTGTTCCCACCCACAGTTGCAAAACACTGGTGTCTTATCTCTATAACAAAATTGGTATTTCTGAATAATATCAGGATTTACAATATAACATGCAAAAAAAAAAAAAAAAAAAAAAAATCTATAATTGAAATCAATAACACATTAACAAAATATATTGATTATTTATACTCATTTCACACATACAAATTCACTCAAATTCAATATTCATCCATACAAACTTAAAAGAAAATTAAAAGCAGTAATCTACTATGAAATACTCAAAAGAAAACCCCAACAATTAACAGGAGTTACAAAGGCACATGCATTGAGTTGAAATTATATCAGGCAAACAACTAGAAAATACTGCTATCCCGTGCTAATGAATGGATGCATGTTAACTTCACACAAAACTTGCAACAGTATTGAATAAATCTCAAGCAAAGATAGAAGATATTATAACATTAATCATGCATGCAAACATGCTTTTATTGATATTGAAAGGCCTGAAATATCTATAATATGCTTCAAGGAGTCCACAAACTAAACCTTATCATTGTGAGCTTGAAAAACCAATGAAAGAACTGATGCTCAATCTGTACCAATACCAATTACAATTACTCTAATGAATCTTGGAAACGGAATGCAGAAAATGCCTAATCAAAAATTTGATTTTAAGAATAATGAGTGATTATTTAAAAATTCAATAAAAATTTCAAATATTTTCAATTTCTCCTAACAGAATTTAAATTAGAAGTAGGCATCTCATTTAGTTTAAAAAATTTGAAAACGCAAAGAATTTTTGAAAATACATTAAGTATTATCAATATTAATATTTATGTCAAAGTAATGATACCAAAAGATATTGATATTTTCCCATGTAGACTTCACATAAGTATTATTTGGGAACTGGGTTTCACCTGTGAAGTACTTCAAAAGTGGAAGTTTCTATTATTCAAAAAAAAAAATCTCAAAAATGAAAATTTGTTTTAATCTCCCTATTTATTCAAAAAGCTCAGAAATATGTTTAGATACTAATTAATTAATCAATTAATTAATTGGGTTTTAATTTTTACTACACAAAGAGAAATTCACAGATAACATAACAACAAATGGAAATCACAGCTTACAACATTGATATTTCCAATCTGCAGAATAATTCCAGGATATTAAAAACACATGCAATGTAGAACATGCTTTTTTGCATTAAAAAAAATCCACTATTCCATGTGATATACCTCCACCGAGTAACTTTGGTTAGGAAGTGTTGAGTGATATCCCTTGAACCAATCCAGATGTGGGTGCAGATCAGACAGGACACTGCATGAGAAAGTAACATTTTCTCCCACCACCGCAGTCTTGTTCCTGGGTGGCTCAGTAAGGATGGGCCTGTGTAGCACACGTTCTAGGGAAACAAGATTGCATAATTAGAACCTCAGCAATCACTCGGCAGTTAGCAGGTTGCTTGAAGATTGCTGGACGAGAAACTTGTACGTTCTACATCCATTTCTAATTATCTCAAAATAAAATGAGAACGCAGAAATAGTGACAGATCACACAAAAATACAAACACAAAAAAAGTATTTTTCATAGGTGATGTGAAGTGTTTCTTCAAATAATATTGTCACAAAAATTAATACAAAATTTTCTAAAATAATTGTTTAAAGAGTTCATACATTTGCTAATTATAATGAGGAAAGAAAAAATAGTAGAACCCAGTTCAGTGCCATAAAATTTAAAATTTAAATTTGTTGTAAACTACAATGTAATTCACATGGGGTCAAAATTCTTGTGATAATCAAGTGATTTTGCTTTGCAACAAGGAAAGATGAACTAATTAAATCTAATTTGACCATATGTAGATATTTTAGTGGCAGTATTTTGTCATCAGCATCTTCATTTTGACCACATATATCTTCTTCTGGCTCAGGGTGTTTATATCTATGTCTCAACACTGTTTTCCACTAGCCACACTACATATTCAAATTGGTGTCCTTTCATCCTGTAACTCTTCTTTCTGTTTAATAGAACTTTAGTTCTTCCCTATTTCATTGATTCTTTGCTTAATTTCTACCTCTAACTTCTCATGCCATTCAAAGTACAATCCAAGAACTTGTGTCTCTTAATCAATAGCAACTTGGTATTATTTTTATTTTCTCTATCTTCCACAGATTTTTAGGTTTGCCATAAATGTATTACTCAATTCTCAGAGTCATTCATCTTTTTTTTTTAAATTAATATATTGGGTATTGATCTTTTTTTTAAGTCTTCTCATTTTTAATTTGCACAGGACAAAAAAAATATCATGAGTCTTCTCCTTATAATATAACTTTTTAAAACTAAAGAAACAGGAGTATTATATCAACTAGAAGCATTTTCGAACTACAATTTCTTGTAAGATTATAAAGAATGATAGATAATGGATATGCAAAAGATGTTCTCTATTGTAATCTTGTTCAGTCAAAAGGTGAAAAACGGCTCCCTGTAGGTGACTTCCTTAAATTCTTAATTCATTTAGCACATTCTTCCAAACACTGTTACTGTGTACATACTAGTTCATTTGGTATAATTTTCATTTCAAAAGGAAATACCTAAAAAAATCTTCTTTGGAAAATAAAATATCATTTGTTATTCTATTAGTCTTTATCTCCATCTCCTCATGCTCTTTTCACTTTTCTTACAAGTTTATTTTCAACGGTACCTCTTCCTGTGTTTAGAAGTATCTATACAATTGGGTCTGCTCATATATTTCTGAAAAATAATAAACCAACACCTTAAAACACTGCCCTTCACCAAGTTATGAAAGACGGTAGGCATCCAACACCTCAAGAAAATTCTTTTATACATGAAACAACTGAGAATACATTGAAGTGCAAGGATTGGCAGAGACCCAAAATACATCATTTTATTTCACTGAGATGTTCTGTGGAGAGCTTTGAAAGTTGTGTCTAGATCAACTTATTAAAATGAATTGGAACAAATTGAAGCACCTTTAAAGTTAAAAGCAATTAGATTATTTATTTTGGGCATTTTAAGACTGAAATTGTAAAAGAAAATATGTCAAAAAGAAAGAGAGAGAGAAAAAAAGAGTAGAGAGAGAAAGAGAGTGAGAGAGAAAGAAAGAGAGAGAGAAAGAAAGAGAAAGAGAGAGAAAGAAAGAAAAAGAGAGAGAGAAGAGAGAGAGAAAGAGAGAGAGAGAAAGAGAGAGAAAGAGAGAGAGAGAAAGAGAGAGAGAGAAAGAGAGAGAGAAAGAGAGAGAGAGAAAGAGAGAGAGAGAAAGAGAGAGAGAGAAAGAGAGAGAGAGAAAGGGAGAGAGAAAGGGAGAGAGAGAAAGAGAGAGAGAAAGAGAGAGAAAGAGAGAGAAAGAGAGAGAAAGAGAGAGAGAAAGAGAGAGAAAGAAAGAGAGAAAGAAAGAGAAAGAGAGAGAAAGAAAGAGAGAAAGAGAGAGAAAGAGAGAGAAAGAGAGAGAAAGAAAGAGAGAAAGAAAGAGAGAGAGAAAGAGAGAAGGAGAGAGGGGGGTAGTATGATAAGAAACATCATTTTTTAAAAGGCATTGGTTAAAACAATGCAAAAAAAAATGGTATTGCACATATTCCTTTTCTTTTCCACAAAATCATGAGCTTATTACCTGAGAATCTCCAAATAAATGAGGGTTCCTTTCTCCAGAACAAAAAAAAATACTTTTCTTAATATTCAGCTTAATAGAATTGAAGAGCCCAAGATAGCACACTCAGTGTTTTTGGGAATCTCTGCCATAGGGGATGTTTTCTTAGTGATATGTGCTTTTTAACATGTATTCATTTCTCTTTGAAAGAGAACTGTGCATTGAAAAATAGTGGAGATTGCAGATAGCCAAAAGCCACAGCCAGAAGGAGCCACACCAAAGATGTTTTCACAGGCTATGGCTTACCTGCTTTACAACAGTTCCATTAATGACAGTGTCATTTTCATCTACTACAATAGGGGTATAACCAGTCTTCACCCATTGGATATAAGGCTCCTCATCTGAGAGTATTTTACATTCAAATGTTGCTGTGGAATTCAGCTCCACGGTCTGATTAAGAGGATAGCCCTCAGTCATGTAAGGCTTATGAGGTAATCTTTCTGTGTAATTAAAATGGTATAATTCTTAAGTTAATTAAGTTTATTATGTTACAATACCAATTATAGCTTTTAGTATTTAATGTTGGAGATTTAATGATGTATCATTAAAAAGATCAAAAACCTAAAAGCATTATCTCTAACAGGTGTGCTATGTACATTTACATTAATTTTCAAATTTAAGAGATTTTATATTACTTACCTACTACTGCAACTGTGAAAGTGAAGTTAATGCAGCCAAATTCATTGCATACAACACAAGTATAGTTGCCTGAATCAGATGTAACCAAATCTTCTAATAAGAGTGACCAACGGCCATATTTGTATTCTCCAAATTTACGCTCATGCTTTGCACCATCAAAGAGCCATGTAATATTTGGAGATGGATTACCTGTAAATTTAAATATATTTTTTTTTATGAAATCAAGAGAAATTTTACACAATAGTTGTTTTTTGATCAATCAAGTAAGTGTGACCATACTTTACACAGAAAGTTAAACAAAATAAAATAGTAATTATTTTTATTGAGATTTATCTTGAATCATTTGGATTATGATAACAACAACAACAATAATAACATTAACAACATGATAGAGAACATTTGGACATTTTTTTGTCACATCTTGCTCTTTGCTGCATTGGCATATCTCATATTTTGTTTCTCTCAATAAGAACTTTCACTGGATTATTACCACATTTATTTTATCAATATTCAAAAATATAATTTACTTTTGGGAAAATCTTTGCGTAATCTGACACATAACTGGCAAAACCCAAACAGTAGAAACGAAAAGAGAAAGGAAAGGCCCCTTTTGTGAGTCTCTAGGATACTATTTTCTCATCACGTGTTTCTGATAGAGTTTGTAAAATTTTATACTTTCCGCTTATACCACCCTATGAGCTTCTGTACCCAACTCTCTCAATAGATGGAGCACAAACTCTGCTAGCCATTAGTTAAAACATCAAAATAAAAATGCGGGAAGTTGGAAATATTCATCTCAGTGATTCTCGCGAGCAGAGATGTTGAGTTGGGGACATTTGTGGGTATGTTATTTGTTTAGATGGTTTATTATGTGAGTATATTGCAAAGTCACTGTATTATATTGAAGAATATAGTCTATAATTAGTGATCATTCTACCATATTTGAAGCATTTGTATGCCAAACTTTCATAATTAGAAAACGGAATATTTTCTCCTGGGCTTTTTCAAATTGAATTCTTCAACAATAAATAAGTGAGAAATATTGAGTAGTAAATTGTTTTAATGGATATGTTAATGCAGCCTATTCAATTTTTTTTTCCGTTCTACCATGTTTTGTTGAATGGCAAAGATGTAATAATTGATATTTACAAGACTGTCACAATACTTGGCCTATTTGGAGAATGACAACATAGTATTTTTTAAATATTTTTTTTTCTCTGAGTAGACAGTATACTTTTATTCTAATTTTGACATTAATTTTCTAGACGTAGATTCTACATCACAGATTCTATCCTGGTAAGGTGAAACATGTGATAAGTAACAATAAGCAACTCCTCTCCTAACTCTGACATAAGTGGTGATTCCGATACTAACGATAGAAAATTTTCCTGTTAAGTATGTATGTCATGTTTACCTGATCTCTGTGAATGCTATACACTTGCAGCAACACTCTGGCAAAATTGCTGAGAAATAACTTTCTGATGCTGCCTCAATGTTTTTGTTTCTCTGACTCATTGTGCCCATGTATCAGGAATACCAAACAACTGCCTGATTTTTGCCCCTTGCATGACTGATACAAGCTGCTTTCGGCAACTTGTCACTCTACCTGTCAAACGATTTCTCAACATCTGTGTTTTTCAGTTCATCCACACGTGTGTGTGTCTGTGTGTGTAAATTGACAAGCATCAAACTCTCTTGGAGCACTGATGAAAAATTTGATTATTTCATTAATTGATTAAATTTTCGATTTTATTATTTGCTTTGACTTTATTTTTAAATATTTACATGCTACTGATCATATACTCATAAAATTATGTCAAAAAAATATTGGACTTAAAATATGTAATTATGGGCAAATATTATCTCGAATAATTTTGTTTGTATACATAAGTTCTAAATGGTCATTGGGATAAAATCTTCCCACTTCATAACTTCAAAAATAAAAATTAATTTCATTAAATGTGTTATAATCAGAACCTTCCACAGGCTATAGAAATATTAAACACAAAAATTAAATATAACAATATGTTCATGACCCAACCTTTTGCTATTTAGAGCTAATTAGCAATGAAATCCTTACCAATTGCAGGGCATTTCAGACGAATCATATTTCCTGCTGGTTTTGCAATTAGTTTGTTGAACTTCTTTGTGAACTCTGGAGCTCGTGCTACTCCTGAGTCGTTAAACTGGCCTGCCTGGACAGAAACACTAATATCTTTGTCAGAATCCCCTTCACTGTCATGAGAATCTTCAGTGTCCGCCATGTGTTGGGACTCTGGAGGCCAAATTACTGCAAAACAAATAAATTCTTTCCCTTTACAATTTTCTGGTTTACTAATTAGGTTTCACACAACCAACAACATAATTAAAATAACATAAAACAAATAACTTATCTTGAAGTTAAGGTTTATTTTTTAAATTTTTTTAAATTTTTTAAATTTTTTTTAAAAAAAGGTTGTTAATATAAATGTGCCTATATTGTAAATTTATTATATTAATGGAATACTATACCTTCTGTAACTTGCAGGAATATGGCATTTCTAATTTTGCATTGAGGATTACATGTGATGCAACTGTACCATCCAGAATCTTCTATTACTACATCATCCAATATAAGGTCCCCAGTTCCGTTATCTGGCACAATCTGTAAATTACATTAAACTACTGTTTTGAAGAAATAAAAAAGTTTACAAAACTGTTATTGAAAGATACTGACAACTTGAATTAACACCAGTTTTAACTAAAAATAATTAGCTATGAACTAAAAATAATTATACTATGTAATCAAAGTTGTTGGACCACTGACTGTTAGTTTTAATGCTTAATATTTTGTATTTTCCAGACGTTTTCAAAGAACTATTTTTTCTACGATAATTTATTTATTTAATTTCATACTTACCACTTGAAATCGATCAATGTTGGTTTCAAGAGCTGTGTTTACATTCACATGAGTGTTGAGTTTAACCCAAGTAACATTACCATCATCTTCTGGACAATGGAGGATAGTCTGGCCTCCACGTTGCACCGTCTTTTGGTCATAAGAACCTGTAATTTTTTTTACCAAACACTTATAAATATAAAAATTAAATTAAAACAAAATGTTTCAATATAAATTTATTGTAAGGTTTTTAACAAAGTTGTATTTTCTATTTTTGTTCAAAGCTGAAACCAAATGGTAGAAACCAAGTCCCTTTTTAACAAAATGAAATATGAAATTTGCATACATATTTAAGAACAAGAGTCATCAACATTTTTTTTATGTCTATTATTGAATGATATAATTTATAACCATGTCTCTAAGATATTTCTCTAGAAAAATAGTGTCATCTTTACGTATTTCATATTAAAGGACGTTTTGTTAATTATTATTCTCTTCTATTCAATAAATACACTGCTTTATATTCATATTAATTGAATATAACTCAAAATTGTCTATAATAAATTGTGTGTTTAAATGGAACAAACAAAACTTTCAAAAAGTAAAGAAAAATTAATATTACCAGGGAGTTCATTTTCATTGCTATCTTGAATATGTGGAAAATCAACCTCTGCCCCCATTAAGTTGTCATTTTCTTCAACCCCTGAAAACAATTTTACAATTTCTTACTTCTACATTACATCCTAGTTTTAAACACATTCCAATCTATGACCCTCTAATTCTGTCTCAGAACAATATAAATTATTTTCCTTTCGTATTTTTTAAATTCTTAACTTATTTTGAAGAATACAAATGTTCATTCATATACATTTATTCATTTTTGGTTTAAGGCCTACCTCTGAGTGACTGTTCATCTCCACTGCCTCTTTCTAAAGTTGAAGCTTGTCCCTCTACTGCCAAAGTAAAATTTCGCCATCTGTCACCCGAGGGTAGAGCCAATAAACATGCATAATGACCGCTGTCAGTAGACAGTAAATGTGTCAGTTGTAACCTGCAGGATACAAATAATGATAAAATTAATAGATAGAGAATGAAATAAAATGTTATTTTACAAACAATAAATCTACATGGGTGTATGCTTTCAGGTACCACAATTTAAAAAGTTTGGCAGAAAAAAACACAATTGTCTATATCCGAGATAGAATTTGTGATTTCATTCATATGAATCTTCAACAATATTTGCTGCTCAATGGTATCTCTGGAATCCAAAATTTGGCAAAAACAATACAGGGAAATGTTTTTTTTCAACTTTTAACTTTCTAAGTCATGTACAAATTTATAAAAATGAATAATAAAATTAAATTAAATATGTAAATAAATAAATAACAAAAAAATCAATAAACACAAAACAAAGGATATATTAAAGCTCTTTTGGATTTGACATCTCTTTTATGCAGACCAGCACAAAATTAACTTGGAAATATTATAGAAGAAATTTATTTAATTCAACTTTACTATATCATCAATAACACACTTCTTTGTTAATGTTATATTATTAAAACCAATAACTCTTCTTGAATTTTTCAACTTTTAGAAATCTACCATTTTCTTTCATAATTTGTAGAAGTTATGTATGTTCAATTATTTTAATTAGATAATTCTATTAATAATAATAATAATAATAATAATAATAATAATAATAATAATAATAATAATAATAATAATAATAAAATAATGATGATGATGATGATGATGTTAAATTCAATTCAATAATTCAAAAATGAATGAATATTGAGAACACAGCTAAAATATAAGCACACCGCAGTACTTCTGTTTTGAAACACAAAGTAAAATTTTCCACTGGCTTTACTAGTAATATATTTATTAAAGCAATTTTAAATCCAGATAATGAGAACAGTCATAGACTCACTTCTGGCCATTAAGGACAACTCTTGGAGGTTGATGGAGCAGCTCTACTCCATTGTAGTACCAACGGCTTGGATGGTTAGAGGGTGCAATGACAGATGCCTGGCATGACTCCAAGAACTTACTGCCAGGTGGGCGGTGCAGCACTTCTTCACTCTGAGCAGTCAGGGGCCCTGGAAAATATTTAACTCAGCATGACTTACACTCTCGATTCAAAATTTCTCAAACGTCCTGCACTTATAACTTTGTGGGACTGTTTTTCATAACTTTAATGAAATAATACAGCTATTGGTTTGAGACATTTGCAGGTAGAAGTTCATGGGATATTCACTGTACAAATTAAAACTTATTTTAGGATATATCTTAAAATAAAAAATGCATGCTTCATTCAAATTTTAAATGCTATAACAAGTTCCAAAGTCATTCAAATTACCTTTACATAAATTGTTTCATTTTTCAATGAAAATAAATAAATGTGGAATGTTTAAAAATGTATTAATTATGGAAATTAAAGTAGTCACTAATTGCAGTAGATTAAAAAAAATTATTGTCAGAATAAAATGTCAAAGTTATTAACTATGTATATTCCAGATACATGTTAAAAATCTATTCTATAAGTTTTGAAAGTTACAAAATTCAAATATATTATATCGCTCAAAACTCAGAATCACCATTGACTAATGAAAACTATTCCTGATTTCCATCACCCATAGCACAATTTTCAACACAAATACCTAAGTAGCTGCAATCAATGTATTGAAATTTGTTAAAAAATTACTAGTTTCTATTATGGAAAACAACTAATTATATTCTTACATGTATTGTTTTATTATTGCTTATAAAAAATATTCTCACCTCATTTTCAAAGTAGCTTGAAACAGGAAAGAAAAAAAATAATGATAATGAAGTAGTTAAATTAGCCAGGTGGCTCTGGCAACAGGTACTTTCATGTTAAGAATTTTTACTAGTGCTAATGAAATTTAACGCAAAAGTAATTTTAAACGCACTAAAGTTGCCTGACGCATTTGTTTTCAGAAACTGAGAGTTACAAGAAAAGTTATGCCATGAAGGCTATATAGAAATCCATAGTATTTCAACACTGTAGGTAACCCCAAAATATGTTATTTTCTAAAATTTTTCCATATTATAAAATTTTCTGATTTTTTTTCCAGATCCATCTTAAAATAGAACCAATTGATTCATCTTGTCAAGAGCATTGAATGTTATCACCTTCACAGGTGGCCCCCCAAAACGATTTTTCGGTGCTTAACCCTCCCTCCCAAAATGGTTTTGTAGATAATTCATTAGAAAATTAGTTTTAATTATCGTCAATCTCATAAATCAAGTAACGATTCATTAAATGTCGGAAAGATTTTAAGTTAGTTATTCATATCGTCCAATGTACTCGTGGTAGGTGCATTGAAATCATCCAAATTACATGTTTTTCTAGCATTCTTAAAGAATAGCTAAGTGGCTAAGAATTGTGCCAATCGATTTATATTGACGAGAGGAACCGAAAGATCAATTGACCGCTGTTGTAGGTACTGCAAGTCACACAAAATGCTTTTCAGTTGCGTACAAAAACACGCTCTTTAGAGAAATTTTCTAAAATCGTCTGGAGGGTTCCGCAAAAAACAGATCCCCCACCAGGAGAATGAGACAGTTGTCTCGATTGAGGGACTGGAAGGGATCTAAAACAGATGCACGTTACTCGATTACTATACAAAAATCTAAAGGCGCACGCACAAGCGCGCGCGTATGTGTGTGTTTAAGAGAAAGAGCACGCAAATTATCCTGAGTTGAATGAATCTGAAAGCATTCTGAATGTGTAAAATTACAAACTTAATTTTTTATTACATTCAATTGTACAGGCATTATATTGGAAGTTTGAGAGATCTAAAAATATTGTTACTTAAAACTCAGCCAATTTCATATTGTTCATTTAGAGAGGTTTGCAATTGGTTATATGAAATACAAAACGACGTTTATACACTATTTTCTTTGCTTATTATTAACTTGAAGATGCCCACAAATTGAACCTTGCGGAACCTCTGTTACTTTTGTATTAATGATAATTGCTTTTACTTCCAAACTGCTGACTAATCGCAGTCGTGACTGTTTTTCAGTAAAGAAATGAAGATAATGCATTGCGGTAATGAACGAATTAAAGAAATAAATGAAGTGTACATGAAAATAGTTTAAAGTTTCAATATTAGAGCTCAATAACATATCCTTCATTTAATAAATAACCGAAATCAATTTAATGTTTAATAAATACGAGTAGATTACTTTGCGCACCACGTCATGGATTCCGAACCACCATTTGTTTCCCACTCTGAACTGTTAATCTTATGGAAATAAAACAATATGTTGTATAGCTTTTCAAATTCTGAATTCGCGCTTAACCTCCTTGTCAAAAATTGCAGAATTTAATTGCATGTCGTCAAGCAAATGAGGATCCTCAAAAGGCTTTAGTGTTACACGGAGGAGTGTTCTTGGAGGAAGACATGTTGGTTATTTACAGACAATACTATGATATCATTTTTTATTTTACTTTGAAGTGGGAGGGGTTTATACTAATATTGTCCCTGGTGACAAATTCTTGTAACATCTTGCTCAACCACTAAAAACATCAAACAAAACGAGAGGGCACCTGAGTACTTGAAAAGCAAATTTTCCTGTGATATCCGAACAAATATTAATGAACGTTATTATGAAAATTGCATATTTTTACTCACCAAAAACATCAACTCTGTATGTAAAATTGATACAGCCAAGTTCATTGCATACGATGCAGGTGTAATTGCCAGTGTCGGGGACCGTTGCATCCTCAATCTCGAGAGACCAACGACCATATTTAACTGAAGGTTTCTCCACCTTTTTACCATTAAACAACCACGTAATATTCAATGACGGATGACCTAAGAAAGATACATTTTTAAATGAAACACATCCACTGCAAATTCTTTTTTCTTAATCTCATTGGGAGAAAGAACTACCTTCACCCATGTAATACAGAGAAAAAAAATGGAGGTTCATTTTAAAAAATACAACTTACCAATTGCAGGACATTTTAGCCGAATCACGTTCCCAACCGACTTGACGACTCGACTGTCGAAATGTTTGGAAAATTCAGGTTTCGAGAAGGTATTAAAGTTTTCCTTTTCAGTTTGTACAGATGCCGCTGAATTTTTCCTCCCGTCAGTTGCCAATTCTTGTGATGTGTGTAGGGGTGAAAGGGAAGATTCTGTAACAAAAGAGAGCAAAGAGTAGTGAAATACCACAATCGGAATCAACGGGTTGCAGGTCTGGGCGCCACGGTACTGCGAACACCATTTTGAGAAAAAATTAAGAAAATTACTTAGATTAACGGAAACAAATGTCGCCGATCTAAGACTATTTTTAAAGAAAAGTAATACTTGCCGATACAGTCTTAAGGGACGGGGTATTTATGTATCAAGAATTTCAAACGGATGCTTTTCGGAACAGCGATTTACCGCACGAACCAGAATGTAATGAAGCGAAGAAACAATACCACGATTTATTTTTTCGAAAATATGAAATCTGCAAAACACGGATCCATTCTATGCGAGCTCATTAATTCGTAACGTTTATTTACATTCCATTGCAATTGCACCATTTACGTGCATGATGGGAGGAAGATACTTTTTGTAGCAGTAAAGTGAGGAAATTGAAGTGTAGTGTGGAGAGCTGATAGGAAAATTGGGCATTAAAAGGAATGAAAGAAACATTGAAGTTTTCAAAATGTCAATGTAGCGCATAAAGGAGAAAATCAGCTGAACAGGCAGAGTAAAGAATAAGAGTTGAGGCGAGAGGAAAGTGTGGAAAGAGTGTTGAGAGGAGAAAGATGCAAATGGCAAAGGACAGTAAGAGAAGTTGGATAGGACCCAATTTGCTACGACTAAGTTGTCTACTAGAAGAAGTTATCTAAGTTTTTATTCCAGGAAGAAGAAAATATTAGATGCCTGACGACTTATGTTGCATGGGAGGATAGCAGGGAAAAGTCTTTTTTTCGAGGTTATCTGGTGAAGGGAAGTGATACATCCAGAACCTACAAATAAAAATGTACTTCCAGGTGAAAATTCAAATTACCTTGCAATTAAATTTAAATAATTTGCTATGAAAAATAGCATTAACTTAATTTATTATTGATGAATTATAAGAATGAGAAATGGGACAATAAATAATGTAAATTTAGTTTGAAGAAGGGAATCCAAGAAAAAAATTATGCTCTATGTTACGCCATTAAACACACAGGATAGCACATCTGTTCTAAATGATGACTAAAACAACTAAAAACATCTAAAAACATTTCAGATATTTACTTACTAAATGGTAAACTATATTCGCGGCCATAGTGATTAATGCTTTCGACAATTTGAGGTATTGTTTTATTTTTTATATTTTAAATATTTTCTTCAAATGTGCCTGCGAAACGAAATTTGTCGTATCCTTCCTCCTTTCGGGAGATTTTTTTTCTGAATGAAAGCGTGAGGGGAAAGAGGAAGACTGAATGACATGGAGGACAGAAAGTTTTGGAACCTGTAAAAAGCACTCCACATTTACATGGAAAATAGGCAAGACTATTTCAATAATTGATTGTAGACCAACAGCATTAGACATTAACCAATCCATTCACCAAGGAGATTATCAGTTTGGAATTAAAACTTTCGACATACACCTCCTGACGTGATATTGAGAATAACGTCGCAGTAAATTCGTTTTTTTGGATCGCCTAGTATTATTTCGTCCGATATTTGAATTTATGGTGTTTTAGTACAGGCAAAATATTAAAAAAAAGATTCGACATGAGTCACAGCCGGAACGCAAATGACTGAAATTGTGTTACAAGACCAACAAATAACCAAATTGCAGGACATGCCAATGAAATATAAAGTCATATTTGCAAGGAAGGGTTGCGAGAAGAACATAATTCGGAAATATGAAATACACTTGGATGTTGTCCTGCAACGCCATCAACCTCAACAATTACAAAGTGCGTAGTTAATGAAGTTCCATCGAGTAATAGTTTGCAGTATTTTATAACTATGTCATGAAGTAACGATATAGAACAAATTTGTTACGTATAATGTGATCTCTTGTTTCTCCATCTGCACGATATCAGTATTACAGCTCGTATTTATCATTTATTGACATTTTATGATAAATTAAATACACAATATTAATTTGAATTAATTAGTTGATTTCATTCGTGAAATAATTTGTAAATGCCATTTGTGCTTTTAAATTTGGTGTGGCATTATCTACGTTTATTTTGTCATTACCAACGCTGATTTAAACTGAATGTATCGCAACGCAGCTTACCTGGATGCGACCTCTCGTCGACGCCATCTTCCACGGACGTCGCGCACGTGCGCTCGACCACCAAGGTGAAGTTATTCCAGACGTCGCCAGAGGGCAGCGCGAACAGGCAGGCGTAGTGGCCGCTGTCGGACCTCTTCAGGGACTTCATCACCAACCTGCCAACGAAGAAAGGGCCATAACAAGAATTATCGAAAATCAATAATTGCCATTAGTTATCACTGCAGTAATTAAGAGGATGCTGATTTTAAAGAACGAAATGGAAGGTTCAGCGTTTGTATCAATGAGCGATTTCCCTTTTAAAACAATGGAAATATTAATTGATTTAAATTTACTACAAAGAGCGAAGCGTTTTCGTTAAGAATTATACAAGTAAAAATAATATTTAGGTTAATTTTTTCGTGTGTTTACCGTATAGTCAAATCCCGACTTTACAATAAAAACAGAGTTGTTTCCTTACAAGTCTAAGAAATATTTGATCGCATTTGGCGTCATTTTGGTAGAGTAATCTTGGGAGCTCTTGTTCCTTCTCTGCAGTCACCAGATGCTTTTCTTTTGACATTCTGGCTACAGCCATAAACATTTTTAAAAAAGTTTAATACAAAATAATGTAATCATGGGCGTCATTATCATATTAAATTGGAAAGGGGAAGATAAAAAAAGAGATTAGTTACCTGAAATTTTAGCTTAAGCCAAGGCAACGTTTTTGGATTTAATGACCGTAACAACGTGCATCGCAGATTAAAAATATCAAGTTATGTCGAACCTATCCACGAATTCAGTATTGTACTCTATCAACATACTCAAAACGACGGCTCCCGCGGAGACAATGGTGGCAATTAGAGCAGTAGTGGGTGGGTGGAACGTGTTTATTGGTCTTTAATCGACTTGAGCGGGGTAGCCTTACATCTATCTACCAGTTCGAAATATCTTCAAAATATTCCTTTCCCATGCGTGTTTTACTTTCTGACGTGTGACGGTACAGCCGTTTGCCTTGACAGCGTTTGTTTTGATTTTTGTAGCCAAATTCTAATTGAAGAAGTTAAAGTAATTATAATAATGATAATATTTTTCAAATGTGCTTCAGTTTAATATTAATGACTGATGACCAATTGAATGTATTAATGACACATACAGACAATATTTCTCTAGTGTAAATTGAAATATAAGTGTATATACGTTTTTAGATAAGTAATGCGAATGTAAATCTATAATGATGCCGCTGATGACCATTGTAGTTAAAAAGCGAATAAAATTATTTTAAAAAAGCTACATATTGAAAATATTCAGAATTCCATGCATCAGGAATTTTAAGCAACGAAAACGTTTTAACATTGTTATCAAAAACTCAATTCTTGTGAGATAATAGACAAAGCAAAACAATTTTGTTTCAGTTGCTTAAAATTCCTGGATTAATTACGACCATAGTTTATTGTAACAATCTTCGTGTTTCTTTTTCTTTTTCTTTTTTTCATTTTTATCCCTTAATTTCTTTCAGTAGTTTATATGTCATTCAATGAAATTCTTCCCGTTTATTTGTGTCTGTTGTGTCCAGAACTCGCCCTTCCTTCCCGTTCCTCCTTTCTTCCTTGGAATGCGTGTGGAGCGGGCGTGTCGCTTCCGCGTGCCGAGGCGTGCGCGTGCGGCCGCCCCAGTTGAATAACGCATCGCGCGCGCGCCCGCCATCTTGCGGCGCGGGGTGTCCGCTTCCGCCTCGAGCGGAAGGCCTCCCCCGCCCCTCCCCCCGCAGGCACAGACGACGCCAGCGCCAAACCCCTCAGGATAGGAAAATCATCCCGCTTCACGGTGGCCGATCAGTCAGGATTATTTTAATTGTCATGAAGGGTAAACGAATTCATATTTTCTCTCTCTATTAATTATTTGTTACTGATGGGGTGTCCGTCATATACGAAATAGAATTACATTAGTTTGCCAACGTTTTGGATTATGGTACCTTCAGAAAATTACAGAACAAAATTACAAAAAAGGTAACACAAAGAAGAAAAATACGTTACTATAACAAATACATTATGCTCACATGACGTGCGTTTTGTTTTATAGTAAGGTGTGCTTTTTACTTTTTTCTTCTTCACACACTTGTAACGCAAGCGTTTTTAATGTGTTACAATAATATAAAATTTTGAACGAAATCAAATAACAGTATAACAAGGTACATTGTTTATTTTTTGCCTTAATTTTTCGACACATTAAAGAAGCACTTCATTGCATAATTTATGCATGACGAATGGAGGGTTAGAATTGAATGGGGAGAGATTGCATCGAGTGAAGTTGTTGAGTGGAAGGTTGGTGTTGAGGTGAGGGTGGTGACAATGGAAGGACGGGTGTTTGGGCGGATGTTGAGCGGCGAACGGCTGAATGGAGAGCGGGTTCTGGACCTGTAGATGTGTTGTACGAGTATATAGTGTAGGAGGTGAGGACGGGTGTTCATTGAAGAATGTTGAATGGAGAACGCTTGTTGTGATAAAAGAGAGTTCTTGGTCTAGAGAGCAGGTGTTGAGATGAGGAAGGGTAATCAGTGAAATGAATGACGGGTGAGATCAGGATGAGTGTTCAGTGAAGTTAATGACGAGTATTGAGAATGAGGATGGGTATTCAGGAAGTGAATGACGGGTTAGATGAGGATGGGTGTTAAGATGAGGATGAATATTCAGTGAAATTAATTGTGTGTGTTGAGATGAGGATGGATATTGAAGCGGAGGCGGTGTTGAGATGAGGATGGATATTCAGTGAAATTAATGATGTGTGTTAGGATGAGGATGAATAATCAGTGAAGCGGAAGCGGGTGTTGAGTTGAGGACGGATAATCAGTGAAATGAATGGTGTTGAGATGAGGATGGGTATACAGTGTTGAGCGGAGAGCAGGCTCTAGTGTTGAGTGGTGGGGCGCGGAGAGCTGCGAAGGTGAGCGAGAAGAGGGTGCGTTGAAGCGAGGAAGCAGCGCGCGCGGGGTGCAGGGCGTGGGCGTGCCGGCCGAGGACTCACCAGTGGCCGTCGAGGCGCTGGCGCGGGGGGCGCGGACGGAGCGAGGCGCCGTCGCGGAACCAGTGGGCGAGGGGCACGGCGCCGGGGGCGGGGGTGGCGGCGGCGGTGTCGGTGGCGTGGGCGGCGAGGAGGCAGGACTCACGCCACTGCGCCCCCGCGCACCCGGACAGCGCGCGCTCCGGTGTGGGCTCCGGGGTGGACGCTGCTGAAACACACGAGAGAAAGCTGCGTCAAGCATTTCACACCTTACACAGGTTATTCATAAAGGGAACTATTCAAAAGTGGAACTGATTAATTACAGGATTTTTGCGTAACGTGGAGCTCATTATGCGCCCTCTTTTAACCCAATTCTCAGCTCCTCACACTCGAACTTCATCGTTACAGAAGAGACATAGAGGAAAACGCTAACACACCAAACTAACGAGTGTAATTACGTGACAGGTGCCGCACACGTGATCACGATATTACTATAAATGGAGTTTGTTCCCAACTTTGGCGGTAGAGAGTGCGGCACATGTTCGTGCATCGCACATGTTCGTGCGAATCAGGAGGATGTAGTGTTATGGGGATGTAGTGTTAAGAGCATACGCTGCGACTACAATTACAAACTACTTCCATTTAGAACGATTTTTTTTAACATTTCACACACCATTGGTCACTGATTGCCTCATAAAACTACGCTATAGAAAATCTCTCTTTTGGCTGTTGCAATGTCACGTAATCTCTTATCGTTGAGGGCGTTTTAAATCACATTTTTGATTTGATTTATAATATGATTTCGTAATTCAAGTATTCCAAACTATGAGAGCAGAGTATGTTGTTAAGTTCCCATACTCCCTCCAGGCAAAGAGTTTGAAATATTCCGTCGAGTGCGATTCGCGGATTTCAGGCCAGGAGAAGAGGCTGGCGAAATTAGTCGACTCGAAATTCAAGCATCAGTTTTTAGTCCAAACGGCAGTCATTTAAAAGTTAAAAAACTTCCGCTAAATGCATCGCAAATGGAAAAAAAACGGAAGGAGAACTGAACCATTATAATAAACACTTCTAACATTGAAAATAGTAGGAAAGCATTTCATTTGAAAACAAATGGGTTCTTTTGAAATTATTACGAACAAGAAGAATGGCAGTGAAAACGGAATATTTTCAGTATGTCAAACATCTGAATTCTATTACCGTTTTCACGCAATGTAGTTACGTGTTGTGGGTTGCGTTCAGTCAGGCGAAAATTTAAAGTGATTTTAAATAGGGGAAATGGGTATTCCAGTTTGTTCGATATTATTGACAAATTCGATTCGAAATAGTGAAGGTATTGAAAATGTGATGTAAAAGGGAGGCAAGTAGTTATTCCTGGGAGCCGAATATTAATGAGTGGAACGAATCTTTCGGATGTTATTTATATTTCATGGTTTCGCGCTGGAATCCAAGAAGAATAGAGCCGAATGATGTGCTCTATCAGAATTGCTGCTTCTACTGAGATTGCGGCGTGAATCTCTCTTTTATACTAACTATCATCTGGATCAACCGTATATTCTGCTGAAGCTGTCCCACTATCTTCCGTAACGTAGGAATTGTAGAACTTCTGACAAATTAACTGACACAAGTAATGATTAATTTGTAGTATTCGGTACTCAACACATTAAGAAGTCAAAATAGTTAATGGTTAGACTTTCTGATACTGCGTGGCTTGTGATTAAAAGAGAGCACGCCTTTTAATTCTTTTTGCTTGACACCAACTCGTGGCAACATGTTTCGTGGAATCCAAGATGTCTTTCGAGGAGTTGGTTGCACAGTCCAGCGCTGCCTTTGCTGGATTGAAGGGAGGAGTATTTGAATCCTCACGCTTAAGGAATGTGTGGCGTGGACCTTGTGAAAGTGGTTAGGAGTAGGTTAATGTTGGCGTGGAGTGTGGCTTTAGGCGCAAGACTTTGAATCGCAAAACATGTGGAATGGGCCATATGTGTGTGTCAGTATTGGTATGGAGTGTGACGTTAAGCATGAGGTTTTGCTGGCGGAGCCATGTGAGCCGTTTAAGTGTGTCTTAGGGCAGGTCAGTGTTGGTCTGGAGTGTGGCATTAGACGTGAGGGTTTGCATCGCAAAGCATGTGGCGTGGGTCATGTCAGAGTGGCATGTCAGTGTTGGAGAGGAGTACGGCAATAGGCGTGAGAATTTGACCAGAGAGCGTGTGGCGTGAGCCACGTGACGGTGTGGAATATGGCAAAAGGCTTGAGGATACGAGTCTTCACGCCTAAGGATCGTGTGGCGGGTCGGTGTTGGGAAAATGTGGCGTTGGGAGTGAGGTTTTAAGCGGGGATGTGTGTCGCGGGCCATTTGAGTGTGGCTTGGGACATATCAGTGTTGGTGTGAAGTGTGGCGTTAGGCATGTCGCTTTGAGTGTGGAGCATGTGGCGTTAGGCATGACGCTTTGAGTGTGGGGCATGTGGCGTTAGGCATGACGCTTTGAGTGTGGGACATGTGGCGTGGGCCATGTGAGTGTGGCGCGGGGCGATTCGGTGTCGGTGTGGGGCGTTTGGCGTGGGCACCGCCGGCCCTGGCGGCCATTCGGCGTACGCTCGCGGCCCACGCGGCAATTTGCTCCGGCGCCGGCAGAGCGCGTGGGTCGCGCTAACAAGCGAGTAGCGCGCGCGCAGGCGGAAGAGATTCTCCGTCGTTCGGCCGCGGCCTCTCGCAGCGCACGCGACGCGGCGGGCTAGTGCTCTTTTATTACGCCGAAGCCCGCCTTCAGTTTACACTCGCAACTATTGGGTTGGGAAGAAAGTTACACTCGCTCTCCTTACATTCATTACACTCGCTGTCCAACGGCCAACGGCTTCGGTAGTGTAGCGGTTAACGCACTGACTGATACATCCAAGAAGGTATGGGGCCGATCCAAGCCGTGGATTTTTAAGGGCGAAAAAGTGCTTCGCGTGCCTTTCTGTGAATGGGAAGTAAAGTCAGCTGTCCCATATAGTAGATTTACTGCATGTAAAATTTCCAGAATCCTTACAGAAGCCTCTGAGCAAAATTTTAATTGCCTGTTTCATCGCCCGAGTGATACCTTCTTTCGCTGCTAGTTGACGAAGCAAGCGTGACTTTGGCCTGGTCAGGCGGAAAAGCAGGCCTGATGGACTGAGCCTCGCCACGTTACGTTACGTAAAGCTTGTTGCAGCTCTCTGTACTAATAAAGAGCCGTGCATGGTTTTCTTGTTACTGAAACCTACTCAAGTTGAACCTCCATGAAATAAGAAACCTGGAGCGCAGGGAATGTCTCGTGAGGTGTGAGGGAAGCGCCCCTGTCAACTATTAGTCTTCTCTTCGCCTAACTGGTAGTCAAAGTGTTGACGAGTTGGAGCGCGACTGCGAGAGCAACGGCCCACTGATACCATGCGATTGGTGCGCGATTTTGCTCAAAGAGCATAATCTGCTACCGCTATTGAATGTTGAACGACGAGGGGATTTTTGTCCGGTGGAAGCTTTTGGGTACGAATGGGCCACAACTGTCAATCAATATCGTATCTCAAACGCGCTGAAAGTTTTTTTCTATCCCATTCAGCGATATTATTGCGGAAGTACACAGCGTATTGGACAGGGCTGGACAATAGACGACTGACCGTAATTCTGAGGCGCGTGCCTATTCGCTAGGCGACCGCTGGCCCGGCGATATTTTTGGTGCGCGACGAATTCCCGCGCGACCCGTTCCATTCACTTCCTCCCTTGGCAGCCGCCCCCGACTTGGCTCTCGCCCCCGCCCCTCCCCGCCCCTCCCCGGCGCCTTCATTCATCTGCGCTAATATCAACGGGGAATGTCACCGGCCCTCGGCCGCTATTCCTGGCAGCAGGTGCTTTTTATACCCTGTTCACGCGCGCACGCGGTTATTTCAACTCGCCCACCCCCTCCCTCCTTCGCAAAAATACTGGGGGCGTTGGAGGGAACTGCTCCACCCATACGTCTTTCTTGCCAATCGTGGCAAGAACGGGCGCTCCAACTACCATGATTCAAAGGGTCCTGAATTCGAAGGGCAGGTTATTTGTGCTTGTCGATTCGGCGTTCAAACTATGCAACATCGATAACAAAACATCGAACTAAATATCCATGTTGAAAAGTAAACCATCGGTGTTAATAACACAACGACCACAAATCATCGATGTTTTTAAGTATTGATATTTTAAAGGTGGTTTAATAACTGTTAACATTGCATTTCGGTGCAACAAAATTAATTTCATAGTGGCAGTTTATATTAACTTATAATTAAGTTTTAACAAAAGAAATTAAAAAATAGTAAAATTGGATGCTCGATGAAGATAATGCAAAACGTGTTCGTTTGGTTCGTACACACAGTGACAATAGTACCATAAGGTATTATTCATATTTAAACTTTTATACAATTATTGTGATCATTTTTCATTTGCAATTAGAACATCGAACATAAAACATAATGTTAAAAAATATTGGATTTAATAAATCGATTTTAAAACATTGATGTTTCTATAAAAACATCTATGTTTTTATAACATAAACATCGATGTCGCATCAATAGTTCCAACGAGCATTTGTTCTTCGGAAGCGAATCGTTGAACATTTTATTACTAATTGCAGTGAAGAGCGTAAAATTGGGTACTGAAATAGAATATCAAAATAGCATAAAGAGACTGTTCCTCGCCATCAATGAATAAAACAATCTCAGAAAGATTGATATATTTACGATAAAACCTAGGATATATGAAAATATGTTCACGAATGGCGAATTGCGTCAATGAAAGAGTAACTTTCCTTGGATACCTATTCTCTCAAACAATTAATCGTTAATTAATCTTCATTTGCTTATGTCCGCATCAATAACATATGAGCAAAAAGGGTATGAGATCATATGTTTTTGCAAGATTATCAGAAAAAGAATCTTAATAGATCCAATATGCTCACTAGTATATGAGTTGATTTTATTTTGTATTTTATATATTTATTTTTAGATGTAATTTAAGTTTTACCACAGGCTGGGATAATTTGATGTTCTGTGTCAAGGGCTTTTGAACTACTGCGGAGGCTCGTGACACAACATTGAGCAGGCAGCAATTTCGAGCATTAAAGTTCTTTGCCACGTTATTACCGCTAAATCAAGAAAAAAGAAACGAAAGATCCGGCGCCGATCTACTCGTCAACCTGCGAGGTTTCCCCTCCCCCCGTCGGCCCTTCGGCGTGTTGCACTGCCGGGAGAAAATCGGGGCGGGATAAAGAGAGTATCATGTGGGCCATTACAAAACATTCTACAAACATGCATATCTGTATGTTGTTATTTCTTACAAGAGATTGTTGAGCTGAATTAGATACGACATATCCCTTGTTACTCGTGTGTTCACAACGGCTCTTAGTGCATTTTCGCGTATTTGTGGTGTCTCAGAACGTGGCGTAATACATACCGAGTCCAGCACGTGATTTTAATTTTGGAAATATATTAACTTGCAGAACTAAAAAAAGAAAAGACGCGATTAGCATTAAGTGAATTAAATAAATGTTCAAGTTGTAATAAAACTGATGGGACGTGTTTTGTTTCATTGTCTCCCTTGAGATTGACAGGTCCCTCTCCTCGGGCCTGCCAACGGCGACAGCCAACACAAGCTCTAATACCCCGGACTCGTCTCGTCATGTGCAGTAGTACAGTGCATGGGTACGTGTAATGTAGTGTACGTTTTAGCGAAGAGTTGGGGACAAGAATGAGGAATGAAAGATCGCGCGCGGTCCGTGGCTCTTTTTGTAGGGTACTACTCTAGCATTCGTCTGTAATTGATCGAGACACCCGAAAACTACTGTTCAGAGCTATCGACTGCCAGAATTGTCCTCCGGAAAGCAGCTGAATTCAATTTAAGTACCAAGATGTGGTCGAAAATGTGCCACTGTTGGGACTCCAGAGTAAGGGGCTTGAGCTACTAGCACATAGATCGCAAACTTTTAAGTCATCGTACGCTGTTTTTGAACAAAAGCGTTACGAAAAGTACCAAATTTCATTAATACCACACAGATATTTATAAACACCATGCCATCGGTAGTGCACGTCGGAATGTCAAGAAGATCTTTCTTTCGAACTTCTTACAAACGGGACCTCAGACCGAGAGCTTACAATGTGTTGATCCTGCGCGTCCTGGCCACAGGCGCCACCGCAGGCACTTCGTCAGCATCAATCGCGCCATGCCCCATTGGAGGCGCTGATTGCAAAGCAGCGCCCCAGACAGGCGGTGAAGGGCGGCGGGGCAGGGAGGGACGGGGCGGGGCGAGGAGGGGGGATGGGAACAGGCGGACGGATCGCGACTGGAGCGGGGTCGGGCCCGCAGGCGGGCAGCGGTTCGAGCGAACGAGACGGAGCGGTGTTGGCTTGGTCGGAGTGTAGCGGAGGGGACAGGGGACGGTGTGAGACGGATGGGATAGAGTGAGGCCGACGGAACGGTGTGAGGTGGAAGAGACGGAGTGAGGCGGAACGGACGGAGTGATAGGGACGGGACAAAGTGAGGAGGACGGGACAAAGTGAGGAGGACGGAACGGAGCGGGGTGGGGTGGGGTTGGGTTGACGGGACGAAGCTAGGTGGTCAGGACGGAGTGAGGCGGATGAGACGGAGTGAAGCAGATGGGACGGAGTGAGGCAGACGGGACAAAGTGAGGCGGGGGGAGCGGGGTGGACGAGACAGAACGAGACGAGACGGAGCGTAACGGGTAGGACGGAGCGGGACAGAGTGAAAGTGGTGCGGGCCGGGCAGTGGAGGCGGGGCAGAGAGGTTTAAGGGGGTGCGGAGCGAGGAGGGCCGAAGGGGGCGTTGGGGCGGGGCGGGGCGGTGAAAGGTCCGTGGGCCCGTCCACCAGCCAACTCGTCCTCTCGTGAGAATAAATAGCGGCGCTGCGCACGCGGCGCCAACCCAGAGAGTGGGCGGGGTGGGAGAGGGGGGTGAGGGGATGGTGGGGTGGGCGTCCGTCGCGCCGCAGCGCTCCAGGTGGACTCCCTCCTCCGACGTCTCCTCTCCGAATAGCAACGCTGTCGCTCTTCCGACGCTCAACGGCACTAATGATGCGGTGCTCCACTATTTTACCCCGAAGAGTGACAGTTTCACAGGGGACAGTATTAAATTAAAATAAACCAAACACGATGTGGATAAAAACGAAAAATAACCAGTTTTTGACAAAATCAGAACTTTTTTATCTGATCACTGCGTGTTGAGGTTTCAATAACGTCACATTATGTCAGTATCAAAAAATTGGTTTGGTAATGATAATTTCATTGACCACCCATAAATAAAATTTATTCTGACAAAAAATGAAGTGAAGCACCCCTTTCATCTGCATGGTTTCCAGATCCTTCGTGTTCCACTGAAGTGCGCAGTCGCAGAGCAACCCTATGTTCCCGTGCCGCTGCTCATCAGAGCCCCTCCCCCTCCTGAGCGGTGGGCACGCGCCACCACGCCCCCCTGGGGCGGGAGGAGGCCTCCCGCCCCAGGCCCTATTACGCGCCCTTGGCCCTTGATCCTCGCCCGCCTCCGCCGCCGCCGCCCCCGGCCCATTGTGATCACAGGCGCAGCCGCCCTCCACTCCCCGCCTCGACCCGCCCCGCCCCCTCGCGCGGCACGCGGCCTCGACAGCCACGGCGCGGTTCAAACAGGCGTCCCGCAAGCCGCGGTTTGGATTTCTATATTTACATTATTTTTCATTATGACGTACACAGAGGTCAGAGTTCAATCAACTCAACCCATCTTTTATTTAGATTTAATTAGCATAATCGCAGCGTCTTTATTAAGTTTTTGCATCCGAAGCAAATTTTGTCACTTTTAAAGGACAGTACATTCACAACGACCCTCTCTCCCTTGAAGCAGCACACGAACCACACTGGGTGCTCATCCAGGACCTCGGAGGGATTCGAATGCGCGAGATGCGGGAGTGCACGTGCCAATCGCCTTGTCCATCCGCGCCGCTCACTTTATTTCAGAGCCCGATGGGATGACGCAGGGCCGTATCGCACCAGCAGAAGGCTGCCCCAGACGCCCGCCTCCGGTCCGCTCCCGTCCCTGGTCTCCGTCAGCGTCCCGGATTGCGCTCCCGCCCGCACCCCCGATTGCCGCCCCCCCCCGCCCCCGCCAGCGCCCTCGCCCGTCCGTGTCCTCGAACACGCCCACGCCCGCGCCCCGCCCACCCACGCCCTCGCCCAACCCACCGGCTGCGCTCCTGCTCGTTCGTCCGCTTGGGCCTCCGCACGCGCCAGCCATCGCTCGATCCATCGTCCTCCCCCCCCCCCGTCCCTGCGCGCACCCTGCCCTCGCTCCCCTCCACTGCGTTGCTGCTCGCGCCCCCGTTTTCACCTCCACTTGAGTCTTCGCCCCCATCCTACCCGCCTCCTCCATTTCCACCTCATTCGGTTTCTTCCAGCCCGCCGCGTGCACGCTAGGGTGCGAAGTCACCACCAATGTTTCTAAACATCGATGCGCAAAATTAAAACATTCACCCAAAACCATCGACGTCATTAAACATTTTTTTTATTTTAAACTGAATTAGCAACCATTGAAGTTTACGGGGAGGGGGGAGATTTAATTTGAAAGTTGTACCTATTATTAGTATTTACTGATTCAACTGACAAAAAAGTCGAAAAATCACCAGGAAAATTAAAAAATTGGGATTATCTGATTCAATAATTCAAAAATACTATAGATATCTTTATTGGCCAACAATCGATTTCATTTACTTTTTACCCTTAGTTTCTTTGGTCCGAAGAATATTAAATTTATGGTTATCTGAAAATTATTATAAAATTTTCTTCTGATGGACCATTTTCATTAAAAACAATATTAACTACGTAAAAATATCGACCACTAAACATTGATGTTAAAAAACATCAGCTTCAAAAAGTCAATGTTAAATACATCAATGATTTTATAAAAATATCGATGTTTTGAAAATATTGACATCGATGACGCATCCCTTCCGCACGCCAGCGTCCCTGGCCCCGTCCTTCCTCATTCCCTCCTGCGTCCGCCCTCGCCCCAGCCGCGACCTCGTTCCCGTCCCCACCCCCGCCTCCGCCCTCGCCGCCTTTCCCGCACCGGTTACTCCCTCTTCCCCCGTGGTCCGCGCGGCGCTGCTCCCGGCAAACACATTAAATCGTCGGCCAACAGCTCTGCTGCCGTTCACCAGGCCTCTCTGACAGCGAACAGCTTTCTCTGTACACACGCCCCGTTTGTCCAGCCACCTCCCCCCGCTCCAGACAAACGGATTTCTGTGTGGACACTTCGACCAAGTGACACAAATTGTAGGCGCTCTGCATACGAAAGCTTGCTCCCGTACATTAAACAAACTTCCTTAGCTACAGCGTGCTTCTTTAATCTTCAAACAATTGGAAGAAATGTTGAGAGACGTTTCAATGACGATATGCATAAAAAATGCCGATGGGCCAAAATAATAATTTGCTAAAAATTAATAATACCACAGAGTAGGGATAATATAATGAAAAAATTATATACAATCTGTTTTTAATTGTATATAAATACTGTTATTAATCTTGGAATATGGCGCTTGTAAGAAACGAGGGATTTAATTTGCCAAGAGATAACGGGCAAAGCTGACGATAAAGAAGTATTGAGTAGTTAGATTATTCTTACTTAATTGCAAAATTAACCGGTTTGGATATTCGCTTATTGATTCTGATAATTAATGTAAAAATGCAGGGGCTCATGAAGCTCTTACTGAACTGTAAAATGTATACAGTATTGTCTGTCTTCATAAATGTAAAACGTTCCAAATTGCGATGTTTAGCATACGTATATCTGGTAAGAAACCTATTTGAGTGCTTACTATTTTCAAGAATTATCGTGAAACATCGTCGAAAACATTCTAGTACTAATTTTTGTATTTATTATTTTATTATTTATTTATTATTTATCAATCGTCGAGTTACGAGTATTAATCGCGTTAACGTAATAACTATGTATCGATCATTATCTATTTTGTGAAAGTTTGTTTGGAGAACTTTGTTGCAGTCGGGAGGCAATCCTATGAATAAATGAAAGCTTAAACTGAGAATAGGTATTGTAGACAAGGAAGAACATTTGGAATTTTACGACGATGAAGAACGAACAAACATTTGATGAGATTTCGTGAAGTATCTACTTTAATCTGGCCCTAGGACGACGGGGCGTGGAGGAGGCCGGATGGAGCGGGACAAGGGCGGGATGAGGGGCTCGCGGTGGGCAGTGGGCCTTGGTGCAGAGCACGGTGTGCTGCAGAAGCCGGGCGCGTGCGTCGTCGTCGGCGTCGGCTGATGCACCGCACGGGGGGGGGGGGGGGATGAGAGGCGGGGCGTAAAAACGTAGCACAGAGCGCGCTTTCATGGCAGAGGCCCCGCCGCCGCCGCCAAGGAGCTCCCATGCCGTGCCCTGCCCAGCGCCTACCGATGGTCAAGTCTTTGCACACGGCCATGTTGAAATGCTTCCGATATTTGATACTCGTTTCAGATGTTTGTAATATCAGTAACGGTACTGGCGAATCGACAACACCGATCTACCAATGGCTAAACTAATAGACATCGTTAGTTTTTCGGCCTTTCGGCTAACGTTTGGTAGCGAAGCGATGCTAACCACCTACGGAAGTGGCTGAGGATTCATTTTAAGATTTGGAAACCTGACAACCTTTAAATATTGTTGTTATTATTATGATGACGATTATTATTGTTAATATTATTATTATTATTATTATTATTATTATTAATTTTATTATTAGTGGCAAGTACAATCATCACAGGGGCTCTGATCTAAAAACTGTTTGAAGAGTTGACTGTCTGGGTAACTCAAGTGGTTCGAGCAACTGGGCGTGTACGACAGATCCGGGTTGGATTCACGGCTAGGGCAGCTAAATCTTTGATGAGTTGAACATCATTTAATAAATATTATTATTATCGTTATTATTATTATTACTAGGATTTTGATTAATTAAAATATATCTTTGACAGAAGATCAACACTAAAATTGATTTCAACACCACCCCACGATTGTCCCCTGTGAAGAGGCTGACTAGTCCCGAGCTCTGTGGAGAGGAGTCGCTCCCGCTCTGGAGTCGCGACGCAGCGGGCGCCAGCGCTGAGTGCTACGTGCTGGGTGCTGCGCTGGGTGCTGGTCCGCCGCGTCGGCACGCGCCCGCGGGCGGGGCACACGTGAGGCGCACGTGGCGGCGCGGCGCGGCCGGAAGCACGCCGCCAGCCTTCCGCCCGCCCCGCTCCGCGCCCCGCCCCGCCCCGCCCCGCCGGCGGATGCCAAGTATAGCGCGGTGGCGGTGGCGCCCTGCCCAGCCCCGCGCACCACCTGCCCCGCAGCCGCGCGCGCCCTCCGCTCAACGGCTCCACGTCCCGGCCGCCAGGGGCGCCACGGTCGCAGCGCCTCCACACACACCCAGCGATGCCATATCGATGTGTTCAAAATATATGTTATTTTATAGAAAGGTCAATGTTTTCAAAATATATTTTTATAGAAACATTGATGTGTTAAACATCGATTTATTAAATCCGATGTTCCTAAACGTCGATGCTGCAATATCGATGTCAATGTTTTCAAAACAGATGTTTTTGGGTCGATGTTTTCAAAATATAGATATAGAAACATTTTTGTTTTAAACATCAATTTATTCAATACGATGTTTCTCAACATGGATTTTTGTCTATCAATGTCGATATTTTCAGAACATCGATTTTTTTAGAAACGTCAATATTTTATAAATATACATTTTCGTGAAGAAACATCGAGGTTTTAAACATCGGTTTATTATATCCAATTGTTTTTCAACATCGATGTTTTGTGTTCCATGTTTTTATGTTTTCGACGTTTTGTTTGTGGATGAAAAAGTCCCAGTGATGTAAAAGTTAAATTATGAAATAACAGATTTGACATGTGCGAACACCCCTTCTTCCCGTACCCTTCTACGACGAATTGGGCAATTTCTGACCCTTTAATTGCATTAAACACTCAGGCATTTAGGGTAAATGTTGCTTAACGTTCTTATTATTTTTAACTTAGTTTTGGCAGTTAAATATAAATTATTAAATGCGGAAACTGTCGAATTAAATTTTGCCCGTGTGAATACGTAAGTTAAACCAGTTTTAAAACATCGATGGTTTTGGGACGATGTATTCTTAACAACAGTGTTATAATTTTAAACATCGATGCGTAAATACACCCATTAAAATGGAGTACAAACATCCATTTAAAACTGTACACCATTTACAATGGCCATGGTCATGGAATCGTAAGGCAAGCGTGTTGGATACCAGGGGCTCCTACTAGTTACGACATATTGACGCTACAACTACACTTTTCGCTATTTAAGTATATTTAATTACAGAATTTGCTTTATAGGTATAATCACACCAATTATCCACAATAATATAATTTTTGGGTATTTTTTTGCAATTCAGAAACGAGAGGATGACCTGCGTGTGTACTGAAGGCGTTATGGTTAACTCCGAGATGGTTCCAAGGCGCCACAATGATAAAGCATATGCTGCCCACGGAGGGCGATGGGAGGCGTGTAGCTAAATGAAGTTAATCATCTCAAAGACTCGGGAAGGGATCAGGGCTCAGACGAAAAAGAACGCGAACGGCTTTCAGATCTCTTTCCTGCAACCGGCATTCTCCGACGGTCGATGGCAATGCCCAGAAAGCCTGGACACCGCCTGTAACCGCAGGCACAAACGACAGCCACTCCGGCCGGTGGCGCCCTACTCGCCCGAGAGCAGACACTTGCGACGTCAACATCCTCAGAAACTGAAAGTGAATGAAAGAGAAATTGCTGCAGTGACAATCGCTGACTGCATAACAGCTTAGCCCCAGAGTCCTCGCCAATTCAAAATTATACAAATAAAGGCCTAACCACCTAGCCCTCAACATCCTAGACAATAGTGCAGATATCCATCGACTAACCAGAACCTCACCCATACAACTCCCGTATAGATTCTCAACAAATAACTGAAATATTACCCTCAGCTAATAAACTATCCCACTTGCAGCCAACCCAAAATAATACTTGCTTTTTGTTATAGTATAAAGAAGTAGATGAAGAGTACCGATGGAAAACCTTCACTGGAAATCATTGTCATAACAATTCTACAACATCATATTTACTTATTATTTTGTAAAAAAAATTGATTGTAAATTTTTGTTATAAATAAAAAAATAAAGGCCTAAAATAAAATTCGGTGACCATGTCAAGTTTTTTTGTTGTTTACAGTAAAATGAAGTTCAAAGAATACGTCAAGAGTTTTGGGATGATTGGGGTGATATGAGGTTTTCGTCTAGCAGTAATATAAGGGAAAGGTGGTCAAAGAACCGCAAACAAACGCGTGTGACATCTTGTTATGACACTTTTCTTTCTTTCACAACATGCAGTTTCTTTACCTTTGCTTGAAGTAACGTCGGGTATGGAGAAGCAGTGTAATTTATTTACCTTGAGCTGTCATCGTATGTATGTTCTCTCGAGTTATATTACCTAGTGCGTGATAATAAAACGTGCAACTTCCCCATTCCGTAACATCACATTGGAGATATATCTTGGAATATACAGGAGCAAAACATCCTTGATGGACTCGCTAAAACGTCTGAAATAAGTAAAAGATTGTGCGATCACAAGCAGCAGTGCCTTCCATGACAGAGTCTGGTATCGTAGCACACATGTGTATGATCAACTGATATATAAATACAACGAAATCAGATATAGCTCACGATTGGAGGTAGATGATCGTCTACGTATCTATTACTTTTGTTTATATTGTCTCTCTCGGAGTTTATGTGATCTTGTTCATATGGTCCATTTGCACATGGACATTTCATGGTAATGAATTTTATGCGTTTATTGATGCGTTCATTGATGAATTTCAGTTCCACTGCTTTGTTGGACTACATCTGATTTACGAATTATCCAGCGTCATGAGTAGATTGTAAGAATTTCACAAAAGCAAGTAATGTTCAAAATTGATTCATTAAACGCCAAGAAACTGTTAAAAAGTGTGCATGACCTATTATGGGGAGAAGTGCGATCTATGGCCATATTCTTCAGCTCAGGAATTCCTGGCCTAATTTTTATATTATGTTATGTTAAATTACCAATAGAAGTAGCAACGAGCTTTTTGGGAAAGAAGAAAAAAAGAAAGAGGTCGCAAATATTGTGGGGAAATATTGATGAAAGTCAGTGGACATTCTTTAGGAACGGGTAACACGAAACAAGAGAAGCGATAACCGCGTCGTCCATTTGGCTACCCAGAGCCTTAACGAGCCATACGCGCCGTCAGATGAGGCGGTTTCCGACTTGCCCAACCGCTCAGACGTTCCCCAGACACCTGCGACGCGGAAAGACCCGCCACGCGCCTTTCGATCATTTGACCGCCGTCTGATGGTTGCGCATCCGTTCACGACAGAGGGCACTAGTTTAGAGGTCAAGGACAAATCGCAGCCACGGATGTTAGCCCGCTCGTTACATGGGAGACACAGATTGCATTTCCCTACGATTCAAAGCTCAGAAAGTGTTCTCATGCGGTATGAACGATTTTTTTCTTCTGGGAAGTGCAGGACCACGAACGTCATAAGTAAATTTTGTTGTTCTAAAATAACATAAAATTACCTAACAAATGAATGTATTCCAAAAAAACTCTTTGAAAATGTCCTAAGAATGATCTAAAACTTATTCATTTCGTGTTGTTTACACCGATTTCGTATTTCAAAGACTTTGACTCCCAGTCGTTGCAACATTCCGCTTGGCACAAGGAAATACCGGTGAGAGAGTAGTATCTTGTGCAGTTAACACCCCCCTCCACCATTTCCTCTCATGAAACTGTAATTTATTGTTCACTGGGGTACTCTTTCGCGCCTCAACTTCTAAGTTTCTGCAGCAAACTTTGGGAGGGGGACTGTAATTCAAAAAACTTCTAACTTAAAACTACATTGTAAATCAACTCGTATTATAGAAGTTGGGGCATTCCACCAATCTATGATTTCATAAAGCATTACATTAATAGTTCGACAATAGCGGTCTAGTGTTTAAAGACCTGGTTTTCTGATGCGTCGGAGGGGACTAGAAGGGACACAGCTGGTAAGAGCAAAGGCGTTAAACGAAGATTCCCTAGAAGGGGGAGTCGAAGGGGAAGTAACGGCCCTCTCTGGTTATTCAAGCGAAAGAACAAGGAAATTCCTTCAGCCGAAGAATTCTCCTCGTTTTAGTCGCCAGTTTAAAATTTCTCTGGTGCAATAAAACACTATTTTCTCAGCCGGCTAAAAAAAATTTGACAGAAAGGCATTTTCCAACACAATGCTTTCTGTATTAGAAATCGTGTGTTTGGCTGAATCCGGAACTTGAAAACTATTTTAAAATAACTTACAAAACTGAAACAATATTGTCACGCATTGTGTACTAAATATTGCACTGTTCATTACAGTTGAATAGAGACCATAGTGAATTGTTGAGGGGTTTCAAATATTCGAATTTGTGCTAAGGAATGTTTGTAAACTAATAAACAAAATTATACGATAAAATTCTTTAGATGCATAATTATTTATTAAGAATATGTCAAACGAACTCAAATGCCTGTTTGTACCATAAAAATCGATGTTCATGGAACCGCAAGATAATTTTCAAACAATACATAAAGAATATATTATTTAATTTCTTGAAAACTTTGGCAAAATGTCAAGAAATTACCTCTCACAAAAATGTTGAAATTGACATTGCGCAAGAAGTAAACACCTATTGAATACTGCTTAAGTTGTATGTACTAGATAAATTGACGTGTTACGTAATGTGAACCAACATGATGAAAATCTTTTTGTTCAGTTTTCTACAATTATCATTTTCTTAACAACATACTTTCCAATAAAACAATGCACACACCCACACACCCAGAATACACGATAGTACCAACTAATGATTGCCAAGCTTTCGAACATGATGAAACAACTATGAATGATGTGTGAATGTAGAAAAAAAATAATTTACCAACCTATATAATAACTATTTACGTAGAATATATAACATAGTATTACAAAACTGATTTTAGTGTAAGTTAGTAATGCCAAAGTGCAAGTAAGTTAACTTTAGGGTTAGAATGTAAATTAGTTGTAAGAAAAAGTCCCGCCTCTAGCTGCTTAAGCCGCAAGGCAGCAGCAAAACTGTATAAACATTTATAGATAATAAATTCCCCTTCTTCACAGGGTTACTGTGGAGGGGACAAAAGAAAAAACTTCCGAACATACCTATTACACCGGAAGAGTATTGCCACATAAGACCTGAAGATGATTGAGCCTATAAAGTTAATGTAAACGTTGTATCAACGCCCTTCAAAGGCAGAAATGGCGAGCAAGAAGAAATAAAAAAAAAAAACTCATTTTGTTATTTTTCTGGTTCGAAGAGCGAAACCTCCTCCCCCTCCCTCTCGCGGTGCCAGGAGTGGTGATGGTTGAGCTTCATCAGCCACCTCCTTGTTGGCTGATTCTCCTCTGGGCGTTCTCTCGACTATGACGCGATGGACGGGAGCCAAATTACACAACCTTTTTTCTTCACATTGGATAGTTTATTATATAAGAGTTTATCCAAAGGTTTCCTAGAAATTTAATTTTACGAGAAGGAACAAACAAGAAATACGAGTCTGCTTAAATTTCGAAACTCTTCACAAGAAATGAAAAGTTTGAGTGCGCCCCATTTTACGTAATGGTCGTGAAGGAAATCACAGGTTGAGAAAATACAGGTACTAAATATTTTAAAGATTATGTCAGTTTCATAATTTTGAAAGTCATAAACCCGTCAACATCTTTTTAAGGACTACTCATGAGCACGTGGATTGGCCAGGACTTCTTGAGGTGTGGATATACCTCTAGAAATAATCGAAGACGCCATCGTGCTTCGAAACAGTGACTCAGGCAATTTAAACTGAACAATGGATTAGAGAAGAGGTCGTTGGCATTGTACGTACTAACATGACATTTGAACACGTCATTGCTGTTTTACTATGCGACCTCTAATTATGAAATTGATGATCGGTAATTGTGCCAATGGACTTCAAAAATATTGGAATTATTCACTGACTTAACTAGTAAGTTAACGTTTTACATCATAAATCGCATTCCGTTTTTAATGTATGTATGAAAACATTGCAACAATACTGCAAATTAGTAAATACGTATGTACAGTGTCAATATCGGAACACATTTCAGAGAAGAGAAAAACATGTTGAACGACGAGGAAATATTTTAACTGTTTCAAAACTCAACATACAAGTCCAACAAAACCAACTTTCAAAACTCAACGTACAAGTCAACTACCAAATACAATTATACAATTATCAGCCAAAATGCTGCAAATACAATTGCAAATACAATTATCAGCCAAAATGCTGCTGAACCAAACCTCGCCAAGTGATTTTCTAAAAAGTGTCACTCACACAGCTCAACAACAATTATGACGGAATGCACAGCATGCAAATAGGCCGAGTAACACAATCAAATGTAGCTTCACGTTCTATGCGCACGTTTTGTTGAACACTCCTTTTGCTTGTAGTGGTAGGAGTGGAGATAATGGCAAGTTAATATTTTGTCAGCAATGCAGAAAATTAAATCTTCAGTTCGTTTACCGTTGCAAAAACGTTTTCTATAACTCGGGAACGAAAATGTCTAGTTTTTCAAATGTCGCTAATGTCGCGGTTTTTTAAATTTTAATTAATTTCTTTGTTTATTTATTTATCTTTAACTTTTACTCATATTTCACCTATTTATAGTTAAAATGATTGGAAGGGATTCTGGAACTCAAGAAAACGTGCGCAGATGATCTTCCCCCCATAAGTCACATACAGTTTTTACTGTTTTTTGACTAAATAAATAAATCTAAATCTAAATTTTACAGTCAAAATTGAAACTGACTCATTGTTTTGGCTAGTGGGCTGCAAAGAATCTACTCAACGTGAAACTTAAATCTTTCAAAATGAGATTTTTTAGATTATGCATTGATTCAACCTTCATTAAGAACTTTGGAGTTATTTACAAATCGTATAGCACTAAAAGTATTAGCAAGGGATGTATTAATTGTGTAAGTCCCTCTCCACTACCACTATTTGAGTGGAAAGCGTCCTCTGCAAGGGGATGAACGGCGGTAATAATAATGTTAATAATAATAACAATAATGATAACAATATTAATACACAAGTCAAATAAAGTTATTAGATCAAGAAAAGAGCAACAAAAGACGACCAACTTCATATACTACTAATATACTCAAATGCGTATACTCAAACATATAGAGAATTATGACTAAACACATACAAGAATCATTATATGTGTAAATGAATATGAATATAATCTTGTAAAAATATGTATATATAATTTAGTTTTATTTTGTGTTATTTTTTGTTTCGTATGTTGCTTTTTTCTTTATATATTTGTTTCATGTTATTTATGTTTATAAGCTTCGAAAGGCTTGTTAATTCTAACAGATCCGTGAACAAAAATCAGTTTCTTTTGTCATCCTTTCATACAAATTCATAACATAAAACGTCTACCCCTTCATTTGTACTACTACCTGTCCATGATGACACTTACTCTTAACATTTGTCACAATAACAACACTGTAATATCGTATGTAGTAAAATAGTAAATAACCAATCGGTGTATTAACGAAATAAAATATTTTGCTTACTGTACATATTTTTTCCACGAAAAAGTAAGATTTCTGTGTAACCTTTCGGGCCAATCCGAGTAATGAAATTTCCTCTTTCATGTTTTCCAGAAAGTGGGCCTCTTAAAGAGGCGTGTGCTCACCCGAGGGCTCGGCGAGCGGGGAGGCGGCGGCGAGGGCGGCGAGGGCGGTGAGCGCGGCGAGCGCCGCCAGGGGCAGCAGCCGCGGCTGCGGCCGCCGCAGCAGCATCTCGGGGTGGGCGGGGCGCTGCTCGGGGCTGCTCTCGCGACCTGCGCACACCACAAGCACCGCGTCACTCTTCTCATTCAAGTTAGCAACGTAACAACTGTAAAATTTGCTTAACCTAAAATTAAGTTAGTTTTAATTAATTAATATTAATAATATAATAATATGTAATTATTATTAATATTAATACATGACGTCAAAACACCGAGTTCATAAAATAGCTACTTTTTAGAAAGTTAGCTACACATTAGTTGTGAAGATTAGCTTCCAGTTGATTTGAATAAGATTTTGTACCCCATTTGACGCAAACACAAATTTCCTGCCTCGGAGCAAATAATTTGCCTCCAGGCATGTGAGTGATAGTGGCAAAAAAAAAATAAATAAAAAAATTGGGTCGGTAGCGATAGTTCTCGGGATGGAAAAGGAAAACGCATATTGATTTTATATTTGTCTGTTAATTTTCTTGATTCGTGTACGTTGTTTCTGGCCAACAAGTTTCACAAACAATTGAATAACTCACTGCATATAATTTCTTTCATATTAATTTTTATTATAAATAATTCTTTATGTAACAATGTCGATGACGCGATACGGAGATTTATTTGTGATAAAAATTAATATGAAAGAACGAATTTAAAATTGTTGGCCGGAAACAACACATTAATTAGTTTTAGTTAATTATTAAGAATCGCCCTCTATTAATTAAGAATAGCTGCTTAATCACATTGTATTACAAATAACAACATTAAATTGAAAAGTCACTCTCCGCTGCTGAGCGGCACGCCGAGCACGCCGGCTGGGCGCAAACCCACCAATTGGGTGAAAAGGAATCTTCTGCTGGCGAGAAGAAATTGCGGAATTGCGCACAATGGGCGGAATTCATTGTTTGCTGGATTGATGTTGGGTGTTAGTTTCTGTATTCTTCATGAAGAATACAACAATGACAACAACAGAATGAAATGGTACTAAAAATAACAAAATTTACCTTTGATATGAAACTCAACAAATATAAAAACAAATATTTCATAGATATTTTACTTACAGATATATATTTCGTATTACGTTCACTATTGCTGGAATACTTTTTGGATCACTGATGAGGTCTGCAAATCACCAGACAAAAGTATGACTTAATCCCTTAAGCCTTGTTGAATCTCGTGGCATAATTGCAAAGTGGCTTTCACTGCTGCTCTCCAATGGCAAGGTGGTTAATCACGTGCAGTGAAGATTTCATTCTGCCACCAGCACCTCCGAGATCGTGATATCTTTTTTAACATCTGACATCAATGACTTCACCCAATACGCCAATGTGTACGTTATAACGTCACACATTGTAGAAAACTTATAGACGAGGGGTTTTCACATTAATTTAGACAAGTTAAGGTGTTGTTAGTTGAAAAGAAAGTGCCCAACAAACCGAAAGTTAACGCCATATGATGATATATTTTCCATTTCATTTTTGACGTCTACAAAAAATACACATATCACGACAACGCAACCGTCTATACAAAAAAATTCACGTTAAACGAAGTTGCATAGTTGTGTAAGATAATTCGCAACTCGACCACATGTGAAAAAGAGGAAGTAAATGATGAATTTAACCACATTTTAAGGTAGATCATTTCCTCTCATTCTCATTTTTCATATTAACAAAGCTGTGGCGTGTTGGCTAAGTAGACTTCATGGTTAAACGATTCGTAATGCAATATTGTGGCAAACTATCTAGAATACGGCCATGACGAAATTACTTCAAGAAAGCAAGTCAGAAATGGCAGATTAGTTGGATAAATGAGACTGTTAAAACAACGCCTGTTGATTATTGATGAAAATTCATTTTGAAATGAAAACCTTTCAGGCGTATCAAAGCGAGTCAATGAAGAGTGCTCAGGGAGACCCGAGAATGTGAAATGTACGAGATATAGTAAAATAAATTCCCGCTTACTTGGTTAATCCATTGCCCGTGATATTTCTTCCCGCATCTTGTTAATAACATCTCTGTTAAGATGAGGTTTGTGCTTCGTCTGCGAAATCGTTGGTCTAGAGTATACTTCGTTTATTAGCAGTTCCCCGTCCATCGTGCTTGGCAGATGTTGATCGGTGGCTGTGGCTGCTTGCGTGTGTTCGTGCGCAAAACACGAACCAGACTGTTCCGAATTCGCCGCGCCTTGACCCTCGCTGAGGCTCATAGCTATATATGGATTTTGCCCTTACTGCATCGCGTCACTCCGTTTTCTGTCTGCTTCTACCCTGAGACGGAGTCGAGGTTGGGCGCTTTTTGGGTTACCCCGTCCGTCCCGACACAATACCCCGTCCGTTCCGAGCTAAGACGGAAAGGCGGCGGCGGTTAAGCGCCAGCCGATAATCGAACTGATTAAAGAACCGACGTCAACGTAGTTGACGATAAGGCTTTCAACTATTCATGATGAATGTATTCTTATAAAAAGATGGGAGCCGAGATAAGGAGCGGAGATAGTTCTCTGACAGGTGGTTCGATAGTCGGAACATGACTTCCGTGTCTTGGGCGAGCTGTGTGGCTTTAAAATAATTTAAAACTATGTGATGCATATATGCACGGTCTGAGCATCGCTAGAAATGAATTGTTATTATTATTATTATTATTATTATTATTATTATTATTATTATTATTATTATTATTATTATTATTATTATACGACGTCAAAATATCGAGATCAATAAATAGCTACTTATTAGGACGTTAGCTGTACATTAAGTTTTGAAGATCAGCTTCTAGTTGATTTGAATACGATTTCATGCCCTGTTCCACGCAAACACCAATTTCCTGTCTCGGAGTTAGCAAATATTTTGCCTCCAGGCATGTCAATGATAGTGGAAAAAAATCAAAAAAATGAAATAAAAAGAAGTGACGGGAGGGATTGTTCTCGAGATAGAAAATGAAAAGACATATTGAAGGCAGTATTGCCTCAAGCGGGTTATTGTACCAAAGAGAAAAGAGAATCACATCTATCAAATGTTGCAAACTCGCAGAAACGTCGCATTACTGAATAATCAAAACCTACCATGTAATTAATGTGAATATTCCACTCGTTAAATTAAAAACGGTTTTTCTATCCGATTTTTCTTACCTATTTTAGGAGGCGGTAAACATCGATCGTTATGTCGTCGATGTCGGATACACAGCGTATGCACTATAACATAACATCTTTGATTTTAACATAGCTTTCAGTTATTTCCATATTGTAACGAAGATCTCGGTTAAGGAAAACAAAATGTGGAACATGGGATGACCGAGGTGCCAACAGCCCATGTTGCATACCATGAAAGAAACCAATTGCAGGATTGTCGACAGAAGAATACTTGGCCGTATGAGTTGGCGAGATATCGATTCGGATGGCGGTTCCTTCCGTTCCCGCGAATGGTGCTGGGCACCCCTGCAGCGGCCCACCCGTCCGGGCCGCCGGGGGGGGGGGGAGAAGGTGCGGCCTAGAGAATGCGCCCGACGCCCCCGCTGCCCAGGGCGCGCCGGAGCCCCACCCCTCGCCCCGCCCCGCCCCCTCGGACCGGCTCGAGAGGTCGCGCCGCCTGGTGTGGGCTCTGCGCGCGCGGACCGATAACTAAACGGTTGGCGCTGCGCGGGGGCGGAGGCCGGGGAGTTTTTAATTTAATTTCCTCCACGCCAGACTGGCCGGGCAAGTGTTATTTTAATGATTTATTTACTTATTTGTTTCATACTTTGTTTATTTCAGGGTGGCCACTCATTTTCTGAAGTAAATTTTTCTCACTTTTCCTCTTTTCCAGAGCATTAAATATTTTTTCACTAATAAAGTTTGGATATTATTTCACCCTAGCGAAAGACAATATTAAAATATACTTGGAACTAATTTGTTGGCTCTCTGATTTCGCCATGATACAGAGATTAAAAAAGATCTCAACAAATAGAAATTAAGCAAAAAATGCTGTACTATTATTTTTATAAATAATATCTAGAGTTAAGCCATCTCAAACGTTTTCTTGATTTTTAACGATTCTTCCACAAATTCTCTGATGTGTTCCTGACTTTTCCGGATCAATGAAATTTCCTGTTTTTTTGCCGCTTCCCATGTATTTCAGAGAGTGCCCACCCTGATTTACTATATTGCTCTCTCCACCAGCCATCTCGAGTCTGCCACGATGCCAAACAATTTCCCTTCCAATTCTGTCATCCCCGAAATGAAATAATTAAGAACACTAATTATTCCTACCTCAAACACAAAATATTCCTTAAATTGTCACAGTGCGGTACTAGTGCAATATGTAACTTCACAGTGTATTGTGAAACTTATTACGGGAGGTTACCCGGCGCTCGTCCATTGTTTTGAGGGGGACTACTGTCCTTCAAAACTTTAAGGGGAGCGCGGCGCTAGTATTTTTTACCGGCTACAGCTTAAGTTCCTTCAATGCTGATGGCGCTTTTATCTCAATATTACCGAAGAAATAATATTGCTTCTTAGAATGACGTATCAAAAACAAAAGTATCGAAACTGTGGTCGTAGCGTCCGTAAATATTTCCCACGCACAGTGGCCTTCGCCGACGGGACGCGACGCGACGGGGCGAGACGGGGCGAGGCGGGGCGGGGCGGGGCGGGACGGGACAGAACGGAACGGGACGGGACGGGACGGGACGGGGCGGGGCGGGGCGGGGCGGGGCGGGACGGGACGGGACGGGGCGGAGGGCGGGGTGGGACGGGGCGGGGCTTTGGCAGGGTGGCCTGGCGGCGCAGGCGGGCGACGCGCCTGCATCGCGTCCAGAAGCATATCGGCTTTTAACGAGCCGTGTCCGCCGCTATCAGCGGCTAGCGGCCTCTGCGACCTTCCTCGGAACCGCTCCGTTCTCCATTGGAAGAAATAAAAGTAAATTGGAAGTGACTGAGAGAGAAAGAGAAAGAGAGGGAGGGAGAGAGAGAGAGCAAAAGAGTGAGAACGAAAGAGCGTGCGAGCGAGTATGCAAGCGAGAGAGAGAGAGAGAGAGAGAGAGAGAGAGAGAGAGAGAGAGAGAGAGAGAGAGAGAGAGAGAGAGAGAGAAAGAAATAAGGAGGGGGGGGCGACATAGACTACGATCGGGTGCGTGCGGAAGAGAAAGAGAGTGAGAGAGAATAAAAAATCCAAATCGAAATGTGTCAAATCCCCAAACAGATCCATTAGGGGTTACTAATGCTTTGAAAAAAAAAATGGTTTATTAAATTAATTTGTTACACAGAAGCAATGGATGACATTTACAGTGAGAGCCATTTTTCACATTCATGCATCTTATGTGAAAGAAGTTCGGGAAGTCTCACGAGGATCTGGACGACGCCACAACCCATATATGTGCGGCGGCCACTGCGTGGATGTGAATTCTAGAGGCCGGCCTTAGTTTTCGTACTTTTCTCCCATCAATCCACTCAGACGAAAAAGCAATACTGTTCGCCACGGGTCACACCCACCCTCAGAATCGGGAGATCAGGTCCATAACAAATTTAAAAATAAATTAGTTTCTTGAATGTAGTAGATATGTGTTATAAATATATTTAATAAAATTCAGTGTAATTAACTATGTCTTCTATGTAATTAAGTATTATTATTATTGTTGTTTTTATTATTAATATTATTAATGTTATTATTACTATTAATGTTATTATTATTATTAATGTTATTATTACTATTAATGTTACTATTATTATTATTATTATTATTATTATTATTATGTGCAGTGCAGTGACGTAGTGAAACTGAGAGAAACAAGTGAGTAAGAAAGACATTACAGCTCGCTGTATCGCAGTGCGGTGAAGTGAAGTTAAGTGTGGTGAAGTGGAGTTCTATGAAAGATTGCACGGTGAAATGTTTACGTTATTTTGCAAAGTTTGTAGATTTTGTATAGTTGTTAAGTTCTGTAATGTTAAGTTAGTGTATTCTGCCACCAAGTTCTCACACTTAATTGCAGAATTATTAATAAATATAATCTAATAACATGCCTATGTATCTGCTGCAGTCGAATCGGTCAGTGGCGCGGGTACCGCTTCGTAGCAATGGTGCTGATGAATAATATCTATGAGGATAGGTTCACTCTATCACAGCGAGGTGGGGCAAGCGGGCAGAGTTGAGCAGGAGGTACCATTTCTTTCCCTTGTTATGCCCCAGCGACTCTGTTACTGTTAGTGGGACGGCCGTGGCAATTGTAGCATTCTACATATAGAAGTCTAGGAAGCAGGGTACATGTTTAAGCGAGTTATTTAATTAAGGTTGATTATTGATTGAGGATCACCAAGTATATGAAATAAACTCGTAGATAAAATGTTATCGTCTTTTTTAATTGTGAGAACACACACTATCCGATGAAAAATTACTATCTACTGAACCCATCTTTTACTCATTTCATGACAAATATTTTGAAGCATACTTTTCGCGCGTTTTTAAGACACAATAATATTTTAATCGCTCATAATGACGAAGCAAATAGGCAACGCATGGGAGACAATGCAGTCGGTTCCGTTGCGGGTGAATGATCCCTCCCGCTGCTTGGAGGTGTCCGATGCGGTGTCGTGGCCGCGGGAGGTGCGGGCTGCGGCGCGAAGACAATCAGGTGCGGCGACCTCTCGCGAGCTGCCGCGCACGAGAGGGGGTTCGTTGACCGCGGGCGAGGGCGGGGGCGAGGGCGGGGGTCACGCGGGCCCGGGCGGCGTGGGTGGACAGCGACGCCGCCGCCGCCGCCGCCGTCGCCTTACCGGGCGCGGAACTTCCGGGCCCGCGAGGGGCTGGGCGGTGCGGAGCCGAGCGAGGCGGCGCGGGCGGCGTCGGCGACGTGAGGTGCGGGGCGAAGCGAGGTGGGCGCGAGGCAGCGCGGGGGAGGGACGGGGAGGAGCGGGGCGGGGAGAGTCGGCGGGGACGGGATGGGGCTGAATGGAGCACATGGGAACGGGAGAGAGCGGGGTGGGACGGGGATGGACGGAGCGAGGCGGAGCAGGGCGGGGCGGGGCGTTCTACGGGGACCGAGAGGTGAGGCTGAACAGAGCATGTTGGAGAGGGAGGGAGCGAAGCAGGATGGGACAGGGCTGGACGAAGCGGGACACCGCAGCGCCGGCATGTGTAGAAGCAGGGCATAACGGGAGAAAGCCGGGTGGGACAGGGTGAAATGGAACGGGGAGGGGCGGGGTCGAGTGGCACCGAGTGGGGAGGGTTGTGGAGGTGATGGACGGGGGAGCGAGGACAGGCGTGAGAGGGTGGGATCGGAGTGGCGTGAGGTGAGGTGGCTTGTGGCGGCACGTTGTGTGGCAGAGTCCCGGTCGAAGTATGGGCAGACGCGTCACTGTCATGGCGGGTGGATCGGGCGAAGGATAAGAGCTGTGGGGGTAGAAAGAGGCAAAAAACGAAGTAGGAGAGAGATGAATTAATCATGAAGACGAAGAAGAAACTAGGAGCGTGGTGACACTGAGATGTGAGGTACTAGCGTATCCGCGATGTCAGAGGAAAGAACGGTGGTGAAGTAAGAGATGAGGCGGCGAAACCCGTGGAAATTGTTTGTCTGGAATGTACGGATGGGGAGAGAGGAGATGGCAATCCAGGGAAGCATGGAAACCAAGAGGAGACGCATAAGGGAGGAATGAAAGCTACAGTCGAAATGACTAATATAGAAAAAGATTTAATGCATAAATCTCATTTTAATTTTGCATTCTCATTATACTTTATAATCAATTCACAGCATGACTTCATACAAAACGTCAAGATATAAAAAAATATCCCAGGACCTAAGAGTATAAAATGAATTGGTTGAAATCGAGCAGAAGGAATGGTCGAGCATACAAATGATTTCCATATTTCTCGGCAGAACTCGGAAATGCAGAGAATTAAATGCATTGATACAAACTAAGATTACCTCTCTCTTAGCTGGCTTAAGACATCAATTAATCTACCTGCAGTGCGTCTGACTAGGAGGTCTTACGGTTCGAGTCCCGATGGTGGCAGGAATTTCGGCACTAGCTAGATAGTACGCTAGAGAATTCTAGCGGCTGGCTGCTCTGATCGGTTATTTTTCCGATCAACATCAGACGATTGCCGGAACAGTACAAATAGGCCACAGACGGCGCACGATCTTTCCTTCCTCTTTGTTGTCTTATTCTCACACCATACACACACATGATTGCGGGAGACCAGTCGGGAGCTTAGCGTTTGTCCCGACTGGGGCAGTGCCCAACTGGTAGGAGATACCTGGTTGGGGAAACCCCGCAAGACGACGTGTAGGTCAACGCCGAGTCTCACCAGCCAGCTGGGAAAGACCACCGCCACCTCCCGAGACAAACGCATGCCCTACACTTAGGGAACTAATGACCTTAGCAGTCGACGTGCCCGGAATCACTAATCAATTACCATTTCTTGCTAAGCAAATACACACCTGTGTCTAGAATACGCGAAAATTGAATATCTCCGAAATGCCTTTTCCAATAAGACGTCGCGGCGACGGTTCGGTCATCGGCAGGTGTGGGGTAATCGGAAGCGGCATGCAATTGTGCGACGACGGCGGTGGTGCGGAAACAGGAAATGCTATCGAGAGACGTAGATGACGCACGGAGGGTCCCGCGGGCGTCACCTCACCCACGAACAAGAGGCCAGCGATGCCGTTAACAGCCCGATGCACCGGGACCTCGCAACAGGAGCAACACAACCTTCGTCAAGGGGATGAGTAAGATGTTCTTGAGCAAGACAACATGTGGGCGCCCCTGGTTTCCTGAAGGAATTCAAAATAAAGTACGCGCGAGCTTTCAGCGCTGCCATATGAATCATCTTGAGACCACACTCAACTCTGACGCCGATGCATAATTCAGTTCTGGAGTGTTCTTGCACCGTTCCGTACACTGCAGTTTTGGACAAGTGACTTACGGTACTCTGTCATGGGATACTGAGATGACTTGAGGTGGACTCCGGGCAGAAAATATATCGTTTCTTTGTTTTACATTTTTCTTCTGTTCAGATGTATTTGCATTTAGTAAACCTGTAAGATCTTGTGGACGTTAATACATTTTCTGTACTTCCCAAAAAACTCTCAGCTACATTTGACGAGATTGTTCATGTTTTTTTCTGCATAAATATATCAATGTCGCTCACCCTTTTGAAGAAGGTTGTGAATTTGAGAAATTAAGTTCTGTCCATTTTTGAAGCAGTGAATGGCATATTTGAGTTAGGTTTGCCTCTATAAGTGAAGAATGCCTCAATGAAGTTTATTATGATTTCCCCATATTTTGTTTCAGTTCATTGAAACACTCTGACGTTTTCCATTTTTACAGAAAGCAGCTCCCACGACACTTACTATATTTACGTCAAGGCAACTACGATTTATATTTATTATTCTCAGTTCATATCCTATTAGAGTTCAGCTAGGATTTTTAACGGATTGAACCTTCACCACGGGTTCCCTCTCCCAGACTGGATTGATTGATTGATTGTTTTTCGAGCCCTTCAGCTGGTGACGTCATTAGCTCCGCAAGTGAGAGGAATTTTTTATCGCGGTAGGTGGGGGTGATCCTAATGGATAGTGAGATCCGGCGCCGACTTAACCGTCGGCTAGCGGGGTTTCACTAACCACAACCATCAATGCGGCACCGCCCCAGCCGGAGCAAGCTCTAAGCACCCGTCTGGTCTCCCGACGTGCGTGATACTGAAGTGCATGTAAGCGTGTGTAAAGAGGAACGTGTGAAGAGAAACGTGTGTAAAGAGGTGAGGATAGGACAAGGAAGAGGAAGCAAAGGTCACAAGCGGTCTATGGCTCGTAGGATAGGGTCCTCCTCCGGCATTCGCGTGCTGTTGATCGGAGAAACCACGGTAAGCTACAGAGCTTCTAGCTTCTAGCACCGAGAGGACCAGAGGCGCGCCGGGCCCCAGAGTGATCTTGAAGTGCGAGAGCGAGAGGCGCGCGCCCGGGCGGGGCCCCATGTCCGAAGAGGCGGGCGGGCGGGCGGGCGGGCGCAGCGGCGGCGGCGCAGCACAAGGCGGCCTTTGTGCCGGAGGCGCGGCTCGCGCCCGCCGCTGCCGCCGCCGCGGCCGGCCACCGCCCCCTCTCCCCCCCCCCGCGCCGCCCCGGGCGGGAGGGCGGGCGTCGCGACGCCCCCGACGCCCACGCCGCCGCCGCCGCGACGCACCTGCGCGGCGCGTGCCTCCACGCGACCGCCGCTCCTCCGCGGTGAGGGAGTGGAGGCGGCACGCGCCGCGATCGCGCCCAGCAGGATGGGCCTCACCTCGCTGGCGAGGGGGTCACGACTTCGCGGTCCCTCCTGAAGTTTTATGTTTTATCCGTTTTAACTATTAGCGCATACTAATGTAATGTAATATGGACTAATAATGTTGGTATGAACGACGAATATCAAGATTGCGGGGCCTTCACAACTTACATGATGAGTTAGCACGAATTACTGTAGCAGGGCATTACAAATTGCAATTCTGTGATATACATTTAGACAGTTGCTATTTACACGGTATTGCTTCTGTCCATACATGTGTGACTAGATTTTCGTGTTTATTGGTTTGTAAAATAACCTGCGACCTAACCTGACCTTTATATTCCACTGAATATACCTTGATAACTTCAATAAATCAATAAACGCAAGTGTGGCGAAAACTACGATTCCGTGGAGGTACTAGAATTTAAATCACGTCTGTGAGGCTTCCTCCGCCCCAACTTTAAAATTCCACGTGCGAAAGACGTCCGTGGGGGTTATCATAGCGCTTGCGATTTATCAGAACGCTACGTCGGGGGCGATGAGCACCTTTCTGCGTCTGCGCGGAGCGAACGCAAGACGACGGCGGAACACGATATCCAGTGCCGACCTACACTCCTGCTTGCGGAGTTTCTCCCTTCAAGCATTTCCCAGCAGGCCATCCCAGACACGAGACGTTCTAATTTAAGATTCCTACTGGTTTCCCGACATCTGGGATAGTGAAGTGGAAGTGTGTGTGTGTGTGTGTGTGTGTGTGTGTGTGTGCAAGAAGAGATGAGAGAACAAGGAAGAGGAACGAAAGATTACGTGCGGTCCGTTGCCCATTTGAAAGAGTACTGCTCCGGCAGTCACTTAGAATTTATTGGGGAAACCACGAAAAACTACTGACCAGAGCAGCCGTTTGTTAGGATTCGTCTTCAGAATGCGGAAGAATTCAATCTAGCTATGTAGATAGAATCGAAATCCACCACCGTCGGAATTTCAACTTTAGGACCTCCTGAGATACACTGCGGAAACACTCCCAAGAAAACTATGCTTAGAGATGCTTTAATGCATTTTCCTACTCGGTGGTGGAGGATAATCGGGGCCATCGGACATCGTATGTCCGTCCTCGGTTTCGTTCTGGGAATGCGAGAGGTTGGTTGAGCCGCCGGAAGTCTCGAGAGCAGCTTTCGACCGAGGCTGCGTTGACTCACGACCGCTCGCGTCCATTAAGGGGCAAATAACCTCCATTGGTCCTGATCGATAAGAGGGCACTTAAACCACCGAAATTTCCCTATTACACCACAAGACGACATCAGACAAAGAGTTACTGTAGACGAGGGTGCAAGAGGTTCTTGTTCAAGTGCAGACGATTGTTACAATGATTGTTGCATCGAGTAACACAATTTCGAATAAAAGCTAGGTATTAATATTTTTACAGCATCTTATGTAATATCATCTATATAGAAACAATCTACCATATTGATGTACTCTCTTAATACAAGAAATAATTTAATGATAAATGGTAGGAGAATATTGTCAGCTTAATACGCCTTGCAATGAATAGCTCTCAACACTGTCAGCAAGTCAATGTGAACTTTATTCCAGAACCCCGAAATTATTAAGTTCTTTTAAAAGTCACATTTCATTATGAAATACAGAATTTTTCTTACAGTATCCGTCAACAAATGCATTCCATGCCAGTGGCTCGAGGCCAGCGCATACGGCTTAGTATAAGGGGGAGACTCGGAAGGCGAGCCTCGAAGTACGTAAAAGCATTTGAACAGAGAATTTTAAACAGAAGTTCGTTTACAGATTGGTCGCTGTAGCGTCCGCCGGTTACGAAATATGTACGTTCATGAAAAATACACAAATGCCTTCAAATAAATTCATGAAGAGAAAAATTTAATCATTTTTCACTATCAAAAGCAAAAATTTCCTTTAAAAGATAAACATTAAAAAACAGGACGGAAATTGTAAGTAGCTCTACGCGACAGCGTATGTAGCTCTGGAAGTGAAGACTCGTAGAGCTCGTTTCTAGGTTCGAGTCTCGCAGATGGCGAATTCTCGCCACTCGCCACTTGCTCTGTTTGACGATGCCAGTGGTGGATGAGAATGGTAGGGTCCGGCCGATCACTGGTTCCTGAATCCAATCGGTGGTTTTTATGCAACTCGAGTGGAGCACTCTACGCGCGGCGACTCAAGAATTCGGGCAAGACTGCCCGCAGTGACCGGTCTTTCACTAGACTAGAGTCGATCACGCGCGCCCAAACTCACCCTTCCCTTCGTCGGGCTGTCTCAACAAGCAGCGGGCCACGTCAGTATGGCAAGGCCCTTGCCAGGGCACGTCAAGTGGGCAGCCCACTTGAACTGCCCTGCCTAAACAACAGCGCACGAAATGCGGGCGATGCACATCCTGCCCCCACTCTTCTCCTATGGACCGTGCGAAGGGCTGGCTGATTCCGCATGATTTGGAAACAGCAACCGCTTTAGGGGTAGGCTCCCGAACTGTAGCGCCATCGGAAGAAGAAAATTCAAATTGCACTTGAACTATCATCTTTGACACACTAGGAAAGTGACACCCTCAAAATTATCATTTGCAGAAAGAAATATGCTTAGAAAATATTATATTTTTAACATTTTATAAAAGTAATTCAGAAGATAGGCAGAATATAAAGTAAAACATTTGAACGCGAAATGAACAGCATCGCTCAGTCTGAAACGTTTTTCGTTGAAAACGAAAATTACTGAACTGTGTCACTTTTCTTGCGCAGCGACATCGCGAGTTACACAATCGTGTGGTATGTCATATACGAAACGTCTGTAGAGAGTTGAAAGCGTGCTGTGCGTCGGTCTACGCAGGGCTGAGCCAAGCAGAGCACGGGGGAGGGGCAGGGAGGAGAAGGGGGGAGGGGGTGCGACCGCGCCGGGGAATCCGTGTCGCACGCGGCGCGCATACGAAGCGGCAGAGGTGAAGGCGCGCGGGGCGAATGCGGAGCACAATGCGTCGCCCGCCACGCCCACCACTTTCGGCACCCCCCTCCCCCTTCCCCTTCCCCCCTCCGCGGCCGACCAGCGTTGCGCTCTGCCGGAGCTCGCGGCGCCGCGGCGTTAGGGCAACACGACTGGTCGCCACTGGAGTGCGCTGGTCCAACAGGGTGGCCACTCGTTTCCCGGAACACATTTCTCTGACTTTTTCCCCGTTTTTTCAGTGCATTTAAAAAAGGTTTTTCTCGTTAAATTTGTAATTTTACATCACTTAAAGAAAATATTAAAGCTGCCTTGGTACTAATTGGTCAGCTCTCTGCTTTCGTCGTCATGAAGAATGAAGTATGACTGAACAACATTTTTTCACCAAAGAAAATTGAGGAAAAAATAACGCTTTACTAGTGTTTTTAATTAATAATATATAATTTTATAACCCTCTCAATTTTTTTCTGACTTCAAAATATTTTTCTTCAAATTCCTTGTTTTTATACTCTCTTTTCAAGACCAATGGAATTCTCTGATTTTTTCGATTAACCATGTTTTCCAGAAAGTGGTCATCCTGTCAGAGGGCGGCATTAAATGATATTTAGAGGAAGGAATTTAAACAAATTACATATGTATGTATTTCCCATTTTATGGTCGGATTAATACGATTTTTCCAGCTAGCAGTGTTCCTTGTCTGGACACTCTTCTTATTTGCTATCCACGCCTGGGGATATAGGTGTGGAGACCATGACGAATTCCCCATCACCATACCTAGCATGCTTGGCCTAGCCGAGCATTTCTTTTGTCACACAGGTGTAGAAACAGTGACGATCGTAATGGAAAGCTACATCTCTATTTTTTCCCCGACCGGGAATCGAACCTTGAGCCACACCACATTAAGCGAGATACCTGAGGGGCGTTTAAACGAATCAAAAGAAAATAATTTTTAAATGACTTTATTTATGAGTTTATTCATGACTTTGCTCATCGGAGACGGGCTGGGAGCAGTTACAAGATAAGCCACTCCTAGTCTATCGCTATTCTATTTGTTATTTCCATTTTTGGGTGGTGCTGGTGACGGTGGAGGGGAGGTTGTGGTGGTGGAGGTGGCGTCATGATGGCATGCCGAGGTGTGAGGGGGGCGTGATGATGATGTCGCCGCGAGGGGGAGTGACCCGTGGGGTCACGGCGCGCCCGCGCTCGCTGCTTAGCTAACGGGAAAGCCAGACGGAGATAGCAGCGCCCGAACACAGTGCGAGATAATAACCCCACCGAGCCTCAACGTCACATTCACCACTGCTACCACCACCAACACCACTACAGCCACCATATGGACCGTCCATACATTACGTAACGCAAATTTCGTGCATTTTGAATACCCCCCCACCGTAACGCGAACTTGAACCCCCTAAATAATTACATAACGCTTGAGAACACCCCCTCCCATTTAGAACTAATAAAAATGCATTTCATCACAGAATTTCAGAATTCCATCCATTGTATTCCAGAAAGGCTATGGAATACAGAGCCTTTGTAGGCTACCGTACATATGTATCTTGGCGCGAATGGAAATTTGAATAGCATTATAGAGATTATGATAAAGTAATACTTTTAATAAGGTATGCTTCATATATTTATATTGAGTAATTACCAATTTAATTTGTAATGTATTTACTTGTCTATTTTGTATTGTATTTATGTACATAACCTGAGAGTATCCTTTGTCAATATAAACATTATTTTTTATAACTTGATGATGAGGACAAATGGTTCCTCGATACAGTCGCAATAAAACCTATTACAGAATGTTACATAGTGTTATGTAAATACTAGAATAGTAAAATAAAGGTCTGTTAAAAAATTAAATTATTTATGTTTTTGAAAAATAATCAATAAGTCAATGGTGTGTTTTAAGACAGAAAAAAGTATTTTTGTCAATGTCGAAAAATTACAAATAAATCAATGTTACGTAACACTAAACTAACACCCCCTACCCCAAGTAACGCAGCGTAACGCTGCCTCAAACCCCTTCCCCTTCTTTAGCTTTTAATTTATGGACGACCCCATAAGCTGCAGACCGGCCTCGGAGGCGTAGTGGATTGCCGCCGCGACCAAATACGCGGAGCCGAAGGATGCGGGTTCAGATCCCGTATAAGACATGGATGTCTTCAACTGGTGTTTTTTTTCCTTCATTGGCTTCCAGTACGTATCCTAACTAAACATCTACTCGCTCAATCATTCAATAACAATTATTGATACCACTTGTCCCTCAAGGTTAACTTAGCGCCCTTCGTACACTGGACAGCTTAAGTAAACCATCGTAGTGATCATCTGCCCAGGAAAAGGGAGGGTACAAGGCACTACGCTCATCCCTCGAGTGAACTCACTCTCTCAGCAATAAGAATGATAAACATCCCAGTATTAACGGTATTTCAAAGGTTAATGTTGCCAATTAATTACTCTTACAATAAATTTAAGGACTACAAGTTATGAAATAAGGATTATTGAAGAATGGAAGTAGACTAAGAAATTAAAAATTTGGACTTGAGATAATGATATACTACAACAAAACTATGCCTCATATTATTACTATTATATATTACTATTATATTTGGAAAACGTTCAGCAATTTCATACCAAATAAAGATTTTTGAAAATTGATCCAAAATCAATTAAAAGTTTCTGGATATAATTATATATCATATATAAAAACAATTTATGACCAACCCTGGAGACAGAAAGTGTTCTTCGAAAAAATGGTAGCAACTGTATCTCAGAAAAAAAATTCCGGCGATATATTTGTCGCGTAGGATCAAACCGCAGGGGATAAAGAAAGCTTTACGGCCGACAAAACAAAGCCCTCCTGAAATACGTTTAACAAAGTGGGGAAAACAACAAGAAATCTTTCATTATCAGCGGCAGTGTCTCAGAAAATTAGAAGAGACGAAAGCGTGACTAACGCGGCGGGTCTGAAGGGATGGAGGCCCATGGGCAGATCGCTAATGGGGCTCGGAGGGCGTAAATCTCTCGCCTTTGATCTCGAGGCGCCCCCCCCCCCTCGGGTTTTTTCAATTTCTCGCCCGCGAGGATCGTAGCGCTGGGGCTTGGAGCAACGACCGAGTACACGAAGTCGAAGACTGCGCGTTCGATTGATCGATTAATTCAAGTCGAACTGCTAGGGTCATTAGTCCCGTAAGTGTGGTGCGTGTTTTATCTCGGGAGGTGACGGTGTTCTTTCTCCGCTGGATGGTGAGATCCGGCGCCGTGATGTCGGCTTGTGGGTTTTTTCCCCATCCAGGTGCCGTTTCCATGACAACCATTCCTATGTTCGCCCGGCCCCTCAGTCCGTAATGGGCTGGGCCATGGAAATAACCATCATGGGCTGGACGTGAGCCCTGGAGTGCTCGATGTTGAGGGAAATGAAATAAAAGAACGCGCGCACTTCAAAAGTAAGAAATTCCTATTTTGAGCAAATTAGGAAAACAAAATAATTCTAAGAAAAGAAAAAGAGAAGTGAAACACGTTTAAAATAGGTGAACAGGCACGTCACCTATATCTGGAGTGCTCACTGCTTCCTACGGATGAATGAATCTCAAATGTGCCCGAACTGATGCCTTAATGAAATACCTCCGGAAAATAAATGAAAGCTAAATTGTCTACGACTTTCGACCTTATAAGTGAAAGCGACTTTCTGTTGAAAGGTATCCGAACAGGATGATACCACGAAATATCATTTTGCGGAATTTGTTAAAATATTTACCCTGATATCGCATTAACGAGAATGGTTTCAATCTCGCTGGATCTCATTACACTGTGAGATCAGTTCATTTTTTATTCCATTGGGCAGATATCAAGGTTAAATGGTCTTATTTTATATTTACACCGTAAAGTGTAATGCAAATAAATCATATCAAAGTGTTTCTTCATATCTCATAGACATGAACTCTCAACGACAGGTTTTTATTTCCTAGGTCTCTGTATTTTAATAGTACTGACATTGTATCAAGACATGGTGTTTGATAATACCAACGTAAAGATAATTAAGTTATTGGATTTCGTACGAAGTATCGAGTCAAATTAACAATCACGGCATTCTGCTCGTGGAATATTATGCAAGAAAATTTTCTTGTGGCGAAGTTCAATTCGTTAATAGATGATTTACAAAAGAAAGAAACGAGTTTGCGGAGAAATTGTACACAGTACAAACTTAGTTCATTAATTAAGATTCCCCTAATAAGAAAGATATTTTTAAATACCATTAAACAAAATGTAAATAAATTTCTAACCATATTATTATTATTATTATTATTATTATTATTATTATTATTATTATTATTATTATTATTATTATTCATATTATTCAAATGAATGAAGTTCTACAGGAATGAAGATGATAATATTTTTATATAATACAAAAAACATCAACTTTTCCTTATGTATATTGAAATACATTTTGATCAGAACTCTGTTACGCTCTATTAACAAATACGTTTGTCAACCAGTTCGCTTCAAGTGCTTCCCTCTCAAATAAAAGTGACCGTTACTTAAATTTCTCTTCGTTTCCCCGACAACAAGCAATATGTAACGATACGTTTGAACCCATGAAAGATTCAGAGTGAATACTAATGTGTTACAGCTTCTGTCCACTAGTTCTATATCAGCTCCAAAACATGTGCAAATGATGCTTTACGCAATTTTAATGCGGAATGCCTCAAAAATCACCAGATTGCACAGAAAACAAACCAAACTGTTTGGTCCACTAACCTTCAGTTATCTCTCTAGTTTAGAATTCCAAGTTCGCAGATACTTCTGATAGTGAACTGCTCGGTTTACATATTTGTGTATTATCTAGTGTAAACACACTGCGACGGCATGCTTGCCTTTATGTAAATAACGGAAAGTGTGTTGGACTACAAATAGTGAGTATTCCAAGGGACAATGCTAAAAATTGCAAGAAAGTTGCCTCTGGACCTACCATACACGCAGATCACTTGGAAAACTTTCGTGGTCTTGCTGCTGCCCTCGAAATCACAAACTTAATTATTATTGTAACTTAATTATATTTATACTTCAGTATTAAAATGCTTCATATTTCACAAATTTCTTATCACTACTTGAGTTTATTTTAGAAGATAATGATTTAATTGATAAGTAAGAAAAAATACTTCGTTCACTGTGAATTTAAATGAAGATAAGTTGTTACTTCGTATTACACTTATATCCAGAGTTTCTTCCAGCTTCATTACCAATGTTCAACATGCGTTTGTTTTTCTCCGAGATAACTGATGTATCCTTGGAACACATCATCCATAATTTGTTTTCATCTACATATAGAACTATGATAAATATTGAATATTTTATTTATTTAGAGGGATGTGGAAGAACTTTCAACATTCTCAATGTGTCCTTAAGATCTGCTGCTTAGAATATCAGTTCTTGCAGTCATGTGAATACCAGAACAGCAGCATTAATGGATGCATTCAGAACGGGTCTTGTTTATTTCCATGAGATAAACCGAATGTCAACCCTTTCGAAAAGTCCATCTCGCTGAGTGGGGAAAGCGGCGAGTCGCCTAATTGTTCATTTAGGCATCTTGCTATCGCTTGTCGACGCGCGGGTACTTTCGTGAACTTCAGCACCAACCACATTTTAATGCCGTTTTAAATGAACCGTAAGGAACATGACATTGAGATGACATTTTAAAGGTAAAGGTTGGAAACGCTTTGAAGCATCATCAGTGGAATGATTGTAGTGCAACTCCAAATACGTTGTGAGAACAGGTCTGAGGTTGACGTTTTTCTTCAAACATATTATTGACTGTAAGTGTATCATTTTATTTGCATGCACAGAAACTTCTCTGTTTGATTTCCCCGGCCATCACACTCTGGAGGGGAAAAAAGTTAAAAAATCTGAACGTTCATTGTCTAAAAAAAGGTAATATAAAAAGTAAAGTGAAATTGTAAGATGGTTTTGCTATTGCGTTTTTTCCATAGATGTTAAAAACAATTGTGCAAATATAGAATATTTCTTGATATCATATTTTTTAAACCATTTAGAAGAAATGTAATAAGACATACTTCACTAAGGTTAATATGTACTTCAATTATTTCTCCCGAAAAGTATGATAGACTATATTATGTTGGAACAAAAATATATCTTTTCATTCCAAGCATGCTTCTGCTGAAATTTTATCAAAGGTTACACAGGCAATGAAATAGTGTTAATTTTATTTGCATTTTAAAGTGGATATATCAGAATTTTTAGGTCATAAAAGTATATTTTTAAAAGCATCTTTTAAGATTTTTTAGGGCATAAAAACCCTCTTCCTAGTAATCATATTTTTGAGAATTAAAACTTACCATTATCGAATTAAAATATTTTTGAATGTTTATATCATAAAAATTCTTAGATATTAACATCTAAGTAAGTTATTTTGAAGTAGTGATTCGAGAAATTTTGCATATAAATTAATTACAAAAACCAACTTTATAATTATGCTAAAAGGACGTTTTTATGGGCTAAACGTATGTTATTTGTTGCTTTTTTCTGCCCTGATTTTTGGAAATTAGAGGCTGAAACAATTTTCCACAGAGACTAAAGTTAGCCATTAATTTCGGATATGTTTTGGTTGAGTTTGGTTTTTGGACGCTGCTAGTTGTAGAAGGCTCTGCCCTAGGTCTAAGTACCGGAACAGAGCGTCACGCGGTCGGATGTACGTCGGGCGTCTTTCTCGGCCGGCAATCTCAGCCTAATATTATATTAATTTATAATTAAAATTTAAGTGAAAACAAAGCTACCAAAGGTCTCTCCGTGTGCGAAATACGAGGAAAGACGAAGGAAATACGAGGACATCAGAATCATCACGAACGAGGGATAGCCTGTTCGATGATGCGTTCGTTTACTCTGAGCACATCAACAGACACTGGGACCATTAGTTATTATTTCACATTTTAACTTTTATAAAATTGTGATCATGGGAACTTTTCAACCATGAAAAATCATCGATGTCCCATGAAATCATCATTCATCGATGTCCAAAAAGCATCGACTTCAATACATCGATTTGAAAAATATCGACTTCAATACATCGATTTGAAAAATATCGACTTCAATACCTCGATTTGAAAAATATCGACTTCAATACCTCGATTTGAAAAATATCGACTTCAATACCTCGATTTGAAAAATATCGACTTCAATACATCGACTTCAACACGTCGATTTTGAAACATCGATTTCAATATACTGATTTCGAAAACATCGATGTTGAAAACATCGACGTATTGATAGGAACATTGGTTTTATGAAAACGTCGCCTTCAATGTGGCATCGCTAGGCCGTACGGGGTGAGTCGCAGCTCTCAGGCCGGAGAGGGAGGTCGCGTCGCGCCCACGCGCTGACCCCAAACAGGCCCCGGCCCAGGCCGGGGGCGCGGAGGCGGGAGGAGCGAGCATAAAAGGGACGACGGGGCAATAAAGGAGAGAGAGAGGGGAAGGGCAGTAAACGCGGGCGCTGGAAAAGAGCCGTGTTTGTACACTGCACAATGCAGTCAGCGGAGGCGCTGCCTTTCTGTTTGCTCAAGAGGATTCACGCAGAGCAGCGATTTGCTCGGCGGAAGGAAAATCTGTTAGGAGGCTCAATGGATTTTCTCGCTTTGGGTACCCGCGTGGAGGCGGCGGCAGCGGTGATGGTGGTGGTGGAGATAATTCTGGCGGTGGCAGCTGTTCCGGTTTGTCTAGCCCAATTGAGCGTACATCATCCATACAAATAATTTCTTACTCAATAATCACTGTTAATCACTGTTGAAAAAAATAAGTTATTGACAATGCCCAATACTATTTAAATTAAATAGGCGAAAAACCTGATTCACTTATTAAATGTGAATTCTGATGCAATAATTCCATCAATTTTCTTAGCAGACCCAATGCGTCTATAATCATTTCCTTTCGCGCATTGAACCCAGTACGGCTGTAATTTCAACCAAATGACGCAGTTATGTATTTTTACCCTTCGTTATTCTGTCATATATCAGCGAAAAAATCGTTTGTCGAATATTGTAATCAAGTCATGAGCATAGTCAAGAAACATGAAATAAAATTGATTTTTTAAATTTTTGACATAGGATTGATACTAATACATTAACATTAAAAAATACTTCTTTAATTCAGTTAATTAATGCAAACATTGCTCACTAAAATGATGATGCGCATAGATGATTATCCGATGTCAGATGAAGACTCATCTCGCTTACTCCAGCCATGGCCTCGGCCCACTTCCCTCGCGTCGCTTGGGGAGGCGTAGAATGGACCGCCTCTGCGCCGGCAGTCCCTGCAGGCTCGAGTGTCCCTTCCCCCTCCGCGCCACCCCAATCTCCGTCCCCGTGTCTGCTCCCCGTCCCCACGCCGCGCTCTCCGAATCTACCCCCGCCCCCACCCATCTCCTTTCTCCTTGCCGCCCCGTTCCCTTCACCGCTCCCGCTCTACCCTCCTCTCCGCTCCCGTCTGCATTTCCATCTCGAGCCTCGCCCGACTCCCCGCCATTTCCACAGCTCCCACCCGCGCCAGAACATTCACCACAGCGCCCTCGCCGCTTCCACTGCCCTCGCTACCAGCAGCTTTTGCTGCTGCTCTCCCCACACCCCCTGCCCCAGCCCCGTGACCGCTGCCTCTCCCGCAGCCCGAAATGGCCCGGCGACCCTCGCTGCCCCTCAAACGCCCGCCCCGTCCTCCGGACGAAACGCTGAACAGCCGCAGGGACCATCCCAGGGGCAACACTATCAGGGGTCGATGCCGTACTTTCCTTCCAGTGCTTACTGCATCGGATTTACTTATGTTTTTGATGCTCCCATAAACACTTTTCTATACCACAGAAAGAGCATGTGGTATTGATGCCAAAATTACTGTATTAGTTGGCAAGAAACTACACACGGCTGATGGGCGGAGAAAAAAGTTTTCAATTCCTCTCCTTACAATTTGGATTGGCAGTGCCCTCACCGTATACAGCGCCTGCCGGCAGGAAGGCCTCTCCGTCGTTTAATGTGGTGTCGCCACGCGTTCGGTATCGGCGAATTGACGTTTTCGAGGAGGACGGCGTCGCACGCATAGTGGTCAACATCGACCTTCAGTTTCCTGGCTGCAACCGCTCGAGCGCCCGCCAACGAACTCGCCAACTCGTTTCCGAGCGATCGGGCAGGGGGAAGACGGAGAGCTGATGGAAGTTTTCCCCGCGCCTCGTGAGATGAGATGAGATGAGCCGCGCCCTCATGACATTTTACTTGGTGATATTACATCTAAAGTACTTAGAGAGGCCTTGATTTCTATTACGGCACATTCATGACAAATGACCTAATATTACATTCAATTAGATTTAAGTGATCAAAGCCTCATTACTACTAATTGAATTTAACAGTTAAAAATATAATACAATTTCATGATTTTAAGGAAGTAAACAATGTACAATTTAAATGTTCTTATTACAGAAGCATATAATCTTATATACATTATCATCATACAAGCTTACAGTCTTGTATACATCATATGGTATCTTACGTATCAATGTTTTTATTCTTCGTATAGCACATTTTGGTGGACCGCAGGAAAGTCTACATCAGATCGTAAGTGAGATAATATGAAGGCCAAGCCATAAAAAACGTCGTAGCTCGTCTAATCAATCAACAACATTACGTCAACTTCAGTTCCAGAACGCCGAAATCACTTCACCGTTACATCATTTCCAATCTACATTTTTCTTGTAAACTGCTGTACGAAAGACAGTAAATCGCGCAACATTTCACGAACCCGTGTGAACAGCGAACTGGATCCTCGCGCTACTTCCGGTTCCTTCAACGGCCGTGCACTGAAGGCACCTGCGCTGAGAGGCCGCGCCGTGAAAGCGCCGTTTGTAGTGGGCGCTGCGCCTCCCGCCCTGCGCATCGCCCGCGCGATCTGCGCGCCGCGCCGCGCCGCGTCTCGTCTCGTGTCCGATGGCCGCGCTGATTGCGACCCAGCCTGCGCGAGACTCGTCCCTGCGCTCTACGTTCGGCGCAGAAGCCTCCACGCACGGCTCTTCGAAGGGAGAATGAGACTGGTCTCGAAGGCGGCTCCTTAGGAAGGAAGGCGCAGTGACTATCAACTTCCATTCTCTTAAAATATTCAGATTTAATTTACTTATTAGGCGACCTGAAGGCCGAGGTGGCTAAGAGACTATCGACTCAGCGCATCGATCAGAAAGAACGCGGTTTCGAATTGGGCATGATTTATACCTGTGTTTCATGACTATGCTGTCGCGGAGGGCCACGCGTTCTGCTGACCCCCAGATGAGAAAAGCTCGCAAGTGTGTTGAAGTCTAGTGTATGGTCGAATGTGCGTCTCATCGGGACGTAAAGGGTAACTGGCTATCGACTGAATATAAGCCCTAGGGAAAGAAAGTTTATTTTTGAGAACATTTGAAGGGCTTCGAGCAGTAACAAGATAAGCCACATCATTCACAGAGTGTACCGGTTAATACTAAATGCCAATATCTCGATTTTGATCGAAATGTATCTCAAGACCATACATATTTACAAGGCATACTGTGTACGGTAACAAGATAACTAAAATCGAAATTTTATCCCTTACGAATAGCGGAAAGCTTCTCTTGGCTTAACTTGTTACTACCCCAAGCGGTTCATTCTTCAAAACGCTTCACATTTGTGCATTTCGCTCTTAGCGCCTTAACCGCACATAACATGAAGTTACATGAAGTTTATTAACTCTAAGTTGTGTTCATCTCCATTTCGAAAGCTTTCTCATCCTGGCCCTAGCCATCATGGAAAAGCATACTAACCCCCGGCAAACAAAAAAAATGTTACGCCAAGTTCCTGCAATCTATACTCAATGCAAACTGTATAGCCGCCATTGTTATCTGTTCTCAGGAGTCCAGTTCAACACGGCTGATGATACGGAGTTCTCTTGAGAGAGCAGGAAACGGAGGCTGCTGTACATAAGCGGTGTGTGAAGAGTGCTGAATGCAAGCAACAGCCTCTCCTTCCAGTCGCGAGGGGCTCCCATAGAAGAGAAACTGGGATTTGGCGCAGGACGAGCCTCTTGGGTTTCGCCCTTCGCCCAGGGCGAGGCGAAGCGGGCGGGAAGAGCGGAAGCTCGGAAGAGGCGTTGGCGCGTTGGCCTTTGTGCCTTCTCCGAAGGGCCAAGGCCCAGCGCCACAAAGGGCACCTGCTGCTCAAACGCTTCATTGAGGCACTTGTGTGAATGGCCACGGCGCGGCGCGGGACGCCCAGCCACTGACAAAAGGCCATACACGCCCTCCCTCGGACCCAGGCGCGCATCTTCAAGGACGTTTCATCTTTTATCCCGATTTATTTACTGCCGCATTAAAACATGCAATGTAATCAACCCGATCACAGAATTAAGGAAAAGGAAGGAGAATGTACATTACAGATGGTTGAACATGATTTCTTGAGATATGTAGTGGAAAAAAACAAAATATTAACAGAAAGTGCCTGGGCAATGTGAACAGCTTGAACGAAATTTATGCCGAGCATGTGAAGAGTATTTTTACCGGATACGTGCGTTAAGTAACAATTCACGACTATAGATACTGCCAGACTCCGCACTACTTAAAGCACTTGAACTTGGGCTAAAGGACACGCGTGCTACATTTGCTTGTTCTGTAATAACTATCGCAATTGTGCTGTCATCATTATTGAAATAATATATTTAATTCGTTTTGTCAATAGCAAATTCGTCGATATGTTGATGTTTAACGATAGCGGAATGCTTTATTTTTCAATTACTTCTAAATCTTTGTAAATGCACACGCAAATGAGTAAGCGTTTACAGTAGCTCTTTACTCTTTTCATCTTGGATCATCTTTTGAGTAAAAATACAATGTCACAGAGGTTAGAAAAACAGTCCTTCGTATCAAAAGAAAGACATCATTCTCAATTCAGTGGATTTGACTTCGGCCCCATAACACGAATGCTTGACAAGACATTGTATAGGCACAGAAACTAGACAATTTTTACAATACTTGGAGTGGTCCTTTTTGTCATTTGGCCTTCCTTGCGGAATCTGGAGGTACAGCGAACATCGAGCTTCAGAGGCACCGGAAGAACGTGGCAAAAAGGGGTCGTGGGGCGGTTCATAGGAAGCGGTTGGACACGGCACCGAAACCTTCCGCGAATCACCTCGTCCCACTCAGTACTACACAGAACACTGACGACGCACACACAAAAACTCGGAGAGTATAAAAGATGGATATTCTCAAGACTCATTCAAAGATGGAATATAAATAAAAAGAAAATTCATTTAGAAAACAGAGTCAACGTAATTCGTATTATTTCTCTGGCAAAATCTGTAAATGTCATTCACAATTAAGGAATGAGGCTTTATAATTTTGTTGGGAAGCCTAACAATAGTACAGGGCAAGAAAAATTTAAGTTAGATGGAAAAGGACTTGGCTGAAATGAATACCAGGAACTGTGGATACTGTGTTATTTGCTGCTGGTGGTTGTTAAAATAATATTGAAACTCAGGTCTACATTGCACTACTATATAAAAATTTTATGAATAGTAATAAATAGGATTCTTTCAATTAGGAAGTAAATACTTAAGAGATTTAAAAAATGTAAAGCGGTGTGAGGGCGAAACTCGTTTGCACTCTCTCTTTCATGGATTGTTGGTCGACAGGGTAGAGAAAGGAGCAATGTTCCAGGCCCAAATCGCAGTTAAACATTAATAAAACATTACTTGATTCGACAAACATTACAATATCGACTTCAGTTGATGAGGCACAATACTATAAAATTAAATCAATTCCAGAACAAACTATTTTTCTGCAAATCATTACCAAATGATGAATGTAACACTAAAAAGTTAATATTTCCCCAACGATTAAAACGACTGACGTTTACGAGTAACTTACAAAAGTCTACAGTCTTGAAACGAATACTTAAAAGTTAGAGAAGTCTGCACATCTGACCGTTGGTGGCGAAAAATGACACAGGAAGAAGCATCCTCAAAAACCCTCTTCCAAGCAAAACATATTTCGAAAAAAAAGGTGTCTTCGCAGAACGGCGAGCGGGGCGGAGGGCGTCTAACCGAAAAGCGCACGATCAGAGACGGCGGCGGCGGCCATATGGCGCCCCGACACACGGCGGCCATGTTGTTCTGGAAGGGGGAGGGGGAGGGAGGGCGTGCCACGTGCGCGCGCCGCGGGCGCAGGACGCGGAAACGCGCGCGGGAAAACAACCCCGTCCCCCTCCCCCTTCCCCCTCACCCTTCCCCGCTTCGCTACACCACAAAAAGCGACGGCGACCGACAACTGCCAGCGGTCCCACCCAAACATTACCGTTTCCCATTCGTAAACAAATTTTTATTATAATCATAAGGCGCTCGTTAGACTGCTCTAATTGAATTGTAATATTATTATAAATATTCCGGAAAAACTTGAAGAAAAAAAATCATACATTACATGTACTTTAAAATATTATTTATTCACTTCTTTAAAAATATATTTCTTATTAAGATTTTGGAAGAAAAGATTTAAATCGATAATTTTAAATCTAAACTAAATTGAGTTAAATTTAAAAATATTGCTTTAATTAGATTTTTAAATGTATCAGAGAAAAGTTCAAATAGATGATAAAAATAAACGGGAAGAGATCAGTTTGTTATATTTTTTGAATGAAAAGGGTTAGAATTTTAATCTTACAGCCTCAATTTTTTTAAAATTTAATTTTAATTTCTTGATAGCCTCAAAATCTTTTTACGCAATGCCTTTATCAGACCTTATGAAATAATAAAAGTAAATTAACCGTAAAATATTACGGAACATCCGTCAATGAGTATGTATTTTTCCAAGTGATGTACGAGTATGTCAACTGGTATGAATGTAAACGTTTAGGGGGGGCCGAGCACTAAATATCCTTGCACAATGAACTGAAATATGAAATAAATTCTAACGGACTCCCTGAGAAAGTGGTCTGACAACCTAGTTACCCAAAGTAATCAGTAATCACATCTTAAATTATCTTTCGTGAGTCAGAGAAGTATAATTTGAGCCACCGCCGCATCAACAGCCGAATTTATTATCTTCTCTTCTCGTCCACATCGTTGCAGAACTTCCTCCGATGCACCTGCACTCTTTCCAAAATTAAACTGCAGGGGCTGCGTTTCTCGTTTTTCTCACCTAATTTTCTTCTAGTGTCCCGCATTTGTATGTTTTCCCCCCTTACACGAAACGCGAAACTGAAACAGTGTGTACGTCAGCGGCTCCAAATATTGCTCGACTCTCGTGCCCTTGACTTCCAAGCGAAGCCAACACCCGGCAACTCCTCGGTCCCCTTCAGTCTGCGTTGTCATTATTCCAGACACAAGACAATTCAAGAGCTTATTTCCCAAGTGACACTTCTATTATTTCCGTTCCCGTTTATTTTCTAGTTTTCGTGTCAATGTATTATGTCAATGTACTGCCAAACGTGTTAAAATATTGCATTTCTCCTACGTTACATATCAGAAAGCCGTTGAAGTCAACTATAAGACCGAATGTGAATACTTCACCTTCCTGAAAAATTGGGTTTCTTGGAGATATGTCACTACCGAAATAAGCACTTTAATTAGTACAATAGAGTGGGTGGTGGTCTGGCGGAGAAAAATATATAAGATTTTAATCTCTTTCTGTAAAAAAAAAAAAAAAAAGTAAAATTGAACATGCTCTAATACTTAAACCTTGCAACGAAAAATGCGGAAGTAACATGAAATGTAATTTACTTTTACATTTGTAGAATGAATTTGAATGAATTTATCATCCTATAAAAGTGCATAGTTTTCAACTTAAGCGAAAAACTATAAAAACTGATTTTTTGCAGTTTTCTCAGATGCACAACACTTACGAGATCCGTAGTTCACAAATATCCTCTATTCATTGTACAACAGCGAAACTCCTGCGGGTTACCTTTAGTTTCTCAAAATATTGTCTCGTTAGAGAGGCGTTTAAGTCGACTTGGTCGCTAATGAATTTTCATCATATTTAATTATTACACCCGATTATTAGATTTTTCTTTACTGCCGCAAAAAAAAAGTGAGATATCGAAAGCAGAAGATCGGAGGGGTTCCCAGGTACTGAGGCTCTAGGAACTTCTGGATTTCTTCTACCGTGTAGTACCTCTCCCCATCTCCCCTCCACATCTCAAACGCACGCGTGGTGCGGTACGGCTGTCCAAATATTTGCTCTCGTGCTTACGCAAAAAACGCACGGGAAGGCGGCGACAGCGCGGGAGCAGCACGGGAGCGCACGCGGCCAACGCACCCCGCGGCAGCACGGCCTCCGCCACGCACCGGCCACGCGAACGCCGGAGCACACGGGTCACGGAGCGCGCGCGATCTTCTCCGCCTCTCCTCGTCCCCTCCTCTCACCTTACCCTACGTGCGCTACACTACCACACACGCCGGGAAACCAATCGCGAGCTTAGAGCTGCTGCCGTCGACGGAGGTGCCCGCTGGGGGAGTTACCTGGAGAGAGTAATATCTACATTCCACGTATAGATTGGCGCCGGAACTAATATTCCAGTGGGGGAGGAACACTGCCACCTCCCGGTTTTTACGTGAGCTACACCAATGTAGTTGACTTACTCTCTCCAAGCACCGGCTGCGTCTATTGCACTTATACTCCGCAAGGATACCTTGGTTTTAGCTATGGAGAAGGGCTCGAAACGCCCACCCGGTTTCTAAGTTTCTCCGCGATACCCACGTCGTTAGTAACAAGGGAGCGGGGTAGTCGGGAGAAAAAATGACCTTGGCAGGTTTTGCAGGATGGCAGGTTCGGAACTTTGGTTTTACAAGCAAAATTCCGATGGGAATAAGAAACTCTGGACGCCCTGTTTCTCGGTGATACCCACGTCGTTTGTCGGAGGGGGTGCAGCGGGTACGCGGTGATGTTGCCGTTCTAGGGTGGGATTAAAACTTGAATTCCACGCCCAATAACTCCGGCAGGGATTCGACCTGCTCAGATTCTCGATGATACACACTTGATAGTGCCGTAAGGAGTCGGTGGATTCAAGACCCCGAGTCCACAAAGATATGCACTTGTTTGGACTCTTAGTAGCCCTGAACAAGAGAGAAAAGAACAGATTGTTCTCGGTCCGCGTGTGGGTAAAAGGGAAATTGCACACAACTGAAAGCTGAATTGATTCATTTTAAGCTCTTAAACATACCCCGGAATTTACGCACGCAGAACAAATTAAATCTAAAACCAAGAAACTAATTTCTATACAATGAAATATGTGTTAAGTAAATGAAAATTACCCAATACTTATCATAAAACTTTTTTTAGGGATAATTTATCGAAACGAAACATTTTCAGAAAGGTTATTTTGGTATATAACGTTTGTTGATGATGCTCTACATTCTCTGACACAAGAGGAAAATATTGTCGTGTTTATAGTGGAAAATAAGAGTTACCTAACACGTGTTTCGACACCTATATAATATCCGGTCGATTTTAAAATAATGTGGATAAAGTTCATCCTCGGCAAAATCAGTTCACCGGAACCTCAGCAGTAAACCGTTGAAAGACACTAAGCTAAATATACTCGCAAACTTCATCCAGGAGGTTGCTAGTCTGCTTTACAACACGTTTCATATGATCACGCTTATTCTTGTCTATAATTTCGTCGATTTGTCAAAGAAACTAATGTGTATGTGTGTGTGTGTGTGTGTGTGTGTGTGTGTGTGTGTTTAGCTCTTTATTGAATTTTGAGACTAATGTGACGAATGAATGAGAAACTTGAGAAGCGAAACGGTTTCGACAAAAGGAAGAGGAAGAATGAAAGAACAATAAACCATTTACACATCAAACACAGCACGTAAGACAAAACAGGAAATAAATAACTTTTTTTGTTTTTGTTGTTTAATTTTATAAGTAAACATATGTAAAGAGAATTCTGGGAAGGAACGATTAAGTAACTTCGGTGGCAATAGTACATCTCTCCGATAGAATATTTGATCAAAATCCCTTGTCAATAAAGAATTGACAACTTTTATTTTGATATTAAGATTAATTATGTAAGTTTATTTAGTGAAACTACTCTAACCATTTCCAGACCTTCAATGGGATTCCCAAAACCTCTATATTGTAAAACATACCCGAAGGTACTGATGTTGAACCATACATATATTTTTAAAAAGAGCGACTTCGTCTGTGTTGGTCTCAACGGATCGGCTGTTTGGGTCTAACCGTGAATGAAAGGCAATTCCCATTTCAAAAGAATATTCAATTAATTCAGTAAGAAGCAACAAAAAATTCGCTATCTGTGTCGAAACTTGTGTAGAATTTTTATACAACTTCTAAGCATTGTTGGAGCAAACACGTAATTCTAAATGGTCAAGATTATGGAAAAAGACCATCGTCCCGGCAGAGACATGGAGGAGTGCGAGGGAGGTTTGAGGCGATGTGGGGTGGGGAAGGGTGAGGGCGGGGAGGCAAAAGTCGGAGAGAAACGGAGCGGAGCGGGAAAGATTGGGAAGGGAGGGGAGGGGCGGAATAGGTGGACAAAAGGACAGGGCGGGATCGACCGGAGCGGGTCGGGTCGAGTCGAGTCGGGTGGTGTCGGGTGGGGTCGGGTCGCGTTGGAGTAGTTTCACTAAATAAACTTACATAATTAATCTTAATATCAAAATAAGGGTCGGGTCGGTTCGGGTCCGGTCCGGTCCGGTCGAGTCGGGTCGGGTCCGGTCGGGTCCGGTCGGGTCGGGTCGGGTCGGGTCGGGTCGGGTCGGGTCGGGTCGGGTCGGGTCGGGTCGGGTCGGGTCGGGTCGAGTCGGGTCGGGTCGGGTCGGGTCGGGTCCGGTCGGCTCCGGGCGGGTAGGGACGGGGCGCGGAGCGAGGGGCGGGGTGGACCGGAGCGGAACGGCGTTGGGCGCGGGAAGAGACTGGCCAAGACGGAGCGGAAAGAACGGAGCAGTGAAGGGCGCAGGGCGTAAATGTGGAGGCGCGGAGCGGAGATGAGCAGGGCGGGGCAGTGACGGGGAGCAGGACGCGAATGTTGCGAGCCAAGCTGGAGGGAGGTGGCGCAGGGTGGCGCGGGGTTGGAGCGGGGCTATGGCGGGTGCTGTGCCAGGACAGGCGCCGCTGCGCCGCGTCGAGATGCAGAGGCCGGCGGAGGCGGCTGCGGCGCCGGCGCGTGCGGGCGGCCGGGCGGGGCGGGGCGGGGCGGGGCGGGGAGGGAGCGTGCCCCGCGGGGCGTTTTTGCGCGCCGCACGCGCTCTGCGCTTCTGGTGCAGCGTCGGCGCGCGCAAGGCCTCCGCGGGGGGGCGGCGCGGGGGGAATTGGCCAGCGGCGCTGCGGCCGCACGGCGCGGAGGAATACGGAAGAAAACGCCGCGAAGGAGATGCTGCATTAACTCTGCACAAACTCGATTAGTTCGTGCGAAATAAAGTGATGTTCAAGTAAATATTAAATCTCCCTTTACTGTTGATATTTTTTGGTTTCCCCGTTTTTCTGACTCTTGAAACCTTTTTTTCCATTATCATTCATTCCATTTTCTTCACCGTTATTTTACTCATTGTTCAACCTTGGGTTTTGCAAATTACATGTGCGTCATGGGATAAGGTATAGGAACTCATGAGTAAATAACTTCAGGGTTAAGGACGACAAGTGCTGGTTTAAAATACTGAATGCCTTTTCTCCGCCAACGCCTGTACTCTACACTTCAGACAGTAGTTAACTATATTTTAAACGTTATGTGGAAAATCATTGACATATTATCAATGATACGAGTGTAATACGAATGATATCAAAGATATAATTCAACACTAACAGGATAACAACTCACGTTCCATGGTATTGTTCAGATTAGCCCAAACCTGTAGACCTGGACATTCGTTATCATTAAAGGTCATGAAGTAAACTACTATAATCCATAAGTTTTAACAGTTAAGTTATAGTCCTGTTTCTATCAGCTATACGCTTTACAGTTAGAAATGTAATGTATTCAATGTACAAATATTTTTCACGACGATTTTCCTGATACACAAAACAAAGTTTTGCCAAAGCTTTCGGCGTGACGTGACGACAGAGAGTACAACCCGACACTAATGATAGCAGAAGAGGACGACTCCCCGAAGAGATCGCGTCTGGCGCCAGGAAGGGGCAAGGAGCGGCGCAGTCTTCCGCGTTCGCTCGCGTGACGTCACTGTTTACTCGCCACAGCCGCCGCCGACGCACAGTGCGTCGCTTCGTAACCCGCGGGGTCGCATTTCCACGTCTGGCTTCTCGTGTCATTCTGTCAGCTGAACGGTATGGAAACAATCTGAATACAAAAACATGTGAACAATTATTTCTATTTGCTCTAACGCGTATGTGGGGAATTTACATTGTGTTTGTGTATTTAGTAGTAGTATGAAAATTGAGCTAATTGGAACCCAAAATAATACAAAAACCATCACGAAACGGTGTTCACTGAAAGGCAATCAGTTCAAGGAAAGGCAATCAGTCAAACATGGATGTTTTCCCATCACACATCACTTTACGTAGAACTTATATTAAACATTATGATTTTTTGGGTCAATCTTGAAATATTTTATTTCCACATTTTAATCCAAAAATGTTATTCAAAATATTTAAAAATCCATTTTATTTAATAAAACAACAAATACAAGCCAACACAACGCAAAGAAATCCGCTAAAAGTATAATTTAAAGGAAACTGAAACTGTGAAACGAAAATTAACATGTAACGTAAAAACACAATTTATTCTTTCAATCTGGAAATAAAAATATTTTGCCAAAACACATCGTTCACAGTAATTCTAAACTAAGTCACACTACAACAGAATGACAAACGAATATAGCCAGGATGATTGTTTTCGGGTTCGTCAACTATCTTGGTCATTAGTCCCGTTAGTGTAGTGAAAGTTTTATTTGGAAATGGCAGTGATACCTTCTGCACTAGATAGTGAGATCCGGCGACGACCTACACCCACGGTTTGCGCAGAATTTCCCCTCTAGATACCTTCCCGCGCGCCGCCCCAGCGATTCGTTACTGTAGTGCATGTAAATATGCAAGGGGAAAGGATAGGGCAATAAGGAGGAAGGAAAGATAGCGGGCAGTCCGTGGCCCATTTGTTTGGGAACAGCACCGTCATTCGCCTGCAGAAACCAAGGAAACTTCCGATCACTTCAGCCGGCCGCTAGAATTCTCCTCCAGACAGCAGACGTAGCTTTTTATTAAGTGTAAAAATAGTCGCCACCGTCAGGACTCGACCCCAAGACCTTCCGGTCAAAATTGCAACAGACTCTGCGGCAATGCTGACCCTGAGGTAAAATCAGCCGGTAACAGAATTCCAGATCGTTATAATAGTCCAAGCCTAATATTCGCGTAGTTGTCGCAGCACTGCCACAATACACGCGTTGTTGTTGCTCGTGGGAGTGCGGCGGAAGCGCGGCGCGGCGGCGGCGAGGGCGGGGGCGGTAACGACTTCCTGCGCGGCGGGGGTGGCGGCGGAGGCGATGGCGGATCTGCGGTCGCGTGAAACGGCCAATCCGCACGCGTGCGTGGGCGGATGTCACTGGCGGAGACTTTGCAGAGGACGGCGGGACGTGACGACGACAGTACGACGACAGGACGACGACAGGACGACGGCAGCACTGGACGGCAGGCAACACGCCCCAACGAAAATTCAATAATATTTCCAGAGATCGTAATGATGCAAAATCATCGGCATGCGCTGCCTAAAAGAGGAGAGGGACTGACTACGAGTATATTTTTGGGCCCCTGTTCTATTTAATTTTTTTTTATTTACGTATGTAATATTTTGCCAATGAGTGAATAAAACATAACATAATGACAATCAAATTTTAAATTTAATATTACAATGAATAAAACAATTGATTTCATGTTGAAGTATTTTACAGGGTTGCCAGATAGCTTGATGAACAATTGCATTACAATATCCAGAATTATCAAATTAAGAAAGGTGAAAAATGGAGATTGAACATATTTACGGAAATGGAATGTTTGATTAAGTAAATCTATGGGGTTACAGACGAACAAATTCAATGTAAATTCATGAACATAAGGCAAGAATTGGAAATCCGTTTGTGATCATTCACAAGTTTTTCTCTTTTAACTGCATACGTATGTACTAAATCTTCACGCTCCTATGTGGTTCATCGGTAGCGGATTCAGAGACGAATTTTTGGAGGGGAAATTCAAAATGTTTTCGTCAAATATGTATATTATAGATTTTGTAAAACGTCGCAGCTACACTCAGCTCATGCTGCAATACGGGACCCCTTGGACTCGCGCCTGGGTTTATCATCACTAAATACTAATAAACTTTTCATAAAAATCTTCAAACGATATTGGCGGCAATGTATATTATCTAAACTCACGTATTTTTTAACTTATTTTCTGAAGTGATCGAAAGAGTGAGTGAAATCCAGACGTGAGCGGACTTTAAAATACCATTTTTGCGAAATGCGAGGAGTGAAGGTGGGTAGCTGAACACATAAACAGAAAACACATGATCCATATCAGAAAGTGAGGCTTGATACTGGGAAATGCCCACCATTACTAGCTTGTACATTATAAGACATTTTTGAATTCGTATTAAGCGTATTGACAGAAAACTTCACTGATTTCACTAAAGATAATAAATGATCTTCCCTCAGCTCCGGAATTATAATTCGATCCGCCGCTGATCTACTACTGAATAATTATAATCTATTATTCAAGTAGCGCAACGAAATGAGTGCAGGCTCATCCGCAAAACGTTTATCCAGGCCCCCTTTATAAAAGTGTCTAGCAAATACAAGTAGCGTTAGTACCTTAAATAATAAAAATATCCCTTAAAAATACTAGGTCCTCTTTTACCCGGGCATGCCCGCATTGCGGGCCATGCGGGCCCGAACGTTACGTCACTATGTTATTCCTTATACCAATCCCAAAATGCAAACATCAGGAAGTCTTTTTAGTATTAATTATCGAAAATAACCTGCAAGAACTGTGTGTGCCCTATGGGGGAGAAGTACATACGGGGCGTGCCTTATGGGAGAAGAGCGCACGTTATCTTGAGCACCAGAATTCTCGTCCCACCCAATTCCTAATCTTAATTGCATGATGAATAAAGAGAGGTTAGCAGCCCTTGAAAACCAGACATGTTCGCTCCCGAGTAATAAATTTGCACGTGTTCCCGTTCTTCTCCTCTGGCTGCCCCCTGGAATCCGAGCGTTCGTGTCCTGCGAGAAGCTTCTGCGCATGCGCGGCGGAGGGGTGGCGCGTGGCGCCGCCACAAGGCGCCTTGTGAGAGCGGCGTCGGATGCTTATCGCCGGGGCGGACTGGCTCCGGCCCTCGCGCGCAGATCGCATCGCTTGCCCTCCTCGGCAGGGCACCCGCCCCGAGCCCCTCGAAGCGCCACCGCTCTGCGACCTCCCGACTCTCCAGTGGCGGTAAGAGTCTCGTTCAATCCTATTACGATGCCCCTGGCTTATCCGCCAAGACGGACGTACAGGTATATCACGAAGTCTTTCACTCGGCTTATGCGAGAGCCACCCGCATAACGTTTATCCGGGCCCCCTTCATAAAAGTGTGTAGCAAATACAAATAGTGTTAAAACCTTAAATAATAAAAATATACCTTAAAAATAGGTCCTCTTTTACCCGGGCCGGGCCTTTTATGCGGCTTATGTGAGGCTTAGGGACAAATTAAGAAATTATTTCAGGGGAACAATGTCACTTGTCGGTTGTAAAAACGTTAGCCGGAAATTAAAAAAAAAACGACCATAATGGGTATATTCCTTGTGATATAAGTTGATTTAAATAAATGAAGTAAAATTACAAGTATGTTGACGAGGGGAGGCATAGCTTCATGTCCCCCCGTATCTGCCACAGATAAGGCCAGTTCTTTGGTTATTCGTGCGTAGCACTGGAATGAATTTCAGGGAACGATGACGTTTAACAAGAAAAAAATATCTTTGTTCCATACGCGTGAGTTTGAATCGGTGATATGAAAGAACAGTTCTTTTGAGAGGTAGTAAAAGAATGGATCGGTGATGTTTTATCTCACACTGTGCTGTCAATTGACTCGCCGTCGTTTGCCATTTCGCCCTTGTTCTAAATGGATTGTGGCGCTCATAGCTAAAAATATCCTCGAAAAGTTACACGTTTTGAGCTGTCAGGGATAACACACCTCTTCTCTTACACCGTGCCCTTAACTGGCGCAAATAATACGCCGCACGAGAGCGGAGAAACAAAGATAGGAACGAACGAGGGCGGTACATTACGTTGTTTGAATAACGACCTTTTTCGAGTTTGAACACGCAAACAAACAGCTCGGCATCAAAGTATTTAGGCATAATATTTATATGCTGCACAGACTGAAGGTTGTTTTATGCAAATAGTAAAGGCTCAAGGAACAGACTCGTCGCCGACTTGGAAATGTACGAGCAAAAGCTTATTAAAGTTTTTTATATACACGCCCATTTTGTCCGGTTTACCTGGTGGTAAAGAGTCGATTCCTTGACATAGGATACGAAAACGCAAAACACTACTAGTTCCAACATATGAGCGGTTCTTGCCAACTGGAACCTGACGTGAAGTGACACCAGAAGCCCAGCGCCGCGCGGCAACAGGGCAGCTCCAGCCGAAAGTGATGAGAGCAGGTGGACCAGACAGCTGGAAGCGTTGCCGATTTCGTGGGAGAGGAGACGGTAGAGCCCAGAGGGAACAAACAAGGACGCGTTGGAACTACCAGGAAATCATCTGCCTTCATGTGCCACAGATGTCACTCGCCTTTGAAAGTTATGTTTCCTGGGGATTCCGTGTTCGGATATGGTCATCCAAATGGCATGGGTACGTTCTCCCCTAATAATAATAATAATAATAATAATAATAATAAATAATGGTGATGATGTACTGTCTTGTATAACAAATCCAATTTGTATATAGTTCCTTAAAGACATTTCTATCATTTGTTCAAGTGTTTTAAATTTCATTTAATTATAGCAAGATAAATGTTTAACTTCCACTAAATTATTACTAATATTTTTGACTAAAATAAAAAGTCAAATGTGTTAAGGTGATTTTTATAGATGAATATTTCTATGGATTTTTCTACACGAAGAGATGTCATTATAAAGAGCCTAAGCTTTTGTAGGTTTTATGAAATCATCTTCCCACACTCTCACGCGCACTTTAACTCTCTCTATTCCCGATCCAACCCTTATAAGACTGTGGTTGGCTTCTCTCTCTCTCTCTCTCTCTCTCTCACACACACACACACACACACACACACATACACACACACACATACACACACACACATACACACACACACGTACACGCACTCACTCTCCCTCTCTCTCTCTCTCAAACACACACTCACTCTCCCTCTCTCTCTCAAACACACACTCACTCTCCTTCTCTCTCTCAAACACACACTCACTCTCCCTCTCTCTCAAACACATACTCACTCTCCCTCTCTCTCTCAAACACACACTCACTCTCCCTCTCTCTCTCTCAAACACACACTCACTCTCCCTCTCTCCCACTCTCTCTCTCTCACACACACACACTCTTTCGCTCGTTCTCCGTTCGCACTGCAGTCCTGATCAGGCTTTGGTGTACCTCTCTTCCTCTCTCTCTCTCTCTCTCCCTCCCTCTCTCTCACACACATATATACACACACATTCACGCCCTCTCCATTTGCACCGCAACCCTGATCAGGCTATGGTTTGCCATTCTCTTCTCGCATCAAAGACGGTGACTTCTGAAAACACGGTAATGGCTCTGACCTAGGATCTGTGTGTCTATGAAGCTTCAGCTATGGACTCTGGACTGTCTACGCTATTGCACCTGGTAAGTTTTAATCCACAGAGAAATCATCCCTTTGTGGCAGTGGGGTGCGGTGAAGGGTCCAGTCCTTGCCCAGGCCCCGAGGACTTCCCAGGGCTGCTCCACAGCTCGCAAACCATCCCCGCGCACCCCGGGATCCACTTTTTTTTTGCGAGACGTCGCGCGTGGGAGCGGGGCCGTGGGACGGGACGGGACGGGACGGGGCGGAACGCCGCGTCTTCCTGCGGGGGTGGCAGGGGTGGCCACCGCCCCACCGCCATTCAGCGCCGACGCCGGGGATCCGATTAACGCGGGGCTGAGCTCGATACAATCGAGCGGGGATTTCACCGATCCTTTTCCCTGACAATGACACTGTTAGTCGCTTTGACGGTTTTTTTACCGTTTCAACCTGCTTTTGATCAGAGGGTATTGTGCGACGTGTCACTCGTTGAAAGGAAAGACTTGAAAATGAAATCGAACGGGCACGCTATTCACCCAATTCGTAGGGAATTAACGGAGTTCAGAGCGTTTTTTTGAGGCAGGGGATTACATGAATCTGACACAGAAGCAAAAGCCACCTGTGAAAAGAAGCAGCCGGGCACAGAGATGTCTACTTGCACCGTTCTCGTTATTTTCGAACCATTTATCCAATGAGATCAGTTGTTTTATAACAATAATATAAAAGCTAATCATTTAGAAGCACCTGCAGTGTGAATTATTTATTTTAAGGTAGAAGATTGCTGAATCAGTTTTACTTTATTTACAAAAATCATAATTTTCAATTCAGACGCTCCCCTTAAATATTCCTGTAATAAGTTGTTTTTAATTATAATATTTAAATTTAAAAAAGTTATATCCACGCTCGGAATACTTGCTCCTTAGAATGGAATGTGATGAAAGGTTGAGTAAATAATTTATTTTAAAATGAGTAAACTTACAACAGAATATTTGCTTTGGATTGGTCCCCATGCTCCGCCATCCCGAATCCGCCAACGCAAGCTGTAGAGGACGTATGTTGTAGACTACTACTTTAATTTTTAAATAGAATTTGGCAATGGGCTCAGCGATTCTGTTGCTCTGCCTCTGAGCGAAAAATTCCAGAAACGACGAAGTTGTTTCCCACCCCTGAAAGAGTAGAACCTTCCCTTCCTCCCTGAAGAGACACATGTGGCACAGTCATCTGCGACTGGACCTCTGGCGCCGAGGGGCGGCGGGGGCGGCGAAGGCAGTAGGGGGGGGGGGGGGCGGAGACCGGGGGAAGAGGGCGGAGTCGCAGGCTTCTGTCCTTGGCTGACCGTTCCCATCGGAATTTGCGGGGAGCACGCTAACGGATTTCTGCTGCCCGTGGCATGTTTTCTAAATATTGGTCATGGCGGAAAACGCCAATGTGAGATTCCAACGAATTCATAGCAGGCAGTATATTATTTTGTAACATAAAGAAAATAATACATATAAGGCTTCCGTGCACTTATGTTCATGCCGGAAATTTTCGAATTATCACATTCAAATCCTTGTGTTTTGGAACTGCCGATCAGATCCAAGAAACTTCAATAAGCAATGCTGAACATTACGTGATAAGACATAACTTAAAAACATTTCCACACATTTGGTTATACATTTCTCAAAGCGCAACCCGTAGGAATTTCATTATTGTTTGGGAAGCACATATGTAATTTTGAAGACCGTGTACGAGCTACTGTTTTCAAAGATGAGCTGAATATATTACGGACTATTGAACACACAATTGGAATCTTGTTTTAGAACGCAATTCCTCCAGTTGAAAGGATTATTAGTGAAGAGATATTAATTAAAATGAACTACACTTATTGTCGGGTAAAGAGTGAAAGAAGTGTGTTTTCATGTCAGAGAAAGAGCGAAAGAGGCTCAAGGAATTTAGTTGGTTCTTCATTCATTACAAAAGTCCAATTGATTATACATCATTCAGAATTCAATGGGCACTGTATTCCAATTTCTTCGTTTCCGCAGATGTTCTAATCTCCTCAGTAGTCGTACAACATCTAAAGTGAGTTGAGTGACCCACGAATCATATAATGTTCGCCCTCTTTGCAAGCGACTAGAGCGCAGCGGTGCGGCCGATAACTCAGTGGCCACAGAGCTCGTTAACGCTGCTCTGTTTCTCGCAAGGACGGGACGAACCGCTCGTTATGACTAGCTGGTGAGTCGGGGTCAGCCGGCTTCTGGGCGGCAAGTGATTACGCACATAGTGAATTCGAGAAGAGCGGCACAGAAATGTAATTTCCCAACATTTTATAAGATTAAAAGTAATTGGACGCGATGAAATTAATTATTTTTTAAACAGTAAACCGAATATTGGTGAAATGACGTCAGCCTTCAGCTCCCTAGGTCTCCCCCTAGCTACGGACCTAGAAGAGACGATGAACTATGACCCTAGAGAGTAAGAATCAAATACACCCGCTTTGACGAACCATTGTAAAAAATTCTTCTTTTTGGGGGTGGGTAGAGGATGTTCTCGGAACTGTGGAAAAAATCGAACGACCGGGAAGGGATTGAGGGAAAATAAACCGCCTCCCTATATTTTTGTAATAAGTGTTAAAATAAAAGGAAAATGTTACCTTGTGCTAAAATTTAAATAATTGTATTAAAATATATTGCGATTAATCGTATGGCTAAATCTCCTCGCGAGATCGATTGCATTTCAATATAATTGCACTAACTTTTTGCAAATATATAACGTACAATACTAAAACGAAATTAATTTTGTTTAAATCAGGAATTAGCAAAGGGAGGGAGGATTGAAAATGAGCAACTCAGAGGTAGATCTTGTTAAGAGAGAGTGTGTAGGAAAGCAAAAATTTGCGAACACATTTTGTTGGTTTTTCCCTGAAGACTTCCAGCAAGAGTTTGGCGCGGGAGCAGTGATTTGGGTTGGGTCCGGCCCCGCCCCATGCCGCGCCGCGCCGCACACTCTTCTCGCTCTGTCTGTCTCTCCCGCGCCCGCAGCGCCGCGCCGTGCCGCACGAGGCGAGGCGAGGAGGAGCTGGGGGCGAGGGCGAGGGGAGCGGCCATCGCCACAATAGGGCGCGTCCACGAGCACTGATTGCATTAGTGCCTCGGGGCCACGCAGCGGCCACGGGGCAGCCCAGACGCGGCCTCCTGCGCGCACGGCCCCCCTTCGACTTCGGCCACCTCTCTCCGGCCTCGGCAGTCATTTATTTCGCACTCTGCGTAGGGGTGCGAGGTCTCAGCGTTTAGCACGGAGTCTGCGAGTTGTTTTAGTAATATCCGGGTATCCAGAATTATTATTTTCGATGCTTTCATATTTTTGTGCATATGAATATTTACTATGTTACTTTCGCGTGACACTACATTGTAGTTAAACAATAATGTAGTTGTAACAATTTCAATTTTTAATTTATAGTGATTTTTAAGATATAACGAAAAATCGTGTAAAATACAACTCGTTATTACATTCTAAAGGTTACCTAAACTATTAGCTGCTTTGATGAAATGTGAAACCTAACTCAATCAGCTCATATAACTTACTAAAGGACACTTTGAGATAAGTAAAATGAATTATAGCATCATAACTCAACAATGTTATTGAGGCAAAAGATTTGGCCGTTAATCTTTGCTGTACTTCAATTGCTTTCAATTGACGTAATAGACCAACTTTGAGCAAAGATGTTTCAAAATTGCCTGAGCTTTTCAAATACAAGATAAATTTGAGAGAAGAACAAAAATATTTATTGCAAGAATGTCGAAGTATTTTAGAAAATTCTTTCAAGTTACGTGCAAATTTTAAGGCGGAATTGAAAGATACAGAGTGTATGATATAGGTATATAAATGCAGTATATGTTTTAATTTTTGGCTTATATTTAGCCAAATTTGGAATATTAGTGAAATTAATGGTTTTAATTAAAAAGCCGGAACAAACACTTTTTAAATATCAGATTTAATTGCAGACACAACACACCATTTGGAAACAATTGTACGAAACCAAGAACCCTAGTACAGACTGGCTCGGTCTTCCTCATGTTAAACGCATTCTTCGAGACATTGAAATATAAAAGGTGCATTCTAAAAATAATTTATTCAAATACCCTAACGGCCTGTTAAATGCTGTGAAAAGTCTAATCGAGAGAGAACTTTCCGCTGTCACTGCCCGTAGCAACCACGGAACGTTAATACCATTCAGCACAAAAGCGTGCCCGAGCTCTGGCTGTTATAGATGCTGTGAAGCACGAGCGCGTGGAATTGAAAGCACCCTCTAACTCCTGAAGCCGTGGGCGCCCTGTGGGGAAGGCGTTTAGCCGCTCCTGTGGTGGACCATCCCTCATACTCGCCCGCCGCCCGCGTCGCTTTCACGGGGACTCGAGGACCTACCACAGCCAACGCCGGCCTCCTTCACCAACTCCACTCACTTCGTGGTCTAAAAACACTTTGAAACGTGTCTACATTTTCATAGATATTCTTTATACAAATTACTTGTAATCAGTAAATTGTAAAGTAGAAAAAATAAATGACACATAAATCAGTTTATTTACATTCGTATTACTTCAGCGTGGTTTACCAATGGTATTTATATATCGTAATATATTTATTGGTCACCTCCAACATCGAAACAATGAAGCAGTTCCTTTATTTGTAAAACGTGCCTTTTGCTCATACAAAATATCTACGAGATGAATTATCCACATATTTTACAGAAAACTTGTTTCTGCCATTCAATATTATTTTCTTATAATATTATTTATTATAATTATATCATTTTATTACATAATGTTATTGCATGTGCGTATGGATTTGTAGCAGTTGCTTGTCTCATTTGTATGCGTATGCGAGGGAGGAGGTTGGTGCTTTTAAGTCCTCCGCCTTCCTGGACAAATGGTCTCATTATTGGATTATCGAGACATTTATCTACATGAAAGATGGAGGGGCGATCAAATGAAAGGGCGAATGATAATGAAAAATAAATGTTCATGCCCAAAGAATATCCAGATGGAATTCGTAGTGACTGAGAAGCCAACCTTCACCCGAACCAGAGATCGCCCATTTGTTTGAAAGCTTCAACCTTCGCCTCCTCCAGCTTGGCCGCGCTTCGAAGTCCCTGTACCAGCGAGGCCGGCAAAAATGTGTACATCGAAATGGATTTCAACGCTAAAGACAACACCAAAAGCGTAAGCCGAAGAGGCGTGAGCCGAGCGTGAGTTACGAGGCGCAGTGGGAGCCGGGGCGTTGGGGAAGAGAGAGAGGGGGAGGGGCGGGGATGCGGCGTCCATTGAGGGGCGCCCCGCGGGGCGGCAATCGCTTCGACGCGCCCTCTGCAGAGTGTGAGAGGCCCATCCCTCACGCCTCTCGCGCCTCTGCGGGCTTTTCCTCGGGCTGCCTCGACGCAGGAATGCGACGCCTCCCGCGCCTCCGGCCCGCGAGGGAGCGGCACCACCATCACCTTCTGCAATGCATCACCGCGCACTCGAACCGATTTCCCTGACTTCTCCTGGTTTTCCACTTCATTTTTTTTCTGATAAGATTTGTAATTTCTCACTATCTAAAAGAAATATTAATGGTATCCTCAGCTTTCTGATTTCGCCATGACAAAGTACAAATTAACCATATTTTTTACCAAATAAAAACCGAGAAAAAATAACGCTGTACCAAAGTTTTTAAGGGATATTATCTAGTTTAGAACATCATAAAATATCCGCTGACTTCTAATTATTCTTCAATAAATTCCCGTACTTTTTCCTGACTTTTCCAGATTAATGAAATCGCCTGATTTTTCCGGTTTTCCACGTTTCCCAGAAAGTGGCCACCGTGTACATATTAAAGGTCCAAAATGTACACAATTACCGAGTTAGGGGTAAAACTGGTTGCTTACGTTTTGATGTGAATTCGATATTATTGGCTGCCATGAAAGAGACGGAGAAACACTCTGATATTCCGGGTGGATTCACGTGGATATAACATGTGGATTCATGGACAAACAACAAATGACAATGATTCGCTCATAAAAAATGGTAAATTGAGCTCGTATTGTGTACACAATGCTTTACCATTGTTTAAAATTTTGTTACACTTTGTGGTAATACCATGTATAACACAATTTTCCTTCGAAATGGACAAAATAATATATATATATATATATATATATATATATATATATATATATATATATATATATATATAATCAATGTGAAAGCCTCAATTGATAATCAGGGGCTCACCAGCCACCGGGATCCGTTTTCTCCGTGTTTTGCAGTTTTTACATTCTACATTTAGCAGTCTATGGCAATCGGGTGATATTATTCATTATAAAGATGATTTTAACTTAAAAGAATATGTGTTTCTATTTTTACTTTTCATTAAAATGCCGTTTCGGTGGCGAATTCCGTAATTGTTTTCGGGATTCCGTAAAAATTGGCCCCTCTGCGTTTTGCGAAAGAAATAATTAATGTTACATTACTACAGGGATATCTGCAGACGGCAGTATCTTTCAACATTGTTTACAATCACCTACTTTCAAAATACAATATTTTACAAAATATTATTTTCCATTCTGATGCGTTATATCACCATTAGGAATTAACAAACCTGCGATGATACATGTGTGTTTACTTCAGGTCCGCTTAACAGATCACTTCAGGGTCAGCGTCCTACTATTTCTCGCTATTTCTAAAGACTCTTTCCCTCACTTCTCTTCCCTTCCCTTCTCTCTCCCTCTCCCTCCCTCCCTTTCTCTCTCTCTCTCTCTCTCTCTCTCTCTCTCTCTCACACACACACACACACACACACACACTGGCAAACGGTAATGGACTGCTGAGAAAGCTGAACAGAACCATCGGCAGACGCATAGGTTTCACGCCACGAGACGTAACATACACAAACACGGGAATCAAGCGAACTTGGACTACTTGCCTGCTTGTAGTTCTTTGTCTTCTACGCAGTTACGAAATCCTTGCTCCAGAAGTGGATCGTAGGAAAATATAGCCTTACCGCGAATGTTTTTGGTAGCAAAATCCTGTTATGAAAACGGACTCTTATAGAGCATTCTCTTACTGGTATATAAAAATGTTTTCTTTCCACAGTAAAAATATTGTAAAATTTTGGAGTTCCATTCTCTTACATAATGCTCAATAATTTCAATTGGAAGACACACTACCGAAATGATGTATGACATGTTACTACATTGAGAGCGTAAGCTTCCGCGGCCGGAGTCAGTATTTAATTGGCTGTCCGGGTGACGCGCGTCCATGGCAAAGGTGCCGATGTTTCTGTCGCTATTCTGCGACCTTCCTCAGGGCGTAATGGCGACCGAAACGTCGGCACCCTTGCCGTGGACGCGGCGTCACCCGGACAGCCAATTAAATATGTCACAAAAGAAACACACTACATTAGCTACTTATTGGTAAATATAATACCGCGGAGGAGGAAAATTGTGAAGCCAGTCAACAAAGTGTGGGGCACGGACTGAGGGAATAAACTACAAGATTATATATGTAGAAGCAAAAATCGAACGTTAAACAAGTTAATGTATTCAAAAGTGTAAATTGATTATAAATAAATTAATTCAAACTTGTTAAATTTCTTGATTGCAACTGTATCAGTTTTCTATTGTCGTTTGAATAATTAAATCAACCAATAACATCGCATGTTCGGGTCTTTGAGAATGATGATTTAGACTTACAATTTTACAGAAATGAATAAAAAAGATTTCTCATAATTATGTTATTTTTCACGAGAAAATTTCAGCCCAACATGATGATGCCTCGTGCCGTACATTTTGGGTCGAGAATCTCTGAAGTCAAATTATGATTTTAATTACAACTAAAGCACGATTGTAATGTAATCGAGATCATCACTGCCAGCCACCGCGATGGTCATCGAGTTGTTAAATAGCACGTCATATTCATAATTCTCATGGAGAATACAAGTTGATTCTCGGATATCTCATTATCTAACAATAAGCTGTTCATCAACAGTTAGGGCAATTATTCAGAAATAATGTGGAAGAAAGAACTAGAACTGAAGTGGACATCTCAGACTGCACGAAACGAAAACTCATTTCTTAGCGCGTTTCCTTTGTGAAAAAAGAGTAAATCATTTCAAATAAGGTTTTTTGCTCTCCATGATACACATGGTTTCAAAGGTCTTTCACCAAGAATAAAGTGTAGGGCCATTTCATGTCTTTATTGCCATGTTTGATGGTCGCTAGCGTATTTCCACTGACCTAACTGCGAATCGAAACGAGTGGGAAGTTTGCAATCCAAGGAGAAGAGCAACGTGTGGTCTTAAAAATAAGGCAATTCGAATGCAGCCTTCGAGCTAAAAAGAAAGTTTCCAAACGTTTCCGGGACAAATGAACGTGCAGTGCACCAAGTTGCAACGTTGCCAAAACAACTCACGGTTGAGAACGTGTGCCAGCAGCTTAAGTTAATCAGTTAAGAAACGGCTCCAAAACCAGAAAATGAGGAAAGGTAATGAAAGTGAAAAAATGTATCGATTGTTCTATTGGCACTTTAACATTATTTAATAAAATATTACTTCATATTCCTCCTTCGCATAGGCAAGTAGGTACTACATTCAGAATGGTTCGATGCTACTTCTGCAAGGCTACGCGCAAGAGATCATAAGAGTTAGCCATAAAAAAAGACACATTAACACGAATCTGACGGCGAGAGATGCAATAGGTTGTAGGCAATACCTCGTTTGTCGTTTGCTATTGACATTAATTTTGGCACAGTTTAATTGTATTAGTGAGAGGCCCGAGCAAGAAGACGTTACCGGTCCTCTGTGAACCGGTCAAAAATACATCCTCTCTAAAGAAATACCCCGTACCGCTCGGTAGTTGGCCTTCGAGGTGGGAGAACTAAACATTTGAAGGCGCATTTGGAATACAGCAAAACACGAGACGCGGAAATTTTGGACGTGTACAATTGTCACGAATCTCAACCCTCTCGTGTTCTGGCCCCTTCAAACACTAAGAAGATTGACTCGCTGTGTAGTCTTCGTATGTCAAGAGCCAGACTTTTACAGACTTGGCAGTGCCGGGTGCTTGAAAGGGAATCGAACTCCCACCGCCGTTTTCGCGTATGAACTAGGACATTACATTGGGAAGCTGAACTCCTCAATGCTTCACCCTATGCCGCCCGACTGACCCCTTTCTTCTTTTTTTTCTTTCTTTTTTTTGTGCAGTTGAGCGAGCAGTTGAGCCAGGACGTGCCGCACAGTGCGGACTGTCTTGCCGAGCACAGGTTAGGATTTTGTCAAACCAGGGGACTCAGCTCTCAAGTAGTCAAACACGACTACACGCGCGGATGTGAAGACTGAATCGCACTGGTTATACATAGATCAGATGCAGTGGTGTTGTCAACGGTGTTGTTTACTTAAAGGGCTCCATCCACACTCAAGCGAAGCTTGCAAGCCTGACTGTTGATAATTGAAAATCTATCGTCTTCGAATTTTTCCAAAGTGGGAAAACCTGCGACAACATATGTAAAACCCGCCCAAGCCCGGCTTGCAAGAGTGAATAGAGTCTTTCACAATCGGCGCGCATCAGGTATGTTAGCGGCGCTTGCCGGTGTATGGCCGTCTTCACCGTCTGTCGCAAACCGTCTCACCCGCAAACCCAAGCCACCCGACCTCCAACTGAACTCCGGTCGAGTGGGCAAGCGCGGCTCGGCCGTTGGCAGTAGCGGCCACTCCACAACCTGCGCTTTGCCTCGCTTCGCTTCGCTGTGCTTCGGGCAGCGACATCAGCAGGCAGCCCGCGCGCGCCGCCCTTCCTCAATCACGGCCTCCGCCTGCGCCGCCTCGAGCGCCCAATTGGCCGCCGGCCACCGGCCCTCGGCGTCGCCGCCTGGGCCGAGGAGCGTTGCGCCACCCGCGCCGCCGCCGCCGCCGCCGCCAGCGCCGCCAGCGCCGTGGGAGCGCGCCCTCGGCCCCGACGACGCGCGACGCGATGCGACGCGGCGGCAGCGGCCGCGCGAGGCAGCGGGCGACGCGACCAAGGGAAGGCGTGGGCCAGCCTCGGACGGGCATGTGGGTGTGTGTAGGTGGAAAGGTGGATATGTTTTTGATTAGAAGGGTGGATAGGTGGACGGGTGGACGGATGATGCGCAGTGAGGAGGAGGGCGGATGGTCAGGTCGTCGACCGGGCGTATGGAAAGTGTGGGCGAGCCGTGGGCGGGCGCTTGTGCGTGCAGTTGCAAATGTGGATATGTTGTTGATTACAAGGGCGGATATGCGGACGGGCGATGGGCAGTGGGGCGGGGCTGATGTACGGACAGGCGAGCAGTGAGTGGGACAGCCGGTGGTCGGATGGAGTGCAGTGGCCACGGAGACTGCGACAGCTCACAGAACCCGCATCTCCACTCTCGCGCCGCGAAGGCTCTCGCGAATCTCGTAGCTCACCAAGGAGACCAGTTGAATCGCCTCCCCGACGAAACCAATCTTCCTCTAACCCTCTTTATTACTTTTCCATTCCACACAATCAGTGTTGGAAATCGATGGCACAGAAAAATCATACAGTAGTTGAGGGACTTTTTCACGCAAATCGAATTCGGATAACCAACATTACCTATTTTTGACGTCCGGCATATTGAGTATTTAACGGCACGTATTTCCGACCCAGTAGTAATGGTTGAAGTATTCAAAAAAACATCGTTTAGTTGTTTTATCTTCAAATTGTTTACAAATTAAAATATACCACCAATGCTTTATTTATTCTTTAACCTCCCTCTGAAGCTGCCCTTGTCGATGGCTCGCGTGCAGGCTGAAGGGGTCCGGAGGCTCCGTGGTCAAGTGGTCGAGTGGTCGAGTGGCCGGCCTCCAGCGGCGCGCGCCTTCTCCTCTGGGACAACGGGGGCCCTCTGTGCGCGGGCGGGGCCTTCGCGCCTCAGCGCCCTCCGCCTTGCCCTCCCCCCTCTCCCCCTGCAGCGCGTGCCGGCGCAGCCGCGCCCTTCCCGCCGCCCTTCGCTCCGCGCGCCGCTCATTGAACGCAGGGCGCGAAGGGCGAGGACGGACCCCGACCTGCAGGACGTTCTAACCAGATACAGTAAAACCTGATTAAGCGGCCACTTTTATTAAGCGGCCACCTCAAACACGGTCATTTTATCGCGGAACCGATTGAGTCCATCCTAAATATTCTCTTTTTCAATCGGACGCCTGGGCTCGCGGCCACACACCAGGCACATTTCGTAAATGGACCTGCATTGAGCGGTCACTTCTAGCGATTTTGAACACCAAGAATAAAAACCGGATTAGTGATGGAGATTACTGTTGATTCGGCATTGAACGTACACTGTTTTAACCGTTTTGGTTACTTGTCTCAATAAAAGCCAATGGAAATCATGGAGACCCTAACTAATTGTTTTCTTTAAAAAAAATTCTTGTCATTAGGTTTTTCAATGTGTTTTTGTTGTGTACTGCGATTTATGCAATTCCGCCCCTGCCAGGAATCAGCTGTTGACGGTTTCATCCAATCGGCAGATTGAACGTCACCGTAGTGACGTCACTATGGTGACGTTCAAGCTGCCGATTGGATGAAACTGTCAACAGCTGATACCTGCCAGGTGTAGTTGCGCAAATCGCAGTATACTGTTGTTGCTGTTATGATGCAAGGGTTCCCCCAGGGCCCCATATAACTCCCATATAATGTGGAGGAAACCATTACGGTGACGCGCTCTGCTGCAGCACCTTACAGGAATTAAAACACGAACTGCTGCCAACGACACTTAAAACGTGAGTGGTTGATGCGCGAGTTCGCTGTTTGCAAGCATGTAACAAACCATACCGCCGATGTTCGCGCTTTCTTCAGGCGTTTCTTATATGTGTATATTATGAATAATTGAACATTCAAAAGACACTTTTCCTACTAATTTCTCACAAATTAGCCAATTTTTACGTGCGTAAGTTGGAGAACCCAGCGCCTGCCAGAGTAGCTCCCTCGAGCTTTGCCACCTGTTTTGACGGAGGCTTGTAAGGCTCTGTGTACCCTAGCGCTGTTCAGGCTGCTTGGTCGTGCAAACGCCTCTTCCGCTGGAGACCCGCCCCAGGAGCGGCGTCTAGCGTCTAGCGCCGGTGGTGCAGGTGCTCCGAAATAGCTGCGCGCAAATGCACTGCGCCTCTCAACTGGGAGTAAACTTCCGTCCAGTCGCGCGGTTCAAGGGAAGAGGGGTGTTTCTGAGAGAAACAAAAGGGCGCTTAGATGACGCTCCTGTGCGGTAATAGAATTGACGACTAGCAGAAATACCATGTCGACAGAAATTTAATTAAAATCTTTTAAAGCGGATGTTTATAGGCTTGGCAATTTCCGGTGAGATAGAGCAGACGTTCATTGCAGAAAAAATACCAATAAATGCCATGTCGTCCAGATCATCCTTGTTTAAGTGTTACTTCTATCAATGTTTCATTAGCATACAATTTCCCATGCTATATTTTATGTTTATTATGTGTCTTTGCACTTAAAATGCATGATATGGAAAACGAAGGACTGTTAAGAAAATGTTGCACAACGAATAGTTTGACCACAAAAAATGTTTTTAAAGCATACGAATTATACAATTTAATGACAAATTCCACTGTCACATGCACACACTGTCGAAGGTTCTCATTTCGAGGAAGAAATTATGATGATGATCATTATCATCCTTCCCTATGAATTGGTCTTCAAGCGTTTTCGAACGGATCAGTTCAAATAATTATAAAATTTACTTTTAGCTTTATTGGAAGAGTAGCCATCTGTCTCAAACACTGTATTAGTCTTTACTCGAATTGCATTTTTCTTAATTGTACTTTTTAATGATTATGGATTTAAAAAAATTATAAGTGGGGTAAAAAGTAATAAAAACTGAACTAAAACAAGCTTTGAATGCTAACCAGATTCTTAGGATTCAGGCGAGCGTGTTGACGCCTGATAAAGACAACAGTCCGAATACGTATCCCGAATGTACCGGCTTTGGTAGCTCGGCGCATCAACTGACGTCACTGCGGAGCCTGTGACCGGGAGGCCCCAGTGTTTGGAAGCCGACGGTCCTGGATTTTCGACACTAGCTACTTAACTAGTTCGAGTTCAGCCGCTTTCTGGAGAATTCTCGCGGCCGGCAATTCTGATCGGGTAGTTTTTCGTGATTTCTCCGATCAACATCTGATGAAGGCCGGAGCAGTATCCTACTAATCACACTAGTCGGGAGACCCGTCCGGAACTTGTCCCGGCTGGGGCGGGGCCCCGCTGGGGGAGATACCTGGATAGAGAAAATCCCCGCAAGTCGACGTAGGTCTGTGCCGGATCTCACCAGCCAGCCTGGAAGATCACCGCCACCTCCCGCGATGAACAGATGCACATTACTGGGTTAATGACCTCAGCAGCTGACATCACTAATCAAAGAATCCCGAATGTGTATGGGGCCCTTGCGGGAACCAGACCTTCTGCGGGGACTGCGGGGAGTGGGGGGGGTGGAGCAGGTTCTGCGCAGGGAGGAAGGGAGCGTCTGCGTGGAGTGTCGGGTGAGTCACCGCCCCTCGCCTTCTGGGAAGCGCGGCGCGGGCGAGGAGCGGCCGCTGCCACCCCCACGCGCGACGCCACGCCCACCCAATCAAGGGGTCAAACGGCAGAAATAATCGGATTGCGTTTTCTCCAAAATGCTCCTCTGGCATGATAGATTGTTCGGTGCTTCCGGGCGCGGCGACTACTATGGCCATTAATCCCGTAAGTTTAGAGCTAGTTCTAGAAAGGAGATGGCGATGGTCCTCCTCAGCTGGAATATGAGATCCGCCGCTGACCTACACGTTAGATTGGGGAGGGCATTCCCCCACCTGATATCACCCGAAATGTTTAAGGGGAGAGGAGGGGGCAAGTATTATATCTTGCGAAGGAAAGATCTTGTGAGGCCCATGGTACGTTTGTTAGGGTATTCGCCTGGAATTGATTGGAGAAACCAACGAAAACGTCCAATGAGAGCAGCCGGGCACTAGATTTCTCTTCCAGACAGTGGCTGAATTCGATGGTTGTGTAGCTAGTGTCGGAACATGCCAACATCGAGAACAAAATCTTAGGACCTCCTGGTCAGCAAAGTTGAAAAGCAACTGCAATGGTGACAATGATCCATCAAAGTCTGGTAAAATATTAGAGAAAACAAAAAAAAAAAAAAAAAAATACTGAAGACATTACAAACGTATAAATTTTCAAAAATACACACGGGTGAAGTTTTTCGTAGGCGTATTGTGAAAGTGAGCTACATGGTCTGCTTTCTTTTTCAAAATAAAACGAATTCTTTCACTAATAGTTTCTTACGTTTAAGTATTTAATTATTTTCACGTATAAAATTTCGAAAATACACACGGATGAAGTTTTTTATAGGCGTTATTGAAAAAGTAAGCTAAATGGTCTACTTTTTTTTCAAAATAAAAGGAATTACTTTAATCATTACTGTTATCTTACACTCTGATTCAAATCAAGTGCGAAATTTCAATGAGAATGTGAAAATTCCTGAAGATATTGTTTCTGAAACTGAATAAGTAAATGGCTAAAATGTTTCTCTGTATGCATCAAGCATTCCTCGAAGCCCTATTATAAAATTAGAGTTGCGAGAGTCCAGGACATGACGAAATTAGGGTACATGATGTCTGTTTAAATGATTGATAGTTGGTGACACACGGAGAAAGCGCTTCAATTACAATCAATGGATTAAACGGATATACAACTTCTTATAACGTTGGTGCACAAGAAAAGTGACGCACAAAAATGTAATTTTTGACTTTTAAACTCAGTGAACCACATTATTTTGAATGTCTATACTTTCTGTCTAGTGAACTATCTTCATGAAATGTTTACTAGCAAAAATTTACTTTCTCGAGCATATTTCTTTACTTAACTCCAACATAACGATTTTTGTATTGTGGTTTTTTTCTTGTACACCAATGATCGTTTGTTTCTTAATTTTCCTTATTACGGTCTTTTATATATTTTTTTATTTTTTTTGACAAATGTAACTTAAATAAACATAACCAAATAGTGATTTCCAACTGTATTAACTCACCACTTCCTGGCAAACACTTTCAGACTGTCAGTTGGAAATGGGATGCAAAATCAGCAACTCACCTGCAAAAATTGAAATATTCAATTTAATATTTATTCCATAGAAAAACAAATTAAAAATAACAATTTTAAATTTCCAGCGCTACAACATAGTGCATACTTTTTCATGACTTCTGTAATGATCGTAAAAAACTTATAGGAATTATTGAAAGGTACACTATATTGTAAATAATTCACTATCAAATCTCTCTCTGATTAAGTAATTTCTAACTTAAAACATCTCACATCATCTATTCCTAACATATGACTCATTCCATAATGAAATGAATCATTTTTGTTGCTTATATTGGTGGTAATTCAAGATTGTCAAAAATGAATCAACACATCTTGCTGACATTGAACAATAAACACAAAACATTTGATTTAACAAACTAGTTTAAGTTCGCTGCAATACTAAAAAATATATTTGTTTAGAGCAGTTAAATAAAGTGTTAATCATGTTGAAAAGATAACTGATTACGGAAGTCTTATTTGACATATTATATACCTTATTTTCAAAAATCTTTAGATATTTTTCGAGGGACTTTTCGTTCTTTTATATTAAAATATTACATTGAAGCCAAAGAAATTGTTGAAAGTAGAACTGTTTATGAATCCCAAAGATTTATGGGTCTCTACGACACCGCGAGTTTTGCTTCAAGAATATCGATATCTTTGGAGCATAGGCTCTCCTTGGGAACTGGTATCGATATATATCGCGTGTCACAACAACTTAAAGCAGAGGGAACGTCCCCAAGCGCGTGGGGCGCTGGAGCGTCGCCCTCCCCGCCCCGTCCCCGCCCCGCCCGGCGCGGGGGCTAAAGTTAGACGCACGCGCGCCCGGCATATTCGCCCGCGGACACGCCCCTTCCCCCGTCGCGGCACGGCACGGCACGGCGCACCCATCGCTCTCTCCCACTAGGGGTGCGACATCGATGCCAAGTGGACAAGTCCTATCGGTTGCCCTTGCCCTGAACGCCTGTGCACTATACCGACAACCGTCTTGCACAGGGCAGTCAGCGGTGCTTCCTCGCCCGACGAAGAGCGCTCTCTTGCCAGCACAAGGACGAGCAACAGATCGGCGGAAGAGGGAGGGGGCGTGGCCCTCAGCGGAGAACATGACAAGCGATAAACCCGAACGGGCAAAACTGGTCGTAAAAGAGCTCGGAGTACGGTTTAACACGAGATGCCGATAAACGGACGGATAAAGCTGTCCCGTGCCCCGAGGGTGCGTCAGAGCGACAGCGCTCTCCCACTCGGCCCCTGCAGCCCCTGGTCCTCCAACTTCAGCGGGGAGTCGCCGGCTCCAGTGGAATGTGGAGTGGCGCCCTGGATTCCAAAGAGGCGTTCGCGCGCTAAAACACGAGTGAACATTCTTGTGAGAATGGCTAATTATTTGAAATGAATCGAGCTTTTCGTGTGAAATACTCGTATTTATATAAATTAAGATTAAAGTATACTGACTTTTCAAACCTAATAGTTAATTTTTAAACATAAAATGCTTAAAAGGTGAATAAAAAAATGTTTCTTTAAGATGTGTTTACAATGTCGATTCAGGGAATATAAAAGTAAAAGTAAGTATTAAGATCTTTCGATCTGGCGTGTTTTTTGAGCGACTCTTATCGCGCTTGCCATTTGACGATCGGTCTCGCCTAATTGTGCGCGATTTGTTTCGTCGGCAGAACATGAATCTCGTTGGAAAGGGGATTTTGTCGGAAGGGGCAATAATTTTCAGAAGTCATTAAGGTTCTGACATGTCCGAATTATGACAGGCCGGACTTTCAGCTCTTCAAAAATCCACCGTCCTCAGACGAGATTAAATTCATGTTTTGAGAGACAGTACACGCTATCTTGCTTACCACTGAAGACGGAAGGGGGAAGAATGATCGCTGAGGACGATCAATTTCCCCCCCCTCCCAGGTGCGGCTACTTAGGAGTCTGACGTGGGGCTTTGTGGTGCCGGGTGGGTGGTGTGGGTACAGCATGCCGAGACTGAACGGAGAGCGGGTCTGGAAGGAATGGAGGACGGGTCGGGACGGAACGGTCTGAGCGTCGGGACGAACAAAGTAGCGAAGCTGGAGGGTGAGAAGGGACGGATGGTGTGAAGAGACGGTGGGCCCGCCGGAGGGCGCGTCGTGGCGACCCGGGGCGGGGCGGGGCGGGGCGAGGAGTGGAGGAGCGGGGCGGAGCGGGGCGGGGCGTGGGGCGGGGAGGGGCGGGGCGTCGGGGGAAGGGCGAGGCGGGCAGTGCGGGCGGGGCGGGGCGGCGGGGGTGGGGCGGGGCAGGGCGGGCAGAGCGGGTGGGGTGGGGCGGCGGGGGCGGGGCGGGACAGAGCGGGTGGGGTGGGGTGGGGTGGGGAGAAGGCACCTATTTTTACCGCGGTGGCTGCGGCAAACGCGGCGGACCACGCTCTTTCGCGAGACACAGCTCGTCCCTCGGAGCTTCAGCGCCTGTCAGCCACGACTGACGCGCGGCCTCGGGAGAAGCGAGCCATATGGATCGTAATTTGGTCGCACGTGATTGATACATCTGTGATATTATGATTGATGTTTCAGTTGCGCGCCCTGTACCGACATGTGAACAGACATGACGAAAAAAAAAAATTAAATAAAGACTGAATTACTTTCAATAGTCATGTCAAAGAAATACTTCAAATAAATTAAGGAGGCCAAGTGTCTGGTGATTTTGCGATGGAAAGAAAGAAAACACAAAGGAGAGCTACAAATCACGGAACGTCGTCTGAGAGATGCTGCACAGCAAACAGTTTGGTTTACAGCAAACAGCACGATTACAACTGTGGAGAGATCGTCAAGGCAGCATTAGCGGGCGAAAGTGAATGCTTCTAACCTCTAGATGTGAAACGGGCAACTATAAATGTTGCAGCATTTACGACACTGTGCCTCAATTGGCGACTCATTGTTTTCTTAGTACCAGGAAACTCTTCGGAAAATCACACAATGTTTGATGGGGCTTTAAACATCTCTAGTGGCAAAGTCTAATTGTGGAACCTTACCACCACAAAACTAGGCTCCCTTCACGTCTTATTGGAGGCACCATATTTCAATTTAGCCGTCGTTAGTATGCTGCATTTGGGCTCAAAGAGCAATTCTCCGAGAGCAGCACTACTGCTTTCCAGCGCAGTGTTGGAGAGGGGTGTCATATGTTAGGGGATTCTGGTACATGATCAGAACTCTCTCTATGGAACGTACTAGGGCCTTCCAACCCTGAAGCTTGCTGGAAGAGGGCAATGGGTGCCGAAGGGCGGGGAGACAGTAGGGAACGAGAGTGGGGCGGGGTGGAATGGGGTGGCGAGGGTGGAACGGGTGAAGCGAGGCGGGACGACGCAGACGGAACAGGAGAGTAGATGTAGGTGGTGGTACAGTGAAGTTGTGATGGGGTTGCATTCGATTGGAAGTATGGAGGGTTATTAGATCGGGTCGGGTCGGGTCGGGTCTGGTCGGGTCGGGTCGCGTCACGTCGCGTCGGGTCGGGTCGGGTCGGGTCGGGTCGGGTCGGGTCGCGTCACATCGCGTCGGGTCGGATCTGCATGGAGGGAGCGGAGCGAGGTGGGATGGGGCGTCACAGACGGTACCAAAGATTACACGCGGGAGGTGGCATAGTGGAGATGCGATGGACTCACGCAGGAGTGGGAGAGCCAAACATTATCGGATAGGATCGGGTCGGGACGGCCCGGTATGGCACGGGGCGGGTCGACACGGGGCGGGTCGACACGGGACGGGTCGAAACGAGCGGTACTAGATGGGTCGCGCGGGGCGGGAGGGGACGGACGGTCGCGCTGGCGGGCGCAGCTGGGCGCGCCGGCACCGGGCCAACATTCCCCCACAGACGGACGCCCCATTATGCACTCGCGCACGCACCCGCACACGCACCAAATGCGTCGCGCCGCGCGGGTTTCTCTCCGGCGGCGCAGGAGATGCGCGCGACCAGCGGGGAAGCCACCCGCGGCCGCCGACACGGCTATCCCGCGCACCTCGCCACGCTCACGGCTGCACGCGCGCCCACACACTACATGGACCAAGCGACCCGAAAGACAATGTCTGACATCAATAAAAAAAATACCTTAGGGTTTTTATGCAGCCAACGGCCCATTACCCTCGATGGGACGCATATTCGACCACACCCTAGACATCAACACATTTGCGGGCTCCTCTGATCTAGGGTCAGCAGAACACGAGACCCTCTGTGACCACATACACGAGAGCCAAGGGACAAAGAAAAAACATGACAAAGGCGAGACTCGAACCCGCGACCTTTTGGGCCGGAGCGCTGAGTCGGTACGCGCTCTTAGCCACTCTAGCCAGCCAGGGCGGTATCAAACAAATGTATAAATTGAAGCATTCGACCGACAAAAGGGATAAGCCCGAAAGAGCAAATTGTGTAGAAGATTATGTTTAACAACTTCAGAGCATGCTGCATCTAGGTCGAACTGTGAACGTGTCCCGTTGTTCCACTTCACTTAGTACAACCACAAATTTCCAATAATAACTGAAATGTCATTTCTCACAAATAATACAGCAAAATGAATTAAACATCAAATGTGTTGTTAGACCACACTTTTGTTACAAAAAAATCATAAAATTCGCTAACATGGTCCAACAAATGGCGGGAGTGAAAGGAAATACGCAAAATGTTCGGGCTGTGGTACGCTATATTGTTTTGTTATTCCGACAACTACAGAGCGTTCGAAAGAAAACAATTTATTAATGTTACTAGAAATAAAAATTCACTTCAAAACTTTTTATATCAGAAGTACTTTTTCATGGATTATTGTTTAAAAAGTTGGTCCATTGCAAGTTCAATTTCATGCACGATAAAAGTGGTTATCATGGGCTATATAATTTTCGGTGACCGTTATTTTGTCTCAGACGTAAATGGCCTCACTTTCAGAGAATTCATTTTAATATTCTCACATTCTTTCGATTTGTATCAATTCGTAAAATGTCATATATTAGACAGGATATTGAAACAAACTAAATAGCTCGTGAAAACTATCCCTAACCTCCAACTGCACGCACAGAATAGACACTTGCAAGGTACTGTCAACTAACGTACACCACATACGGCAGGCGGAAGAATACACTTCGCAGATTGGTGATTCTCAGTTGATTTAGAACCAGTCAAAAATATCAGTGGCTGGCGTCAAACGTCTAAAATATGAGTACCATGTTTCTTCTCCAGACGTCTGTCGCAATGCGAAGAATATTTTCCCGGGGCGCAGGTGGCAGCGCTGGCGGGCGTCAAGGCTGTCGCTCATCGCCATTCCGCGCGGCGCGGCGCGTTTCCGCCGCTGCCCACCCGAGCCCATCCGCGCTGAGCGCTTGGCACGCGCGCGGCCGCCGCCGCCACCCTTGGCCGCCTCGCCCCGCCCCACCCCTCTCCTCTCCAATCGTTCCCGCACCGCCCCGCTCCTCCGCACCACGTCCTTTCCCATCTACCTCGCCCCGCCACGCTCCACCCGCTCCGCTCCTCACGGTCTGCACCGTTCCACCTCGCCCCTCTTCACCCGGCCCCGCTCCGCCCCGGCCCTCCGCACCCCGGCCCTTTCCACCTACCTCGCCTCGCCCCTCACCCCCCGCCCCGCTCCGCTCCATCCAGCCCCTCACCACCTACTCTGTCCGTCCCGCTCCGCTCCACCTCGCCCCGCCCAGCACGACGGAGAAAGCTGGAAAGCCGCGAAGACACTAGCGGGGGAGACACTTTTCCCCCTATTATTTTCAAGTACATCCAGCGTTTTAATCTAATTTCATTTTTTACCAATTATGTAAACGTTGGATATCATTAGTCCATGTAATACATCAGTATGCTTTGGTGCACACGAATGATAAGCGCTGCCAATATTGAAGGGATCTTACCAAATTGTAATTTGTAGGGGCCAGAAATCGTCGCAGAATCATATTTGACGCAAACCTGCATAACAAAAGTGGTAAGATGGAACCAGCTAATTAATTATTGGTTCGACTAATGAGTGTTTACTTAGGGATGTTTATAGTACGAATATACCGAATTCAGAAACAACAGCGACCTTACTTTCCTTTTTAAATTTACTGCGTGCTCCTTGCATTTTCAAAAATTTTGGCTCACTTAAATGTGGTTTCTTACGTGTGTTAAATTTAAAGAAAATCGTCTTAAACTGAAATTCATGGGGAGCGTCCTTTGATGTTCCTTCCCAATTTTTGCGTGTCGGAGATGTCCATGCGCGGAGGAGAACCAAATCACTCCCTCGTCAGCCGTTTGGAGCGTGTTTCTTTCCACTGGTCCCCTGATTTGCCTTTCCTGAACTTCTCCCTGTATGATCACCGTTTTCAGTGTATATATCCGTTTTCCCTGACTATGGCATTCTATTTCATGTTTGACATTAGCGACAGTTTTGTTTAATAAGTAAGGTCCTTTCGATTATTTACTTGCATAGTCATCATCATCCGACGCGAGAAATTCCGAATTCATTTTCCTTTTTTTTTTTTTTTTTTAATGTACAGACTCACGTCAAAGCTGTTTTTTAGACGTGGAAAACAATTTTTCGTATTTCCCCTCCAAAATTAATTGTTTTACAGGCAGCTTCTGTTGCTTTTTTCTTTCTTTTTTTCCCTTCCAGAAACGCTTGCCTTGTGGAATGCGGCGAGGAGACATCTATCGCCCTACGATGGGGCGCCGATGTGCCACCGCACGGCGCCCAGCGGCTTGTGCCAACGAAGTCCCACCGACCCTCGCCTCTCTGGACGGACTCCATTCCTCGCCGCTTCGAGACTCTCTCTCATGGTGAACTCTTTCACGTAGGGTCAACGGAAGGTGAAGGAAATTCCAACATGTTCCCTCAGTGTTCTTTGTAGAGGAACGCGATACAATGCAGTACTAGTTAAATTACTACCAAATAATTCATTACTTATTTATTGTACACAATAATCACCTTAGAAGTATTTTCTCCGCCGTTAAAATAAATATACTCTCAAAACATGTTTTCGCGAAAAGGAAATACCTTCAGTAGAAATAAAAACCACATAGTGATATACATGGAAAAGTATTTCTTTTTAAGTAATTAAATATAAACAATAATGTGTTTCTTAATCTTCACTTTCACTAAGTTTATATTCGTACTAAACAGTTTCCTGCGGTTACAAAAGGTTTTTCCATAGCAAAGATAACTTTGAGCATTGTCCGAACATTCCATAACGTTTTCTTAAAACAATTTCTTGACATTATCAGTCTAGCAAAACAATAAAAACTGAGAAATCGAAAGAGAACTACAAAATGATCTACAAAAGTATTTGTAATCGGAAGAAAAGTTTTACTTTAAAAAATAGTTGTGAAGAAGGGAGAAGAGAATTTAAATGTTCAAAAGATCATTCTGGAAGCTTCAAACCAACTAACATTATACTTCACCTACCGCAATTAAATAATTACACACAAATTATTAATTTTCATATATCAAACGTATTATGACGTTCTATGACCGTTTATGTAGCAAGTGGCTTAAAGACATTTCCAACAAAACCACATGAATAAAATTCGAATAATACACGTCGTTCAAAAGTCCCGCATGCTTGTTTGCTACCTTGCGACACAACTCAGCCCTCGTAAACGTTGTAACCCTGCCCCTGTAACAGAGCGGGCAGCGGGGTTGACGAGGAGCGAACAAGACAGAACCCATCTCGGTGGTATCTTTACTTGCTGGCGCTTTGCGGTCTCAAAAAGGCTCTCTGCCAGCCTTCCTTTCCCCAGCGCCGCGCCGCGTCGCGATGTCATCGCTTATCTGGCATCGGCGCCCGCCGCGGCAGGTAGCGCTCCCCGGGGTCCCGTTGCGAGGCCAGGGCTGTCGACGCCCTCCCCGACCCGCGCGACGGACGAGCCTCTGCCATCACACGCCCGCTTTCGCTCGCGCCCCGACGGCGCGGCCCAAGGGCGCCTTCCCACGCCGCCACGGCAGCGCGCGTCCGTCGATCGGCAGGGCTCTTCGCCGACCCTCCGGCGACGACGGACAAAAGGCCCGCAGCAGGTAAAACGCAGCGACCGACGGCCGCAGTGGGAAGGCTTCCATTTAAAGCTGCATTCTGCTAGCAGTGGCGCGTACGCCCTCCTCCGCTTCGCGTAGCGAGAGCCCGCCACCGCTTGCCGCAGCAGCGGACGCCCGCTGCACGTGGGAAGGGGCCTTAAGGATGCGGATTGATGCGAGGGATGACGGACGGGCGCGGCCCATCTGCAAGGGTTTGATGTCCCCTGATGGAAGAGTATTATAATAGCAGTCATGCTGATACTGTCGACGATGAACCACAACGTTAAGAAGGGTTGCGTAGGCTTCCGCGGCCGGAGTTTGTGTTATCTAGGCCATCCGGGACGAGTCGCGTCGCTGACATGGTGGCTTACGTGTCAGATAGCCTAGACAACACAATGTTAAGTAAAGCAATTTGATGAAACTGTTTGGTGATTTTCTCGAAAAATATATCAAAATATATCCTCACAGTCCACGATGTAATATCTAATTTCCTATGCTAAAATATTTATAATTGATTCTATTAGTAATTCGTTTGGGTCAACCACGCTTCAAAACGTCATAAAATAAAGTATTTTTTAAATAAAAAAACGAATATAATTTGGTACTCATAAATACGTGGGACTTTACTAAATCACAACTTGACAATCATTTCTTTTAATATAAATATTAATATGTATCTGCCAGGAACACAATGCCATGTTGGAGTTGCATTTACGATTTCCACTAATTGAAATTTTCAAATCATTGAAACTGGAACAGAAAACTCTTGCGTTGAGTTAATGTAGGTTGTTCCCAACTGAAAGGGCAGAATGTTCTGTTATTCTCAAATTCCAACGATCTCGCATCCTATTGATTTATAGTATACTGTATTTTGTGGTTCAATGGTTTGGTTATGCGACTAGTTCAGCGTCGCAAGCACACTGTGAAGTTATAAATCAGAACCATTTTATTATCGTAACATTTATTATACTCTCTAAAGTACCTGATAAATCAAGTGAAACATCGTATGCCGATGTCCTTCTAACATAAAGTTTTAGTTCGCGAATGCGAAAAGACATTGAAATTATAGTGTGATTTATTTAGAGCTGCGCTGGAAGTAATTCAGGTTTTTACGGTTTCATCCAATCGGGAGCGTATATGTCACTACAGTGGCGTCACTATGGTGGTGTTCAAGCTCCCGATTGGATGAAACCTTCAACAGCTGATTTATTTCAAACGCAGCTGTGAATAAATCCAAGTATAGCGATTGGCGCATACGTCTTGCTACAATGAACGCAAATTATACCTATTGCCTCAAACCAGACTGCGCAAATGCATGAACTGGGGGCCAGACTGCGCGCAATGTCCCGGTGCAGTGGCCCGCGTGGCACTCACCTTTCACTAGACTACAGCCGATTACGCCCACTAGACTACGCCCGCGACCCTACCCTCTGCCGTCGGTCTCACTCAACAAGCAGCGGGACACACCGGCGGCCAGCCCGCAGGCGCTGGGCCACAATATGCCAAGTGGGCCACCTACTTGAGCAGCCTTGGTCTAACGCAAACGTTGGCTTGTCCGTTCACTCATGGTACTGTGGGGACATTTTTTATAACTTCGCATGGAAATTATTAAACTACCGTATTTCATCTAGAATCACTTACAACTGACTTAAAACATTTTTTCCAACTTCCTTTTTGTATCGTTCACAATTGCTCGGAAATAGCACCAATTATTTCTTCCTGGATTTCTGCATTTCTCACCAGCAACCTTTTTCCTCTTCCCTTCGGAATGTAGGGAGCGGTGAGGGCAGCGGAGAGGGGGCGTGGCTCGTCCTCGCCCTCGGAACGGTACCTGCGTCCTCGGCGAGCGCGCGTTCGAGGAGTACTGTCCTTAAAAGGTTTTTGGTGACTCTAGGTCGTCGCAGCGGTCAAGACAGGGGGCAGAAGCCCATCATAATGACTCAATAAACATCATGAAGACATATTGCGGATGAATATGAGAATCCTTAGAACACCCGGTACTTCGTTCATGATTCGCAAACAAATTTCATGCCCAAGGTAGAATTCGTACCTACGATCTCCAGGACTATATTATTCAAAGACTAGAGGGAATTTGCACGGTCAGTGCAGAGCCGCGGTCATTAGGGCTGTACCTGATGACCTTTCTTTTATAGAAATATTTTTTTCTGTGAACACCAATTCAGTTAAAACATTTTAATGGTAACATATAATGACCTGCAGAAGCTAATAATAAATTTTCAGAGAAATCCATACTAAATATTATACCAAAATACTACTTTAATATTAGAATTAAGGTGTAATCGAATTCGCTCAGACCGTTATTTAAAACACATCTCAGACAAGCTGCTTATTGGATGTTATTTTATCAAAATGTTTTCCATGCATCGTGGGGCGCTGCCCTTCATCTGATGTACTACAATCTAACCGTCTCAGCCGAGTTAAACATTCAAGAAAACTACAGAGTAAGAAATAAAAAAAGATAAACCATTCTGGTAGTACTGAGTCGTCCACCTTCAGAGCGAAGTTCAATTGTAACGCTTCTTGCACCACATATTTTCCTCGGCCTCCCCAAATGTCTCCCCCCTTGTCCTGCGCTCTGCGCCATTGTGATCGCGCGTTGTTTCCGGCGGGGCGCAGGGGCGGCGGCGCGGCGCTGAATGCTGGTCTCGCAGCGGGCGGCCACCCTCTCCGCCGCGCGCCAGGGATAGCCGGGCGCCGGATGAAATTGCAGGTTTCGGCTGTCGCTCCGCCCGCCGGGCGCCGGGAGACGCCGAGGTGGGGTGGGTGGGATCTGCTCTTGGGCTACCTGCGCGCAACGCGATACGGCTGCGCGGCGAACCTACGAGGGACCCGCCGGATGTCCCGGCGGCGGGGGCGGTGGGACGGCAGGTTCGGCGGGGGGCGGCGGGGGCGGTGGGGGCAGCGGGGTGGCGGGGGAGGTGGAGCAGTGGGGCGGCGGGGGCGGTGGGGCGGCGGGGGCGGTGGGGCGGCGGAGGCGGCGGGTGGTGGGGTGGCGAGGGCGGCGGGGGCAGTGAGGCGGCGGGGTGGTGGGGTGGCGGGGGCAGTGAGGCGGCGGGGTGGTGGGGTGGCGAGGGCAGTGAGGCGGCGGGGTGGTGGGGTGGCGGGCGCAGTGAGGCGGTGGGGCGGCGGGGGCGGCGGGGGCAGCGGGGTTTTCGCCGCGAAATTCGGCAGCCGCGCGCAGCCGGCGGAAAAAGGAGAGATGAGGCGAATCCTGAGGCGGTTGCAACGCAACCTCCATTGGGAGCGGCGCTAGGAATTTGTTGTATTTCACTGATTAACATTCCAGCATACTGACGTTTATCGAGAACACTGACTCTCTCAAAAACACCATTTTGGAAGAGAATTTTTTTTTTATTTAAGGTCGCATCAACATCTATGTTATTAGCGACCACTATTGCTTGTAACGTTATGGTAACTTTGAGGATGACACGATATGATGGGATGAAAGGACGAACACAATACAACCATGCCCAAGGTGGGATTCGAACCCGCCATCCTTGGATCTGAGTTCGCTACGGCACTACTGCCTTAGCGATCTCTGCCACCGGATCGGCGAGAATAGTTTTATTGTGAACGGAGCCGTTTATTTCACATCCAAATACGAATTGTTTTTCTCTACATGCTCACTAACTTTTACATTTAAATAAACAACTAGAGGGTATTTTCTACATTTATTTTTAATCTTGGGAAGCACTTTGCCTGGTTCTGGAAAGTAATTAGCTCTCAACATTGCTATGGATATTTCAGGTACGATAATAGAACTCTGGCGTGCAAGTACCTGCTGATTACTAGCTCTTTTACTTTAGTTATAATCCCTAGTCATGTAAGTTCTTATAATGTCAAATAATAACCGTTGAAATTATAAGAATTGTATAGTTGTTATTAACTTTTTCATTTAGTATTAGCTAGTTTTCTTTTAACATTTTCTTAGAAGTTCCACGGTTCCTAGAAGTTAAGCAAAAAATTGAGGTTTGTTGATTAGGTTGCTTTGATTTTGCTGAGGTGGTAAACATCGACAGTTTATGGAAGGTACTGCAATAAATAATAATGTATTCTAATTTGGAAAATATACTAGAAATCGAGATTTACGTGTTTTGGATGCTTTGGAATTTTACTATTTTAGTTTCAAAGTTAAGTGGTTTCGATCAGTGGTTTAAGCACAAAATTGGTGAGCACAGATAAAAGTTATGAAGTTAAATGTTGAACTCCATATGAACTCTTTCTTCCTAAGAGCTGAGCGGAAAATTTAATGTCTGCTGTCGATGTGTCTGACGAGTGCTTTCTTCTATCTGCAGCGGACCCCTGTTGTGGGTGCTCCCTCGCTCTCGAGCGGCACCCACCGCGCCGCCCGCAGCAGACGCCGACCCCCGCGCGGGGGCGGCTATTCTGGGCGCGCGTGCCGTCCTCCCCCGCCCACGCCCACGCCATCGCCCATCGACCCCTCCCCCCGGCCGGCGTGCGGCGGCGGACGCTCTGGGGACCAATACGCAAGAAACATGTTCACAAACTTAACGTTCGTTAAGAGCGAAGGGCCATTCTGTATGATCGAAGTAAGGATAATGAAGTAAACACGGATATAGCAAGACGAATTAATTTGCGTACACATATCGGGAATCGAAAAAAAAATTATACTTGGAGGAAAGTAAGCTCGGGTCCAGCCACTATGCCTCATTTTATGAGCGATACCCTTAGAGATAAACAAATGAACGTTCATTCAAACAGGCTCCCTTCTTCACGCAGCAAAAGGAGTACCGACGGTCGAAGAAAGAACACGCGTAAGAAAACGACCGGGAGCCGTGTGCGAAAACCTGCATTGAAGTGCAAATCCACAGCGCAGCGAGAAGCTCCTTCTGCGCGGACAAAGGCTTTGCGAGCGCGTATGAGTGTGTGTGTGTGTGTGTGTGTGTGTGTGCGGAGGGAGCGCAGCGCAGAGGGCGGGCGGAAGCGGCGGGGTCCTCCGCGCGGAGGGGGCGTGGCAGGGGCGGAGGCGGAGGCGGAGGCGGAGGCGGAGGCGGAGGCGGAGGGTGCACCTGAGCGCCCACGGGCAGCAAAGGCGCTCGGCGCGAGTGAAAGCACAACTCCCGCACCCACAGCGGCGCTCGAGGAAGCATGTTGCCTGCCACTTGCGCACTAGGGATGAGGGCTGCGACGTCGATGTCGTTTTCAAAAACTCGATATTTTTGTAGAAACATCGATGTTTTAAACATCGATGTAAAACATGTAAATGTCGATTTAAAACAGATGCTTTAAACATCGATGTATTAATATCGATGTTTTTTAACATTGATGTTTTGTGTTCGATGTTTTTAACATTGATGTTTTGTGTTCGATGTTTTCTCTTTTCCGATGTTTTGTTTCTTTCTGAATGAATCATTCCCATGATCACAATACTGTAAAAGTTAAAATATGAGATAACTGATAGTAACACTGTTATTCATGTGTTGGAACCAAATGAACACTGCACTAGCTTCATCGACCAAACTCTCTCGCTCGAGATGACCTCCATGCTCTTGTATTTCCTCTTTCTTCATTATCATTTCGCACATTGAGATTTGGTCAACAAATACGCTGTGCACGTAGGGTTTGCCCCTTCTTTTCGTAGTCTTCTTCGGCGGAATGATAAACACGAACAGCGACAATTAAATTTTAATGCGCAAGAATTTAAAGTTAGAGGGTGCAAATCCAGTTTAAAAACATCGATGTTCAAACACATCTATGGTTTTTAGTCGACGTATTTTTAACATCGATGTTTTAATTTTAAACACCGATGTTTTGCCGGTGACGTCGGATCACTACACCGTTCTACCTGGACTTAATAGAATCCATTCTCCAGGTTGATAGTTGTCTGTATCCTGAAAGTCTGTTTGCGTAAATCTTTCCCTGGCACATACAACCTGCAAAGGTGAAAGTCGTTCCGTTATGTACGAGACGCAATAAACCCGGGCGGGTAAAACTGGGCGCGGGGACCTGCTAGTCAGTCACGTGCGAGCGGTCACGTAGCCCTTCCAAATAATTCTGGAAGAAATTCTTGGTAATTCTAAAATTTCTGAGCCAGGAAAGCCTCACACTTCAAGAACGGGAACACTCATTTATTGTAAGCGACTGTTGGTATTTCCAAAGGGCAATTTAGATCCCTTTCTGCTGACACACGCAGCTCAGGCGGCTGCGGGGCTCTATGAGGAGTTGTGGGGTAAAATGTTTGCTAACGCACGTTTCTAAAAAATCGTGGTATGTAAAATACTAGCACACAACTCCGATTATATTCTGCCTGAGCGTTTTGAAGCTGAAGAGAATGGAGCCTACAATGCAAGTTGGAGAATATGAGCTAGTTTGCCATTGCGTATTTTCTCCAACCAGCAAGTACCCAAGGAGAAACACACTGCACAGCATGATTACCATCACAGATTTCCTAGACAGTTTCCGGATTTCTTCAGAAAAGAGACGACGTTTTGCGGAAGCTTCAAACTTTTTTTGCCTCTTCGGAAAATCGAACCCCATCCCAAGTCCATGGAATGCATGCCCAATAAATGTAACTTCAAATTAACTTATCCGCATAGCACGTCACACGCAGTTTTTAACTATTTTTGACATAAATAAATGTTAGAACATTACTCATCCACCACCTTGATGTCTTTCGTTTGAATTACACGCACATTCACTTCTTGAGTAATACTTCATTTCACATTCTAATACATGCTGGGTCGAATCAAATCGGTTCCTAGTTATTAATGTTATTAAATCTTTGATTTATGTTTTTTTAATCTCTGCCATCCTTTACTGTCTATTTTTGTCCATCCTTTCACACTATTTAAGAATTTTTTTTCTGACGATTCCAACGGTCTTCGATTTGGCGAGTTTTCTCGTTATTTTCCTGCGAGTCACAAGCGCAGTCAGCATCGCTCGACGAGCATTCTGCTTGAGTTGTGGTAATGTTGGTGACGCCTTTTCCATGCCATATCTGAGGTTGAGGAGAAGCAGTGAACATCTTGAGCATCTTAGTGAGTGTAATTAAGTTACCCGAGAACTGGTGCTGCTCTGCCGCATGGACCGTTGTGGGGCAGCGGCCGTTCTCCTAATGGATAAATAGGTCTAAGGCTGCGCGTGCGTTTGTGTGTGTGTGTGTGTGTGTGTGTGTGTGTCTGTGTGTGTGCGTGCGCGGGACGCAGTAGCAGGGGAGCAGCCCGCGCAGCCGCCTTCGTCTATGGAGACAAATGAGCTCTGCGCCGCGCCGCGCCCTCCTCTAGAGAGCGGCGAGAGCGCATGCAAATGCGGGGCGGGAATCCACACGTCCACCCGCTCTGCGTCTCATCTTCCTCACGACAGGGCTGGGTTGATGCCTGGTAGTGATGCGACATCGACAACAAAACCAATGTTGGCAAACATCGGTTTCCAAAATTAAAACATCGACATTGGTAATACATCGAACAAAATAATCCATAGCACCGTAGGTTTTCACGGCCGTAGTCAATAGAAGATAAATTTTTCAACCCTGAGTTTTTATCTTCTAAAATAATCGACGTTTTTAACATCGATGTTTGAAAGCTGGTTTAATAACATGTAAATTGGTGCGCAACAAAAATGAATTTGAGAGATCAAGTATATTAATTTATAATTAAAAGTTAACTTAAAAAAGTAAAAAATGCATCCCAATGTGCGAAGGAAGACGATTGTCAAGGTACCAGGATCATCTTTGTGCGAAGAAGTCTGCTCAATAAAGGCAGGGCAAACAGCGTTCGTGTGCTTCGAACACATCAATAGTGGTAGCATCAGTTATTATTTCACATTTTAACTTTTTACACAATTGTGATTAAGGGAATTTTTAATCCGGGCACGAAACATTGAAAACGTAAAAACATCGATCAAAAACATCGCTTTTCAGCAATCAACGACTTGAATACATCGATATTTGGATCATCGATATTTTTATAGAAACATCAGTGTTTTGAAAACTTTGACATCGATGTCGCATACCTAATGCCTAGCAGCCTACCTACGAAGAAGTTTAAACCGAACTGGACCCCAAGAAGTATTTATAATTCACCAACAATCAAAGTACCTAAAAATTTTATCGCTGACTCCTTACAATGAATGAAAAGATTATCTGTGATTTACATGTGTTTTATCGGGGACGAATATATGTGACATATTCAGTGTTGTGCATCAATTGAAAACGGCCGGCCAACATAATGACATCGCATACCCAAAATAAAGATCTTAGAATCTCCTTCCAAAACAAATATTATACAATCGCGTTTCTAGAAATAGAACAAGTGAAGATAAAGATGAAAGACGACGTGTATATTTAAATGCCTGGATGTACACGTTTTCCCTGACAAAAATTACAAAATGAGGACTATCCCTACCTTGCCCGACCTTTACGGTTCAGGGGTGGGGATCAATATCACACTATCTAAAACTGATGATCACCGAGAAAGAACTTTCAGTTAAGTCCGTGCGTCACCATTCCAACATTCTGATTTCTCTGGCGATCGTTCCACAAACACATTTAACCCGGGGAACGAAAATAGCTCCTCAGTCTTTACTTGTCTCTGTGTTTTCTATTTAGAACAACTGTTCGTAGGTTCCAAACGTTGATAAATAAACAATAGCAAAAATTCAGCGAACGTCACTGAGAAAATATATAGTCCACTCGAAAAAATGTGCAATATTTAGGTTTATTTGGACGTAAAGAGGCAATTCAAGCAATTAAAAATGACAGTTCTAATTACGTTCATGCAGTTTCAAATGCAACATACGTGTGTTACTAATGGAGCCTAGAAGTACAGAGTATACACTGTTGCAAATACTGAAGTTGTGTTTATCGCTTGAACTGTTATGATTAACATTCTGATGCATTTCGAAGAATGCATGTTCGAAAGAATTCAATAAAGAAGTTTGAGAGTACAATTACATAAATTCTTAGAACAATTTTCAAAGTTATGTTAACGCAAACTTGAATCCAGCCTCTGTGGCCTGAACACTCGTCTGAAATAAGCATAAGTAAAATGCAAGTTGAAAATAGGCTAGAGACTTTGAGTGACAAAGGAGAATGAACTTGAAGGAACAAACTTGAAGGAAACCGTGATGGATGTAATTTGGAAGAATTAAGGTACGCTGGCTTTAATAAATACAGAAGCCAAAAGCGTTAAATTGGACTCGAAATGAGGTTCAAAGAAGTTCAAATGTAAACTTGAAAGCAGTCTCGAAAACTAACTTTTGTTTCATTACTTCTATATATCAAAAGAAACTGTTAATACCTATTTACTGACATACGAGTAATAACAAGAACAATAATAATAATAATAATAATAATAATAATAATAATAATAATTATTATTATTATTATTATTATTATTATTATTATTATTATTATTGGCGTATAGGCCATTACTGACCGCGCTACACGATTAACGTGTGTAATTCTTCCAGGATCAGCTTTTCAGCTGTATCCTTGGATTACAACAAGGTGTGACTTCTGAGATGATAGGATGATGATGATAGGTGAAGGGACAATCACAAATACGACCATGTCTACGCAGGACTCGAACCTGCAGCCTCCTCGGCACAGACGACGGCTACCGCAACCGTCTGCGCCACGGGGCCGACTTAATAATAATAATAATAATAATAATAATAATAATAATAATAATAATAATAATAATAATAATAGTATTATTAGTATTAGTATTATTGCTTTGTTGGGAACAGCCCATATTTTGTGCAAAGTATTGTAGAAGTACCAACAGTCTCGATCTGCTTCTTAGAAAGCTGGTAACACCCCGATGTAGATTTTATATTAAAACTCATAACATCTTATTCGTGAATTAGAGAAATAATAATAAATAATGTAGGTATCGGCAGTGCAAATCGGCATTTGGGGAAAACGATAGCTCGTTGCCATCGGTAGCAGGAAGGTATCGCAGCGTAAGCGCGAGCTGGAAGGCGCTTCGGCCGCGCATCGTGGAGTGGCGGCGCCGCGTGGCTTGCCCTACCGCCCGGCCTCTTAGCCGTTGCCGGCGCAGAGGTTGCCGAAAGCATCTGCTTACGCGGGGGGTGACGTCAGCGGGCGGCGCGGTGCGGCGGGCGCGTTGTTTACTGCGCGCTATTAGCGGTGGCGCCGAGATTTGGCACAGTTTGCGCAGCCCTGCCGCACGCCCCGCCACGCTCTCCACCGGCTCGCCCGGCCACGCTTCGCTCCGCGCCACCCCGCCCCGCCATGCCCTGTCCTGTCCTGTCCCAATCTGCTCTCCCCGGAGCGTGCACCCATCCTGCCCCTCTCGCTTCCCTCCCGACTCCTTCCCCTTCTAACTCCTTCCCCCATCCCGTCTCGTCTTTCCGCCACGTTTTGTTCCACCATCCCGTCGTGTTCTTTCCGTCTCGTCCCTCGCAACTCGCTCTCTCGTCCCGTGTCGTTCCACCCGTCACGTCCCTTCAGTCCTGCCACATCTTTCCCGTTCCATCCCGCCTCGACCCTCCCGTTCTGCCTCGTCCTTCACGGCACGTTCCGCCCCGCCCTGCCACGCTCCGCCACGCCAGACCCCGGCCCGGCCCGGCCCCACCCCTCCCCGCCGTCTCGGGAGTGCGTACACAATGGGCGATCGGGCGTCTATTTAGACGCGTCGCCGCGAATTAGCGCTATCGACGCCAGCGCATCGCACAAAGGACAAGGCGTTCCTGCGCGCAAACGCCGGATTTCTGGAGGCTATTCATAGCCCCGCGCGCGCGCGCCCAGCCCCTCCCCGCCCCGCTCCACCCTGCACCGCCCCGTTCCGCTCCGCCCCGCCCCACCCTGCGCCGCGCCGCCCCGCACCCCCCGCGCCGCGCTGCCCCCTCGCACCCCGCCCCGCCCCGCCCCGCCCCGCCCTGCGCCGCGCGACCTGTGTTTGGTTTTGCGGCGCGAAGTACAATGCTCGAGAACGCGGCAGAGCGAGGGCCTGCGACGCGGAATCTGGTATCGATATCAACAAACAGAACGAAAGATCGACTCGATTATATAAACGGGTGAAAACCAGAACGGTATACGTGACATTTTATACATTCTGAGAAATCGGTTTATTAAAGTCAATATCACTGTTAAGCCGTGGTGCTTTGTTTCATCATTAAAATCATGGCATTTCAATTTGTTCATGAAAACCACGAAGATACGTTGCCACGGAAGTATAGCCTAAAATAAATATGTTTTCTTCAGAATTTATAAAATGTCACTTATACCGTTCTGGTTTTCCTCCATTCACATTAGGGAGTATCTCCACGGCGAAGCGTTGTAGCAATAGACAGCACTACCCATCTTCTGTGCATATGCAGTTCGAGTTTCGAATAAACCTTTGTGCATCTGCACATGCGCATAAGCATGAGAAAGATGTACGTTATGCTGTGAAAAATCTCCCTATTGTTCAGGTTCAAGTCTCGATACTTCAAATTTCAATTAATATCGATGCACTCTTAAATAAAAAAACGCTGCTCTTCATTCTCAAATACTTATACTCAAATTCTTCTCCACTTCATACTCGTATCAAGGCATTTTTAGCAAATAACATACTGTCATAATTCACCATCTTCATTTATTGTCACTCACACTCTTTGTCTGTACTACAGACGAGTAGCCACGTGATGTACAGGAGGGAGCAAAGAATGCATTTGAAATATCAAAAAGAATTAGATAAATCCATTTATGTCTACCAATAATACAGCTTCTTTGATACCAATATTATACTTTTTGTATAGACATATTATGATACTGATTACATTATATTTTGAACTCAATAGTCACGTAAAGGGGTAGCAAAAAGTAAAGTAAATGCGAGAAAATTTATGATGTCAAATTCAATCAATATGCATTGTGAAACGTTTGTCGAAGACTTCAAGAGTAGAAAAATTTCCCAGGCGACCGCCCGACACTCTTGTCTCCTCTCACAGAAATGGACAGATGGGATTAGTCATCCGGCGTGGAAGTTCTGTCAAGGCATGTGGACATGTGTTTGCATGAACTGCGAGGTTGATACAAGTGTTCAGGAATTCGTGGTAGATGCGTGGAATGCAGTTTTTGTGTTCGTATGGTATCCTGAAGATTCGCGGTGAGTGCAGTGTGAATATTGTACAGCCTAGGCACCTTCCAGTACACACCTAGGCCTCCAGACATCTAGCTAGATCTTATGAAATTATGTCAACGAACGGAGTAAGAAATCAATATTGCCTTAAATACTGGGGAAAGGAAACTTGATCAGATGAAGAAATGTATATTGTTTTGGGCAATCTGTTGCAAACTTCGTGAGACTACCATCCCATGGTAATTCCTAGTGGGAAGAAAAATTCATCCTTTCATCAAGGATAACAAATTTGAAAAAGCCATTTGAACATTGAATAAACCTCATTCTAACGTTGAAAACATAATCAAATAATGCATTTCGAACTGAGAATCGATCATTTTTTTAATAAATCCAATCATAAAATTGAATAGTAAAATAATTGCAATTTGCATATTACACCTAATTAGATATAATAAAATAATTTCGAAAGGCTCCATTTGTCTCTGTAACATACCCCTGTCTTCAGCTATTCTCTGCCTTCTTCCTTAACTAAAGAATGCTTTTGTCTCATTATATATCCCAAGTAATTCTTCAGGAGTTGCTTTACTTTGTTCTGAAGAATTTATTTTCTTCCAGAATTAATTTCAAAAGCCAGTAGAGTTCTTTGGCGGTAATTCAAAGACGTACTTTCGTGTATTCTTCAACCGCGCAGAGAATTGAGTACGGATGCAGATGTAAATAAAACCCAGAAAACACTCTTCCTCCGAAACCTGCTCTCATCTCACCATTTGCAGCGGACATTCTTACGTGTTAAAAGAAGTGTCGTTTACGTAAGATGTGACTTATTTTGTATAATTACAATTTATTTCGATCATTTCCATATTATTGGGTAAATACTTTGCAGGCAAGCAATTTTTTGGGGAGTACACCAAAAGGTGAATGATCGGTTCGGTAAGTAGAGTAGGGACAATAAACTATCGGCGCCTCTCGACCGTCCCGAGTAGCTTCACTCCCATACGGCCTCTGACGGCCGCGAGAAGCTGTACTCTGCTCTGCCTTCACTCCGAGCGGCGGGGACAGCGGCAGCGGCGGCGGCGGCGGCGGCGGCGGCGGCGGCGGCGGCGGCGGCGGCGGCGGCGGCGGCGGCGGCGGCAGCGGCAGCGGCGTCCGCGGGCGGATTATTCACAGCGGATTCGGGGAGACGCCCTCCCCCCCCCCCCTCGTGCACACTCATCGCGGCAGGCAGCAGTGGCGGTGGCGATGGAGACGGCGGCGGCAGAGGCGGCAGCGGTGGCGGAGGCGGCGGCGGCAGTAGCGGTGGAGGTGGAGGTGGCGGCGGCGGCGGCGGCGGCGGCGGCGAGGTCGGCGCGACAGCGAGTCTGCGAGCATGTGGATCAGGTCGGGGCGGTGCGATGGGGTCGAGTGCAGAACAGAGTGAAGCTATTTAGGGGAAACGGGGCCTGAATAGCTAACTGACTGTTTGAATCCTGAGAGATCTCGAGGTGGTTATGACTGTAATAACCACCTACATATTCGACTCCGGTTATAGTGAACTTCTGAGGACTGACAGGTGTGGTTCACTATATCAAGACGTTCATTATATCCGATGATGTCAAAATTAAATAGAATTTCTCCACAATGATTGATTTTATTAATACAGAGCTACAGCAAAATTCATTAACAGCTCGAACTGAAAATTTCAATATCTTTATTTGTCTTTAAAAAATCAACTATTTTCAATTGTACCTTTAGTACTTTTTACATTTTTTAATTTCTCTAGAGCCTTCTCCAAAGTCCGCGCGCTCTCCATAGTTGATTCCACATTGTTCTCTGTAACTATCAAAACACGGTCTTGACACTGTTGAAAAACCGTCCCACTCTCCAAAGGTTTTTTTAACTCACCTAATAACATACTAGATCCAATTAATTTCCGGGACGTATTTCCTACGATCACTATAGCCGATGTTCATGTTCATGTTCATGTTCATCTTCTTATGTTTATTTGCAATGTAAGTGAAACGGGACCAGCAAACGTAAGTTGACTATAACCGAGAGTTCACTATAACCGGAGTCAACTGTATATTGATGGGGAAAACAAAATGTTGGAAAAGCAGGTATTTTATAGAAATTTCAAAGATTATTCAGAACTTTTTTATAGAATTTTAAACGTATTTATAATTCACAAGCATGTCTCATTATTAATTCACGCAGTAGCTACGTTAAAATGTTTGTCCTAGTGAGGAGTATATTGTAGTAGCAGTAATCATTTTTAAATATCCATCCTGCAGTTTTGATATCGATGTATCTCTCTGATTTAGGTCAGTAACCGCTACTGACAAAGGAAAGATCATTATAGACAGAATGAATAACGTCAATTGCCAAGTATTGGCTTGATCACAATATGTACAACGGAAAGATGGGGGATCCGCCGAGGTGATCGCCTCGTAAGAGCGGGTGCCAATCGACCGAATCCGCTCGTTTAGATGTTTCAGGCTGCGCACACCACGATGGACAGGCTCGGAGGCTTTGCACACATGGGAGGGAACGAAAAGGATTATTATCCGAGAGAGCGGGGAGGTATATTGGGAGGAGAGGAGAGGACAGGTCGGACGAGAGGAGGGAAAAGAGTAGGAGGAGGGAGGGAGAGAGGGGTGGTGAGAAGAGTGGCGGAGAGTAATGGAATTGGTGAGGGCGAGCCGGGAAGGTTGTCTCGGAAGGGGAAGTAATGACAAGGAGGCGGGAGAGAAGAGGAGTAGAAGATATGATAGAAGAGGATAGGAGGGACGAGAGGACGGGAAAGGAGGGAGGAGGACTGGGTAAGGAGTGGGTGAGGGAAGCGGTGAGCAATGGAGATGACGAGAGCGGGACGGGAGGGATGACAGAGACGGAGAAGTGATGACGCGAGGGCGCGGTAGAGAAGAGGGGCGGAGCGAGGATGTGAGGTGAGGAGAGCGGTGGAGGGGACGGGGCAGGGCGGGGAGCAATGCAGGTGACGACAGCGGAACGGGAAGGTTGACAGGGCCGAGGAAGCGGGGTACGGAGGGAAAAGTGGCGGGGCGAGGCGGGGAAGTGAGATGAGAGGAGCGGGGTGCAATGGAGGTGGCGAGGGCAGGACGGGAAGCATGACAGGGACGGGGAAGTGATGACAAGGGGGCGGGGCAGGAGGAGAAGAGGAGCGGGGCGCGGCGGGGAAATGAGGTGAGGGAAGCAGGGGAGAGGGGCGGGGAGGGAGGCAGAGGCGGAGGCGGTGGGCGGAGCGACCGCCGCGTTCGCGGAAGCCGCTCCTTCCTCCTCCGCCGCCTGTGACATGTTTGCGACGCCGCGCCGCGCCGCGCCACGGGCAGAAAGCAGCCGCCCGGGCTCCTCCGCCGCGCCGCCTCAAGGCCCACGGGCGAGGATTTCGGGGAGCAGCTGCCGCCGCCGCCTCCGCTTCCACGGAAGACTCATTTTAGCCTCAAAACCGGAGATTCGAACTAGGATTGGGGCCAAAGCCCGGCCTCAGTGGTGCAGGGACATTGGGAGGGACTGCCACCAAAAAGAACCGAAAACAACGAGTTTTATAGGTTTACTTTTTTTGTTATTTGCATTAACATCGTCATTAGCGACCATTATTGCATTTAACTGTATGGTACTATTTATTTCGTTATTGCGTGGGCGTCAGCGTTTATGGCCATTCGTCCCGTAAGTATTGTGCATGTTATATCCCGGGAGGCGGTGGTGTTCCTGCCTCGCTAGGTGAAGTCCGGCGCCGACCTACAAGTCGGCTTGCGGGGCTCTCCTTCCCTCATACCACCGTCGACGGGACACAGTTCCGGCCGGGATGTTATAATCTCGCCACTTGACTTTCGACATGTGTGGAAGAGGAATATGTATGTGTGTGTGTGTGTGTGTGTGTGTGTGTGTATGATGTAACGATGGGGCAAGAATGATACCTTGCATGGTCAAAACCTTGTTTCTTCTCCTCCTGCTTCTATTCTGCTCCTACATTCGCCCAGTATTGTTGGGAGAGACCATGCAAAACTACCATTCATACAGTAGCATTGCGCATATACGTCACGGACTGGGATAGGTTTCTGCCTAATAAGTTTTGGTATTTGGAGTATATTGGCGGGGACTCCCCGGTGATCTGTACTGAGGAATTGAATCGACCCCTCCTAATAATTTGGTGCTGGGGCCGCCCATGGCATTGCGAGTTCGAGTCCGAATTACATATTTGTATTCTGGCAGTGTACCTTTGACATGGCCGTCTACTTCTGTACATCATTCCGCCCTCAATCACTTTTATACCATCAACATTGACCGTCCATGATCTCTCTACAATCCAGTCCATAGTCAGAGTCAAATGTAATCCACTACTATTGGCATCTGTCCACGAAATAGGAGAACATCGAGGTGCAAGCTTTCTACCTCGACTGCATGCAGGTCCCCCAACCTTCGAGTTGCAGAGATTCATGATTTGAAGCGATTCTTTGTAGGCAAAGAACAAATCTCGTTCACTCCTTCCATCTCAAAGAACGTGAATTCTGAGAAAATCCACATGTACATTCATTTGATCAATATTTCTACAATGTTTAATCCTTTTATCACGATAATGGTGTTCGGATTAGCACATAAATCAAGGAATGGATGACACGTTGAATTTTCTCTAACACCTCTCGTGTACTAAGTTGTTGAAGTTCTATATTAAGAAAGAACATTCCGTTAGTCTTATGTGTGACAGAGGTGGATTTTTCTGCTATCAAACGAAGAGAACGATAATGTGACAGTGATGCGAGTAAATTCAAGAAATCAATGAAAATCGTGATTAATAAAAGTATAAATGGAATCCGGTAGGGTTTTTTCTGTTTTAATACTCATGATTTCCTTCCGGGTAGTGCAGAGATATATTTGAAAAACGTCGCAAATCGTTCTCCTAATGAATCACTCGCGTACTGTTGTAGTAAAACCTAACGAAGCTTTATGACCGAATTTCTTGGAAAGAGCAATTGAATCACTCACTTGAGAGAAGAGAGAGGGAGAGGGAAAAGGAAAGAGAGAAGGAGAGACAGGGACAGAAAAAGAGAAAGAGTGAGAGAGAGAGAGAGAGAGAGAGAGAGAGAGAGAGAGAGAGAGAGAGAGACAGACAGACAGACAGACAGACAGACAGACAGACATTCTTTCTTACACAGTTTACAAAGCTGTTACTGGATACTGGATACATTTTATATCTTATTTTATGACTGACATAGCTTTGTCTGTTATTGGTGACACCTTGTAGTCCCTACTAAAATATTTGAATACAATTGAAAGGTTTTATAATGGTGACTTTTCTTTTTGGCAATACTTATCGATAGTTCCCAAACAATATTATGGTTATGGAATATACCCTTACTGCTTAATTGTGAGAAACTTCCCTTTTAGCTCTTGAAAGATCGAATTTTTTCCAAACATAAAATCTTTATTTGATATACTGGAGCGATGTGTTTCATGAGGCCCTTTCTCCACGTAGGCTATGCTGCTGTGCCTTACGCTGGACTAAAATCCAAAGCCTTCCTCTCCACACTCGTCCACGTTCCTGCGCCATACATACAATATTGAAATGGAACCTGTTAAATGAGTGAGTTTCAGTTTGTTTCCCAATGCTCTTACTCTTTTTACACAACTTTATTCACCTGGCCATGAAATATTTCTATAAATTATTTCTTCATATCGCGGTAACTTTCAACACAGCCCAAGAACGAAGTGGACTTTCCATTGCTTCAAGAATAACCTGTATGCGGGATTGAGAAATACTTATTTGCCATCACTTTGATATGACGTTCACGATAACAATCCCTGACATGTTTTTGTTTACCATGACAGAAACCTTTTCCCTTAAGATTGAGAAATACCTTTAGTCTTAGAAATACATCACAGGCTGTAGAAGAGAAATGTGGCATTAGCATTATGTGTGAAAAAATATAAACTTTTCCCCCCTCAGTGTATTTTATTTCTATAATCTACGAGAGTCTAATGAACTAATCAACTAAATATTTTGGCACACGATTGTAGCAGTTTGCACATATGTTGACTGTAGGACGAAGTTTGCTACGAGTATAACGGCAGTGGAACTCACTGAGTGTGATTTCTTATGTTATCGATCAGTCAAAACTAAAAAAATAATCCCCACGCAAGATCATAATATTTAAAGGAAATCAATGCAAAAATAATAATAAATATTCACGAAAATAACCATTTTAACTTAGGGTTATTTTCTATTATATATACTATTATTCATTTGGTTGTAATCCGGCCGTTGTCCATGACGTTAGCGTCTTTTTAACGACGTTAAGAAACCATAATTTTTTCAATTCGCTTTAATATTTCCAGTATCACCCTTGAAGAAACTACGGTAGATTACTAGATTATAGTAAATCCAATTGAGTTAACATTTTTACATTCTTTCATCTCATTTTGCCACTTTATAAGGCTACCCAGTAATAGTCTGGCAGAAAGAAGCCTTTTACTTTATGTATAAACTAGTAAAATACAAAATTCTTATCGGAATTATGTATTTAAATAATCCGTTAAACATATCATGTTTCCAGTCTTTGAATGTGTAGTAAAATGCACTTCATGTGCTCACTTTCAATCGTGAACTGGTATTAATAACTTAGGTACTGGAAGTACTCCGTATGCTATGGCTTTCTGTGGACTGCAGTATAGCATCCTACCTTACTTCAACTAGCAGAAAGAACCCAATAGACGTGTTCTGCAGAAGGCAGTGAAGCATTCCTACTCGTAGTTGAACTAGCAGGAAGAACGTATCGGCCCAGCGGATGTGTTCTTTCTTAGCGGCCCAAACGAGGCACGTCGAAGAGACGAGAGGCGTGGGAGCTGGGCGCGGAAAAACAAGGCGGTTGTCGGTTATATTTAACGGAGGAAACAGGAGCCGTTGTAAAGCAGCTTTGGGGGAAAACGTAGAATCGACTTGTGGCTGAAAAAGTTTTCTGTAATAAAATACTCAACTGCTAAGTGACATTCAAGTCATTAAGACAGGAATAGGTACCTTCAATGTAAAATATATGACGACGTTACATTTCGTACCTCGTGCATAACAGAGAGGTACACAAAAAGAAATTTGCTTCTTAAGAATCCTTTCTTTTTAATATAATGGCTATAATAATAGCTATATTTCTTTTTAATAAAATAGCTATGGCTGGAAATTACTTGGCTAGTGGAAAGAAGCATTCAACAATGCTGCCTCACCAATTTCCTGGTACAGAAAATTGAGACTTTCAGAAATGAACATTAAAAATATACTTACTACGGAATCATGTAGATGGAAAAAACGTCTTACCCATAAAATGAGGTTTTTCATTTAATTTATCAAGAATTTCTTCCGGAGAAAATAAATCTGAATTTTTACTTGTTACAAAACGTCACAAATCGACTTCGTAATCGTTCAAGTTCTTCTTTGCCCTAGAAAAACCAAAATGTTCTCACTAGCCAGGAATCAAAATCAAAAAAGACCATGCACAGGGTTCAAGTCGATATAGGGAGGCATTAAAATAATATAAAAAAATAAGCGAATAATGTGATTTATAACCAGCGTTTTCATGATTGTGAAAATCTGACTTATGCTATGCCCACAAATGGCCTCACGTTCCATATTAAATTTATGGTTGGTTCTTGATTAGTAGGCCCAAACCCAATAAATTAATCCAGTCAGAATTAATATTAAAGACACTATTGGAAAAGTTTACATATAACCCTGTATTACCAAGATTTGAACAGTTCAAAGTGTGGAATCACAAATGAGGGACCAAGAAATAAATTAATTTAATCAATGACATTGACAAATGATTATTTTGCAAGGAGTGCACATCAAACTTTAGTAAGCGATTCCCGATGACCTACACCCCCTCGTCACTTTGCACCTTGTTGTTCCATTGAACCTCTGTATCTTCAGTGTCATTCACAGCTGGCGATGGTAAACGTCGTCCTCATGCATGTCCCCAACCCTTATATCAATTCACTGAACAAAATCCATTGTTTCTAGATCGAAAGACAAAGAAAGTGAAGAAATTATTAACACATTAAAGTACTTTCGAATCCCAGTGCAACAAAGAAACAACGTTCCTTTACATAATAGTTTGAGCTGCGTATAGAAGAACCTCTCAGAAGCTGGAACTGAAACGGAAATGAACTCTCCACAGAGCCTTTATGACTTAGAGCCGAAATACAGCACAAACTTGGATGCAGCGCGCATAAAACGCTAAACTTAGAGCAGGAATGTGCTCGCACACTCGGCGTCCAATTCCGCGGCCGAGTCGTAAAGTGTGTACTTCCGCTTAGGTGCAACCGCTTCTCCATTGCGCAAGGGATACGCAAATAGCGAAGAGCGGACTTCCCGTCTGGGGCGCTGGCGGTCAATGGGCGGAGAAGTGGTGAGATGGCCGAGGCGGAGATGGAGAAGTGAGCGGAGGCGGGGGTGAAGAAGAGAGAGAGAGAGAGACAGAGAGACAGGCAGAGAAAATGGCGACGTATAGGGCTGGCGGGGCGGGGCAGTTCGGGACGAGACTGAGCTAGCGAGGCGAGGAGCGCGGCGAGGCAGGTCAGGACGAGACTACGCTGGTGGGGCGGGGCAGTACGGAACGAGATTGGGCTGGCAAGGAAGGGGTGAGACAAGACTCGGCTGGTGATGCGGGTAGGGGCGGAGCAGTTCGGAACGAGACTAGGCAAGGGAGGAGGGGTGGGAGAAAATCGGGACGAAACTGGACTGGCGGGGCAGAGAGGTGCGGAATTGTCCGGGACGGGATGGGCTGGCGGTGCGGGGAGTTCGGGGCGAAATTGGACTAGCGAGAAGGGAAGAGACGGGGCAGTTCGGGACGAAACTGGGCTGGCGGGGCGGGGAGATGCGGGACCGTTCGGGGTAAGACTGGGCTGGTAGGGCTGGGCGACGCAGACCGGGACGAGACGGAGCTGGCGGTGCGAAGCGGAGAGGGGCGGATCTGTTTAGGACGAGTCTGGGGTGGCGGGGCGGGGAGGGACGGGGCGGTCAGAGAAGAACAAGAGCGTGACGAGCGAGACGAGCGGGGCCACCGGGGCGGGTGGCGGTCATAACGTGTGGGCGGTGGGGGGGGGGGGCGGGTTGAGGGCGTCTCGGGTATTTCTGGACGCAACAAAAGAGCGCGTCCTGTGTACTGGAACTGGGCGATAAACGCGCTCCTTCGCTTCATAAAAGTTACGGAGGTCCTAAATAAACCCAGGGCGACGGAGTGAGTGAGCACGTCAGCCCACGAGGGCCCACATGCTGGCAGGAGTCGAAAGAAAGAAATATTTGCTAAATAATAAGCACTCAGAAGCACACGTCGTCGTTGTTCTTGGTTGGAACAATAGAGAGAGAGTTTTGTTTTGTTCATACTGAAGGAACAGTAGGAAGATTTTTTTTGTGGTAATACACATGTTTCTGTTTCAACTCAGGGGTAACTCAATTTGATGAAACAATGAAACTAACTTTCCGTACTAATTAGATAGCTGGTAAGATAGATACCTTCTAATAATTAAATATGGTAAATTAAAGATGTCTAGTATCAAAAAAATATATTTTTTGACACCAGACAACATCTTTAATTTACCATATTTACCTTTCTGGAATTATGTAAGAATGACGTAAAATTGTTAATAAAACGATTTTAATTTTGAGAAACAATTTCGAAACATTTAGTCTGTCGCAGCTACTTCATTACTATTCTTTTCGGTGCTTTGGTGTACTGCATGGAGAAGAGATTTTTTGCCCCCAACGAGTCTCACTGCTGGCTCATGGTAACTGCCTTCACATCACTTGATACACGGTAACTGTTAGCTTCGCTACCTGGTCGTGGTTGCTACTTCTGGCGATATCGACGAATTCGGGGCAAAGGCCGGCCACTTCGCGACAGAACTCAAAATTTCAGCTCATGTCTTCTCCAGATGCAAGGTATTTCAGAGCGCGTAACGTGTACTGTACTGCATTTTACTGGATACGGAGGTCGCGGAAGAGTTTGTGAGCGGACAGTTATTGGTGTTGGATTTCGGTCTCGGGTTCAGGAAGACCGACTAGAATTTGGGTTTTCGCACTTCCTGGAACACCTACTTGCGTTGCGGATCACTCGGCACTAAATGGAAAACTGGTATTTGTTACCTGGCTGGACTGTAAAGCACTTGTATTTCGGAGAACTCTCCTGTAGACTATATTCCGGGAGTAAATGTCAAGGGTGGATGCCAGGGATTGTCCTTTGCCTAGAAAGTTTAATGTCCCTGATAGAAAAATATTATTTTCTTCTTGCCAGGGGTATAATTAATGTATTTATAAGGCGCTATGCCTACAGAAATCTATTGAGACACTAGCCATAGGACCTTCCAGAAAATCGCTGCAGCGGGAACTGCTGTAGCTGAGCCATCTCGGCCGGTCAGCCTCTCGCTTCTCGCCGAATGCCGCGTGCGAGGCACGGCCGCTAGAGAATCCTCTCCTTTGCACGTGGCGGTTTCTCCCCAGGCGCCGCCCCGCCCCGCGGACTTCCCCCTGAACCTCCACCCCCCGGCGGGGGCGGGGGCGGGGGCGGGGTCCGGGGCGCTGGGGCGCAACGGCGGCGCTTCGGCGAACGACGCTTATAGCCCCGCGAGGGCGGGCCGGCGCGGGGCGCGGAGTGCGCTGGCGGGGGCGGGGTGGCGCCGGCGGGCGCCAGCGCGGGGCGGGGCGGGGCGGGGCGGAAGCGGGCCAGAGCACTCGACCAGACGGAGGCGCCTGGGCAGGCAGACGCTTTTGCTGAACCTCCGGGAGCTGACATTTTTGTAGTAATACATTGTCAAAATTGTTCATAATACGACTAATAGGCTCTGAAACAATTCAAGAGCTGATTTCCATGGTGTCTCAGTTTTATTTGTTTTCTATTTTTACATATCAATACATTCTTAAGACACTTATCTTTTATGCTGTCCAAAAGTGATTAAAAATTATTAACCATATTCAGAAACCGTTAACTCTACTTCGACTGTGGTTGAGAATGGATTTTTATTCCCGTCTTTGGCTGTTTGAATGGATAATACATCACAATATTTGAAGAAATAATTAACATACAGTCGTGTTTTATGGTATTTGCCAAAGGAAAGCGAAAGGAAGATATTACTTTCAAGAGACCCGCGGAGGTGACTAGGATAGTTTAAAAGCGACTAAATATGGTGCCTGCCCCAACAGCCGCGATGGATTGAGGAAGATTCCAAGAGTAGCTAACGCTGCGCGGTGTGGAGAGCTGGTCCAGCGGGACCCTGGGAGGGTGGAGCGGATGGGGAACGGAGCGGGGTGGTGACAGGAGGGGAGCGGAGAAGCTGGGCGGAGCAGAACGGGGCGGGGAAGAGCGGAGGTGTGTGGGACGGCACAGGGCAGGGCAGACCAGAGCGAGGCGGGGCAGGTGAGTATGGTCAGTGAGGAACGGCAAGGTGTGGGGAGGAACGGGACGGGGAGAGATGAGGCGAGACGGGGCGGAGCGGGGCTGAGTAGACGGAGTGGGGTGGAGTAGAGTGATGCGAGATGGAGGGATGCTGGTCGGGTAGTGCGGGCCGGGCCGGGGTAGAGCAGGACCGGGAGCGGGAATGGTCGGTGAGAGGCGGGGTGAGGGGCGGAACGGAACGGGGCAGGGCAGGGCGGAGCGGGGCGGAGCGGGGCGGGGCGGGGCGGGGCGGGGCGGGGCGGAGCGGAGCGGGGCGGGGCGGAGCGGTGCGGAGCGGAGCGGAGCGGGGCGGGGCGGAGCGGGGCGGAGCGGGGCGGAGCGGGGCGGGGCGGAGCGGGGCGGAGCGGGGCGGAGCGGTGCGGAGCGGAGCGGGGCGGAGCGGGGCGGAGCGGGGCGGAGCGGGGCGGAGCGGGGCGGGGCGGAGCGGGGCGGAGCGGGGTGGGGCGGAGCGGGGCGGAGCGGGGCGGAGCGGGGCGGGGCGGAGCGGGGCGGAGCGGAGCGGGGCGGAGCGGAGCGAGGCGGAGCGGGGCGGAGCGGGGCGGAGCGGGGCGGAGCGGGGCGGAGCGGGGCGGAGCGGGGCGGAGCGGGGCGGAGCGGGGCGGAGCGGGGCGGAGCGGGGCGGAGCGGGGCGGAGCGGGGCGGAGCGGGGCGGAGCGGGGCGGAGCGGGGCGGAGCGGGGCGGAGCGGGGCGGAGCGGGGCGGAGCGGGGCGGAGCGGGGCGGAGCGGGGCGGGGCGGAGCGGGGCGGAGCGGGGCGGAGCGGGGAGGGTCGGAACGCACCGGAGCGGGGAGTAGGCCGGCCGCCAGCCAGCGCAGACGTTTGTTTGCTCAGCCGTCAGTCCGCGCCGGCCCGCCGCCTCCGCCCCTCCCTTCCCTGCCCCGGCGCAGCGCTGGCGTCCGTCTCGAGTTTCCATCCCTCCACCACTGCTCGCGCTCGAAATCCATACATCACTGGCGCGCGACGAAATAAGACGACTGGGCCCTCGTCGAATTGTGCGAAGTCAGCCACAACGGCACGCGCTGTGCCCGGAACCGAGGGCAGCCCGGCGTAATGCGTGCGTGGGCCTCGCTGTGATGGAAGGCAGCGGCGTGCCTCCACGTGCCCTGTCACATTCAAATTCTCTCTCAACGCCACTGTGCGGGGCTCAGCACTTTCCAAGGACGCGGAGCTGAAAGCTGCCGATTCGAGCCCCGCGCAGGTGGGTTTTCAACTGTAGTTGTGGAGTAGTGGGCTTCTTACTACACCTAGACGTGTTCAGATTTTTAGACTAAAGCATGTATTTGTAATGTTCCTAAGTTCCAAGATTTACAAATTAGAGAAATACGCTTAATACCTTATTTACGAAATTGCACACGTGACCGTAAGGAGAATCGTTCGATTAGAATGTCTGTGACATTCGTTATGCTGCGAGGAATTCAGCAGTTACAACAGTAGGTAGGGAGAGGGGCCGAAGAGAGGTAGGGGAAACGGGAGGACTTTGAGGAAAGTAATGAGCCGTAATGAGCTTCGCTAATCATAAATTTCACTTGTATCAGAAGAAGATCGATCTGTTTCCCTGACGGTGAGAAAAAGACTGACCACTAGCCCCATATTCTTTATTGTTATTATTATTATTATTATTATTATTATTATTATTATTATTATTATTATTATTATTATTATTATTGGCGTATAGGCCATTACTGACGCTAGACGATTAACGTGTGTAATTCTTCCAGGATCAGCTTTTCAGCTGTATCCCTCATAACGACCAGGTTTCACGTCTGGAGGTGTGAATTATGACATGATACGATAATGATCAGGGGCGAAGGGACAATCACAAATAAACATGTCCACGCAGGAGTTGAACCTGCAGGCTCCTCGGGGCAGACGACGGCTGCCACAACCGTCTGCGCCAGGGGGCCGACCCCTTATTTATTATTATTATTATTATTATTATTATTATTATTATTATTATTATTATTATTATTATTATTATTTACATTTCATCACCTGGCTACAGTTGTAACTTTTGGCAGTTACGTGGGCACAGAATTCTCACTTCGTAACTGCTAACTACCACAGGAACCCCGTAACTTCTTAGCAGATGTAATGTTACAAATGATGTTTTACTGTTCAAAGAATTGACTGCTGTTCCGGGGACCTATACCGGATCTCTCAGTATACGTCCAGTTGTCTCGAGAACTCAAGTGGTTAGAGGAACTGGGCGTATACCGAGAGATCCGGCTTCTATTCCTGGCTAAGGCAGTCAATTCGTTCAACAGACGAAACAATAATAATAATAATAATAATAATAATAATAATAATAATAATAGTAATAATAATAATAATAACAACAAATACATCGTTGCTAATAACATCCGACGCCAGAACCCGCAGCGTCCACCATCTCGGCCCCAGGCAGTAGACCGCCGCTGGAGGGGATGCCGAGTGGCCGGCGAGCGCCGGGACGGGAGCCTTGGGCGGAGTGGAAAGGGTGGGGGAGTGGGAGGGGAAGGGAGGGGGCAGGACGGGAGCGGGAGGCGGGGGCACCTGGCGGGGGCCAATTGCACCTCGCGCACGCGTCCGCGCGGGCAGCAGCGGCAGCCAGTGGCCGCCCCGCCGCTCCGCTCCCTCCCACGCACCTGCACTCGCGCTCCTCCCAGGTGCGCGTGAGGGGGGGAGGGGAGGGCCGGCGGCCCCGCCCGTTTGGCGGAATATAAATACGTACCATATCAAACGGTTTCGATCTAATACTCAACGAAGCGACAATGTAGACCATTGTCATTCTGTACACTGTCCATGTTCTCTGATGTGTTATGGGCAATAACTAGTAATTGGTATTCAATTCAAATTATACTCCTTCTGAATAACATATCTATCAATTGTTTGAGATGTGCGCGTTTGTACTGCCACTGTGTCTGCGTGCGTGAGTTTCCAAACAGGTTTTTCTCTCTTGAGGAAAAGATATTACTCGTACTTTGCATCACAATGTTGAAGGAGGGAGAGGAAAATATATTTTTTCAACGAATATATACGTCGTACGTAAACTATATATTGTTATTCGCGTCGTTTAGCAATAAATTAAAATACCCTATACTGATGAACTTTGTAATACGTCTCTTAATCCTTTTTTGGGCTTTAAGCTATAATTGAATTAATTCTCAGTTAACTTTTTGAGTTTTACCTCGCCACGTCGCAGTCACTGCTTTTTATACTTTCCGTCAGGGACTAGACGCCTCTAGTAACCGGGGTTCCCACATGGTCACCCGTGCAAGAATCCGTGGTATCTCGAATTGCTTAACTTCCTTGACTTTGCGGAGCGAAATTAAGTAATTCTGCTAATGTCAACGCCTAGTGAGGGCAGTTTCATGGAATTCTCCTTTTCACGCTGTTTATCCATTAGCATGTTCCGAGAGGTTTAGGATAACGCTCGTCTCTGAGTAAACGCCTCGCAATCTATTCAAACAAGACAAACCAATGTAAACAAGAGAGGCGTAGGGCCAACAAGAGGGTAAAGTGTGGAAGAACCAATGATTCAAAACTATTTCAGCTTCAATGTACGGACAGCGTTTTCAAGAATCGCTTGAAATCATGATTAATGACTCAAATAAAATCTCAGCTGCAAGGTTAATTGTACCTGGCGCGAAGAAAAAGTGGGATAGTGCAAGGAAAACGGAGGGGCGGAGGTAGTGAGTAGAGAATTACAACGGGGTGGGAACAGGTTGAAAGGAAAGTAGATGAGACAGGGTGATACTTGGGCGGGTGGGCTGGAGACGGGTATACTGGAAAAAGTAGACACTATGAAGAAACGTACGATGAAGAGAGAAAAGAGTGTCGACTATGCAATAATGAAGGTGAATCGAATTGATTTGAATTAATGCCTTATTTTACGTGGCGAGACTCAGGCCATGAGGCCTGCTCTTCCGCCTGACCACGCAAATTTCGCTACGCTCCTTTCACTAACTAGCACAGAGGTATTTCTTGGGCGAGAAACAGGCGATTTGAATTTAGCTCAGAGGCGTCATTTAGGCTTGAGGATCTTTTACATGCAAGTAAATATACTAACATGGGCCAGCCGGCTTTACTTCCCCTCCGAAGGAAGGCGTACGAAGGATTTTTTCGCCCTTAAAAACCCACGCTTAGATCGGGTTTGAACCCACCAACTGGGCTACAACAGTCCGGTAAGCTAACCGTTACACCATCGCCGCGTGAATCGAGTAGGTGGGATGTGTGAAGAAGCGCGTGAAGCACGTTACAGCGAATGGACGGGGTGGCGACTTCTGGAGGATGGCATGGGCCACGCCTTTTTGGTTATTTCACTCAATTTACTCACAACAATCTGCACTTATTGATGGCATCACATTCCAATCAAGAATTTCCATTACGTATACACATTTTTTTAAAAAATTTCAAGCTAACAAACATTACAGACTTCTTGCATAGACCCTCACTGCGGCGATAAGGGCTTAACTCTTCCTGAGAGTAGGCGAGGAAGGAGGCTTTCACACCTTCCACCTTCTGGGTTGACGAACATTGTTATACCAGTTACCACTGCTCTTTACAGGTTAGATGATGTCGGGGATTTTCATGAAGGGTGAATGAAGAGAGATGAATGATTATGGTTGGTTGTTAGTGATTCCGTGCGCGTCAACTACTGAAGTCATTAGTTTCGTAAGTGTAGTGCATGCTTTTTCCTCGGGGCGGAGATATTTCCCCGCTGGATGGCCGCGCCGACCTACCGTCGGCTAGCAAGGGCTTCTCTCAGGTATCTCCCAACAGCGGGGCACTGCCTCAGTCGGGACAAGCTCTAAGCTCCCGACCGGCCTCCCGGCATGTGTGCTATAGAGGTGCATGTTAGTGTGTATAAGTAAGGGGGTGAGGATAGGCCAAGGAAGAGGAAGGAAAGATCTCGAGCAGTCCGTGGCTCGTTTGTTCGGACACCGTTTCGGCTTTGAATGATAATTGATTTGGTGATTTTAAGACGGGATATGTGGTAGGAGTCAACCACACCACCATCATGATTAGGTATCACCTTCCCCTTACGCAGGACTGGAAAACACAACCTGTTACCGCATACTTGCTGCTACATGCCCCTACTCCACCGACGCGGGAGACCCTTACCATTCGCGGATCGTGACAGTACCTATCGATATACAAGTAAACTACAGCTTCTGCGTTAATGACCCCATCTCGATCAGATTTTTCGTCCAGTTTCCTTGATCCTTTGGGGTAATGCTCAGATGACCCCTTGTTTTGCTTCAGGACATACATGAAGCTTCGTTACATGTGCACGTTTTCTTAAGATCGTTAGTTTTCTATTGCTAGTTGTGGTAGGAGTAGTGGCGTAGGTATGCGTTGCTATTTTGTTAACAATCCTATAAAATAAAATCTGTAGTCATTTTACCGATGCAAGTTTTTGTATAACTGAGGAGTGATCATTTCTAGTTTTCAAACGAAGCCAATCTCGCTTTGTTGGTACTTTGGACAATCAGATATAATACTAAATGGGCGGGGAAGAGATTCTGGAGCTCAAGGAAACTCGCGCAGATTATAATTCTTTCCCATACGCTAAATACTATTTCTACTGATTTTATGAAAATAAATCTAATCAAACATCTTCATTACATCTTCATCCCTATTACAGTAGATTGAAGACTGCATTTTCAAACTATGCCAATACCACGTCATATACTTGCTATGCAAGTGAGAAACGTTTCTTACGCAGAATGATGTGCAAGAACAAAAAAAAAAGTCGTAATATTCCCTTCTCGTAACAATGCGTCAGCCGGAAGGCGGAAGCATTTTTAATGCTCGTCTCAAATCCATCTTCCACCAGAGTATTACACAGCCTAGCTCCTCACCAAAAAAAGTGCCCGTCATGGCGTAACTCGCTCAGCACATCCTCACTGGCGCTTGTCATGTACAACACAACTTGGAGAGGTTCTAAAAAAGCGAGAGCAATACCAAGATACTAAATACGTTGAAAAAAGAGGGTACATCCTAACACAAGTCCAGTTTTTCTCGACAAGGAATACGTCACGATAGCTCGTACTAGGAAGCAGAACTCGGCTAAATACTATCCAGTGGCAGTTCACAGTGTCCAGTAGCGATGGAGAGTTTTGTTCGATCTCGGATTAATCTAACACCAAGTTTCCTTTTTTCGTTTAGCTTTAATTTTATTAACTCGAAATGAATTTAAATCTGATTATGAAACAATCTTTATATTCAATATTTTTAATTAAAATATACTGCACCTTAGTGATTTTAAGAGAATACGGAGAAATTTGGCAAATGGGGAATATTTTACCTATCTCCGTTTAACATTTTAAGAGAGTTAATAATTGTTCAAAGTCAAAATAAAACGATTCCACATTACACTTATTTTTAGAGGAACTATAGGTTAGAAGAATCAAAGAGATCTGTCAGTCACATTACGAACAGTTGATGTGTGGGGAGCGAAAATGCACTCGAAACGGAATTTATTATCTGCGTCATTCGTGCAATTGTAGACATTCTTAATTGTTTGGTTCCATCGCAAATTACAGAAGTTGTTTGTAAATTGCCACTGAATACGTGGCTCAACAGAACCAACATAAACGTTAATATAAAACGAAATGGAACTTTAATGTCTTTTCCGATTAGCTTCTTTGCGAAAAGAAAACAGTTTTCATGGTTATACCTTACGAAACGCATTGCAAATATTGTTATATTTCGCTTTGCTTCGAAACTTAACAAAATTCCGTTTCGCGTATTTTTCTTTCGTTCCATTTCTCGTTTTGCATATTTTTCGTTCCATTTCTCGTTTTACATATTTTCTTGCCATACGCGTGAGCATTGGCCCACTTTTAATTTAGAGCTTGCATTCTGTAGCCCTTGAAAATCCAGAATAATAGTTTGCCCTCAAAAAAACATTAACATGGAAGTTGAGAAGCACTTTGGCAGGGCACTCACGGCTGAATGAAAGAGGAATGAGCGAGTAGTGGTTCCCGAAAGTGGTATACGTGGACTCTGGGGTCCTGCAGCATAACGCATGTTCTGTGTTGTGAACAAAATAAAATAAATAAACTAAAAAATAAATTAAAAATCTCTTTGTACACAAATGCGAGCACTAGAATCAAAAAAGTTTATCGCTTGCCGAGAGAAAGGACATTGTACGCGTCGTAATTGCTCTTAACATAAGCTTATATATTTCAGGGTAAACTGTAAGGGCACCACACACACGGACAACATGAACACACAAAAACTTCCGTACCCAGGGCGGGATTCGAACCCGCAACCCTTCTAGCCAAGGCAGCCACGGCGCTTCAGCCTTAGCGAGCTCGGCAATGCAGGTCGGCGTTTGTAGTTTGTATGTAGATCAACGAGCTAGAATATACTACGTAGAGTGGCAGTCCCTTTAGTTTCAGCGCTCTTGGTGGAGGCTCGCCGAACTAGTGGCCGCCGTGGTTTTTGAAGTCAAAACATACACGAGTGGCGGTGTAACCAGGGTGTAACCGTCCGTACCAAACGTATTGCTAGAATACTTCGTTTCCCAGAATGCCCTGCTTTGACTGTAAAAAACATCTCTTCAATTTCCTTCAAAGATGGAGGCGCTTCAGCCACTCTATGTAGTATATTCTAGCTCATTGGTATAGATTCATGATGCAAACTCTGAATATTCCCGGTGAAGGCGAGAGTGGGCCTGGAAGGCGGACGGGAGCTGCTGGGCCCATTTGCGTGCATTAGGCCTCTGGGCGGGCGGGAGGTGGCGGCGGCGGCCGCGATAGCGCTGTCGGCAGGGGCCGGGGTCGCTGATGGCTTTAGCCGCCCGCGTTCGCGTCACCGCCCCCGCCCCGCCCCGCCCCGCCCCGCCCCGCCCCGCCCCGCCCCGCCCCGCCCCGCCCCGCCCCGCCCCGCGGACGCGCCTGCCGAGTTGGGCAGCGCGACCGCTGCCTCTGTTCAGAGAGGCCCTCCCACGGGGGCTCAGCGCTCAGCACAGGTACTGAGGCATTGCTCAGCGCAGTTACACCAGGGTGCAGCAGCGGTTACGACTCGTCATAAATGCATGGCTACAGGTAAATGCAGAATGTAGAGAAATAGAAAGAGAACGAAGTCCAGAGAGGAATTTGAAATAAAATCCGCATCGTTAATAATCGTGGCAAACAATCGTTATTTTAAATTAGTGATGCACCATTGAACAATACGCTTTATCTTAGTGGGGATGGGGTTCACGCAAATGTAAAAAAAGTGAAGGAGATTGGGACTTTGAGAAAAATTAATATTCTCAAGAATTAATGTTACAATTAATTTCTCTTTCTCTCTCTCCCTCTCTATTTCCCCCTCTTTCTTAAACAAAACAAACCTGTTCGCAAAATGGAAAAATTATATTAAAATGTAAATGAAATTTCACGCAACTGTTTAAGAAGTTAGCCTTATTTACTGCAGAAGTGAGGAGAATCGACGTGAAACTGTCATTTCATCGTCGTTATTGTTATGCATCGGTGAAATTACCATAAGGTTGAAAAGGTCGAAAGCAGCAAATCGTTATAAATGTAGATGAGGCATTTGGCTTAGAGACTTATGAGTATACTGAGTTAAACAGATTACCAAATAAAAATAAGGTAACAAATGAGTGTTACGTCAATTCAAGTAATAAATTTTGACTCGTCAATAAAATTAAATGAAAAACTAGTTTACTGTCGAGCCATTCCCCACATGAATCAGCTGTAATTGATTTCTGAGAAGACACCGAATAAAACAACTGCAGATGTGGACATTAATGAGATAACTAGAGCAATGGGCTTGGTAGGAAAATCGCGCCCATAAAGCAAATGAATGACGACGGGTCGCCATCTTCCCGCTGTCGGCGCGCTCTACGTCTCCGCGAAGCCAGAGTTCGCTCGCTGCCTGGACAGCGGATCGGCGCTGTTGCATAAGGAATTCACGTCCATCAAAATAAATTCGCCGCTGCCAGGCAGCCTCACGGCGGCGTCGAGCTATTCTCGGCGGGCGCCGTTCTTCAACTGTCAAAACAAATGACTCGCGGAAAGAGCCTCGTCGGCGGGTCACGTTGATTCCGCAGGTTTCGCGATAAACCCATAACTTCGCCTCTCGTTTAGTCTTTATGTGCTCGACAGTTCATCAGACTCAATAATTACTGAAGTCGATAGGTTTATTTTGAGTTAGTACATTGTGGAGGTTACAAGATACTTTAAATCACTGGCGTTATTACTTAACATGCGAAATATTGATAATTTCGAAGAAGGATCATACATTGACAGCGTTTATTGATTTCGCTAATCTAAATTAGTGACACAAATCCATTCTCATTAGACCAAATGCCTTTTTAGAGGCTCATAAGCGATGAAGCCTCTACATAAAGGCCTGAACGGCTCTTCTTTTACGAGATACTGTATTAATTTAGATAGCACAATACGCCCATTGAAAGTAGCAGAAGGCTTGTTCAATACGTTATCTTCGAAGTTAACAACTAGTAGGGACTGATTATAAAAAATGTTATCGTAAAATGTATTTTTTAACAGTTTAGTAAATAGTTTAAGATCATACAAGCTCGGTAAAGTATAAGTAATAAAAGTAATGCCTTGTTATTAAAACAAACTGATTAAATAAATAAACTATCCTCTGAATCTCCTAACTGAGAAATGAAACAGACTAGTACTATTCTGGGATTTCGTATGTTCATCCTTCGTTTTATTTAGATGTTTTAAAGCTCAATAAAATGATGAACTGATTTAGAACTAGAATCTTGTTTGGTTTAAAATGTTCTGTAATTTTCGTGAAATGTATTTGAAAATGTTTGTAATGTATGCACAAGAATTCTATTATTTTAGACAACTGAAGTGCGTGTTTGTAGACATCACTCAGAAACTGACTTTCAACTGGCAAGATTAGAGAGAAAAACAAGTCATGAATAACAACGCGTACAGTTTTTCTCCTTGTCGTCTGAACTTTATAATCGCTCTCTTTGCAGTGAAACGTAAATTATAAACGAGCACAAGGAAAACAAACATTTTCTCTGAAACCATAAATTGCTCTGTAAGTTAGACAGCACGCGTGATTAATGTGAAAGATTCATCTAACCTATCAGGGCAAATGCTAGCGATGCATATTCTACGTCGGTGCGAGTTCTGAGTACACACTCAAGTGTTTCGAGGGAGGAATAGGCAAAATATGGGACTGCCACATCTCCATGGTAATACACATACAATGCACACCCGCATTCAGTTTCAAATAATTGACTGCGTTTGCAGAAGATTTCCACGAGGAGAACATCATTAAATATTTTTAACACTTCAGTGTAGTGGAGCTTTATCTTTTCGAAATGGAAGCATTGAGAATCTATTGCACACAGAAAGAGGTTTCATGGTTTCCGGAAGCACCACAAAATAACGACAAAGTTTTCGCGTCAAGAGCGAAGGCGATCCATAGTGCGGTGATCCACTCACTTACATATGGAAAGCGGAATTCGAAGCAGTTGTGGCGGTCAAAGCGAGTTTCCGGCAGATTTTGTTCTGTGTTACCCTGATCCTGCATATCATTCTATCATCATTCAAATAATATCATCCCGCCCATCACAACCATTCTCCTCAAGTACGGACGGAAAGGATAAAAGATGTTTTGCCCCCGATAGATCATATCCGGGGCCGACCTCCATGCCGGCTCGCGGGGGGATCTCTCTTTTAGGTTCCTCCTCTAACGGAGCACCCAGCCGCGACAAGCCGTAAGCTGTCCCGACGTGTGTGGTGATGTAGTGCGTGTAAGTGTGGGTATGGGGAGAAGATGAGTGTAAGAATGAGGAAGGAAAGGTCACACGCGATCCGTTGCAGTTTGTTAAGGTTCTGCTCCGGCATTCGTCTGGAATTGATTGGAGGAACCACGAATAACTACTGATCGGAACAGCCCAATTCTTCCCCACACAACAGCCTGATTCGACCTAGCTACGTAACTAGGCCTTGAAATAATTATAAACGTTGTCATTGCCAACAATAGTTGGCATACTATTAGTAAGTACTAGTAGTAATACTATTGTTGGCAATGACAACGTTTATAATTATTTCATGAAAAATGCCAACGATAACGCACCACAACACCTATAACTTGGCCTTTATAAACCACCACTGTTGGGACTCGAGCACTAGGAGCCCCAGGTCCCTGGCTATAGAAGGATCCTGGATCTATATCCAGGGACACTAGGATCCCCCAATCAGCGGTAAAGGGGACATGGGAAAGAAGACCGAACGAGAGCGAAGGCCCGAGACAGAGTGTTCCAACGAGCGAATTTTGCGGAAACCGACGCGTGGGGAAACCTGCCCCCAAACAAGCGCCCCGCCGTTGGCACTTGACGTGCGCGGGTGCCGATGGGCACGTGCGCTTCTGGGAGCGTGCTTTATGGCTTCGTCCGAAGCGCTTTGGCTGCGCCCTCGCTCACGCCCACGCCAGCGCGGCGCCGCCGGGGCGGGTGGCGGCTGACGCAAATCCGGGCTTCGACGTAGGGATGTGCGATTCCCAACGCAAATTGAATCGAAGCATCGAACGAGTGATTCGATTCTCGATGAAGCAAACATTTTAAAGCAACATTTCATAACGACTTCGGTTCGAAATTGGACTGTCACAGTATTTTTCAATGACAAATGATTCAAATGAACGATTTCTTATTAAAATGTCCCTGGGGTAGAGTTCATCTTTTATCTTATTGGAAACATTTTTTTATCTTACTCAGATGTAATGTGTAATATTTATCTGTACAGGTTTGTATGTTTATATTTATTTTATGAACAGTTATAAGTTTCGTTCAATGTTTTTGTTGCCATCAAGTATTAATTAAATGATCGTGTGTGTAAATTTTTTCAAGAAAAATATTTCAAATCCGCCAAATTGTGGTTACATACACATTCGTTAATTATTGTTTCAATTTTCTTAAGAAATTTTTAACTACTCACAAAAGTAGGCGTTTTGTATTTTTCATTCTATTTTAAAATTGTCTCACACGAACAATGCAACGGCAGTACTTAAATCCACGATTAATCTATGCTTTACACAATCACTTTCCGATTAAATAATAATTTTCGCTTATACCTGGTGCCGAGGTGTGTGTAGCGGGTGACGCAAATCCGGGCTTCGAGGCCAGGCGGAGCCACACTGGAAGCGGCTGACGTAACGCGATGAGCGCAATTCACAGGAACCTCGCCGCTACTTTTCGACGCCTCAGACGCAGCTGCAGCGGGCTAATGCATCGCCACGAGGTGCACGGAACATGTTTCTCTGTCTACAAACACGCGTGAGCGTCAGATGCGCTCTTCCTCTTGCTTCAGTTCCGAAGCGGACGTGCTTGTTCTCCACAGCGGGGCTCTGGCGCACAAATCCCAACTACAAAATCGTTTGCATTAGACAAACGATTGGAAATGACCAGAAATGAAACACGCTGAAAAGAAATGCGAAGGGGACAATGATAAACATGGAAAAACACGGAGTAAAATTTCGAGAATGCGAAGGACAATGATAAACATGGAAAAACACGGAGTAAAATTTCGAGAATTTGAAAGCAGGGACATGAGAAACAAAAAGAAAACAACAAAATAGAAAAAAAGTAAAACAAAAAGGGGGAAAAGAAAAAAGGGGAAATAAAGAAAAATGAAAAAAGAATGAAGTAGGTAAGAGACTCGGCGCTGCCTGTACTCTTCCCCAGACAGAGCTTACACTCTCGACTAAAGAGGAATAAATCGTATTTTGAGCTGCGCGTCTAAGCGTGCGAAACGTCTATAGCGGTTGTTATGTCTGCCTGTCCGTCTGTGCAAATGTTATTTCCATGAGAAGATGTTCAGCGGGCGTTGAGAAAATAATCAAAGCTATTTTCAGGGTTTCTCCTAAATTACCTTGAACAGCTCAAGCCCCGTGCTACTGACCATCACCACGATGCGTGCACAAGAAACGAATCAAAATATATACAAAAATCTTGAAGAGAAGGATCATGCTTACGGTGCCAAAGCGGGTGTTGATCTTCGTACAACGTAGGCCATCAAAAACCTTCATTACAAATAGACAAACAGGTGTCAGTTTATTATACATTTGCTGAATGCTGCACAAAAATAGCTATTCCCATAAACTATTTTTTAAAAGGCGAAATGCATTTTGAGTAATTCAAAAGTAAAATGTAGAAATAGCTTTATGTACACAATTTAAATTAAGTAATGTAATTTACCGTTAATTATTGTTTTTAAATTTAAACCTTGGTCCTTGGACGGATTTGGAAAACCTTGTAACTGACTTCGAGAGAAAACTAATTTCGGTTTCTATATAACCAGGATATTAATCTTCTATTTCATTATGCCTTATAATTGGCACTTACACACACTGACAACAACCAAGCTATTGATTTTTACAACAGTTTCGTCTAGTAATGGAAAAAATATTGTCTACCTCGTAAAAGTCGGGAATAGATTGAATGTGCAATTACATACTCCAGAAGGTTGTAATAGTCATTCATTTTCGATGTTTATTATTTGAGAGCATAGAATTCTTCGTAAATTTGAAATGATTTCCAGAGACTTCTGACACTCCATTTACAGAAATAGTCCAACAGTTTTGTCGTAATTTTTAAAAAATATAAATGAATGCTTTTGCGGTCACAAGTCGATATTCCCTGACTACACAGGAAACGAAGGCACGTTCGGCCACTAAAACTTTTAGCCACAATACAGCGATTATTTTGAAAGAACGCTTGCGAGTCGGGAAAATATGGTTTTTCCCGTTTGCTGTCGAGGATCTCTTGGTGGCAGAGCCGAGAAACCTCGCTCAGCCCCTCGACCCAGAATGTCCCGTCGCGCCAGCCCGAGCGGTTCTCCGAAAGACTCACAACAGCCGAAAAATACGATCGCGGCGCCAACGACAAAAAACACATTAAAAAAATGAGCGCTATGGGCAGAGCCGGCTGCCGTATTTCTGGAAAAATCACGCGTGAGTTTCTGGCAAGGCGTCAAACGGTAACCGTTACAACAGTTGCGAGAGCGAAACCGCGTCTACAAGACCAAGCAATAGGGGGTGAGAGTTTTCGGGAATACTAAAGTATACCATTAAAACACAAAAATAGTATCTTTTGTTTAATCAGACAAAAGGAGAGTGTTTTAAACTGATCAAAATTATACCCGAAAATTTCTGTTGAATCTCAAAAATCTTAGTGGCTTACTTTGGTAATAAAATATTTTAGTAATAATTAAAGTAATAAATCATCACTTTTATTGTGTTAATATATTCTCTCAAACAGAAGAGTACGTCAGCTGCTTCGGCTACCTGTTTCCTTGACTTTCTACAGTTTATTATTAATTTCAAATTTACTTATTAAGAAGGAAGGAAAAGCGTTTGGAACTCGTTCTAAACCGAAAGCGAAACCAGAGCAGATACAAACGTTTTATTGCCAAAAGTTATTAGAAACGGTATCTGAAAAAAACCACGCGTGCGCGGGTGGCGCTGCACCGTAGCGTCTTCCGCGCGCCGGGCGTCACTCGATATACGCACGTGGGTGCGCCCGAGCCCACGCGCGTCGCGGCGTAGAGTACCGCGCGGCAAAACAAATGACGTCGCGGCGCGGGGCCCTGCGACGAAACGCGCCTTCCGCCCACGCGGCGGATGACGGGCGGCGCGCGAGGGAGGAGCACGGGGGCCGCGGCGCCCCGCCCACTGCCCCGGAGCCAGAAGCGGCGTACACGCCACCCCCGGAGATTTGACTATCTATTGTTGTAAATATAGATATAATGACACATCGATTGTTAAACATCGATATTGACAATACATCGATTGTTAAAAATATCGATATTGACAATACATCGATTGTTAAAATCATCGATACTGACAATATATCGATTGTTGAAAATATCGATTTTGGCAATACATCGATTGTTGTTAATATCGATATATTGCCAACAGATACATTGTAAAACTCGTTATATTAATGATATATCGATACTACAGACAAAACAATTGGGAGTACACGTAGGTTTTCGCGGCTCTCAGCCATCGACACGGCGTCACCCGGACAGCGAAGAAGTCACAAAATAATAGGGAGTGTTTGCACGCCGTAGCGGACCCCACTATGGATCTTCTGCGCAAGTGCAGTTGCACTAAAGTGGTGCGAAACAAACTGCGAATGCGCATTAGTTGGATAGTGCTTTAACGTTCTAGGTGGCACAAACTCTCTAATATCAATACATCACTGATAACCTTATGTATTAAAACCGATAGGCGCACGATATTGGCATACTCGATAAATCGGTTTTTATTTGCAGGCAGGACACTGCGTGAAAAAGAAAATAATTATAAAAGTTGTGAACTCTGAACCCTTCTGCCAGGTTGGAAAATACTTAATATTACAATAAGACACTACTAAACTCTCTACATTACATTCATTTAATTCAAAGTCAGAAGTGAGTTTGAGTGCGATGAAATTAATGGTTGGTCTGAGTATGGATTCTACGTGCATTTAAATTATGTTTACCTTATAATTTGGAATAAAACACTGAAACAAATTTCGGTATCCATAATATTTACCGATATGCTAACCGAAAAACGACTCTAATATCATTTGTTTACAAGACGATTTAACGAGTATTATATTATCCTTTATCTGATGCACAACAGCACGTCGTCGGGATAATCCCACCCATTATCATTAATGGAATACGACTGACTTCCTGAATTTCCTGGAGCACTGGAAAGAACAATACACAAACACAGGCTCTCACGTGATGCACAGTAGCTTTAGAGCACATTATCCGCCGCGGCGCATCCAGGAAGAGCACAGCAGCAGCAGCAGCACAAAGGCAACAAATACGCACGATTAAAAGCAGCCTTTTAGAGCACGCGTTTAAATCGACCGCGAAGGGGGAAAAAATGTAATAGGCGCCCAACGCAGGATGAAGTGAACGCGGCACGGGGCGCGGCGGGGAACGCAGGAGAGGAGAGGAGAGGAGGCGAAAAAAACGCCACGAGAAATAACAGGAAAGGCAGTCGCCTCGTCGCTCGCGCCGCGTGCGCGCCGCCCCTGCCGCCGCCGCCGGCACCCCACGTGTGGTCGCAGTCTCTACAGTACCGGCAGCGAATAAGCGTCTCTGACAATTCTCTCGCCACGTGTTGTTTTGCGTCATGTGACCTGCTGCGAAGCAATCGGCTTGCGAGGATTTGTCTAATTTCTTACAGCCAGGGTTGAGTGTTGCCGCTCATCTGACTTGCACGGAATCGCGAAGCCGATTAGGTTCGGTTGTGACTAAGGTTATGAACATGATATCAAGTCGTGTAGACGCCAATCGGTAAGCGTTAAATGTGTTAAGATTTAATTTATCTGTGGGGAAGGTGGTGCCTTGTGCGTAGTAATGTGTGGCAACAGCGCATCGAACGCAAAGCGACGCCTCGCGACGCCTCGCGACGCCGCTTCCCGGCGAATCGCGCACCATGCGCTCACGTCATAGTATGATTTAGTATCCAAACCACTGGCTATTGTGCGAATTAACCGGCAAATTCGCGAATAACCATGTTCCGAACTTGAGTCGTAACATCGACAACGAGAACCGCCTGGAGTCTATACTAGGATTTATTTAGTCGTACACTTGACGTAGATCAGCTGTTGCCATTTCATCCAGTCGGGAGCTTACATGTCGCTACGGCGACGTCACTATGGGGACGTTCAATTTGGGGACGTTGGCATTAGCCACAGGGCGCTGGCTGAAGTAAGTTTACGAAGTATTTTAGCATAGAAATACGTGGCAAATTGTTCATTATGGACACTCATGATTATTTTTTGAAAATCGCGAAGTCTCGTCGCTCAAACTCGGAAATACATAACGAAGCGTCAACTGATGAAAACTGTAATGTTAGGGTAGATGGTGTCATGATATTCATAGAAAGTTGTGAATGAAATAGTAGAACACAAAAACTACAGAGTTTTTCTCTCACTACCTCTTCCTACCAGCCGTGAAATTGCTGTTTTATCAGATAATTTCTGCTATTCCTCGTCGTCGTCACGTGATTTATCCACCTTAGACCCATCGAGTTGCCTGATACGCATATCATTCACCGTGAGTCCGAAATATGCTGCAAAATGTTCCTACTAATTACTTTTCAGATATTGTGAATATCAACCGGCTAATTCACGAATTAGCCGGTTTCGGATATTAGCGCAATAATGAGACAGAAAAACGGTCATCAAAATCAGGGGGGCATTTTGTAAAACTAAAGGAATGCAATTTATTTAATTAAATTTGTTTGTGGTAATAGCTTCTTAATTTGTTCATTTCTTACAATTTTTTTTTAATTTTTAAAATTTTAAAAATTCAATATCTAAACGATATTTCTGTAAATTTTGTTTGTAACATATTTCTAGCAAAAATGGTTTTAATTTAAATTGGAAGACTACGTAGGAAATACAATATTTTTAAAATATCCTTAGCCTTGCGCATCAGCCGAGTGCGAAAGGTTCATACATTAAAATTACTGTGACATTTAGAGCCATTGCAATACGTTACTAGCAGTAAATAATTTCGGTATGGGAATATTTTCCATATTAGTACCATTGCTCTAAAATAAATCCGATTCTGACATCTTTTTAAGGAATGGGCACATGTAACCCCATTCATTACGTTAATATTGAATGGTAGTGTAAGTTTAGAGAAAAGCAGATAAGATTTCATGATCAAATCTGTTTGAGTTGTTAGCAATGAAATAATAATCAGTTGAAGTCTTTTCCAACAAAAATAAATGTTTGTAAAAATAATGTTGGTTTTGGTTACTTCCTACATTACATCACATCACATAGAGCCTTATGTTTTAGATATCGCTTAAAGCTTCCGCATACATCTCCAGGAAATTGAAAATATAAACATGAAAAAATATTAGCTTCATTGTTATTCTTGCAATGCAACATCCCAACTTTTTCCTCCTTGAGCCCAAATTACTTCACATATGATATTTTTCCGCTAGAAATAATACACATTTACCCGACGAAATGAAAGAATATTGTAATCCAAACATGCAGCTAATGAACAAGTGTTTTCTTGAAAGCTGGAATACTTCCACAAAACCTAATGGAGTTAAAAAAACCTTCCTCTAAGAAAGGTTATTGAACTGCGTTTCGTAAACTCCATATTACATTAGTTCTGTGTAGATACGAGTAAACACTTCGCTCTGGCCCTTAGGTAAATTCAATCCACATAGCGCATCCTAAAACAAAACGAGGGAACTACATATCCGGGGCCACTCTCCCTTTGAATTTTATTATTTACATATGAAATATTTTACTAGTAAAGGAATAAAACTTAATACAGAGAGAATAAAATTACGTATCCTGTAAGTAATAAATACAACTTATTTTATGTTCAGCCATTTTCACGGTTGTCAACGCTATGAGTCTCTACCACAAACTCGTACAAAATGTTGGATATTCTCAAATCTGGTGAATCAAAAACATTTTTCTATTTTCATGTACACAATGAATGTACACACACCTAAGTATCCAGTGATAAATGAGACAATGAAGAATTCACAACGATAGTATACCCGAATTTTTCTTTCGTTTATTCTGGCACGGAATTACGGGCAACCGAAAGAATGCGGAACTGAGAACGTCACAGCTGAAGGCTCTCGCGGAAGAGCCCTCGTGCTGATAGTGTTATGCTCACACCGTATACACGACTGCACCCGGAATGCTAAAGGTTGCTCAATGTGGAATTTACTCTTGACAAAAGAGTATCACGCGGTGTGACCAGGCGAGTGAGGACGTAGACTAACCCAAATTGTGGGAAAATTGCGGAAATGATTGGAAAAAAAGTACAACAAAATATATTCTCAACGTTCTTCCGAATATCCTTTCATTTTATAAGATCAAATTTCATCACAGGAGCATGACTACGCCCGTGGTTCAACCAGTCCATGAACTAATGCGGCAAATAAACACAATTCATCTAGATATTCTAGCTGCTTCCTGGACACTAACATCAATTTGTTCCCGCTATTGTTCTCTGCGCTGAACCAATGATTCGCATTTCAACGTCTGCACCGGCTGAGGGTATCAATAACTTCTGACAGAGGAACCTTCCGATTTTAACTTTCGATATATATATAAATTTCGTAATATATTTAATTACCTCATTATTTTAAAATATTTTCAGTCGATAAACTGGTTGTTTCTGTGGATCTGTTCAATAGACTAGTATTATTTTGGATTAGTTTAGGATAGTGGTTGAATTCCTGTGTGAAAAGAGGCTCTAATGATGTAACTGTCGCAAACACGGAGAAAGGCACATCTGTGCTGTGACTGAAAATTTTATATTTTTACAGTTACAAACATTCGTCATTGCATGTACTCCAGTTGCCTTTCACACATTACAAGTTGCAACACCTTTTAATTTGCATGAAAAGATGTGCCTCTCTGTGAGCGAACATCTCCATAAACGACAAAGGAAATGACGGCGGCTGACAGGTGATGGTTATGGAGGAGGCTCAGCTTTCAATTAAAACAATAGCGCATCCGATTGGAAGTTTGTTTCTACGCGGTTCAATGAGTGAGTATTTCGTGTTTCCGTTCGAGTGAACTACATGGTAATTAGTGCTGTGGGAGTAGAGCACATTATTGCCGCGAGATGGCGGTGTGTCTTTCCCGCTGAATCATAAGATTTCGCACTGTCTACCGGTTGGGGATTTGTCTCCTCCAGCAATCTCCCACAGTGTGGCGCCGTCCTAGTCGGGACAACTCCAAGCTCACCACTGGATTCGCCATATGCGTCAGTGTAGTGTATGTAACAGTACGTGTGTGTGTGTATAAGGGAAGAGGAAGGGGCAAATATGAGGAAAGAGATATCGTGCGCTGTGCATGGCCCGTGGCTTATGGTACTGTTTCGGCATTCGCTTGGAAACGGAGAAACTATATTAAACTGCAGATCAGAGTAGCCGGGCCCAAAAATTCTCCTCCAGACAGCGGCTGAATTGGACCGAGCTACGCAGCCAGATCCAAAAAAATCCGTCATGGTGGGGGCTCGAACCTTTGACCTCTCGGTCAGGGAAAAAGCAGCGACAACTATTGTTTCACTGAGCCATCTCAGCCAGTGAACAAATCGGCTAAAAGTGGACACGAACGGTAGATGCATTGGCTATTGATTGATTGTTTTAGTGATTCCAGGTAGGTCAACTACCAAGGTCATTTTCCCGTCAGTGTAGTATATGCTTTTACTAGGGAGGTGGTGGTGATTGTTACATGGCTGTATGGCGAGATCCGGCGCCGACCTACCTCGGCTAGCAAGGGTTTTCCCCAACCAGGTATTTCCACCAGTGGGACACCGCCCCAGCCAGGACAAGCTCTACGCTCCCGACCGATCTCCCGGCATGTGTGGTAGTGTAGTGCATGTTACTGTGTGTGAGGAAGGGGAGAGGAAACGAGAAGGAAGAGTAAGGAAAGATCGCGTGCGGTCCGTGGCCCGTTTGTTAGGGACAACTCCGACATTCGTCTGGTGTTGATCAGAGAAACCACGGAAAACTACCGATCAAAACAGCCGGCCGCTAGAATTCTCCTCCAGACAGCAACTGAACTTGGCCTAGCTGACAAGCCAGTGTCGAAAATCCTGCCACCGTCGGAACTCGAATCTAGGACCTCCCGGTCAGAGGGACTGCAGTGACATCAGTTGATGCCTTGTGCCGTCTCTCCCGGTCCTGCATTGGCTCGCGAGGGGAAGCGTGAGTCTGCGCGGAGTGGGCGTGGCGGAGGGGGCGGCCGTCACACGTGCGGGCCACGTGCGCGCGTTCTTCGTCTTCCGTGTCGCCGGATCCGGCGGCGGCGCGGCGGCTTCCTGCGACGCGGAGAGGGGGTGCCGGAGGGGGAGGGGGCGTGAGTGGGTGGCGGCAGGAGGGGTGGGGAGGGGCAGGGCAGCTACCTGCGCCGGCGCCTCCCTGCCAGCAGCGCCGCCGCGCTCACAACACCCTCTGGCGGAGCGCGCTCGCTGCTTCAAAACAAGGGAGCGCCGTAATACGGAGTATGTGCCAGCCTAAGCGTCAGCAAGATCAATCATCTGTTCATGCGCAAATGCACTAAAATTGTGCGAAACTTGAACTGCGCATGAACAGAAGATCGATAGTGCTTTAACGTACGAGGTGGCACAAACTTCCTACAAACGAGAATCGGCGGCCCCGGAGGGAGCTCATGTGCGTCCATGACGTCAGGATTAAAGTGTATTTATTAAACTATTATAAACGTTCTGTAATGTTGTCCTAATTGTGATTTGATTCAGTAATGACAACAAAAATTAATATACTTTTAAAGCGACATAATATTTTAGTTTGGGTTACAAATTATTTTTAGTAGAAAAGCCTTGCTAGAACAAAGATTTTAAAACAAATAGCGTTTAGACTTTCTATACTAAAATTTCTAACAATTTTGAAAGAAAATACACATTGTAACTAATGTATAAAGTAGTAGTTATAATAAATATTCAATAGAAAACGTTTCGTTTAATTTTTGAAAATATCCCTCTTTATTACCTTCTTAAGCGGCCCTTGGAAACGATTCTTAAGGGATCCAAACACATTCGAGGTACGTTAGTTTTTCCTGTTCCGTCCTACTTTTATGAATATGAAGTAAAATGGGAAGAAGGATCTTATTTGAAATTGATATTAGATGTATCGAATTTCAAGGATATTTGTGAATTGTTAATATAGAGTACCTAAAGTTCGTATTGTTAGAAAACATCATCTCACATGTTCTAAAATTCGCATGCATCACTGACCCTCCCATGGGGTTACAAGTCGGAAAACGTCGTGTTTTTAGCTGTTCAGTATGTAATTATTTGAGAAACTAATCGCAGTAATTTACACGTGAATATGGAATAATATTGTCTATTTAGGTAAGAGTTTAAGTAAGGAATGCATGGGTAAGAAAAAACACATATTAAAAGGGAATGAGAACTTACATTAGATATGGAAAGGAAACTGCAGAAGAGAGGCAATAGAAAGGAAAACACAAAATCGAAATGGAAACAGAACAAGAAGGTGACTGAAAATTAGTGAGCGGATAGTAGAAGGCAAAGTGCAGAAGAAAGAAAGCTTTGTTTCGGAGAGTGAAGAGACTACAGCAGCGAAGCCCGCTCATATCGAACATTTTGGGTTTTGGGTTTCGGGCTGCGGGGGCCATCTCGTTTCGAGGCCTGGGGCTGCCGGGCGCAGCCGTTAAGGCCGAGGGCGAGGGCGGTTTACGGCCGCCGGGGTGCCGCCCCCCTGCCCCCCTCCCCGCCCCCGCGTTGTTTACCCCGCGTCGCCTCGCGCCTGGAAGCTGCAGCCCAGCCAGCGCCGAGCTCAGATGCTGCAACTCGGAGTCTTCGCTTCCAAATTTGCTCGCATCGGCGCCAGTCAGCTGGCACAGCACACTGATGCAACGAAACATTGCTAATCATTGTTTATTATTATTATTATTATTATTACTGTCATCATGATTATCATCATCATCATCATATTCTTCTACATCTCCTTCCTCTACTGCTTCTTTGTCTTCATCTTCATCCTCTTTTTCTCTTCATTCTTGAAAGGTTTCTTTCTTATATTAATGGTTTTATTTTGGAGTTATTCCAATCGTCTATTATGTAGTGTAGGTACGCTGTTTCTTGGGCGTACCATTTCTTCAAATAATTATGTACATCACGACGAGCGTTGTTGACCTATTAGTGTAAAAGTACTAATTATTGTTAAATATTACCCAGGATTACAGATACTACAGCTGAACCGCGTACAAAAATTCTGCCACTGCGCAGGCGCTAACGTGCCTCTTCGAAAACCATACGCTATCGCCCCGTAATTCCCTCGCTCAACGAAGTGTCGCCAGGCTTGCGATATCGGTGACAGTTGCTGCTTTTCAAGCACGATTGCGCCACACGTCACGCACCGAGCAATCTCGTGGATCTAGTGACCATTACAGAGTTCCAATCGCTCTCAAACCCGCCCACCCAACCGGCGATTCTTTCACGGGCGGACGGAGGGACATGGGCGGATGGAGGACACTTTCCGTACACTTAATGAAATAGTTTCTATACACATTGTACATACTTAGTCTTTACTTTCAGTGAAATCGGGAATCGAAACCCTTTGTACAACTTCTACCGGCTATACTAGTTCACAAAAGGAAATAATAATAATAATAATAATAATAATAATAATAATAATAATAATAATAATAGTGCCAGTATTGCACATATCTTTCCATTAAATATTCACAGAAAAATAAATGAAATATTCGTACAACGCATCGAGCACATCAAACTTATCCTCAATCATGAGTGTAAATGCCTAATTACGTATCTACATCAGTGAGAGGATCTGGATAACGTAGAGCTTCTAGTCACAGGGAGGACAACGTCAAAATTATAAAACAGTGATCTCACACACATAAACAGCGGGCTTGGGAAACCCAGGGTAATCGCGGGCTGCTTTACATCACCCGGAGGCCAGTGAACACAGCCTGACAACGCTGCCCAAATCTGGGTCCGGAAGGTCTCGTGTGGGAGAGGCAAGCACGTCAGCGAGGGCAGCTGGAAAATCACCCAAAATATTTGGATCACAACTCCTACAATTTTTAATCAACGCCAATAATTTATGCAAAATGATCGTCGTTTTAAGAGGAACTTCCCAGTGATAAAAATATTAAATTTGCCTTAGTGCTAAAAATAATACTAAATGAATTAATATTCTTAACTTCGTTTTAGAGAGCAGGAATATAGATATATAAATATAGATATATATTTAGATTCTAAACACTAGTACTTCATATCAACTCGGAATTATGTTCTTAATACTCTCCCGCCCTCGCGAGAATAAATAGTCATGAAAATTACCACTCATAAGATAAGCAACTATTAATATGCCTCTGTCACTATCTGAATAAAGTAGACATACTTAATTCTACGAATAAAGTAGACATACTTAATTCTACGAATAGAAGCTAAGAATCGTTGTATGTGTTACTGGCGATCGGAAGAGTACGAAACGTATTTCTGAGCATAGGCGAAGGAGGACGGTCGTAGGTCCTAATGACCTCTCACCCAATGTGACCACAGAGGTGATCTTTACATACCACTAGTATTTTCGATAAATCGACATTAAAATCAAGGGGAAGAAAGGAGGGGCGTGGCGGTGTGTGTGCAGCGGTCGGGGTGAGATGAGTCTGCCAGGTAGGCTGGGTCGGGAATTGGGAAGGGCGGGGTGTGGCGGAGCGGGAGCAGGCGGTGTGCCAGGATGAAGCCACGGCGATTCGAGAAGGAACGGGGCAGGTAGCAGTGGGGCCGTATAAGCGGCGAGCGCGTCAACGGAGGCGGTGTAGGGCGCAGTTAAGCGGAGAGGAGCGGAGATCGAAAGAGCCGAACGGGGCACAATGGAGCAGAACGGGAGTGAACCAGATAGTACGTGAGGAACCCACCGGATGAACTTGAATGATGCTGCTCAGCAGCCCGGGGGCGGGGCGGGGCGGGGCGGGGCGGGGCGGGGCGGGGCGGGGAGGGACGGGGCGGGGCGGGGCGGGGCGGAGGCTGCGGTCGGGAGACGCGTGGGTGAGGGCGGGGCGGGCGGAGGCTCGGGATTTCCGTCACCGCGTGAAGCTGCGCTGCTTTTATGGCTCCGCTGCGGCCGAGCTCCCGCTCCCCCCCCCCCCGCAGCCACGCCCCCCGCGGACTCAGCGTCAGGCAGCGCCTCCCTTCGCGGAAACCTCGGCGGAACGGAACATGTTGCATGTTGCTCTTCAATGGACGAAAACTATCTGCCAGAGGCGCCAGGGTGTCATATTCGAGCTCAGATCGGAGATTTTGGGACGGAGAAAGAATGATCACGGGTACTCCCTCGGCCAGTTACTATTCTGTTCGAGCTAGTGTCTCTAATGAACCGAGCAGACGATCGGCACGAGGCAGTTTTATCCGTACTAATATGCTCGCCTCGAGAGCCACTGAAGCCCAGTTTTCCCCGTTCAGATTTACAGTGTTTTCAGCTCAGCGGCGGTCTGTCGTCGCCTCCCGCGCTCTTCGGCCTTACTACCCATCTTTCTGGAGAGTTTTTTTCTGGGCAAGGATCAGTGTGTATCTTCCTTCACAGCACCTATATCTCTGCAGAGCACCGAACTCTTAATCCGATTTATCTACTTTCTCTCTTTCCATTTCCTATACTCCTCTTTGGGCGCGTCGACATGTTAGTCGTTTTTTCGTCCTTCGATAAAAGTAGTGATGGCAATGACAATGATGTTGAAATGAGTAATGAGAATGAAGTTGGACAAAGTAATGAAATGAGTTGAGGAAAATGAGCGAACACTGAATAAATAGGAGATCGAACTCTGACCCCAGGGTCTGATGTCAATTTTTTAAATTTATTTAACGTAAGAAATAAAAACCATAAGTGAAATACGTGTGGAGAAGTGCAATTTGTGTGTTTTTTCAAGTTCCAGAATCCCGCTCTTACACTATACTAAGTAATTTCTGAACAAAAATAGCAACGTTTTTGGCAAACTTGATAACAAGAAATATTGCACTCATGTAATAACTATTTCTAGTGGCTATTGAACAACTGTGCTAAGGATTTTGTTTCTTACGTTTTATCGGGCCTCATGGGAAGGAAGTGACTTACTATCGCGAGAACATGCAGAACAATTATTTGATGGCACTCTTCACGAAATATCTACATTCCTCTAAGACCCTGAAGGGCTCGAGTACGCAGGTAGTGTAGCTGCCACAGTATGGATCGGGAGTTTGTTCAATCGGGTTTCTTAAATGCTTTGAGCTACTAACGAATAAATGTCATCAATAAATATCTACAAAAACAGACTAATGTAAGAAGTAATAATGAATAATCGAGCAATTTTCGTAGTACTGACGGATTTCTCGGAAGCGCCACATTTGGCTGCACGTCCCGCGCCGCGTGGGGAAACAAAGGAAGCGTCCGTGATAGCGACTTCCTGGGCAGCGCCTGGACCGGTGGGCGGCGGCGTCAGTTCGTCAGCACAGATTAACTGCTTACAGGGGATACAGCGATGGTCACGTCTCAGGCGATAACTATCGATATGGGGAGCGCTGAAGTCCTCATGACTAATATCAGGGTGATAGAACTCTTTTATTTTTATTTTTTTTCTCGAGAAAGACTCTGGGTTCATGCAAAATATACAATCAGAATTATATAAATATAACAATAGTTGTAGTTGGTGAAATTCATTTTAAGACTCTCCCTCGAAACTTAGATTTTAAGAGAAAAGACCAATCATGCTTGGGGTACATGGCAGATTTACTCTGAGTGGTCAAATGGCCCGAGCTAGGCTTGCGCCCCCCCCCCCCCCGCCTCCACACTCATCAGTTTTCCGGCATTGTTCGTGAAAGCGGTGCTTTTGTATCGGCAAGGGACGCGACTTACTCTGAAGAGAGAACCCGGAACACGGTTACCGCATAGATCTCGCTGCGGGTAACTACCAGCTCGTATTCCGAATATCGGGGAGGCGGGATTCGTTCGAAACAGTTTTACCTGACAGGCAGTGTATACAGACACGTCCCCCGGTGGAGGACTCTATTCCGAACGGCGACGGTCCACAGACCTTGAGGATTCGGGCAAACACAAGCTCGTATTGCAAATAAGATGAGGAGCCGCCGAGATTCTTTCGTGACAGTTTTACCATAAGGGGCTCGACTTTGCCCGGACGGGTGAAACTAAACGGCCGAAATCACCGCGAATCCCTTGTATGGCGGGCGCCTTATGCCCTTGGAGGTAGACGCGCGATTGCACTCTTGTGTAAGTGGTGCCACAGGCGAGTCTACAGGCGGACAGCGAGCGGCAAGTGTGACAGAGGCCCCCCTGAAAATTTTGAAAGATTGCTTTACGTAAATATTGCTTTATTTATTTATTTATTTATTTATTTATTTATTTATTTATTTATTTAGTATATTTCACGGACTAATTGTCCAATTTACAATAATTGTACATATTTGAAATTCATTATAACATGTTCGGTATTCTATCAAATACAATATGAATCAGTTTTTACAATATGAAATATCAGTCAGAAACATTAACATGAAATATCAATATCAAATATCAGTTTTTACAATATGAAATAAGTAGTAATGAGATAATAAGATAAACGACGAAAACAGAGTGATTGGTCCTATTCAAGTTTTTGTACATCTAGTGAGGGGTATTTTATTTCCCCCTTATCCTTCTCACATCGGTAAGGATGCTCGACGAATATCCCAAAAGGGCCATAGATGCAAGTACAATGAAATAATGTTGAGCAAGTAATCATTGTTGACCAAGCCTCAGGTACATCAAAAATATATGGTGTTTGAAAGTGGTTACGACAAATCATATCTCAATAGTGAAACCTTAAAGCCTAAAACAGGAATAATCCAGCTTTAATATATAAAAATTACAATTACAACGATATCAATCAGGAATACAAAGTTATTCATATTTATATACAGCGTTTTTTATAAACTTGAAGGTAATATTCATGTTATCACAAAAGCAGTCTAGTTCGAAACTATTGGCTAATGTACTCATTCTGTTTATTGGCATATTACCAGTATATAATAATTTATAATTTGGTGTATAGAATGTTTTAAATCTGCGCGTGATTTTGTATGGGACAAAAAAATTCAATTCGCCTAATAGCTCAGGACAGTTCAAAACATTATTACACATTTTATACAGAAATTGCATATCTCTCACACTTCGCAAAGATTCGAGAGACGGCAGTTTTAGTGTGTTTGATAATTCAGTATAATCGTGATTCAAAAATGGATCTGGAAGATGTAGTTTATGAGCAATCAACCTGAAAAATTTATGCTGAACACGTTCTATTCTTTGTTTATGTACTTTAAAATATGGTGTCCAAACTGATGAAGCGTACATCAGTGTTGATCTAATGAGGGAGATGTACAATGTTCTAAACGTTTGTACAGATTTAAATTTTTGACATGTTCTCTTTATAAACCCCAGTTTTTGAAGAGATTTTGTGACAATTTTATCTAAATGTTCACCAAACTGAAGTTTGCTGCCAAAAATTACTCCTAAATCCCTTATGGAGTTCACCCTATCTAATTGTTCATTTTGTATATAGTAATTATTTACGTAATTTACGTTTATTTACGTATTACGTAATTTACGCAATAAAATATTTTAATTCCATAAATATGTTCAATCTCGTATTTTCCACTTTTAAATCTGACAATTTAGGAAACTGACATTTGGATATGTACTTCAGGCCATCTAGTAATTCTGTAAATATCACGACAAAAAACAATTATTTTATTTTTAATTGTATCATAAAAACAAATAATTTCATTCCCTTTCTAGTATATTTTACTTATTTACTAGTAAAAAATATCGTTTGTAAATTTAAAAAAAATAATAATGGGAAAGCGGTGCACGAAATGTATCTGCCACCCAATCGTGTTTCGGGCTGCGCACACCTCAGTACAGCGCAACCAGATGCTTCGGCGGCCGCCGCGCGCCGCGCCGTCTGCTGGGCGGGGGCCAACCCACTCCTCCGGCGCGGAGCAGCGCGGCGCGGCCTCATTCGCATTCACTCGCGAGCGATTACGGCAATTAGCGGCCTCTGGAGCCGATCGGGGCCCGCTGCGAGATGATGCTTCATTGGGCTCCGTTGTGCATCCAATACGCGGAAAGCCTGTTTTACGCGGTCATTTTTGCATCATTTTTCTGTACAGAAAGTGAATGGAAAAAGGACGTTCGTTTCTACGCAGTATGTTTCGGTGCCGAAACTGGATGAAAGTCATTACAGAGTTTTACATGATCATTTCTGGTCTTTGTACGTATTTCTTCGTACGTACGTATTTCTTTTTAACGGACGTCATTTTTTCGTACAAATTACATCCAGTTTCTTTTCTTTACCAGCGAAAAATGATGAAAAAATGATCGGCTTAAGAGCTTGTTTAGAAGCTCTAGAAGACATTTCATCAAACGTAAACACAAATGCATATTCGAATGCATTAGAAAACAAATTTATACGATCATAATCACCTACAAATCCTTTGCTGAAAACAGACTCTGTAGGATGAGTATTTCCTGCCAAAAGCTTTAGTTTCGGTCAAATCTAAACTGGTAAACTTTTAGATTAAGATGTACAAATCCTCGATTTATGTTGTTTTAAAGCTGTTTGGCGCGATGATCTATCACAGTGTTGAAAGTTTCTCATAAGACACGATGTCTGCGTTATGACAAAGAGCAAGTAACGCAAGTAGTCGGAGGTTGCAAGTATATAAGAAATCTACTCGGATACTTAAACGGTCTATCCCGACTCTTAACATCTCATAAATCTATTCTTTTGATCACAATTACCTTCGTGACTGCTTCTTACTACTTCTATAGACAACTACCAGTTCGTTCCAATGTCTCTTCGCTTTCTGCCTTCTTTTCGCTCTTCATCTTTTCACCTCTTTTAATGTTTTCTTTCCTTATCTTTACTTTCCCTCTTGGCTGCACGCCATTCTGCCATCTTATGTTTCACTTCCTCTCATTCTTCCATACTTTTGATTTTTCGTCTCTACCTATTTATTTACTTCTTACCTGCATTCTCTTTCCAATTCTTTTTTCTTTTGTGTTTCTCCTGCGCCACTTTTTCAGACACCATCAAAGAAATATTTATTTCCCTCTGTTCCGACACAATTTACAATTTCTTCGCCTTCTCTTCCACTACCTGTGCCCAATCTCCCTCCATGTTTCTCAACCCAATTCTTCCTCTTTCCGTTTCAACCTCTTCCGGCTTCTTTTTTTTTTTTCTTTTTCGGCGGCAGAGCCCGGTCGGCGGCACAACAAACGCCCTCGCCGCCGCCGCCGCAGCAGCGCGTAAGTGCGCAGAGGGCAGCGCTGCGTTTCGCGGACCACCCGCGTCGGCGCAAAAGCCCGGCCCGCCCCGCCCCACCCCGCCCCGCTCCCACCCGCCGCCACCGCCACATGCGCAGCGCTGCGAGCGCATATCGGAGCACTTGCCTCAGGCGAACGCCCGTTGACCACAAAGGGATTGATGACTGATTGATTTAGCGCTTCCGGCTGCGTCAACTACTGTGGTCATTGCATTCACCGCACCTACACGGAGGCTCTCTCAACGCAATGCAAAAATTAAGCAAATTTGAATTTTCCTCTATATTATTGTTCCTCCCCACAGCTATGTCCAGACAGCAGAAATGTGTTGTAGGAAAGTGCACCCAGTGGTTTCGTACTAAGTGTGTGTGTGCAGGCGCTATTCCCATAACAGGAAGGCTGCATTTATGGGAGTAATAACAAGCATACTGCAGAACTGACCCACCGTGCTTTGGAATGTGAAATTTCAGTACCTAACCCAGTCAAGTGCCGTAAGAATAGTGCATGCTTTCCGAAAGATGGTAGTGCTCTTAATTGATTAGTGATTCCGGACGCGTCAACTAAAAAGGTCATGCGTCCCGTAAGTGTAGTGCATGCTTCTTCCTCGGAAGGTGGCTGTGATCTTCCCACGCTGGATGGTGAGATACTGTACCGAACTACCTGTCGGCCAGCACGATTTTCGCCAAACACGGTATCTTCCACCAGCGGGGCACCGCCCCACCCAGGACAATCTCTAAGCTTCAGACTGTGTGGTAGTGTAGTGAATGTAAGTGTGAAAGAGTAATTAAGGAGTGAAGATAGGAGACGAACGAGGAAGGAAATATCGCGAGCAGTCCGTGACCCTTTTGTTAGGGTACTGCTCCGGCATTCGCCTGGTATTGATCGGACACGGAAAACTACCGATGAGAGCAGCCGGCCGCTAGAATTCGCCATCGGACAGTGACTACGTGCTCTTTAGCTCCGACGACTCAGTACATGCGAGTTTCAAACGTATGGGGCTCAGTACATGCGAGTTTCAAACGTATGGAAAAAGAGGCAACCAGTATCGTTGCTCCTGCTTCTCCTACACCTCAATTCTATCGTGCTCCATCATTATAGTGTAATAGTGCCATAATCCCTTTTCCCACTTCATGTATGACCTAAGACGTAGGTACAGACATAATCCACCTGAGGCAACAACTCCGCTAGTAAAGCTGTAACGAACCTAACCCGCCATCTCATATCCTTCACGATACGGTTTCGTGGTTGAGTGAATCCTAAACATCTTGAATGAGCGAATCCTAAACGTGCGTAATCGTGTTTGGGGTACAGTTTTGTTGAACCTTTCGAGGTGACAATGGATAGACAGCGCTAATAATCGGGTTTACACATCTCGTCAAAATTGAACAAGTCTTACGATATTTTAGAATTTCCGTCCGAATTTTATGATTTTTTCCAATGTGATTGTTTCAGACTCGCATTTTCTACTATTTCTATTCCAAACATTCCTTACTATAGCATTCTGAAATATCTTCATTTTTTCTCAAACACTCCGTTCAAACTTTCTGTGCCTATAAACAATTCATTTAAAAATTGTTGTTTAAAAATGCGTTACTATGACATTTGTAAACACTTAAAATTTATAAAATTATACTTAAATACAACACCATTAAATTCGGGCAATGAACATATAAAAAGTATATTATCAAAGTGGTCTGATATCTCCTACCAAAAATGAATATATTCGTGCTTCGCAATGCCATGTTGTTTAGAAATTATGAAGACTGAGATGAAGTGCGTTGAACGAAACATGCTATTCTCGTTACTAAATCAGAGAGCGCGACAGTAAGTTAGAGTTAAACATTTTCCTGGAAGTAGCCTCCGGTCTAGGGTCTGTATACTTGAAATTCAAAACAACGCACACTATTTTTGGAATGCTTATGAGAGGAACGTCACGGTTATTTCAGAAACAGCCCTCTACACCGCTAACACACTTGCAGTCAATTCTCGTTTATTTTCTCCCACCTTGGTTAGTGCAAAAAGGTGAATATTTTAGCCCGAAACTAAGGTCTTTCATATCAGACTTAACAGAAACAGTCAACTGTCTCTTAAGAATCTAATTAAGTTTCGTTCACTTAGTTATTTTTCATTTATCTATCGGCTTTGCATTTGGAAAATTACTAGTACTTTTGGAAATTAATATTTCTTACAACTCTGTACTTCAGTATATGCCATTATACATCAGAAGTAGATTTGCAAAAGGCAGCAGAAAACTGATAGATGCCAAAAACTGTTTTTCGATTAATTTAGTTTAGGGAGAACACAGTTCACATTCTGAGAAATGTTCGTAAAGCCTTGAACCGATGTTGTATTTTGTAAAACATGCTCTTGATTAGAGCTGGATTTCAACATTTCGTAAGAAAATATTAACATGATACATGCATTTTTCGACATTTCCAGAAAAACCTATGTGTAATACCAACATCTATTAGCCACCATGCGAATGTTGACGGTGGTTGTCGTCCAGAAAAGTTTCGATGTGTTGAGAAACGGCGAAGTAGGAAGTGTGGATTAGAGGCGATGGGTAACCCCTTTAACATTAGAAAAGGTGGGCCACCGCTCCTAGAAACAATTTTGAAATGATGAAATATTCACACTGACATGACTTTATTTCATTGTTAATTGGTGGTAATTACTGCAAAAATCATGGTATTTATTTGAAAGCAGGTTAACCTAACCACTAATTTAATACATAAATCACGGTGCACTCGTAGTATTACAGAATATTGACACTTCTATACTAAAAAGAGTGTGAACTTTAAATTTCAAAATTAAATGTATTACATCTTATTAATTGATACAATAAATATTCCATTTTTGTCAACTCTTTTGCGTAGGAGGTTGCACCTGTCCCCTACAAAATTAGATGACCCCTGGTGGAAAAATGTGAATCTAAAAATGTGAAAAATGTTAATCATTTACTAAAAGACTCAGTTAATATGGATGTTTTAATTATATATTGTGACATAAAAACACACACACACACACTCACGACCGAAAGGTTGTTAATGTCAAGTGTTTGAAAATCTGATGTAAATTTGTTAATTTATTGTCTATTAATAATAACTAGTAATTCACTGAAAATTGTTCACGTGCTTTTTTTTAAAGCGTCCGTGGGGAAGATAGCCCAGTCGCACCGGAAAAAAGAATGCATTCATTCCGACGTGCGCGGTTGTGGCTCGTCGGGCTTTCGCTGCTGGCTGGCGCGGGCGGGGTCGCGTGTCCGGAGCAGGGAGCGCGCGCGCGTCGCCACGGGACGCGCCGCGACGTGAAGCGTCCGCCGCCGCCGCCGCCGCCGCCGCCGCCATCGCCAGCCGGCGCAGACGTCGCGCGCGCGCCGCCGCCGCCGCTATTTTTACCGGGCCTTGTCAGCGGCGGCGGCGAGGCGGGGCGCAGTGGGACGCGTGCACCGGAAACACGGCGAACACCTCTCCGAGAGACGGGCCCGAGCCTTGCCCGTGTGGCGGACGTTTTACATATTGTTCAGAGTATCTCGGAATGAATGTTACAAACTTCGAGGGCGTGAAGAGGGGCGCTCTGAGACATCTCTCCCGGTCCTCACAATCAGGAGAAAATGTCAATATATAATACCTCTGTTTTAGCAATTTTCCACTATACGTTAATTTGCAACAATATCATTTTCGACCTCTCTACGTGTCCTAGAAGTTCGTAATTTTTATTCAGAGAAACCTATACTAGAGAACCCATAATATTAATACATTTTGACCATTTATATGTTTGTATGAATTGTATGTAATTGTATAATGGCATAACTGTAAAAATGTATATTCTTGTGTAAATTATAAATTGATTCTCGTGGTCGCGTATGACCCAGTTGTTGAAAAGCGACCGTAAATAAATAAACTAAAAAACACCTATACTAGGATATGTTCAGTCACGTGAGCACTTTTTGACATTCCTTAATACCAAACCTAATTGGCGGCGTGGCTGGTGAGTAACAAGTAGGAATGATTCGCATTCATGTAACTGATGTTTTTTTTAGAAGTTGTCGAAAAAATAGTCTTTTCTCCTGAATAAAGTATACAGACTCACCTTCTCGCTAGTATTGAATCACACATTACGGCGCAGTACAATTATATATGTACTCTAGAACAGTAGCAATGCTATTAATACTAAACAAGGACTGCCCTGACAGCTTGTTTAGTTCTTAAGAAATGATATGTGGTGACCACATGTATCTCTCGTACGATTGCAACGGTAAGGGGAATTGAAATGTTTTGTAAGTGAATTCAAGTTACAAAATAACTTTTATCATTTAAGTGATGTTAATCACATGATTGAAAGTTAAACTATTTTATGTAAATGGAGAAACGAGACGTTCCTTCCTGTCTGGGAAACGGGATTCAAATTCCCGGTCCATACATGTGAAGGTTTGATGGACACAGTGGGTTACTGATAGGAATTCTCGAGATTATTCCATTTGTTATTGCTTCTTATTCCACCACCAAATGAAACTATCATCCATCATCCCTCTATCAAACCAATCTTCTCAGATAAGGACGAACAGGCTTAGGTACTGAGGGTCGTTATAAAGACAGTACAGTCAAATGAAAGTGAATATTTTCAGTAGCTAAGACGCGGCCACACTAGGTTTTTATTGTGATAATAGTTCCTAAGAAGTCTACGCACACCTATAATCGATGAATGTACTTGATGGGAATGGGACTTTGATATGAAGTAATTGATGGCGGAGAAATGCTGAAATATGAGAAAGGGGAATCGGGAAAACCTCCCGTGAACTTCATTCATCAATTTCGCTGTAAGACACTTTTTAAATTGTGTTGTGTGTTACACGATATGTATCCTCCGGGATTGACAATTTAAATTAAACAGCATTAATTATTACATATTTTTACAATAACGATGTAACTTTGTGTATGGATACCTTCCGTGCTATTTCGCAAAAGTACAGGTCACACATATTGAGCTCTTCGACCTAACTAAATATTGAAAAACTTCTCCCGCATCAGTTGCAAAAACATTCCAAATGCTGAAGTGTATTGGATTTTTACTTAGATAACAAAGTTGAATTTTCTGCTAATCAAAATGCGAATTTTGTCTAAAGAAATATTAGTAATAAAAAGAAGTATTCAATTAGAATTACTGAAAACGTCGGCAAAAATACGAAATGCTTCAATTAGCATATTCTATTATTCAAGCAATTAATAATAATAATAATAATAATAATAATAATAATAATAATAATAATAATAATAATAATAATAATAATAAAGCCACATCAATATATTAGACAAAAGCAGAAATCATCCCAAGCTAAGATGTAAGATTTTACATTCTGACAATAAATTACTAAACAATAAGACACCGAACTTAATCCATCCCATTCTAATAAAATTCTAATTAAATGAGGTCTAATAATTAAAAACATCATACATTACACAAATATTAACAAACGTGTAGAAGTTGCAAGGGGGCGGGGCCGGAGGAGGGAGTGTTCGGGCCCACTGTGAGTGCGCCCGGGGGCGCGCGACCGAATTTTTTCCCCGCACCCAACACGCGCCACGCGCGCCCGATTTTTTCACGCCGCGCGCGCGTGCCACCCGACGCTTATCTGCGGGCGGAGGGCGGGGCGCGGGCGCGGCCACGACACAAGAGCGCTGGGCGGCGAGGCCGGGGCGTTGGCGGGGTGGAGAAGGGCAGAACGGACCGAGGCAAGGGCGAGGTAGGGACGAGGGTAGTGGGTGGGGCGGGTAGAGGAAAACGGACGGACGAGACTGGGCGGTGTGGGTGTTGCGGCCTGGAGCGTGGACAAGACGGGGCTGAGCGGGAAGCGGACGGGCCGGAAGAAGTAGGGTTCGGCAGGGCGAGCAAAGCGGAGAAGAGCGGGATTGTAGGGGTTCGAGCAGGGAGAAACTGGGAGAGGCGGGGCGGCGAGGAGAAACGGCAGCGGAGCAATGCAAGAGAGGAGTGGGACGAGCGGAGAGGGCGAGAGCTGGTGCAGAGGGGAGGGGCACAATGGGAAAGCAACGGGACGGCTGGGGCGGGACGGACGGGACGGACGGGACGGACGGGACGGACGGAACGGAAGGGACGGACGGGAGGGACGAACGGAAGGGTCGGACGGATGGGATGGACGGAAGGGACGGACGGAAGGGACGGACGAAAGGGACGGACGAAAGGGACGGACGGAAGGGACGGACGGAAGGGACGGGCGGAAGGGACGGGCGGAAGGGACGGGCGGAAGGGACGGGCGGAAGGGACGGGCGGAAGGGACGGGCGGAAGGGACGGGCGGAAGGGACGGGCGGAAGGGACGGGCGGAAGGGACGGGCGGAAGGGACGGGCGGAAGGGACGGGCGGAAGGGACGGGCGGAAGGGACGGACGGAAGGAACGGACGGAAGGGACGGTGGAGGATCGTGGTCGGGACCCGATGGGGCGGAGCGAGGACCGGGCGGGGCGAAGAGGGGAGTACGCGGGACCTGACGACGCACGCCATGGGAGGACGAGATTCGCAGCGGGCGCGACAGGGGCGGTGTAGGCGGAGTCGTCCCTCAAAGTTCGAGAACTTTTCCTACGCGCGCGGCTAATACTCGTACAGTGCGCCAGGACAGTCTCTCCACAGTCGCACCGTGCTTGTGAGAGTGCTATAGCAACAGAAATTATCGTGGTAGCACGAGCTGTAACTTGTATGAAAAGGAAACGTAAGTGGCGTACTTATTAACAAAAACAACAGATGCTGGAAGTGTCGTCCCCTTCACTTGTTTCTCAGTAATCTGGTTACCACCGACATAAATACAATTTGTAATAGGAAGCCGTGACTTGACCCGGGGCGGAGAGACTTTTCTGGAGCACTACACAAGCCTTAGAACACAAATTAAAGTTGCAGAAACATTGGTTAAGACATGTTCTAATGAGGCAAAATTATACATCAATCCTAATTTGTTTTTGAATAATTTTAAAATCGAAGGTTGTGTCAAAAATATATCAAAACTTATCATATTACAAACAAAAGGGTGCTCAATTTTACTTGATTTAAGTTTGTTTTGCGTAACTGCGAGGTGAACAGATAAACAACTGCTGTTATCTCGTTGCAAGGGATCACACAATTGAACACAAACTTGTTATGAAATTAAGTTTTAAAGGTATATGATTGAAAACCAATTTGAAAACACGGTCAAATTACCTTTGGAATCGGGAAAGTGGAGACGGCTTCTGAAATTGAAGGATCAATTTCATTGTGTTTACGTCTACGCCGACGTTTGTAAACATTGCCAGTGTCCTGTTTTGTCACAATGTTGATAATCACTTCGGCTGGGACACATATTTACTTTATTATTATTATTATTATTATTATTATTTATTATTATTATTATTATTATTATTATTATTATTATTATAATTATTGTTGTTTCTATCGTATTTGTAAAAAGGCTACACTGTATAATATATGCACTAATCCATAACATCTCTGAAACAACAAGAAATATAAATAAGTATTTCCAATTTCATTATTTTGAGAAGTTAGTTTAATAAAATATGTCGCTTGTATTAGGTTATTAACACTGAATTACGGTGTCAGGACAGACACGGAAGGTCGTTTCCTGAGGTCATTTTCCAATGTTTTTCAAAGTTCATATGATACAAGTAATCTGACATTACACGATTAAGATAATATTAACATCAAAAACAAATACCAGTCATGCGTAAAGTAATGTAACTGAAGCTTTGCTGTGAGGAAGACGGTGCGCGCGTAGCCGGTGACATCTATGACGCGCTACAGAAACGTGGTCGGGTGATTACAAACAGAGGCTGCGAGGTTCGTTTGGATGGCCACCACAGCCCTCAGCCAAAGCGTCTTCTGTCCGCTCTGCGCGCACTGCTCGTATTTGCTCGCCAGTTACAGACCAATTAGACTCTTTCATAAGCGGACTCGCGTGCAAAAGCGGGAAATTTGTCTGCTGTGTACACATTATTTTGAGCCATATCATGGGACGCCTCTTCATACTTTCCGAACAGTCTGGCGTGGGAACAATAAGATGAACGCAAGTACGTATGATTTAGAATATTACATTATTGTGTTTCATGTGAGACTTCAAGAGATATTCAGCCGCTGTCTGAAGAAGACATCTAGCGCCCGGCTGTCCCGAACAGTAGTTTTCCCTGGTTTCTTTAATTGTACCACGCGAATGCCGGAGCAGTACCCTATCAATCGCGCCACGGGCCGCGCGCGATTTTTCCTTCCTCTTCCTTGTTTTCCTCTCCCCCTTACATTCACTACACACGTCGAAGGCCAGTTCGGCGCTTAGTTTATCCCGGCTGGGATAGCCCTGCTGGGGGAAATACGCGAAGAGGAAATACCCTCTCAAACTGTCCTGAAGGTTGACATCGGACCCACGCACAGATCTAGCCGGTCTTTTTTGTTCTTGGGGAGGCGAGAGGAATCATATATTTTTTATTATATAATAAACATATTTGTTATTCTATTGCATATTTTTGTAGTGTATATACGATACTACACAATATTAAAAAAATAATTACATAATTCTAACAAATCTAAATCAATTTTGCGAAATAAAGGACGGTAACCAGCGAAACCTCTAGGCCTTTTGGGAGGGGCATGGTCACGATGACCCCGCCCCCTGGATTTGCCACTGGTCGATCATACCATCCAGCGGGAAGGAATCACCACTACCTCCAGGAGATTAAACAAACATTTACTACTCATGCGGGGAAGGAATCACCACAACCTCCTGGGATAAAACATTCACTACTCATGGGACTAATGACCAAAGCAGTTGGCTTGCCGAGAAACATCAACCAAACAATTCATTACATACACTCGCATTAAGTCTCTGCGTACAGACCCCCCATCATTCTCGCAACCAACGCCTAAGGATTCCAGGAGTTCACGAATACGGAGTGTGTGTATCCAATGAAGAGATTCTTAAACGTTCATACACCAAACTACAAAAGCAAACAACATTTCTTTTGAAATCTCCATGGTGTCAATTACCGAAATAATTCACAACCTGAAAATTCGGGATACACGATCACGAGATTTCACAATGAAAACTGCAAAAGAAAAGTAACAAAATTTTTGGGAAAAAGGGAGACACCACTGTGCTCTCCGGCTTCGACTGAACAAACACAGCGGAACAACAATATGAGCGGAAGTTTGGACCCTAATTTATATTTTTGCTAGGCAAAGAATTTTGTAATGGGACCAAACACAATAACCAGTCCACACAAACTACATCGGCAGATCTACAACATATTCTCATTCGACTACAGCGTGATTTGCACATCTGATAGATCTGACTATCAGTGATAATCAGGGTAAATACGATAGACATACAATACGCGTTACCCACCGATCACAAAGCATTAACATTTTCGTCACAAGATTCCCTTTCAGTGTTATTTTCATCAAGTTTGATCCATAAACAATTTGCACTCATTTTTCATTTTGTCATAAAATTGTCGTAAACAAATAACAATGCCATTGAAATACTGAGAAGAATATAAATGAAAATTTCGTAACGATTTTCCGAAATTTTGCCTGAAAAGTCTCCGTTAAAACTGTCGTAAATGCTCTGTTCTCGAATCGCTGCGCAAACTTCTGATATCACTACCAGCCGAATAATTGCAGGCGTTGCATTAGAATAGGTTGCGGCTAATCACTGATACCTCTAGAAAACAACACGTATTTCGGAAGAATCGTCGTAAATGCTCATTCCTTATAACGATTCCGGAACCTAACCCTTATGGTTTTATACCTTGACGGATTAATGATTTAATTGATTAATAATAATAATAATAATAATAATAATAATAATAATAATAATAATAATAATAATAATATTTTTAACGGCGTGGCTCATACCATCAGGTCTGCTCTTCCAATGAACCACAAATGCAATATTTGACGTGAACGGTGATGGAATAACAGGGTAAGTACGAAATCCCGGAAAAAAGTCCCACTACGGACTCACCTTTTGCACCCCAAATTTCCATCCCGGTACCCGGAGGTAGAAAACTAACGCCTTCCCCCCCTCGTCACGAACGTCTCGTCGAGTCGCCGCGAACAGTATTTTGCCCTCGCCAAGTGTCGAACCAAGCCACAGCGCGAAATTGGCGGTGCGCACATTATTGTTCCCTGCCGAAACGCGCGCCGGGCCCCAACACATTGGCACAGCGCAATCACCTGCAGCTAATCACCGTTGCGTGCTTACGAGAGAGCAGTATTCGCACGCATTTATCAGTGTGTTCCTTTTCCGTGAGTTGGGTACCAGGGAGAAACGTGTAGAAATGGCACGCAACATCAGCAGAAAAGCAATCACTACCACTAGCGCAGGGACAGATTACCGCTTGCCAGTCTAATAACTCGCTGTGATTCGCGAACGCAACGATTTCCTTGCCGTCAAACACAACGCTTGTCAGCAACCGAACAGGACACGGAATATTCCTCAGAGGGATGACAATAAACATTTTATAATGAATTTTGCAGACCCACCGAATCTCGGGGGCTCTGCAAAATCTCTTTGGGCTCCGAGCGATCGGACTCTCGGTGGTACATAGCTCACTTTTGAATTCATTCACAGTGGGAATCTTGAGAGAAACTCCATCGACTATTCGATGGCAGCAAATGCTTTTGCTGCATTGCAGTCTGTTTGTAACCGGAAACAAGAATATCCGCAAACCAATCAGTACGTACCGGCACCTTCTTCAGCGCAAACGTATTCACAGGCATCACCGCCTGATCACCCTAATAATCTCCGACCCAATGGAACGACGAGGTTCACCACCCGTCCAACCGAGTATTGCCCAACGACTACGACAAAAGCTTCTCCGCAGCGGTCGTTAGCCGCCCACGATACAACGCGCACATTTCGGCCAGCAAACACACGGCAAATTTCCATCACAAGTAGAAACACAGATAGAGCTTTCCAGCGAATTTCAGCCATGGATTGCTGATGATGGTGGTGATGGTAGTCACTAGTGTGACCGGAGCGAAAGCGAATTTCGGCGGAGGAGACGGGAGTCACCAGCGACCCTCTCGCGCGTTGGCTCTCCTGGACACAGCAACAGAAGGAAATGAATTTGCGTCGATGCGGATTGTATGATGAGGATGGAACTCCAAGAATAATTACAAACTACAGAACCGATTTCACTACGAATACCACTGAAATCGCCCAACGACGCGAATACATTTTTCTCGGCAGCGGAATTATCTTAGGCAGCGGAAACTAAACGCACATTTCGAAAATTCGCGAGTCCTCACTGAAATTTTCAGCAATTTTGGGCAGCTACACACTTGATGGTTACGAAAGTCACTACAGCGAGATCTTAAGGTGCGTGAGCAAATTTTGCTGAATCCAAGCCAAACACAGATTCCCGCGCGTATGCTGTCTCTCTCTCATTCGCAACAAGAGCATTGGCATCGATGCAGAGTGTTTACCAACAATAATCACACCTATTCACCTGCACTAATTTACTTAGTTACCAACAATAACAACAAATCATCCAGTCTAAAGTTCAATGTGATTTTCACCACACAACGACCCACCGTTGGCATCACACAACGGCGCGAACAAATTCTTCTTTGCAGTGGTGTAAATACTGAGGCCGCCCACTACTCCAAACTCACACGTCGGCAGAGCAGAATCGCTGCACGTTCTCTCTGCTACAGCGGTCGGCACTAGTGAAGCTCGAACGCAAATTTCGCCGAAGCGGAGTCACCGCAGATCCCCTCGCGCTGTTCGGCTGTGTGGGACGCAGCCGCGCCTGGCGTACTCACCGTGCGCTACGCGGGGCTGGGTTGGGCTGGTGACGCTCTGCGATGCGTCACGTTCTAGGGCTGCTGGCGTCGCGGCGGCTCCTCCGGCGCTGGGCGGCTGTGGAGGCGGCGACGGCGTGGGCGAGCGGGGCGGCGTGGGACACGGACTGGGCGCAGGCAGCACGACAACCGTCCGCACACGACTGGCGGCGCAGCGCGCGGTCGGCGGCGGCGGTGGCGGTGCGGACGAGGCGGCGGAGGCGCGCCTAGCGGCCGCGACGGGAACCGCCGCGCGCGCCCAATGGCCGGCCCCGGGGGCAGGGTGGGCGGAACGGCGGAGGTGGGGGCGGGGGTGGCGCACCCGCTGCAGATTAATGGCGCGGGCGGCAGCGGAGAGAGGCGGCGGGGGCGGTAGGCGTGGTGGAGAGGGCGGTTGAGGGCTGCGGGAGGCGACTGCGACCAGCAACACGGGAAAATGTTCGCCCGATCCTTGGTCGTCTGAGTGGGTGGGATTGAATGTAAATTAAAACACACAGGCAATGAGCACGTGTTTAGACCGGCTGATTTAGCTCAGAGCCAGCATCTGCCTCAACTGAGTGTGAGGTCCCAGGGTTAGATTCCCCACGGTGGCGACCTTTTGGCGCTGGCTGTACAGCGAGGTCGAGTTCAGCCGCTGTTTGGAGGTGAATTCTTATGGCCAGCTAATATGATCGGTAGTTTTCCATGGTTCGTCGATCAGCGTATTCAAGCGAAACCCTACCAAACGGGTTACAGACCGCACGCGATCGTTCCTTCCCATTCCTTGCCCTCTCCTCCCCACTTACATGTACCACACATGCTGGGAGACCGGTCGGCAGGGGCAGTGTCCAGCTGGAGGGAGTTACCTGGTTGGGGAAAACCCCGCTAGCTGACGGTACGTTGGCAGCGGATCTCGCTATCCAACGGGGCAAGATCACCGCCACCTCACGGGCAAAAAACATACACTACAGTTACGGAACCTTGACGCCCGGAATCGGTGGCAATCAATTAATCAATCACTCAAACCATTGGCGTCCCCTTCGGGGAAACACACTATTCTTCTAAATTTCATAATTTGTGCAATGAAACATTACTCACGCCTTCCATGTAAAAAAAATACTAACGACCGAAAGAAAATATTTTAATCACTCCGCAAAACATAAGTAAACGTAATCGTAAACATAACTAACCTAAAATACGTTCAGTTATACACTTCGAACTTGATACCACAATGGTTATGACAAGTCGGGGCAGGAAGTTCGCTAGCTTCAAGTGTCTCTCGATATACCGCAGTGTCATATATTGCCTATATATTGGCCCAAATGTTTAGGTCATGTAGTCTCCTTGAAAGCTTCAGAATGTCGAAACACCAACGCCTGGTTAGTTGCCCACCAATCAGGGACAAATGTACATGTGCAACTCCGTTATATAAAATTTCCCACTAGAAGTTCATTGGCAAAAACTGATCATTATCGATATCTTACATGCCCTAGAAGTATGTAAAAATTATTTTCAGACACCTGAATATCTTCAACCACCGAAAGTCTTCAGTTCTACAATTGGGCAGTCAGGATAGAGGGTGGCGTACGGACGAGGGGTTTGTGAGTTGCGTCACTGCGACGGAAGCAGAGGCGGCCAATTTGAGCGCGCGTCTTGGGGCCGGGGGCGGAGGCGAAGAAACTGGGCAAAGGGAGTTGCGCTTAGGTGGGGAGACTTTGCCGGTCCTACGACTCCGTGTTATGGACTGGTCCAGGGACTGTTTCAAGAGCGGTGTAGATGAAATGAAACCCAGATACCTCCACCAATCAGGGACTCTCAACTATTTTTTTAAAACAAATTCAAATTTAGATGTTAAATCTAAAATGAAACTCTAAACATCAATAATGCAAATATTAATTAGCATTAAATATTTTATATATCTTATAATATTACCATATTTTAACTTTCGTTTCAATGAAATATTCTCTTTATTAAGGGAGTTTTAATATTACTCGCAGCAATTGAACAATAGTAAGATTAGAAAATACATTCAACAAAATATTTAATACATAATAAATACGCGCATAATAAAAACACATTAATATATCTATTGATGAAATTTCTTTGTATAGTAAAAGGTGCCACACTTTACTTCCGATCTCCAATAACAAAAATCCTGCCCTGAATTGACCCAATACAGAACTTCAATTAATCATTGCAGAATAAGTTACTCTTAATATTAGCTTCAATAAGCGTAAATAGTGCATTAAACGAAGCAAAATACTACACAAGAAATTAAAAAAAGAACATGACATAGTTACACCATGCAAATTTGGGTGCTCTTGAGCTTTTTGACAGGTTTAGAACACAATGTCATAGAAATGGCAAAAGTTTAATGACAGGAGGTAACGATAATTACAGAATAAAGAAAAGCGGAAACTAATAGGAACATAGGAACAGTCTCTACTGTCCCCACAGGGACAAGAGTTTTGGGAGGATAGGTAGGGGGTAGTGCGGAAATGGTGGGTAGCAAGGGGGGCACGTGGACCCGGTTTGGGTCTCTTAAACAGAATGCAACAAACGGAGACTTTTTACATTTTTTGAGATTTACTGCTTCTGGAAATCTTACTCTAAAGCGTGGGTGATGCACAAGCAGTAACTCGAAATCTACGTAAAATACTATAAAAGTAAGAGAGACACAATAATATATCACGATAAAATTGAAGTAACTATTTGATTTTCGGCCAAATATAATATCAACGCTACGGAATATTAGAATGTACATCTCCTCTTAAAATGTTACTACTCTATATGTATGTAAATTCAGTGGTTAGGCGGAAGAGCAGGTCCTATGGCGTGAGCCTCGCCATTAATAAAGACATAATAATAATAATAATAATAATAATAATAATAATAATAATAATAATAATAATAATAATAATAATAATAATAATTTTCACTCATGCATAATACTGAGTGTATAATGCTGTCTCACATAGTTCAGGGGCTGGCCATTGAAACAAGGAAACTTGTTACAGTATCAAGGATCTGATATACTTCAACTGTTCTTTTTTTCGTGAACTCATAAATAATATATAAGTATAAACAATTCATTGTAGAGGATTACCGTTGTCAGTTGTCTCCTTAAAGCAAAGGGGTAGCATGTTAAAAGACGGCGGGTTTTCGTACCTTCTAGCAACGGAGTATTATGATAAAAATCCCTAAATAAACAAGCAGAATGCTTTGCAAGGAGGAGACAAGTTTGAAAAGCTTTTCAGATCCACGGGAATGTCAGTTTATGCTAGGATATATTATGCTAGGAACATTACAGTAATAGCTTCAATGAGTTTAAGAGAAGAACACCGCCTCCTCACGAACGTGAAACATGTACTACACTTAGGGGACTAGAGACCTCGCAAGTTGACGCACCCGGATAACTAAGAATAAATCAATTCAACGAGTATTTAAGAAGAAGTTGAAGTTGTGAACTGAAGACTTGAAATTAAATTGTTATTTATTTTGTTGTTGAGGAAGCCCATTATTTCTCAAAGAAAAAGTTATCGACGGAAATTCGATGAAACCGTAACTGTAACGCTTAGAAGATTGAGACATTACACTTGTCAGTAGATTTTTGTGCATAGGCCCACACACTTTCTTTGTGCCGGACCAGATCTCCTCTCAGGGTTGCTGTAACGCACCCACCGCTGGACGGCGCTCAGCTTTTTGCGGTGGACGGCAGGGCGAGGGGGAAGGAGGGGGCGGAGGGTGGCAGGGGGAGGGGGCACGCGCCTCCAGTGCGATTGCCCGCGACTGCCCCGCCCCCCTCCGATCCCCCTCCTCTTCAACGCACTGAGCGTCCGCTTGTTCTAAGCCTCCCCGAGAGGGCAGTGCACCAGAGCCAGGGTCACACGGAATTCCAGTTGCGGGAGAAAACTCACTCTTAATACCGTTTAAGGCGGGTTTTCGCTGATTTATATAGACAGAAACATCTTCAGTGTTAACAGTATACTTTTGAACATCACCACGTTGTAGAAGTACCACACCAAACTTAGGTGTACGAAGTTTATCATTCTAAGGACTATATGCTACCTTTAAACTCTCTGACCATGGGAAGGTCTCCCATCGTAGATTTTTGAGGCGGTTTATCGATCAATTGATGCGTGTGGCGTAAGAGTACTCTAGTAGCATAAACTGCCATCGAAACTGAACACGTGGGGTCGTCAAGGGACAGAGGGCAATTGATTGGTTACGTTACACATACATCATAAACAGATATTGGTGTAAATAAGATTTAAAATGAGCCACTGAATAAACATCGAATTTCATTTTTGAAACAATTAGTAGAAGCAATTCATTTACTAAATTTATAGCCCTTTTTACACCTTATTTCAATGTTATTCTGATCTTCAAAAGATCTTAAGTTTCTAAGTACTTGCATATACCACAATCTGATATTACTATTCCTGAACACCAGACGTACTACGTTGTTCATCGAATGATGAAGAAAGTCTTCTTGCGAAGAAATGGAAATAGTAAACATGTAAAAGAATTTAGTAAATATTTAATACAATGACTTATACAGATTTCTTAGAACATTTACTAAAACAAGCGTGAAACATCCGCACACGTAAGCATCATGAATGTAGAACATTTTTATTGTATCCACTATTCTTTAAGCTAGAAGATATGAAATAATTTGTATTCAATGTTTCGTCGCACAAAAGTAGTAAAAATAAAAGGTTTTGTAATGATGTACAAGAATAATTATTCAACTTTATGTGTTTAATGTGTTTTCTGTTCTTGGGTCGATTACAACGTAAATGTAATTTTATTAGAAAAAGTTTAAATTATTAGCTGAAATTCCACCAATACGAGTTATAATTTAACGTATTTCTTATTCAGGTCATAGTGTGCAGTGTCATGGGAATTCTTTGCTCAGCTTGTATTCAAGACAAAGATTTTTTTTAATTTATTCAAATTCTTTATAATTGTCGTACGCATATTTGAAATTGATAATAAATTCTGTCGTGTTCTCATACTTTATTTTCATTTTTATTTCTTACGATATTTGGTACGATTCAAAGAATGAATATACCATTTTTTCTAACAAACGATCAAGCAGAAAACTAATTCGAGAAATACTCTGAAAAACATTCTTCCCTGAAAATTATGAAACCCAAGTCAAATTTTCGCATTAAAATATTTTGCACGTTAAAAATTATATACGCTAAAAGTAGTACTCATACTAGAACAGTTATATACACTAAGATCACTTATAGACCTAAGAGTACTTCACCGAACAATAAGAATGTTGAAGCATTTGTTTTACAAAAGTTTAATTAACTCTCATTTCCTGACAAATATTTGACAAAAAATTTCTGTATTTTCCTTGGACTTGGCTTACATGTTTACCTTTTATTTTTAAAAGATATGTTTCTGTGTTGATCTAAAAAATAACTGGCGTGGAACGCTCAACATATTGACACGGAAGACATATATTATCTATTTCCGGTGTTCTTGAGAGATCAGAGAGAAATATAAAAGCGGGTTTCAAAACATGTGCACTGCCGTGGTGAAACACATTTAGACTCTATGAAGAAATCTGTTGACATTTTCAAAACGTAGGACCCGAGGATCGAGAAAAAAAATGCGGAAAAAATAATATAAATAAATTTTAATACAGCAGGTCGAGAGTCAGATTTCCTAGATGTTGAGAAAAAATAACTATATTTTTTTTCTTTTTTGTTTCGCCAATTGGCCATCCTGGGATGCGTGCATCTCACCGAGGCTCCGTCATGATTATCGGGCCTGGTTTTCCTTACTTTTCTATCGGGGGATCACCATATAATGCTGATTCCATTTTTACTCCCCAAGGTTGTAAGCTCTCGGGGATGGTTTGAAATGATGATGATGAAATGATGAAATAGACACACATTTTAGGAACCATCCCAGCATTCGCCTTATAACCAAGAGGAACCACGAAAATCCCCGGTGAGGATAGAATTCGGCCCTTCTGTCTCTTTCTTAACAATTACATCTCACTCAGCCCCCACCCCTTACATGGCCCGTGCATTCTGTTCATAGAACAGCTTGCGAAATTATTCTTTGTCTATTTATCAAGCTTGGGGTTTTCTCTGTCTATTGATCAAGCAGGCGCTTCCAAGCTTGATGATATCCACCTTACTTCAGCCACTTTGTTTTAAATTTTTCTATATTTTTCCCGTGCGTATTTCTCTATTTGAACTGAAGTCCACGCCCTCTATATTTGCGGGAGAAATAGGGTCAATAACATTGCAGATGGAGAGCGCGATGAGTTTTCATGAATTTTGGTGATCCGGATTATCCTGGTCTGGATGTATTGCTGGTGGAGGTCTTGAAGGATAAATAAATTCAATTAATTTTCAAATATGTATATTCCCAGTTCTTAATTTTTGTTCGTGTTCGTAAGGAAGAGGTTAATTAAATCATTAAAAAACAATTAATGTAGTCATCTCCCCATCTTGTTGGTATGAAGTTTGGGTCTACACTTAATGTTGTCATGTAGGAAATGTAAAGTTCAGATCCATCATTACCGATCAAAGCAACCGGCCTTTAGAATTCACCTCCAGAAGTCTGAACTCGATCTAACTGACAAGATACTGTCGAAAATCCTTCCACATGGCTAACTCGCAGGTCATGAAAATACTAGGAAGTGGAAGAAATGTCTTGATTTGTAACAGCTCACACTTTGCACAAAAGGTTGCAACCTAGAATACATTTCATATTCAGCCGTCTCATAACATCTTTAGCCGTGATATAGAGAATAATAATAATAATAATAATAATAATAATAATAATAATAATAATAATAATAAACTATGGAAGCATGTAGAGTTTCCGAAGTTAACTGCAATAAATAACTATAAAATCAGGTCACTGACTGGGAACATCTCATCGTCAGATCTCTTGAAAACGAAGCAATAAAATTCGAACACCAAAATGGAATTTGGACGGTTAAGAACAGTTAGAATCAACTCCAAGAATCTGGAGGAGCAATTTCAGGCCAAATAACACTTTTAAAAGTTATCAGTTTATCAGTTAACACGATTATTCTCGAAAAGTAACTGTTCTTGATCGACATCATGCTTAAAATTTATGGAACTTCAGGAGAAAATTTCATAAATGGAATTTTGGGAGAAAAACTTTATAAAACTTTCTACAAAGACCATTTGTGGAACGAGAACTAAATTTGGTTTTGAAGAGAGAACAATAAAATAATTTTGGCTGCCAAAATTATGCTATAGAAGTGTACTAACTTTCTCCGTATCATTCCAAGTTAAGTGCAGAACAGTATGCAGAGTAAAATAATGGTCATATTCGTGTTTTCAGAAACGCACTTCATAATCAAAATCATATTAATTAAAATATGAAATTATTATAAAACCTGCAAATATTTTAAAAAATTTAAGAATATAATAAATAATAAAAATCCTGCCTGGAACTACAAGTCCTTCCGATCAGAGGCATTCCAATGACATCAGTTGATGCCCTGAGTCACCTTCGCCGGTCCGGGTTTTTAAAGTCCGAACTATTAACGCTCTGTAGTGTTACCAGGAGATGTTTTGTTTGCAGCAGGAACCACGCAGGCAGTTTATTGAACCGTTCGTCGGTTGTAGTCGCACGCTGTCGCCGCGCACTGTTAGCATGCTGCGGAACGGGGCCTGTCTTATTGCGCGGTCATGTCTTGCACATCCGGTCTCTCCTGCAGGTGTCATCGGCCCACCCCCGCCCCCGCCCCCGCGCGTGTGGCAGCGCTTAGGTTCATTCGCGCTCCGCCCCCAACCTCCGCCTCCTTCCTGCTCGGCCGCAGGAAGCGGCCAACGCAAGGCAGGGATTTAAATGTCAAAAAATACATATGTTGGGTTGATATCGTGATCACCGGGTAAGGATGCATACTTTCTACCCTATCTGGGCATCTTTTTTTTTTTCAATGTAAAGGATTCGTGTTTCTTATTCCTTAAACAAAGGGAAATGAAACGGTTAGCCTCTGTGTAATGCCTTCCACCTCTGATACCCGTGTTCCATTCCCGGCCAATTAATGTGGCATTTCTGCTGGGCGAAGTGAAATTTCATTAAGCTATCTCAATATTCTCCAGTTACCTCTTTCTATCTCATTGCACTATTTTCTCTCATCATCATTATTGTTATCATATATCCGCTCATGGGCAACAGCGATCTTAAGTGTTTAAGGGCTCGTAATCTGATGAGTAGTATTTTAATGTGCAATTGAATAGTATTTCTTTTCGAGATTCCAAAGAGTTCACAAATTAAAAATGGGAGGCACAGAAACGTCTTAAATACAAGAGTTTGGAAGTAGAGTTTCGCCGAATTTGGGACATTAAGAACAGGTCGTACCGATAGTTATCGGAACTCTGGAAATTATTCCGCAAAAAAATGTAAAAACATGTCTAAACTCGCAGGTCATTAAAAAGACGGGAAAGTGCAAGAAATGTCTTTATTTGTAATAGCTCACATATTGCACAAAATATTGTAAAAGCACTGACAGTCCCTAGATCTGCTCTTTAGGCAGCGGGTTACAACCTGTAATAGATTTTATATTCAGCCGACTCATAACATCTTATGCCGTGATGTAGAGGAAAATAGTAATAATTATTATAATAATAATAGCTGTGGAAGCATGTAGATTTTCCGAAGTTAACTGCAATAAATAACTTTAAAATCAGGTCACTGAATGGGAACATCTCATCGTCAGATCTCCTGAAAATGAAGTAATAAAATTCGAACACGAAAATGTAATTTGGATGGTTAAAACAGTTAGAAACAACTCCAAGCATCTGGAGGATCAATTTCAGGCCAAATAAATTCCTTAAAAGCTATCAGATTAACAGATAACAATATTATTCTCGAAAAATAACTGTTGCTGATTGATATCATGCTTAAAATTTATGGGACTTTAGGAGAAAAATTTCATAAATGTAATTTTGGTTGAAAACTTTATAAAACTTTCTACGAAGACCATTAATGGGACGTGAACTTATTTTGATTTTAAAGTGACATCCATATAGTACTGTTGGCTAGAAATGCTGATCCCCCCCAATAATGATTCACGTGCATACTCCCAGAAAAAAATATTACTGGGCCTTGGTGGGCATAACAGCACGTTCGCGTGGTCTGTGGAAAGGCTAATTCGTGACGAAAAAATAACAAAAACAGCAAAACATAACTACGTATGGGATCTAACCAACGAAGAGTTTTGATTTTTGACAATATTTAAATTATTGTACCAAATACGAGACCAACAACAACAGTGCTGTGTTCTCTCTCTCCCTTTCTGCCCCCGATGGCGTTCATTGCAGGGCGAGCTCTGGTCTACCATCTGCGTACTGGTAGCGCAGCATTGTGGGAGATATTGTGGAAAGCCGAGGAGAAAGCGCTTGTAGGAACTAACTGCTACTCAAAGCCACCCCCTCCCCTCCCCGGCCCCGTTCCCCTCTTCCTTCCGCCGCCGGAACAAAAACGCCGCGCGGCCGCGAAGGAGGAGGCGTTTATGATTGTTTCTGTCCCGGCTCGGGTTACCCCGCCCCACCGCCGCTCGGGATACTTAACGCATTCCTCGCCAGACGAGGATTCCCAGGTCTCCACCACTCCCCGCCACGGCCGCCAAGGACCTCCGCCCCGCCGGGTGGCTCCAGCTGTACGGACCACTTACTTTCGGGACGGTTTCACCCAACTCCTACAAGTGTCTCGCTATTCGTATTCGACTAATTAAGCTCGCAACATACAAGTGCCCTGGGAGGAAACATCGAAACTTCGAGAATAAGCTCTCAAGACATTTTAAGCATATTTGACCTAATAAACTATTGGATATTCCGCATGGCTAAGCCGCTATAAGCACTCAAAAGTTGGTTTGAAATAATGATTTCTAGGCAAAAATTTGCATTGCAGAAGCATAGAAACACTCCAGAAACATGTAAATTGTTTATTATTTACAACAGAAATTAATATTGTTCAGAAAGAAAAATTAACCCAGAAATAAAAAAAAATCAGTCGAATTGTGTAAATTGGGTGCATTTTTAAATTCTGTGTCTAGTTTATTAGACAAAATATGTTTAAAATTGTCTTAAGAGCTTATTTGCGAAGCTAAGTTTCCTTCCGGTCACCCTAAAATCGCAATATAATGTATAGATGTTTCACCAGGACTAGTTCATAAAGAATTCAATGCAGTAACAAGACAAAGCTCATTAGTTCTCCCATCCTCTTGCAACCCAAATCCCTCACACCTTCTTGCAATTCGTAACTGTTAATATCTCGAGTTTGGTCGACGTGTGTGTTATCTTGAATGCAGATCTTGAAGAAATTCTTGGGTTTCTCTCGGTTTGATACTATCCTTAGATTTCTGTAAATAAGAACAAGACATATATGCTGAAAATAACATAAGTAACCCTTTGAACAAAATTGAGACATTAACATTATAGAATTGCAGGAAGCAAGCTGTAGCTAGTGCTACTTCTGATTGCCCCAAGTTCTTTTTATGAGCTCCATCAAGCTAATAGAGTTTACTAGCTAAAATCTAGGCATTTGTGTATTGTGAGAAAATCCCTAGATTAACATTGTATATTATTTTCAATTGAAAATATTAATCAGGAAGTTAGATCAATATATTACAAACTCTCGGCAGCTGTAGACTTCCTGAAGCATATTGTCTGTTACACGGAGTGATATTTTCTGCAATAGTAATTTATATTATAAGAGAGTAAAATACAATTTTATTCATGAGTGGAAGATGTGGCTCTTGAAGCGACGTTAGGCGTCAAAGGGGGTCATTTTCACAATAAAATATTTTACTCTTGAGTGCCATACATTATTTTTTTAAATTTATTTTATTTGAAATTGCATCAATGACCAGGTCATCAGCGAGTGCAACTATACATTATATGCTATACATTATTTTATCCATTACTATTTTACAAGTTTTCATCACGTATTTACAAATTATAACTATAACCGTAGTCCCCATTTAATTGGTTCATATTTTTTTCACAGGGATACATGAATGAAATTGGCTAATTGTGTACTTTGATGTACTAATATTTTAGAAGTAGTGAATTAAAACTCCTAATAGTGAAATTAAATGTTTTGATTCACAAGTGGATTGCTTATGTTGTCAAGATAAATGACGGTTTAGACGGCTGTAATGGATAAAACTTTTCAAAAACGTCTCATAAAACGTACTTATTATAAAATCTAGGCCTCACACTAAGTTTATAAACACGGTATCAATCGTTAGCGTACAAACAACAAGGGTGGTCGTAATTATAACAGAGCACTAACTTGCATATTTTCTGTGACTCAGCCACTGAGTGATTAGTAACATCGCTGTTTTTTCGAACATTTATTTTCGCAATATTCGTAGATTAGATTTGTTCTCAACTTAAAGCGACACCTCACATTCGGTTTCGGCGAGTAGTGTGGACGGATGGATTGCTATTTGCCGAGCGACGAACGTTCGGTGCTCGACCTACCCACTGTGTCAGTCTGTTTGACGCATCAAAGGAAGCGACCATTGGCCCAGCACATCAGCTGCTTGGAATTGGGCGGTATTTAGTGAATCTCGAATGTGCCTTCGCTGCTTTCAGACTTTTGCACAGCTGAAAGGAAGCTAACAATCGCTGAGCACATCAGCTGCTTGGGATTGAACGAGCAGTCGCTCGCTACTCGGCGAATGTTTCACCTCGCGTGGAGGTTCGAAAGGACCGCGACATCACGCTCCCGTGCTCCCGTGTCAGTGAATGAAAACATCGGTACCGGGTGTCTTTTCTGTAGGAAAAATTAGAATTTCACGAACACTGTGTGTGCTTATACTATATTAAGAACGAGTGGAAGCTTGTGTGTATTCAGTGTTTCCAAATTTGATCAGCATTAGTATGGTGGCTCGTACTATACGCTGGCTAGCCTAAGTTTCCAGAAGTTACAAAAGCAAAAGGCCGACGTGAACCGCGTTAATTGGATTAGTGGAACTGGGTGTTGGTAGCGTTTGGTTTACTCAATATAGGAAGCTGAACTCTCTAGTCCTCGACCTTCGATCTTCGACGTCGAGAGTCAAAAATGTCTATGTTAGCATTCCACTCTGACCCCTTATTATCCTGGTATTATCACCGCTTTACTTCCCTGCGCCCCGGTGCAAAAGCTGCGAATCCGCCAGAGGCGTCCCATCCCCCTCGCCCGGGATCAGATGAAACTGATGGCCTATGGGCTACGCTGGGAAGGATCGGTGAGTGCCGAAAGCTGTCTCAAGTGAAGTTCTCCAGACGTTACTGTATCTGGCGTGCAAAGGGAGTTTTTCATTACTTGCAACAAACTCAATAACACCTTACATTTGTTATATATGCCACATATGTTATGGACGTTTGTATTGACAGGGTTCCTGAGTTGGGGGTTATCACTGAATATGATTCTCTGAATGGCTTGACATGACACGATATTCCGGGTTTCTGATCGGAGTCGTCTCTCCCCACTTTTGACCCTCTATTCGTTGCCACATCATATTCAGACTTTTGTTTTTCACATTCTTACGGTCAATTCAAGTTTCTCTTTGGGATACAATTTTGCAAAATAGGGCTAACCTTTAATTAGTATGGATAAAACACGAGCAACTTTCATGCGTTATGGAAAAATTCACATCGAGGTGAAACTTTTGAAGCATGCAGCTCATAGAGTAGTAGGAGAGATAGTGTATGTTGAATTCTTGATAACTTATGTAGAATTTCAATGTTAAGAGAGCGCGAAACGGTCAAAATTTTTGGATTCAATAAAACAAATAAATAGTAATAATAATAATAATAATAATAATAATAATAATAATAATATCAGCTCTGAAATAATGGCCTCCTCTGAAATATCAATATTAACATAGAATGAAGAATGAGATAATTTACATAGATTTCTACAAACGTGTATATACTGATCGTCGACGTACAGAGCAATGACGGTAAGTGTGCAACGTTCACAAACACTACAGCCAAGATGTAATATGTGGCAGTAATTTGCCAACTTTCAAGCTACCGCATTAACACAAAGTTAGGAATACAAAAAAAATCTGGAAATATGTCACCAACCCCTTCCCTACGTCATTCATCTTCGTCACAGTCGTGGAAGCTTCCTTCCTCCCCTCAAAGTGAACGTATTTTTTGAATGACCCTCAATAACCTCTGGCGCGAGTCTCTACATTCGTAATAAATTAGCGGTAACATCTCACGTGAATGGGGGGACGTACGGCACATGAACCAGACGTCAGGAAGGTAAGGACGCGGGGAAGACCTTTTTAAAGGATCTGAATTTGGAACGATGCCGTCACAGAACGGTTAAGTTTTTAGTGAACGAAAACGAAAACAGTTATAACTAAGAAAAAAGTGGGAATATAAGAAAAAATAAAAATAAAGAATGTAAAGCGAGAAAGAGAAGTTTCGGTGTCCAGGTTCTGGGCGCGATTCAAACTCTCGGCGAACACTCCACCAGTTGGCTGGCGCGGAGTTGCCGGTTCGTTCCCAGAGTGACGCAATGTTTAATCAGTGGAGGGGAGGGGGGAGGGGCAGATGGCGACAAGAAGAGGATGAGACGAAAATGTTGCACCGAAATAAACGGAAATATTTTTGTCAAGAACATTAGAGTATTGAAATAAATCGTCCCTAAAACAGAAGGCAGAACAGTAATAGTTATTTAACTATGGGAATTGTAGAAATGCTGATTACCATCGCTTAGATCTATCGTCCAGATCATCGTCATTTAATCCTACAATTTAAACATGAACAACGAAATATAAGGAATGGACTGAACCAACTGGAAGTGCAAGTGTTCTAGATAAGAACTCAACTATTTTCAAGCCATAGTTACTACACATTCATTTTTTTCTTAATTATTGTTTTCTTAATTTTGAATTCTATTGTTTCTATCATCTACAGAATTTTATAATTTTAGTGCAGAGTTGAGAAATATCTAAATTGAAATAGCACTGACGCAAACAAGAGAAATACCAGACTGTTTTTGTTTTCAGGAATAGAGATTTGCCATAACTGGACCAAGTGGAATGATAAACGTGGGAGTACCACAACCTCCCTCTTCTAGGACTATATTAAATTAAATATAAGTATATAATTAAAAGTACGATGCAAATAAAAGTTTCCTTTTGTAACAGAATATTAGGAAATTTGATCTAGTATTCTATATAGATGGTAGTCTAAAATTTTGAATGTTATAAAAAAATATTTATTTCTTTAACCCAAAAGTTTACAAGAGTCCGTACTTTAATATTGTCTCCAATTAATATTTTGGTTTCCGTCCGTACTCGCTGAACGCAGAGTATCGATGTCGTATATCCCTAAATTAAAGATAATTTTGTATAAAAAATTAGAGAGTGAGCAAAAAATCAGAATTGTCCTATTTTAATACTCAGAAATACAAATGCCTATGCAGTGTTTCTATTATTTAAAAAAAATAAAATATTCCTCCCTCCAAAATTTCAAGTGCTCAGTAGAACATGCTACAATATTGTTTAATCGGTCTGAAAATTTGTGATTTTCTTTTATTTTAAACGAGGCGTGCAGAGAACGAAAGAATGCCAACCTCGCCAAATATCGCCCGCCCGGCCGGCTGCTTACTGCTAGTGGGGGCGTGGCGGGCGCGAGGGGGCGGGGAGCCGGGCGCTGCCGTCTGGCAACGTGGCTGGGCCTGTGCTGGGACCATTCGGGGATTCTGGGGCAGCGACTTGGCGCAGGAGGAGGCCGCAGCCCCGTTCATTCACAGAGCGAGCGCCAGGGGCGGCCCTTCCCCTCCTCTCCCCTCCGCTCCCCTCCCCCCGCCCGGGCCGCGAGCATTTTTGTTTTCTGACACGAATGTCACACATATGGATAAATGGAACACGAATGTGAATGACCTGTTTAATAGGTGGTGGTGGTTCAAAAAGTTGAACATCTTAATGTAGTTTGGTTAAGTTAGCTTAGCAAAAGAATCGCCAATTCTCTACAACTATTAAACTCGCTTCACTATCCATTTCCAAGTCGACAGCAAGATTCCAGCCATGCGTCTCCACGATTTCATAAATCATTCTCAAGTCCAGCTAAGCAAATTCTCTAGTGCACTAAGTTTTTCCTGACTCATAACCTCAGTAAAACCGCTACTTAAATACTACTTTATTAAATACGCGGATTCCTCTCGTGTTCCATTCACTCACATGCATTTACTAGTTTATGCAATAACCCTCGTGCCCCGCTCGAGCCACATCGAACGCAAAAAGCCACGTTCCCGCACAGCGCGGGCTACGACCTGCGCAAGGCCTCTCGAGGGGTCGACGATCCGCTATTTTAAGCTCACTATTATTTTTGAATCGCAGCCTGATATTATTTACTCGGGAAAAAGTGATACAAAACAGTGATTGAGTAGCAAAAGTTCATTTTCACGATGCCTTTTTTTTCTTAATAAATAACTAATCAATATCTCTTTACTTTGAAGAAGACGATGATGATGATGATGATGATGATGATGATGATGAAAATGAAGATGGATGCCAAATTTGGTTACGGAGTGAACGCGATGTTGGATGCTTATCTTTTACGCCCTCTTCTTTTCTGAGCCGCCGATCTCAGGAAAGGTTTGACATTCCCTACTACTGAAAGGATCACGGTAGAAATGATCATGATCGGTAAATGAAGATAAGATAGGTAGGTAAATGATTATCGGCGGTCCGATCTTTCAGATATGATGCGAGGTAATGTGAGAATTCACCACGCCACAACCACATGGTAAAGCGGTATTGAAACCCACAATCTTCTTCCTGCGCACTTGGTCTCGGATCCTGGCCCCGCGTCTCCACGCTGGCTTCGTGTCCGTACTTGTCGTAGTGTCTGTGGTTTCAGGGCCCGTAACAGAGGAGTTTCACAGCTAAGGCCACATCCTGTTATCTTCGACATCCATTGGAAACTTTCAAGATCATGAGGAGGTGTGACGTAAGGGAGGGCAATCAACCCTTTAACTAATCCTAAAGAACGGGAACGGGGTCAGTATGGTTCGTAGCCTGTTACCCATTGTTTAAGTATTACCCCGGTATAAAACAGGACGGATTGCAGCAAATCACGGATTCAAGGCACGTTTCGCCAGTAACAAGACACATTTTACCGCTGCCACAAATTCAACTTAGATCTGTAATGTCTCAATCCTCAGACAGTCACATCGACTTCCCGTAGGTCATTTTTTTTAAGAGAAATAAGAGACTTTCTCAATGACAAGAACAATTTAATTACAAGACTTCCGTCTTACAGGTTCACAACTTACATCATGTCCTATCAACTTCTACAAAAACTAAGAAGTTATCACAACTAATATATTCAGCAAATCATGCATGATGTAGGGTAAAACTCTCAATTCGTGGAACCAAGAAGCCCTCGATCTGGTCTCCACGATCTCACGAAGCGTTCTACTTGTTTAACCAGAGGCCTGTACCAAGAGATTCCCTTGCTAGGTAGAGACAAATGACAACCATAACCCGTTACGTTTCAAAGGTCATAGATATCCATTGAAATAGTTTCGTGTTCCTTTCAAATTCTGAGGTACTTGCATCTCAGAAAATATCACTTAAAGAAGAACCACATTACCGAGGAGGTCTTATCGTTACCTCGCCAGAAACATGCATGCCCGGTCTCTTTTATAATTCCCTTACCCTCAGGTCCTACACTCGTCATAAGATTCTTGAGTGTTTTATAATTCCTCTGTTGGCTTCATCCATCATGACTGACAGAAGGAGGTGCATGCGTACATTTAGTTTCTACGTAAGGGGAACATATACATACGACAACTGCTTTCCTATGGAAAAGCATTTAAGGCTACTCGCAATATTATTCAAATATGTTTCTTGTTAATTTGATTGATTTATTATTATATCAAATTTCAATATATAATGCCTTAATTTTTGACAATCGCATACATAGAAAAACAGATTTTAAATGTAAATATATTTTTTTCACATAGTTTCATTAGTAATGATTTGAGAGCTTGGTTTGTGCTCTTAAAGCGGCTATAATGGTTTCATATAATATATTTAAAAATTTTACACAGAAATATCAATTACATATAAATTTTTATGAAGTATAAAATCAAAGTTATTCACCTTACAGATTGATGCTCAGAACAAAATACGTACTCACAACGTTACTTGTTATGAATGATGGAATTAATGAATTATATTGTTAAAAAATATAATTATTTAAGGTGAGACTTCATTTTGTAATTTGTACAAATTTATATGTAATTGATGAGAATGTGCCACGTTTAAATATTTTAATTGAAACAATTACAGTGTGATGATATGAAATTTGTTTTCGAAACGTTGCTAATGAAACTATTCGAAAAAATATACTAATTAGACTTGAAATCGCTGTTATCACTATTTATGGACATGACTGTCAAATATACGGGGATCATACATTGAAATTTGAAAAAATCTATTCGACACAGTATACATTCTAATCGCGCGGTTAAAAGACTTTGTATTCGTTAATAAACGCTTAGCAATATTGTATTAGAATGTTTACCCAAAAACAATTCCGGACTTACGAAAAAGACACAGCTCAGTGCTAGGAAGTTGGGATCCAGCAAGTAGGCATTTTTGCTTTTGAACGTATATTTTACAAAGTGCGATGTATTCACACGGGTCCAGCAGAAAGATTATGTTTTTTCTACAGTATTTTCTAATGTGTGTAATAGAAAATAGAAGGTCAATAAGCACTGAAATATTATGGGGTACGTGCCCCCCGTATGCTCCCGTGAGCAGACATGTGCACAGAGGTTATTGATCCATACGTGCACTCTAAGCCTTTGCTTCAGGCCCACGCTAGGTAAGTGTCATCAGTATTTTTTAAAACTAAAATATTATATTAGTAATGAATGTTCAATTTTGTTCAATCACCCCTTAAATCAGCTTTCTTATTTCTATTAATGAAATGTAAAATTTTAAGTTCCTCGGACTATGCCGGTAAACGATTTTCAACGGATTGGTTCGGTAATAAATGGCAGACGTGACGCACACTAACATGCAGAACACGTTTCAGTACTTCGAGGCGACTAACGATCTCCGGCGATCAAAGAACATGACACCAACACATATTGAACTACCAACATTTCGTATAGTATTTCAAGTAGTACGTACTACTTTGGTAGGAATAAGGTTTTTTGTACTCACTTTATTACAGTACAAAAACATCTACTTTAAGAGGCAAGTGCACAAAAAAGTGTGAGAACTCGGACAAAATATGAAAGCTTTTTGACGTTTCCATTTACCAACCTCGGTTCCGATACTCACCACGACGGTTCGTGAACATACCGTGCAAAAACCTTTACATTTCCGCCTGCAAACTTAATACCAATATTATTACAATAATTGAACCCTTGAAATTACATTGCACAGAAGGAAGACCTGTACAGAAGGAATGTTTTATACAATGCGGAAAAAAAACTTTGCGGAAAAAAAACTTTGGTCATCAGCCCTGTGAGTGGAGGGCAAATTATGTCTCAGGAGATAGGGGTGTTCCTCGTTCACTGAGGCATGAGATCCAGAGCCGCACTCCACTTCAGTTTAAGGGGTCTTCCTCTCCCGGTAGCTTTTCCAGCGAGGTATCACCTCAGTCGGCATAAGCTGTAAGCTCTCGACTGGTTGCTCGTCATTTCTTGTAGTGTAGTACGAGTAAGTGCGTTTATGTAAGGGGAGAGGAAGAGGCAAGGAAGAGGAAGGAAAGGTCACGCGTGGGCTCTGGCCTGTTCGTTAGCGTGCCGATATTCGCCTTCGATATTGATCGCAGAAAACACGGAAAACCACTGACAAGACTAGTCGTCGCTAGAATTCTCTAGACAGCAGCTGAATTCGACCTAGCTATCTAGCTACAGTCCTTGTGAACTTGCTTAGGACACTTTAGGATATTTCCTCCAGGTGAGCGCGGTAGCTTAGGATATTAAGCTGGTTCCGGGCGTGCGAGTCCTAAGGCTGGCCTCCGGGCAGGGGCGCGGAGGTTGGCAACGCGTGGCGCCGGCAGCGGGAGCGTCGCGGCGCCTGGGCTCCGTTCATTCAGAAGCAGCCCGGGGCGTCCGCCGCCTCCACCGCCCCCGCCGCGTGATTTCCGAACCCCTCCGCCTCCTCCTCCTCCCCCTCCTCCCTCTCCGCCTCTCCCTCTCCCACCCTCCCGGCGCCAACGCGCACGTATTAATAGCGGCCGCAGAGGAATATCTGGCATAGGCCGCCCTACCCCAGCCCCCACCCCAGCCCTCCGCCCCGCACCCGGAGGCGACGCGTGAACGAACTCCGCGCTTGGAATGATGTCAAAATTCGGATGATGGGTGGCGAACAAAATGGTCAGAAGGAGCCAACAGCAGGCGCTCCTACACGCGGTTCAATCGGCCCCGGTTTGTCAAATTGCCCCATAGCTTTCACAACGAGTGTAAACCGTATGTGAGTAACCGTTTCCTGCACGTGATGTTTAGGGCAAAGAAAAAATATATTTTTTAGACACAAGAAAATTAAGTCGAGAATTTGTTCTTGTTCAAAAACAGTGAAGAGTTGAAATAACTTCAAACATAGTATAAATTTCAGACAAAGATGCTGCAATATTTTTGACAATCTAACAAATCATAGAAGTTGAAATATAAAAGTTGGTTACGAATATTGTAATAAAACTCCGTTATATTCGTCGCCGTCTTCACTTCACGGCCTGGGTATTAGCTTGCTTCGGCTCTAATTCCAAATTCTTCTAAATCTTCTTACATCTGTTCTTCCTCTCAAAATGTAAGATATTTTCGAAACCACATATCTTCCATCCTATCAACATTTTCTTTTCTATACAGAGTATCATTTTATCCAAAAAGAAAATATATTTAATTCTTTACTGATGTTCATGTTTTTTACTTTATTTTCTTTCCTGAACCTTTCCAATCATCTGATAAATTGCATTTCAGCACCCTCAGGCTGATTCCAGTTCTTTTACTTTCTCTAGCATTCTACCTACGTAGTATGTATGAAAGTAGAAAGAGAGTATAGAAAGTATTGTAATTCTGGGTAAAAAAATGTAATTTTTTCGACAGAAAAACACGTATCAGCGGTTCTGGGTAAATCGTCTTCCTAAATGTAGTAAATTACTTCCTCTAATACGATGTGTACTCAAAATCTATGTTTTGTGGGTCCCTGATACCGAAAAATTGGCCGGCCACAAAACGTCTGTCTGTCCTTCCGTGTGCATCGCTGCAGCCCAAATCGCTCTAACGATTTTCTCCAAAATTGATATTTCAGTTTAAATATAGTGGAATACATCGAGGCCCGGCGAATTTCAAAATATTATTTTGATTTTTGAAGATACTTTTCATAAAGTCCGAATATTTTCACAATATTTGGCAAGATGTCTCCAAAATTTTATTATTTTTTTACCTCGAATAGAGCAAAATACGCTTAACAATGACTCATCGCATTTTCACTGAAATCTCTGTATTTTCCAAAATTGAAAAAGTTAATTTTTTTTCTGCCTCTTCCTACGACCGCAATACGTTTTCATAACATACGTTCTTCAATGACAGTTCTTTAACTAATGATATAATTTTAAAAAATACTAGTTTTGGTATAGTTTGTGTTTGAAGGAAATGGAAATTCGAAATTTTTTTTATCAAAAACGCTCTAATTTTTTGTTTAAATATTTTTCTCGAATAAAGTACGCTTATTAAAATGGCACAGGGCCCATTTTTGATAAACCCTTCGTATTTTCGAAAATTGCAAAAAAAATTAACATTTCAAAACTACAATATTGGTGATACAGTTTTCTTTACTTAAGGAAACTCATTCTTCAAAATTAGATCTTCCAATAAGGACATGTTCATTTTTTTTAAAGTGTGGGTAGTTTCGCGCAATCTTATAAATTGCAAATCCGAATTTTCCGTGCTTCTTTAGCTGAAGTCAGATAGCAATACGACAATAGCAAGTCCACTTCAAAGCAGTTCGAAATATATAGCATTATTGGGCACTGAATCTGCCTTCAAGCAGTTGTCTATTGTTGAATTTATGTTGATGTATTTGCTTTAAAATAATTAGTTTTCTTAATACCCTCAGACAGGTAAAGAGTTTTTTAAGTTAGATTTAAGATGTGTTAATACGGGGCAGTATTATAATACTAAGCAAACCGTTACTAATGCGAAAAAGTACATGCTGTTGTAGCTCCATTAGTTTCGTAAATGTTCTTAATGATTCTCTCTTTCTCTTCCATAAGTGCAAGCGGGAACTAACGTAACTTCACAAAATTTGAGTATTGTATCATCAAATTTTATACAGTTACGTCAGTTCTCACCTGCTTATATGGTTTCCATAATATTTATTTACATAATTGTTATGTACGATGGCTTAGAAATACACAAAAAGAAAAACTTCACAGACGAAATATGTTCATAATGAACAGTACAGTAAATGAACAAATAAAACAAAATTATATTAGAATAACAAAGGTAAAGAAAGTCAAAATAGTAATTTGAAGACATTTTGAAATTTTGTAATGCTTTTCGAAGACAATGGCACTACTTTACTATAGTAAAGTATTTTAAAATAAACTAATTTCGTTGCTAATGCGAAAGTACTTTAAAATAAGTACTTTAAAATAAAATACTTTACTATAGTAAAGTACTACTTTACTACAGTAAAGTAGCAGTGTATATTGTAGTAGTAATAGTATTGTTCAACATGTAAAAAGGAATTTCCACGTAGATTTTTCGTTTCTTTCAATGTACTCGTATTTTTGATCCGCTTATCTGATTCAAGTTCATCGTTGCATCGCAACTGAAATATCTAGCATTTCCTCTCAATGTATCCTTCAGAAGAGTTTCTAAGCGACGAGTCTTTCGACTCTTAAGTAGAGGCATCCTCATATGAGCAGAAAGGTCCCTATGTAATTTAAAGAAAGCTATTGTAGAAAAATTGATGTTCATATGATCAGAAGCGGAGAACGGGAAAAGGTAGGAGCTAAGGAGAACACAACAAATGTATCAATGAATGAATTTATCAAAAATATCACGCAATACTAACTAAACATTCGCGAAGGTAATGTCAGAGACAGATTTGGGCTGAAACGATATTGGAGACAGACTTATGAAGTCGCTCCGATGTGTGTTCGTTAATTGATTGATTGACAGTAATTCCGGGAGCGTCAACTGCGAAGGTCATTAGTCACGTAAGTGTAGTGCATGATTTTTATTGAGAGATGGTGAGGGGTTTTCCTAACTGAATGGCTAGATCCGGCGCAGACCTAACGTCGGTATAGGACAAGGAAAGATCGCAAGCGATCCGTGGCCCGTTTGTTAGGGTACTGCTCCGGCATTCGCCTGATGTAGATCGGAGAAACCACGGAAAACTAGTGATTAGAGCAGTGCCCGCTGGAATTCTCCTCCAGAGAACTCGACCTAGCTTTCTACAGTAGTGCTAAAAAGCAGCTTCACCTAAAGAAAATAGGATTTCTGTATTGTCTTATCTAATCTGCTCTCAATTATTTTAAACAATTATCAGAAGAAATTGGTAATCATATATTTTATGTGGATTATATGTTTCTGATTCCATTATCTTCATAACTCGCTTGATTATTGCCAATCAAGTGGTGTGTTTTTAGGATTGTACTGCAGATTACAACTGTGAGAAAGAGCACTATTGAGCTAGTGTCGAAATTCCTGCCACCGTCGGGACTCAAACCCAGGCCCCCTGTCAGAGACACAGCAGTGACATGTGTTGGCGCTCTGAGCCTCCTCTCCAGGTGTGGGCGTTCGCGAGAGCGCTTCCTGCGCAGTGGGGTGGCCGCTGTATTGCGGGGTGCGTCCCCAGAAGGGGCTCGGTGCGCCTGCAAGTGACATCCCCGCATCCGCCTCCCTGCTATTTTTAAGTCCTGCCCCATTCATCAGCGGCTCTCATTCGGCGATTTTCGACTTGAAAAATGGAGACTTCCTGTTTCCGCGAGGGCGGGCGGGGGTGGTTGATGCTGTTGTGGACGCGGGTATTTTTATCGCTTCCGTTCGACGCTCTGCACAACCGGAAGCAAGTTGCATTCGAAGTATTCGAACTGCCGGAAGTGCAACGCTTTGATCGTCGTTGCTACCGGTGAGGGAGAACTTCGACGAGAAAACAGTCTTGCTTTACGTCGTTTCCGAAAGTTATTTCCGTTGAATAATGTTTTAATGTTTTTATTTTTGAAATTTTATTGAAGACTAGTCACATGTAGTCGTGTGGTTGTTCAAATGTAAGACCTATCAATAACTCTTTTTATTTTAAACTTCATCAGAATCTCTCTCATTGGTTGTGTCTTCTCCTTCTCCTTCTTCTTCTTCTTTTTATGAATATCTAGTATACATTTTATTGAGAATTAAATTAAAATGTGTTCAACTTAAAATATAAATATTTTTAGTCGAACACATTCTCTTTCATAATAATATGAAAAGTCTCATATTATTATGAAAAGAAACATAACGGACAAGTTCTAGTTCATTAATTTATTTAAAATATTGTATGTATGTACGTACTTGGCGCGACAGTCCGAGAACGGGCTCAGGTCTACCGGTGGTTGGCACGTTGACACCCCTACGCCGTATTCCGGTCTTCTCAACTTGAGTGACATTTCTCATCGTCACACAGCAACGGATACTGGGACATTCCAAGGAAAACGCACACTATTGTCGTGGCGCGAACGGAAATCTCATCCAGGGCCGTGTTGTGGAAATCGAACACGCCGACCAAGAGCAAGCCTCTTAAACGAACGAGTCATTTAAAACCTTACTGAAATTTAATCACAATCATACTATTCTCAATTGAAAGTACCAAAATCATCGAAAGGTTGACCCATGGATTATAGATTACCGATCCGTGAATCATTTCCGTGGTGTGTCTCAAGGTATTAATCCCGCGCCGATTGTGCGTTAATCGAGTCCGATCGGTACAATCGCTCTCTCTCCCCTCCCTCACCCTCCCACAGACGACGGAAGTGCTAAAGCGGCGCCGCCGACGCCCTTCCGTCCGCGCGTCGCGACGCCCCCTCTGCCCCCTCCCACTTCGCCCCGCCGCCGTGGCGCAGAAGTCACTTCCGCCCACGCCCACGCTCAGCCAGCCTCGGGCGCGAAGACGCACACAGTGGCAATGCCTTTGTTTTCGACACTCCTAGTAAGGATGTGAGATTGCCAACAAAACATTGATGTTTTTAAACATCGATTCTCAAAATTAAAACATTGATGTAATAAAACGTCGACCCAAAATGTTAAAAATGTTTTAAACATCGACCCAAAGTAATTAACCATGTTTTTAAACATCGATGTTTTTTAAACTGGATTAATAAATGTCGAAGCTCACACGGGGGGGTAATTTGAAAGAGAGAGGTTATTTTTATTTTAATAGAGATTTAAATGACAAAACAACGTCAAAAAATCGACTTAACAATTAACAAAAATGATTATCTGATTCGATAATTCAAAACTAATTTAGACGTCTTTACTGACGAAAACTGGATTTTATTTATTTTTCACCTTTGATCACATTGGTTTGAAGAATATTCAAATTATAGAAATCTGAAAATTATAATAGTATCTTGTTTTGACGACAATTTTTCATTTAAAAATATAAACCGTAAAAAAACCATCGAAGACAAAACATTAATGCTTAAAAAACACTGGCTACAAAAAATCGATGCTAAATACATTGATGATTTTAAAAAAAATCTATGTTTTGAAAACGTCGATACCGATATAGCATCAATAACTCCTAGCTTCGTACTTTTAATGAGCGTATCTGGCGGGGGTTCGGGAATCATGTTCCCTCACAATAATATCAAATACATTCAGAAGTTTTATTCTAATTTCATATTTTACTGAAGTGCCTTTTGGAGCAACATACAATTATGTCGGTAGCATTCAGTTTGTTAAATGGTAACAATAAAAGTGGTAGACTTGCGTCATTAGTCAAATATGCTTGGGCAATGTACACTACGAAGATGTTCCTGATCAGGGGGGTATACGAAGCGCTACCTATAAGAACTTGCGTTTTCACATCTAGCGATGCGGAGCAGTATAAACAAATATTTCCAGCCATTCTTGTGTTGACCTCCGCCGTCCCCATTGTCTCCGTAGCTGCTGCCGTTTTCTAAATTTATTGTCATGATATATTACTGGATTCATGAATAGCTTCAATATAACTTCACATTTTTAAATTTATCACGTGTAACGTTTATAACTATTCCACAGGTACACACTTCCTTTGATGTCCCCCAAACAGTTTCGCGCCAGAGACGACTTTGGCACTCTTCACAGTGGTTTTTATACGTTATTCCAATATACATTTTCATAACAAAAAACTTTCACAATTTTTTCTCTAATCTTCATTGCTTTTCAGGTGGAGTTCATATCGATCTTGACATCCTGAATTTCCTCGTATTCGTAATCGTCTCTCCTCACACAGTTTCTTAAACTCACTTTCTGAAAGTTCGTAAGCCTTTCCCCTCTTCCGTTAAAATTCAGGTCTTAAATCAATTCTATCGAGTAATCCCTAATCAATACTCTTTTCTGTAAAATTATAAAATACAGTTAGATCCCACATGATAAAATCCTTAGGGATTAATCATGTGTTCTCTAGAAATCAATTTTAAGTATCCCTAGCGTCGGTAATACAGGGTGCAAAAGAGCCTGTACTTACGAGTCCGTTACTGATCGGTCGATTTCGTGGTTTAATCTGTCCGACATTTCGGAAGGATGTTAGAGCAATCTTTCGCACAACGGACTACGTATTCATCCTTAGCTCTTCTTTCTACCCACCCATTTCTATAGTCGTGGTATGAATGCTGATCCTGATAACTCATCCTCCAATGGTACAGAAGAAGATCCTCTGGCAAACGTCGAAGATTAGAGGCAAAGAAATATTATTTCAGACAGACCTGAATATTGCAACCACGAAAATAATTTATTAAACCCGTTGCCCTTACCACATACCAAAACTGTATAGCAGACTATACTACTCCAAAATAAAATTACTTAACGATAGTGAAAAGAAAGAAGATTGAAACGATGAAAGCTTCAATATTTAGTAAATTGATTTTTTTAATTAACGAATAATTAATCGCAATTGGATGATTTAATATTATTAATTCGAATTTTTATTTCTACTATTTTATTAATTAATTTATTAGTTAAAATATAATCTGGTGAAGATTTCGGAAAAATCGTTCACGGAGATTCTGGATACATTCTTCTGAACCAAGATAGTTTGAGCAGGTCACATCCTTCTGGGGATGCTGACGGAATGAAAGTATACTGTGGTCAGATAATTCAGAGTATTCCCCGACAGATCGGTATGTGGTGTCATTACGAACATTTAGAGTTATCTGGCAGAAATATAGGTACAGAGGAAAAAAGAAGTCCCAGAAGAATGGATGATGGATGATGTAAGATCTGGAGAGAGGGTTGACCTTCCAAGTAAAGCGGAAACGATCTTTCACGATTTCGCTTCGACTACACCAGAACACGTGAGTTATCGATACCGGATATCAAACGAACTTGGGTTTTTTCTATTCACGTGCTGAGATTGGAAACAAGGAATCGTTGCCTGCACTCACATTCCTAGGTAGTCATTTCAGAGAAACGATGCAACATACCGCGCACTGCATCTGATTCGGAAGAATTCTCCGCAAGAATTCTTGTGTTCACAGAAGCAAGTACGCCCTTGATGTCCTTCTCTTTAGAAGACCCTAATTTTAACACGAGGCAGCTCACGCCTTTATATTCCATGGAGAACAGCACAATAATTTATCATCATACTATAGTCACATAATGTTTTATGGATATTATACCACCAGCATTTGTGATTGAGTTTTTATTTTTAACATTTTTGCTGATTTATTGACTGACTGATGCTATCGACTGATATTAGTCCCGTTAATGTAGTGAATGTTTGATCCCGAGAGGCGACGGTGTTTCCCGCCGCTGGATGGAGGGATCCGACGCCAGCCTACAAGGCTTGCAAGAGATACCATCCAGTTATCTTCTCAAGTGGGGCACCGCGCCAGCCGGGACAAGCTCTAAGCTCCCGACTGGCCTCCTGACAGATGTGGTTGTTAATGCGCGAGAGTGTCAGTGTGTGTAAGGGGTGAAATGGACAAGGAAGAAGAGGGAAAGATCGCGGGCTATGCGTAGCCCTTTATTAGGGTATTGCTTCAGCATTCGCCTGGTATATACCAGAGAAACAACGGAAAACTGCCGATAAGAGTAACCACCCGCTAGAATTCTCTTCGAGACACATAGGTAGAATTTGACCTAGCTAGATAGTGTCAAAAATCCTACTACGACACGAACACTAGTTTCTTGAAGTACGTAGTTAAATATTTCATTATTAGTTTTTTTAAAGCACTTGCTAGAAGTCACTGTCAATTAACAGGCGCGACACACATGCTGTGCCATTAGCTAGGAAGGCAATACTGCTATGCAGCTGATGTTCTTCGTGGGGTTATCGGATCTACAGGCTGTGGCGTCTGTTGCGTGTCAACACGCGCCTGTGTGCCCGCGCTCAGAGGCACTGGCCGAACCTGTCTCACTCACAGTTCTCGTAATCGTAGAAGCAGCAAGCGATACCACTGTTCCGCGTACTTCACACTATTACTTTTGCATTAACTAAGAATAACCTGGAGGTAACATTCTGTGTAAGGCCGTAAGAAAGTTTGGTGAGAAATTTCGGCACATTTTATGCGAGGTCAGATATTTGTAGCCTATCTTGAAAATATATCTATACGTTTTACAAACAAAATACTCACAAACTTCACAATTAAAAACGGGGCTAAATGATAATGAAGTCACCGTCTCTAGAATTGAATTTGGTAATCGTGAACTTTTTCTGGATAAAAATTCAATATTACTTTGTACTTCATTACATAAAGATCCCGAAATTTGAGTATGCTAACTATACTTTGGAATTAAATTTCAACGATTTCCAGACACGAAACATGACGAAAAACGTAAGGATGCAGTGTCAAATTTCATAAAAACTAACCAATATTTTACCACATAAACGTAATAGAGATGACAAAGAGATGTTTGCTATCTAATAAAACTAACATCAAGGACAAATTGCTCTACGTTATTCGATAAATGTATTGAGGGAGTATAGCATTTTTTTTTATCTAGCATTGTATGAGAAGATTAATCCTTCCTCTGTTGCATGTAATCTGACTTGTCCAATTAATCAATTTATTAATAAAATATTCAATGCATATACCATAATAGTACACTATGAAAATTTATGATTGATATTAATAAACAAGTGTAAAGTATATTCAAGTGAGTGTATTGCTGCACATTACATCGAGTTTCGTACATTACTCTTTCTGCGACTACTGCAAAGTATTATAAGTCATTCTTTACTTTGAAAGTCACGTGACAGCTGGCGTACAGTGTTCAGTCAACGCCACCTCGCGACCTATTACGTGTCCCAGGTGGTATTGGATATGAACAGTCTGAGCTGAACACACGCCAATTTATGAAAAGAAAATGTTTCGACCTATAACAAGACAAGTCAATGGAAAACGTTCGTTATCTTCGAATAATGGAGATAACATATTGAACATTGAAAATAACATTAAATAATTTTCACCTTTCTATAAATTGTTGGTAAACGTGTTCGTACATTATATTGGAATTTTCTGAAAATAAATTTGAAGTTACCTTTCTTCCTTTTCAAGTATTTCCATGTCTAATCCATTCTTTTTCATCATAGTAATATTTTACTTTGCCGTTGCCCGGACATTTTAAATCCAAAACTGAACCCCACAGAACACAAACTGACTGGGCTGTGAGTGTCCTTAAATTCAGTTCCCTCCAACAACTATGGGTGTCAAGCAAGATCAAAGTTAGTCAAGATAGAATCAAATTTATATAAAACACGGCTTCACTTAGAAGAAATTAAAGGCCATAATGAAATAATACAGTAATACATAATGGAACAAAACATTTACTAGAATTATTGGCAATGATTAATTACATCTCAGTGCTTCTTTTGAGAACTTCATTATTATTGTTGAAATTTAGAAATTATGCTGTAGCCTAATGATCCATAGATCCATTGATAGCTGCAATTATAAAGTAAGCTACTGCAATCTAATAAGAGAATTATAGTGAGAGTAGAAAATGCTATTTAACTCCCCAAAAATGAGAGAATTCATACTTTATACATGTACTCCTGCAAATTGAGGTAAAATGCTAATAGTTTTTTTCGCGTTTCTATTTTTAAAAAATTAAAATATTTTATAAAATTAAAAAAATCTTCTTTGAACTTGCATTTTCATTTTCCCGCAAACATTTCCATAAATCCGCTGCACGCCGGTTGAAAATTTGGGATAGGCTTAAAATATACCACAATTTTAGAAAAATGTATGTTTTAAAATAATATTGAATGAAATAATTCTATTTGAGACTTGACAGTACACATTCTTGGGTTTTATTGATATTTCTTTCTGTGATATTCACAGTATCAATATCGATTCAGTTGAATCGATATGATTCAGTTTTTCATCATATACATGCTTAAACTAGAGTGTCAAAACTAAAAAAAAATTAGCATATAGTTAGATTATCATAAAAAAAATTGAGCTTCCCAGTCAATTTCACATTGTAAGCGCTTTCTTTCTTTCCTTCTGTTCCGACTCGTGACATGGTAGAATAAAATATATGCCATTCTTCATAGGACAACTTAGTAGTTTTGTCAGAAACAAAAAATACTGCTTTGCATGTGCTTAAACGAGTAAAATAGAATATAAAATAACATTCAATTAAGGTAATTGTAAAATTATTAATTATAATTCAAGGAGGTGCCGGTTCAATTAATTTGTTCAAGGTATTAAAATGGAAAAACTTAAATATTGTTTTTAGTACTTTGAGCAAATCCTCAAAACTAGATTCTACATGAATAAACACAATGTGTGAAACATTCTTGAGTAGGCGGCCACAGCCAAAAACAAAAGAGAGACCAACTACATTCCTGGACTCCTCTGGGCCCCCTGTTCCATTAAACTATTTTTACGTATGATATTTTTCTAGCAAATAAAATGTACTTCAAGAAGAATAAAATTATCTGCTCAATAATACCATTAATAATTGCAATTTATTTTCTATTGAGCCTCTTCCAATGCCAGATGAATTGGGAGAGCTTCTTCCCCAAATGTGGCATGTTCTCCAAATGTAAGCTTAAGAAATTGATTATACCTATGGGAATTAAATGTTTTATTGCGTAGGGCTAGGAGTCTCCTTTTGGAATCTTGAAGGGGGCCATACCTCTGAATAATTTAATTTAATTTAATTCAAAGGCCATACCTTTGAATTAAAAAACAAGGCAAATCATTTTATTTATAGTCTTATCGATCCTTATTATCATGAAAAGTATCAATACCAAAGGAAATAACAATGGTACAAACGATAATGTGGACGAATAGACACTACATCTTTTTGTTGATGACATAGATATCAAATACACCAATTAAAGTCGGGCAAATTCTCTTCCTGTAGGTATTTCAGAAGCGATATGTGGGTGACTCAGCCAGTTCGCAAGAGCTGCTGTGTTTGTTTGGGACGGTCGCAAGTTTCCTGCAGTAGGCGAAGCTGTCCCGTAAACTATCCGCCCCCCTCCCCTTCCCTCCCCTCCCCGCTCCGCCCCGCCACCCGGCGGTGCCGTCGCCGCCCCCGCAACCGTCGCTTCCGTCGCCGACACCTCCGCCTCCCTCGCCCCTCCCTTGCCACCCTCTGCGTTTCCGCCGGCCTTCGCCTGTTATCGCTTCCTCCGTCTCCACCTACTCCCAGCCCCCTCCTCCTTTTACCACCGCGTCCGCTTATTTTCTAACGGCCAGCGTCCACGCCTTCTTTGTTTTTTTCACATTTTGTCTTTATTTTTGACTTTATTTTCTTCCTTTTTTTTCTTTTTACTCCTATTTTCATTTGTTGCCTTTTTACGCGATTACCAGAACGCAAAGAAGGGAAATTTGGTTAGGTGTGGGTCGTGTATATTGTTTGTATCCACCCAGCGTTCGAAATAGATGACCGTTTATGAACAGGTGAAGTCAGAGTTTCTTCGTACATTACCGGAAATTACATGGGCTAAATGACGGTGATAGGCTTGTAATTTTGAAAATAACTTTAATTCAGAGAAAAATTCCTAATTGTCTTGCGGGTTGCCTATCAGCAGCCGCAATTATTTTGTGTTAATTTTATAGCTCTTTACATTTCTTTATATTTTAATTAATACACATTTACTTTATTACCGAATTACTTTAATGCTCTGCTGATAATTTTTATTAAATTAATATTTATACACTATTATTAAAACTATTTATTCAAGCATTAAATTGTTTTCTCCTTTATTAATAGTAGAACTAGGAGTATTATATTGATAGAAAAAAATATTTATATTGAAGAAGACACAGGAGATCTAGATTCTTGTAAAAGCTCAAATATTATAATTACAAAAATAAGTAAAAATATTATGTATAAAATACTGAACGTTTCGAACAAAACAAGCCTGATGTGATTGCTTGAGAACCCGCATTGAAAGGATTGAATATGTAGCAGAATTGTTATCGGTCACGTAGAAGAAGAAGGGCTAAATGAATTACACCCAGGATCGGCGAGTGACAAAAAAGATTCAAAGCGTGAAAGTGGTTAAATCATGGTGGCTAAAGCTGTAACATTGTCCACCCGGGAGGCTTACCGAAGGTAGTTAAAAGTAGTGGTAGAATCGGTCGGCAATAGCGTATGTACTCTCCTATGGGGAGTCAAAGCAGAGTTGGTTATGGCTGGGCATTTCATGGTAGCTAAAGTTGCTGTAATCTCTATTAAGGAGGTGGACGACGGTAAATAAAATTAGTTATAGAAAAGGCTGACAAAGATTTGGCATCCTTTGTAGTGAGACTCAAAGCGTAGATCGCCTATTGTGGTGGGTAAATGATGCTAATCTTTATTCAGGAGGGACGGCGAAAGTAGTTAAACATAGTTGTAGAATCGAATACGCAAAGAATCAAATAGCATTTGAATTCCCGTAGAGAGATCGAAGAAGAATTAGTTACGGATGTTCATGTCAGAGAGGCTAAACTGCTCGCAATCTCCACCCAGGATGGTCGGCGAAGGTAGAGATTGTTAACTTGATCCAAGGGGATCGATAGATTGATTACTGCTTGTTTTCGGACCCGGCAACTGCTCTGGTTATTAATCAATACGGAGACAAGTTGTGATCGTGATTAAACAAATATCAGCTGGAAAAACAAAAAGCTAGACAAGACTCGCAAGAATAAGAAACTAGCTAGTAAGAGTAAGAGCGAAGCCTTCCGTGGCCGGAGTTAGTAGCCACTTGGCTGTCTGGGAGACGCCACGTCATAGGCTCTTGTGCCTAGGACGAGGCATCTCCCGGACACCAAAGTAGCTAATAACGAGTAAGAGTAAGTGTGTGTCATCAGGAACTCTACTAGTTTCCCTTTTGTATTTCATTACCTTAGGAAGCATATTTTCGGTTCTAATTTTATATTTCGAAGCAGTTTACCTCTCGTAATAATGAACAAAAGTGGACTAATGTGGAATTAAATATATCTTGTTTACTTTTGGTCATACTTGTTGTAATTACGTTTATCAATAAAGATTTGATTTGTCTGTGAGCAAAGATAAAATCACCTCTTTACGCCCCCACTCACGGATGGTGATTAATCCCTTTAAAACGCTTGTCCGATGAAAGGGAAAAAATGAGGCCCATTTTCCATCCATTACATTTTCAAAATCATAAAAATCGAAGAGGGATAGTTCGTAATTTTCCCTTGTTCGGAAAGTTCATAATGGCAGGCATTTTATCGTAAAGATTTGCAAGCAACTTACGATTTATCATGTACGTTATAGACAAATAATTTTGAAAAGATCGCAAAATATAACTTTAAGGAGCAAAATCTTTAAAAAAATATATGCTTATGCTCGAAACAGTACTCAATTTGCTTTTAAAATTTATTTTTCGCTTTTCTCTAAATCGCCGTGATCAATGTAGATCAATGTATCCTGTTGCTCTGCTCGGATGACGGGAAATGGAAGAGACGACTGAAATCAACTGCTCTTCATCTGTCACCGAGCCATCTCCGCGCCCGGGACCTTATGCGTTTCTGCAAAGCCGCCTTCAGCCGCCATGGCCGTTTCAGGCTCATTCACCGTCCCGGCCATCGCCACCTCCCCCCTCACCTCCGCCTTCACTAAAAACTTAAAAATTCATCGCGTTTACTACATACATATTACCTTGCTAATCGCACAAGGCCGTATTGCAGGGACTGCCCGGAGCTACATCACTTTTACGAAACTCATTTCAGAAAAAGGATGGAGGTTACTCGTAGTACTTGAGCAAGATGTAAATTTTCGAGCAAGAAGCGTGGACTTAAGCAAGAAGTAAATGCACGGGAACTAAAATTTCTACTAGTGGCCTATTGGGGACCGTTACACGTCTGGCGCCAAGAGCTTCCCACGAGATTACCGGCGCCAGTCATAAGAAACACTGGTGCGAATACAAAGGATCAGTAGGGCCATTCTCAAACTGTATTTGTACTGCCTCTGGCGTAACTTTGTGTAGTTCAGGGACAATTTTGTTTTCGTTCATTATTACCATACCTACATCACTTGTAATTTTTTAATAGTAATTTATTTTTCAGCGTGATTGTTTCCTCTTAAGTCACTTTTGCCGATTCTACATTGTAGTCAGCGGTTTCATTGTAAGATTGTGTAATAATAATAATAATAATAATAATAATAATAATAATAATAATAATAATATGTTTGGAACAGCCGACATTTTGCACAAAGTATTGTAGAGGCACCGATAGTCCCTAGATCTGCGCCTTAAGTAGTTGGTTGCAACCTGGAGTAAACTTTATATTCAGCCGATTCATAACATCTTAATTCGTGTAGAGGGAAACTGATGATATTATTATTATTATTATTAGTAGTAGTAGTAGTAGTAATAGTAGTAGTAGTAGTATTAATGAATCAGCCATATTATATGACTACTTATTATATTAAATTACTAGGATAGTGGCTTCTTTCACATTGGCGCGTAGGACAGATATGAAACAGAACGAATATGCGCTGCTCAATTACAAGGTACGTAGGAAAGGAAGGGAGTGGGATGTTTAGGTTGCTTCCGGTCTGTAGCACGTGCACATGGTCGTGTGTAGAGTGCCGTTCCGACAGTCGTCTAAAAGCGGGGAACCATAAACGTCACGGGTCAGAGCTGCCAAAACTACGATTCTAGCCCAACAAGCAAATTTCTCGCACCTGGTCGGCATCGAAACCGCAGTCTCCCAAATCGACCACTGCTGAAGCGTGACTTTTGCGCTTGCTGCTGCCGAAGTAGTCCGATTCCCCAGCATCGAAATCTAAAACCAGCACGAGGAAACACTTTCGTCGTGCATCGGCAGTACATCCCGGCATCACTCGCCACCGTCTCCCACCTCACTCCCACTTTCCGCGCTTCTCAAGGGCACTTACGCAACACGCTGAGCGATGGCAGAGGGGCGCAGGGGGAGTTTGGCGAGGTGCTAGCCGCGGGCTCCTTTGAATGAGCCTCACGGACACTGCTCGCCGCCGCCGCCGCCGCCGCCGCCGCCGCCGCCGCCGCCGCCGCTCATGTCAATAAACCACCTCTGCCAAGAGGCTCACACGCCAACTCCGCGTCCCCGCCCGGTCTCCGCCCTGCCTCAGCCGCCACCTCCGTCCCGCCCTGTCCTCGTCACGGCCACAGCTTTTGCTTCACCTCCACAGCTGCCTCTGCTTCTATCTTCACCTCCGCCCGCGTCGAACTGCCGCCCCTCTACCTCTTCCACCGTCACTCCTTTTCTGCTGTCACCCTTCCCCCACCTCATCCGTCTCCGGTCTAGCTACTGCCCCATTCATCCCCGCCCCGCCCGTCCCCGCTCCGTCTTTATCCTCACAATCTCCCCTGCTAGGTGCCGTCCCCACCTGCGTCCCACCCCGCTCTCGCCACGGCCTCAGCTTATGCTCCACCTGTCAGTGCTTCTACCTTCGCCCCCGCCCACGCTGAATATCCGTCACTACCACCTCCATCATCACTGTACCTTCAGCTGCTTCCCTTTCCCCAACTCACCCGTCTCCGGCCTTGCCTCTGTGCCATTCCTTCCACCCTGCCCGTCCCCGCTCCGTCTTTATCCTCACCCTCTCCGCTGCTAGGTGCCGTCCCCACCTGCGTCCCGCCCCGCCCTCGCCACGGCCTCAGCTTATGCTCTTCCTCCGCCTCTACCCGCCTACACCCGCGCCGAACACCTTCATTTCTGCCATCTCCATCCTCGTTCCTTCAGCTGCTTGCTTCTTCCCCTTCCTCACTCGTCCCCGGCCTAGCCACTGTCTCTCTCTGCCCTGTCCGTCCCCGTGTACTCCACTGCCATATGCCGACCTCATCTCCGTTCCCGCCTCCACCCCATCTCCTTCCCTTCCCTCCCCGTTACGTACTCTGCTCCTGTTTCAGACCCCACACAACCGTCCACCCTTCCTATTTCTCACCCTGCGCTGTCCCCGTCTCCGCTCTCGCTCCATTTCAGCCACCGCCTTCATCACTTAATTTCTCCCTTCTCCCGCCTTTCCCCATTCTCGTCTACATCCCCCCCCCCCATTGGCGTCCACCTTTGCCTCACCTTCTATCCCCCATCTCCATTACCCCCATCGCCGTCGCCTTGCTTCCACCACTGTCTTTCTCTCCCCCTGCTCTTACATTCGCCCTCAACTCCATCAGCATATCTGATGTAGGCGCCTCCGTCGCGTCGCCGAATGTTAGGGGGCCCGGAATGGAAAAGACGACGTGAAATCTCGATCGCGCCTTCGCGCACCGCGCCGCCTTCTAAAGCACGTATTGTACGCCCCGGGTGCCGAGAGAATTTGTTCACGGAACGGAGAACATCTGCCTCCCGCCACCGCTCTCTAGCCGTGGTCCCGGATGCCTTCTTCACGGTCTCTCACAACTTCACGTGTATACGGAGTGCCTAGTTACTAATCGCGGCCACATAATGACAGTGTTCTATCCCACTTTCTGAGGAAATTTTTCAGAGCATTTTGAAAGTTTGGAGATATCTAATAACAATAAGCAACATTCTGGAATTTTTGTTCATAAGTTTTCTACGAGACCGATTTAACAGCTCTTTGAATGTATTGTAGACCTGACAATAGAGAACTCGAACATGTCAAAACATAATAATCACAAAACAACACGTAAAAGAACTATCTGACAAAAATGTCAGATAGTATCCTTCCATTCTCTTGCTACGAAATACAATAGAACCTCGTTTCAAGAGTCATCTTCGAAAATAGAGTTTTGAATCTTACAGGCGAGAAAATTCTAAAGTGGGAAATGCTAGTTCATCTAAAGGTTATCTTGCGTTTGACGTGAGAAAGTATATGAACTTGTTATATAGTGCTTACAGGTTAAACATACACGTAGATGCACGCGCGTGATAGTTACGAGTTAGTTTAAAATGCAGAAATTTACATTAGTTTTACATTACAAATTTACATTAGAAATTTACAATAGTTCAGTGCTGGTGCGAGTGAAACTACGATGTTGAATTTGCTAGTCGTAGAGAGTACTACCGCAATAGAAAAATTTTTTTTTTATTACAAAAAATTTACAATCTATTTTTTACAAAATAATAAGTAAATATGTTGTTGTAGACTTGTTATGACAATGATTGATTTCCAGTGAAGGTATCCCATCGGTACTCTTCATCTATTTCTTCATACTATAACAAAAAGCAAGTATTATTTTGGGTTGGCTGCAAGTGGGATAGTTTATTAGCTGAGGGTAATGTTTCAGTTATTTGTTGAAAATCTATATGGGAGTTGTAGGGGTGAGGTTCTGGTTAGTCGATGGATATCTGCACTATTGTCTAGGATGTTGAGGGCTAAGTGGTTTGGATGGTTTTCAAGGCGCTGGAGATAGTTTGAGCTGATAAATTCTATTCTTTCCAAGACAGTGGGCATTTTTAAGTCCTTGTGCAGTGCTGCATTTGTGATGAACCATGGTGCTGCCGCGATCATTCTTAGGGTCTTGGATTGAAATCTCTGTATGATCGAGAGATTACTCTTGCTTGCTGTGCCCCAGATTTGGATGCCGTAGGTCCATATTGGAATTATGATAGCTTTATAAATCAACAGTTTATTTTCCAGTGATAGTTTTGAGTGGTATCCTAGTAACCAGTATAGTTTTCTTGTTTGAAGTTGAAGGTGCTTTTTTTTGGCTAAGATGTGATGCTTCCACGTTAGCCGTTTGTCTAGATGTATTCCCAAGTATTTTACACTTTCCACCTGTACTATTGGATTGTTGTTGATGTGGACAATAGGACATTGTTTTTTCTCAGGGTAAAGGTTATATGGACTGATTTATTTTCGTTGATTTTTATTTTCCACTTTTTGGCCCAATCTTCAATCATTGTGAGATGTTCTTGTAAATGTCTTGATGCGTCATTAGGGTCGTCATCCGAAGCTAATATGGCCGTATCATCTGCAAAAGTGGCTATGGTTGTTTTATCTGATTTTGGTATATCAGTAGTATAGAACTGGTACAGGATAGGGCCGAGTACACTACCTTGTGGTACTCCGGCCTTGATTGGATGGAATTCAGATAATTCATTTTGATATTTGATTTGGAAGGTGCGGTGGGATAGAAAAGATCTGATAATGTTGAAGAAGGGATACGGTAGAAAATTCTTGAGTTTAAATAAGAGTCCATCGTGCCAGACTTTATCAAATGCTTGGGCAATGTCTATAAAGGCGGCTGAACAGTATTTCTTTTCTTGGAAGCAATTCTCAATGTAGTTGGTGATTCTATTAACTTGTTCGACGGTAGAATGCTGTTGTCTAAAACCAAATTGATGATCAGGGACTAGGTTATTGGTTGCAATGTGAGGACGTAATCTTGATAGAAGAAGTTTCTCAAATACTTTAGATAGAATGGGAAGTATACTGATGGGACGGTAGGATGAGGGTTCATGTGGAGGTTTCCCAGGCTTGAGAAAAACTTGAATTTGGGCTACTTTCCATTGCTCCGGGTAGTGCCCTGTTCTTATAATGCTGTTGAACAATGCAGTAATTATAGTCTTGCCTTTTCGTGGTAGTTCTTTGAGAAGAGGTGTTGTAATTAAGTCATAGCCAGGAGCTTTTTTGTTTGATAAGGCGTTTATGGTTTTGGTAATTTCTCTGGGAGTGAAGTGCGGGATTGGAAGAGTCATTTGGTTTGGGGAGTTAAGATAATCTCTGATTTGTTGCTCTTGGTTAGTATTTATAATGGGATGAGTCTGGAATACATTAGCAAAGAATTTGGCAAAGGTAGACACTTTTTCTGTGGGGTTTCTTGCCCAACACTTGTTTTCGTCCCTGATTGGGGGATTTGATTTGGTCGGTTTTTTTAGCTTCCCTGTGGCTTTAAATAAGGAGTAATTGGTATCTTCTGTTGGGGTAAGGTTGGTTATGAAGTCTTGAAACCTGTTGTTGTTGAATTCGTTTAGGAGGCGTTTTAGTTGCCTAGTTGCTCTGTTGTAGTTGGTACGGTCTTCAGGATATTTTGAAGTATGCCAGATTCTTCTTAGTCTTCTTTTCTCGGCTATTTTGTTCAAAAGAACTTTTGGATATTTCACGCAGCCTTGGGTGTAGTGAAGTTGCGGTGTAGCGGTCCAAGCTGCTTCTTGAATATTTTGTATTAAATACTCAGTCGCTTCGTCTATGTGGTCAGCTGATTTTAGTGGGAATCGGATGTTTGTTTTCATAGATATCTGTTTTCTATACAAGTTCCAGTTTGTCTTTCTGTTCGTTAGTGACGCGGGAGGGGATTGTAGAATAATTTTGTTGCCAACTGTGATAATTATTGGAGTGTGGTCAGAGGACAGTTCGTGGGAAGATTCTATGATACAGTTAGTGGATGGGATTCCTTTTGTTATGAATATATCAATTACATCTGGGGTTTTGGTTAGGTCGGTAGGCCAGTAGGTAGGTTCTCCTGTAGAAATGGTTTCTAGCTGAAGTGAGGTAACTGCTTTCAGCAGTTCTCTCCCTCTTGGGGTGATGAGCCTGGATCCCCATTGCGTGTGTTTGGCATTGTAGTCTCCTCCCACCATGTACCTATTTCCTAGAGACTTAAAATAGGTTTCAAATCGTTGTTTGTCTATTTTGAATCTTGGAGGGCAGTAAATGGCACTGATGGTAATTGGTCCACTCCAGTCCATATTTTGTACAGTTGTTGCTTGAATATCCTGTTCCTGTACAGCTTCCTGTTCTTGATGTTTTATAGTGCTTTTTATTAATATTGCTGTGCCACCATGAGCATTGCCACTGGGGTGTTTAGTATCGTATAAAGTGTAGTTCTTCAGTTTAAAGTAGCTTCTTTCTGTGAAGTGAGATTCAGAGATGAGTAGCATGTCTATTTTGTTTTCGTTGAGAAATATTTCGATTTCTTGGCGATGATTTGCCAAGCCGTTGGCGTTCCAAGCTGCAATGCGAAGGAATTTAGGCATTAGATAGTTTGGAGACAAGCGACGTTATGAGGTTGATGAGAGAGTTTATTTGTTGACTTTGCTGCATTAGTATGTTTTCAAATCTCTCAAAGGAGTGCTGTATAATATTCATAATGGAATGGCTATTGTCGTTGTGTTCATGTCTTTCTACAGGCTTTGATCGCGCAACATCGGCCCATGTTCCTGCATTTACATGTCTGCTTCTTGAGTTTTCGTGAGAATAAGTATTTTCAATGTTGCTGTTTTGTGTCTGCACATGCGTCTCTTGTTGAAACATTCTGTGTTTACTTGAGTTGCTGTACCCTTTCCTTTTTAGTATTTCTTGGTATACTTTGCAACCTTTGTAGTTGGCGGGATGATTGCCTTCACACAGAGCACAAGTTGGTTGACTTTGCTTTTCTTTTAAACACTTATCTGGGTCGTGTTCTTTTCCACATTTAACACACCTATACGGGTATGCACAGTACGATCTGGTATGTTCATATCTCTGACAGTTTTTGCATTGTACTATCTCGCGTTTCAGACGTGGTGGTTCGAAAGCAACAACACAATTTAACAGTCGGTTAATTTTGAACACTTCTTTGTTGTTAGGTTTGGGCTCAAGGTCTACAAAAAATAGAGGCAGAGGTGTTTTAGTTAGTCTGTGGCGAACATTTATAATGTTTCTAACTTTGTGGTCTTTTTCCAGAAGCGCAGCCTTGATATCTTTTACATCTACCGTATGATGTATATGTCGCAAGACAACTCTATACGCACGTTCTTGTTTCAACTGGTATGTATAGTATACGTGACTGTTGGCTGATAAATGTTTTATTATTTCCCTGTAGGTATTAGGAGTTTTCGGCGCTATTTTAATTTTGTCGTTTGCTAGAGATTTTATTTCGAAATCTTCTGTTTTTAAGGCTTCCTTTAAAAACTTTATCATAGCCGGAACATTATTCACATTTGGCACGAATATTGGAGGTACAGTGGTTTTTGAAAAGGTTTCCTCATTGTTTTCTGTTGTACCTTCTATATCAAGAGCACTGAATTGATTCTTGGTGGGAACTGTATATACACTAGTATTACTATCGCAAGACGCTGTCTTTTGCCTTACCCTTCTATTAGCATCAGGGTCGAGGACGTCAGGGTTCGGCCTTTTTGACCGAGCTGGTGTGTATATTTGCCATACATTCTGCGTCAGGTTGACGGGAGCAGATGAATCATGATCCATGGCGTTGCTGTCGCTGCCTGTTGATTCTTCGGATGACATTTCTTGAAGTAAACAGCTTCCCGGGTGTCAGTAGCATGCAATCGCACTACATGCTACTGATCCTACCCGAAAATACTTCGGTAATCAACTGAGTTTTAGTATATGTTATCTTTTGTTACGTTGATTTGAATATGAATAGGATGAAACACCGTTATGCTTCACAACTGTAACTGTTCACTTAGAGCTAGTGCGCACTGGTTGTTATCGCTAGACTTTTCCTTATCTTGGCGCCCTCGCGGGCGAGCAAGGTAAGACACTACGGAGCTGCGGGAACGATCCGCACACCACAGCGGTCAGGCGAGTACTGTTCAATAGAAAATGAAGCAATTAAAACATTCGCAGGAATGAAAGAAAAATTAAAAAGAAAATATTATGTTAATTGGCAAATATTAATATAACTTACAATGACGTATTATGTGAATAAAAAATATGGAAAATAGAAAAATATAGAAAACGTCATTAAAACAGTGATCACATTGAAAGGAATGAAATTATCTCAAAACATCCGGGGCTGTGCGGAAGTATGGCAGCATCAGATGGCATTGCAGAACTATGGCAGAAAACTCGCAAACGGATCAAGACGAATTCTCCAGTCAATCGAGTGTTCATTAGCCGATGTTACCCAATCTACGGATTAGAAATGTTCGAAACGTGGCGATACATAAGGGGACAGAGATGGATTGATTGATTGATTGATTACTAGTGATTCACGGACGTAACAACTGCTAAGGTCATTATTCTCAAGTGTTGTGCATGCGTTTTTCTCGGGCCTGCCGTCGCCTAGCAGGGTTTTCTCCAACCAGGACCAGCGGGGCACAGTCCCAGCCTGGACAAGGTCTAATCTCCTGACCGGTCGCCCTGCATGTATGGTAGTGTAGTGGATGTAAGTGTAAGTAAGGAGTAAGACAGGACAAGAAATGGGCAGAAAAGATCGCGCGCGATCCGTGGCTCGTTTGGTAGAGTTCTGCTCCGGCATTCGCCAAGTATTGATCACAAATACGGAAAACTACAGATCAGAGCAGCAGGTCGCCAGAATTCTCCTCCAGATAGTGATTGATTCGACCTAACTATCTTGCTTGAAAATTCTGGTAGCAACAGGTCTCGAACCGCAGGTCCTCCCGGTGAGAGGGACTGTAGTGACATTAGTTGATGCCCTGAGCTATCTCTTCCATCGACAGAGATCGACGGTGGCCTGGCATCACCGTCAAACGCATGTGGATCACGAACACTAAATCTCTTGTTCTCACCAGCCTCCGAGACGTCGAACACGACACCCACGGAGGGTGCTAGGAAAGACTTCGAAGTTAATGCAGAGGACAAGCGACGGATTCGCACTCGCATTGGGAGTTCGATTGCTATCGACTGTGTGCATAGTGAGCGTGAACCTGCGCGGAGAACTGATGTTCGTGCTGGCATCGATCCACGTTCACCCTGCCACGCGGATGCAAGTTATATACTAGATGCTGATCCTCTTGCCGCTGGCTCGATAGAGAGTCGGCATTGGAAGACTTGACACATGAGCACGTCGTCCTTACAGGATACTTTAATCTTAACGCCGACAGCGAGAAAGCAGTGTTTTACTGATTGCGCTTCTTAATGCTCGTTCAGTTCGACAATTGCTCTTTTCCATGTGTACCCCCACGGCATTTGATAAGACGCTTACTGGAAACATTAATTCGATACTGTGAGGTGGTATACTTGTCGAAATGGGACGTCCAAAGAAACCAAAAGACATGAGACGATAGATCCACGAGATCCCTATTTCAAACACTAGTTCCACCCTTCCCCAATCCATAAACAGAAATCATTTCTCCCTACAAGAGAAATAACTTACGCAGTTAATTGAAATTATAAGTCAATACAAATTTTGAATAAAAAATATTTTGGGATTCTCAATTTTTGCCTTAGCTACCTACTGGACTCTCCTGGTATGGTGTTTCAAGTGTGATTGATTTTCTAGGTCCTTGCCGCATGCGATAGAATTGTAATGTATCTATACTACAGTGCAATCATTGTAGCCATTGTTCTCCTATGTGTAGTTATTGTATTAAAGAGAATGCGAAACAAACCACATATTACGATTTCAACTTAGAAGTTTTTATGACAAATCTATGGCGAATGAGCCCCATCCCATTACTTTATAATAACATTGATTGCATGTGTGTGTCTTTGGAGATACATAGTACGTTCTGATGACAGAGAAGAACGTGCGTCTTTTCACCGTGACACGCAATTGTAGCGCCGGCTGCCAGTTGTTTCTGTTTGTGCCTAAGGCAACAAACCGCCCCGAGGGCTGTGTCGGCCTCCTCAAGGTCGCCCCGGCGCCCCCCTCCCCTCCCCCTCCCTCCTTCCACACGCTGTCGCTAACGCGACTCAGATGGCCCCTCCGCCCACCGAGCGACGGAGAGCAGCAACGTAAGAACATTCGGATACCTTCCTCAGCATTGAAACACTCCCTCTGTGTGACATCTCTATCAGCTACACTGTGTATGCTGTAAGCAGGTGCCCCAGAATAAATGTTACAAATTAATGCACCTTTAAGGCGGGTCGAAAATCGCCTTTTGCCAGTAAACATATATTAGGAAATATGTATTTTAATGACAAATTAATACATACGTTATTTACCTCTGGTGTGCAACGTTACCTCTGATTTGTGTATTATGCATTAGTTTTTGAGCGGTGCACTAAATCTCTTTTGCCTCTAAACGCGACGTGCCCAATGGAAATGCATGATGAGTTGTGATTTTTTTTACAGTTATACATTACGTTCGAGCTAGATGGTATGGGTGATAGTATTTGTTGTGTGTCATTGGGTGCTGTTAGTGTTCATATATTTGTATGTCTACGTTCTTGCGCAAGGTAGCGTACTATACTCGTAAGTCCCAAGCAACTTCTGTTATTTTGCATGCTGGTTTACAGTCAATGCACAATATTTCTATGTTTCAGTTACTTGTTGATTTCCATTTCATTTTTGCAATTGGGTTGTATTTTTGTAAAATTGTTATATTACTTAAATATGATTTTTTTATCCTAAGAAAAGCAATCCACATGCTCTGTTTAATGTTCTTTGCAGAAACGCAGAGCTATATCATCCCCTCCTAGTTCTGTTGTTGTTCTTGTGAGGGTTGGGAAACTTTTTTTGGTTGTATTTAGGCTCTCTCTGGTATTTTGTGAGCTATTTGTCTGTATTGCCATTCCTCCAATCCAATTAGAGAACGCTCAATGACGTGGATCCTCATTCATGAATCAACATCGAACAAGGTGACGAAGGAATTGTTTCAAACCCAAGAGATCTAATTTCGTCTGTAATTTAGTAAAGAGAACATTATCGCCAAGAGGTCTACAGAAGAATTTAGAAACTTCCCCTGTGGCGTTCACGCAATATATTTTTCTGAAAATCCAAGAAATTCTTTTTTTTCTGGAATTTCTGAACTGGGTATCCGCGATTCACCGCCATATGGCAGGCAGTTCAGGCCCACACTGTGAAGAGCACGCAGAGTGAACGGAAGTGGATGTAAAAAATTAGTGAACGTGAATATTATTAATATCAAATGTGTTCATAAATTGTCGAGAAAACCAACCAGACTGAGCCTGTGAGAGATGTCAATGATTTCGTTGTATAAAAATTCTAGAAAAATAAATATGAATGAAAAATGTTTGATTGTGACCGAAAATGCAAATACTTGATTATCTTAATTCGTAATTTCTCAAACCGATGTTACGACTATATTCCTATTCTCAGTGCGTCACTACTTACAAATTACAGCAGCCAATTTGTGCTGCTCCAGGACTCCATTTTCCGCACAGCCGACAGCAGCATTTTTGCTGGTGCAGAACCCCAGTAGAAAACAAATTAGTGAAGGAGAATTTTACGCAAAGTAAGGAAAGGTCACAGTTATTGAAATATTCTGAGACTAACCTCTTCTAATTTACCAGACTCAGACATTAATATTCCGTTCTATAAGAATTAATATCGACTCTATTTTAGCTTCTGGACAAAAATCAGCAAAGTTCAGTGTACTCTTTACTTTTTGGATCTTCGTCAATCGTAAGTAAACCTAAACGACAGAATCAATTTGCCATTTTGTACAGAACTCACAGAGAAAAAACATTGAGGGTAACGGTGTTGCGAGAATCAACAAACGCGAGAAACAATCAGAAATAGTACTACGCATTCACTACCGGAGAGTGCATTAATAGCTGCAGTCAATTGGAGAGGGCGCAGGCGGGCTCTTAATCCCCGTTCGTGGGGGAGGGGGCCGGGGCCCTTCGGGCGGGGGTTCCCGAAATAGGCGCGCCAGGTGCGAGAGGTTCGCGCGGATCTCCTCGCAGCCACCGGGCGCCTTCCGGGGCGGCGCGTGCCCTGCCCCCCCCTCCCCCCCCGGGGCGAGGAGGGAGAAGGACACATCCGCTGCCAGCGACCCTCGTCCCCCCGCCCACGCCCCCGCGCCGCGCCCCCGCGCTGAGCCCTCGCAGGCCGAGGGTGGCGCTGTCGGATTCATATCTTAAGGACACGTGAGCTTGGAAGTGGGGATGCAACATCGATGTCGATGTATTCAAAACATCGATGTTTTAATTTCAAAACATCGATGGTTCTTTAGCATCGACGTTTTGTGATCTTTTCCCCCGATGTTTTGTTTCTGAATGAAAAATTCACAAGATCACGATACTGTAAAAGTTTAAATGTGAAATAATGACTGATGGTAACACTGAATGTTCGTGTGTTGGAACCAAGGGAATGTTTTGTACTATCTTTGACCAAACTCTCTCATCCAAGATGACCTCCATACCCATTTCCTTCATGTTTCCTTTTCCTACATGTTCATTTCGCACATTAAGATGTGGTCAACAATACGCTGTGGGCGTAAAGTCTGCCCCTTCTTCTTGTACTTCGGTGAAATGATAAACATCAACATAAAATTTTAATGCACATAACACAGTTCACACTTGACGCAAACCCACTAGGGAGCACTGGCAGATCCGGGGGGGAGGGCATTCCAGAAAATTACCTTAAGCGTACATATTATTGAAATAAATGATGATTCCAAGTTTATTTTCAACGTTTCAGGATGTACAATTTTTTTCACCTAATTCAAAACGAATTCCATAAACTTGTGTTAATTATATGATAATTTGCCATTTAATGTTTAGAAATGGCATTGCACCCCGCGACTCCCTTCTGAGATCATCCGAAGAGTGGCACTGGAACAGAGGGGTGTACTCATTCGCACTCAGGCAGTACACGCAGTTAAGTTCGAATGATTCGCTGCCTTCAGTTATGAAACTGTTAAAATGTTATTTTAACAGCCATGGACGGGTTATTTCTATAACGAATATGCATGTATGTGAAAACACTATATTTCTGCTGTAAAGGCACGGGGTGGGGAGTAACGCTTGAAGGGTTAAAGCGATCTCGTGAATGTTGGGGAAAGTTCAATTACCATTCGATTGAAGTGTTAAATTGAAATGGTGTGCCGAACGATAATAATTGTGGATAACATACGAAAACAAAACACACTACAGTTTCTACACGAACTACACTTATACACATAATATGTTCCGCAAAGAAGACGATCGCAACCGTGAATTACTAAACGGAAACATTTCCTATTACTAGACTAAAAAATTATTTCATTAGCCTTTAGACTCTGATACAACTTTGAAAGTGTTATAAGTTGTTTCTAATAATATTAAATTTACAAATAACACGATTTGAAGAATATTTCTAATTACTTTAAAATATTTTTTAATCCTTTTACGATTCCCTCCTATGCATACGTCCATACAGAAGTGTCTCATCTAAGGCAATGGTTCCCAATCTGTGAGTTGCAAAGTTCTAAGGACTCCGTGTTCTCCTACAGGCGCAATGCATCTGAACCAGGAGAATCGAATTGTTAAAATATAATTCCATTGAATGAATATTGTGCAGTTGTTTATAACCCTTTATTTTATCATCCCTTTTTGTTTATCATCCCTGACCTCAAAATTTTTCTGAGATACCATTAAAATCGAAAGGGTCTTAGACATAGTGGAAGCCTAACACGCTCTACCATCCTCTATATACATTACATAAAGAAAAGGTGACAGTTTTTTCCATTTGTTAGAAACCATCGACAAAAGAGCCAAGATGCTACAGCTGAATAGGGAATTACTCATCAGTTTTAGTATATCAAACAGATTTAAGACGAAATAATAGAAACTAGCAGATTATATGTATCATTGGGAACACATTAATGCAACCAAATTATAATGGCGCATAACTCAGAAACGATGCATCCATGCCGCTTAATACCAGGTTTTCATGTTCCTGAGGGACCACGCGTTTTATGGGAACACGTGAGTACAGATTAAATTTGTGGGGGCAGGAGTTTCTGGGGGACAGGTAAGGACAGATGGAGGGAAGGACGGGTCTGAGTGATTCTTGAGCAGTCTTGTACTGAATTAAAGTTTTTTGAACTATTATTACATTTTCGAGGATTAATCCTTCTAGAGATCCTACTAATTAGCACAGATGCAACGGTAGCTTGAAATATATGTATGACAGAATTAATATTCCAAGATAAAATTAGTGGTTATTGAAATGAGTGGTTTGATGAGAAATTTATTCTCAAGCTTAGCAATGGTTGAATAGTTACCCAGGCAAAATACCGGGCGTATAATGCAGTAACGCACAGTTCAAGGAGCAGCTGGCCAAAGTTAGGATTCGGTATGAATTAAATTTGTTCAAAGGTGACAATTAGATTCAGTATGAAACTATTTTTCACTTTGAAAACCACAGTTGATAAATTACAGAGGCCATTCTGCAAAGTGCGGAATGTTCGCACGGGTGCAGCTGGAATAATTGTAATCTAAAAAGGGCTCGATGAAATGAACAGCTAACGTAAGATTTCATCGGAACGTGTGTAGTTTCGTCCGCCCACTCATCTCAAAGGGGCGTGGGCGGCGAGAGCGAGTGGGAGCGAGGGAGTGAAGTGGGTTGATTGTTTTATTGATTGATTGATGTATCCAGCCATGTGGAGTGAATGTTATATCCCAGGAGGTGGCAGTGTTCCTCCCCTGCTAGATAATGAGATCCTGCGCCGTCCTATACGTTGGTTTGCGTGGATTCCCCCTCAAGAGATATCCTCAGCCGAGGGAAACTTTTATGATCCCGACTGGTCTCCCAACATGTGTGGTAATGTAGTGGCTGTAAATGTGGGTGTGGGTAAGAGAAGAGGACGAGTCGTGGATGAGCAAGCAAAGATCGGTGACCTGTTTGTTAAGGTCCTGCTCCGACATTCGCTTAGTATTGATCGAATTGATTGATTAGCGATTCCAGGCACGCCAATGGCTAAGGTCAATATTCCCGTAAGTGTAGCGCATGTATTTTCCTCGGGATGTGGCGGTGATGTTCCCCCGTGGGAGAGTGAAATCCGGCGCCCTTCTACCGTCGGCTCACGGGGTTTCCTCAACCAGTTATCTACCACCAGCGGGGCACCGCTCCATTCGGGACAAGCTCTGAGTTCACGACTGAGTCTCCCGACATGTGTGATACTCGTACCACTGAACTACCTAGTATTTGTATAGAGCATGTAAGGTAAGTGTAGTATTAGTCGGAAAAACTGGGTATGGGGTAGGGGTGGCGGGCTGGGTAGGTGAGCATATGGGCGCAGGTGGGCAGCGTCTTCTGCGTCGGCGTCGTCGCGTGCGTGGCGTCGCGCCGCATCGCATCACATCGTGTCGCGTCGCGCCGCGTCGCGTCGCGTCGCGCGGCCGGATACAGGGTCGTGTTCCTTTTGGAGGAGGAAGCGGCCGGCTCGCCCGTCCCGCGCCGCCCCGCGCGTGTAAATATAGTGCGGCCGTTTTTATCCGGGCGCGGGCGCGCGTCGCAGCAGCGGCGGCGGCGGCGGTGGCAACGGCGCGGAGGTGGACTCGGAGGTGGGTACGAGGCAGCGGTGCTGGCGATAGCGGGGGAGTTGGGAGTTGTGGTGGCGGCGGTGGTGGAAGCAGAATCAGGTGTGGTAGCAGAAATGGCGGTGGCGGTGGCGGTGGCGGTGGCGGTGGCGGTGGCGGTGGCGGTGGCGGTGGCGGTGGCGGTGGCGGTGGCGGCGGCGGCGGCTGTGGCGGCGGCTGTGGGGGTGGCGGCGGAGAGGGCAGCGGCGGTGATAACGATGGTGGCGGTGGTTGTGGCGGTGGCGAAGACGAAGCCGGAGACGGTGGCAGTGGCGTTGTAGGAGGCGGTGGTGGATGCGGTGGCATTGGAGGCGGCAGTGGTGGCGGCAGTGGTGGCGGGGCGGCGGTAGAGCTGGTGACGGCTGTGGGGGCGGGGCGGCGGTAGAGCTGGTGACGGCTGTGGGGGCGGCGGAGATTGTGGCTGTGGCGGAGGAGACGTTGGCAGAGATGGAGGCGGAGGTAGAGATGGAAGTAGAGGCGGAGATGGGGCCGAGGGGGAGGCGAAGGCAGTGGCAATGGCGGTGGCGACGCTAGCGGCAGTGGAGTGACGCCGGCAGCGGTAGCGTTTGCGCTGGTGGCGGTGGCGATGGCGATGTAGGCGGTAGCGGTGGCGGTTGGGACTTTGGAGACGGCGGCGTCGCGTGTTATTTGCGGCGTCCGCGGCCCATTCACCAGCGGTCACTGCCCGCCGCCGCCGCCGCCGGACCGAGCGCCCACGAACAGCTGCGGGCGCGGCGGAAACGGATACGGAATTAGATTTGATTCATTTTAACTGCGATCGAGAGCAGCACAGGCGGTTCGCATTTAGAAGAAAATAACAACATTAATTCCTTTTTAGCTCCCTCATTTCACCATGCGGCACACTGTACAGTGTCTCGAGGGACTCGCAGAAGGTCGCTGCATCTTGGATGTGCGTCGCTTTGGATCAGTGGGAATGGAGAATACATTGGTAAATCAAATAAAAAACCTTAATAGTGCGATAAATATTTAAAATCTGCTGTGAATGACTTGTACGTTGGCAGCAGTAATTCTCGTCATGCATGCGTTTGTAATACTATTGTCATATCGTGACATGATTCAGAAGCTGCACACTAACACTAAGAAACAGAGTTGATGCAAATTTAGCCGCGGTTTGGGCGACAGACACCGCATTAGATTAAAAATCTTTATTTTTTTAGAGTTATGAAGTCATGAAATGAGTTGAATTCTTCCACAGAATGACTGCTGTATGGCAATTCATGCCTGGTCGTCTGGGATAGATTTAATACGTCACTTTCTTGCGGGCGGCACATAAGGGGGCAACAAATGCAACCCTCGGCGTAAAAAGACACCATCACTCTTTTTTCGCACAATAAGAGTCGTTGTTGATTCTTATCTGCACAAGAATGATTAGGGATGCATAAAGAGAGCTTGTCATGCATTATATTCGTTTAAGAATCCGATGAGAAGATAAACGTCGAGCATTAGTGACTGCAGTCTAAATCAAAGAATTTCATTTTCAATGACATCCTGGGACCTCAAAATGATGAAATTCTAGCACTGTAGGTCGTAAGGTCAACGAGATGATACATTCATGTATCTCACGTATTCATTAAATATCAAATACAAAATAATTAAGGTTTTCCTTTGATACACCTCAATACCAGCGTTGGTTTTTCTTGCAATGTCCCAGTATATGTTGCTGTATGACGATGACAAAACTCACTACCAAGGTTGAGACGTCCAGAATACAGAGTGGGGAAGTCTTCGTGCTAACAAAACATACTCCTCAAAGCCATGACCGCGAGGCTGGGACGCTGCTGGTAGGCCATAGCCCCTGCGCGGGCTGTTGCGCCAGGTACAGACAAATGCAAAGACTGGCGTTTTTATTCTTGCGTCTGGAAGTCGCGCCCAATTACGAGTAATTCTTGTGGCCTTAGTGAATATTTTAAAAACAAGTCACGTGCATCCTCATATTTCCTATTGCGCATCAGTCATCGAAAGGAATTATTTTATCCCCATACCTTATCGCAAGTATATACACTATGTGATCAAAGTATCATCACTCGCTCAAAATGGTGTTGTGGTGGGGGTCGTGTTATTCAAGGAGAGGACTTGCACCCCACCCCTTGTTGTTTTGGGTGGCACTATCACGGCACAGACTTACGTTGATGTTTTAAGCACCTTCTTGCTTCCCACTGTTGAAGAGCAAGTCGGGGACGGTGATTGCATCTTTCAACACGATCGAGTACCTGTTCATACTGCACGACCTGTGACGGAGTGGTTACACGACAATAACATCCCTGTAATGGGCTGGCCTGCACAGAGTCCTGACTTGAATCCTACCGAACACCTTTGGGATGTTTTGGAACGCCGACTTCGTGCCCGGCCTGACCGACCTACATCGATACCTCTCCTCAGTGCAGCACTCTGTAAAGAATGGGTTGTCATTCCCTAAGAAACCTTCCAGCACCTGATTGAAAGTACGTCTGTGAGAGTGGAAGCTGTCATCACGGCTAAGGGGTGGGCCAACATTCAATTGAATTCCAGCATTACCGATGGAGGGCACCGATGGGTGGCAGATTCTGAGTCAGTCGGTGCCATGCGGGACTGTTTAACTCAAACACATTAATTAATTACAGTTCTGTGAGTTTTATGAAGTGAAATTCGTCACATGGTCTGTTGAATTGAGAAGATCCGATAGAATGCAAATCGTCATTTCACTTCGAATGTGTGTGAATCAACCCAAGAACTTCTGTAACGTTTATGGAAGAATTGCACCCAAACTTCAAAGAAAATGATATATTAAATTACAGAACTTGCGTTTTATTTATGCTTGAGCGATCGTGTTTGTGATCAAGACAAATCATGGGCTGCTCACCAATGTTGTTTTGCTTGTACAACGAACCTTAGGTTGCAGTAGTATAGAAAACGCAAATCATTGTCATTCACTGTACCAATGTTGCAGAGAATACTAACAAACCGTTTTAATGACTTACTTCTTGATAATGATATGCAATGAAAGGATATTATTGCTGGTTTCGTGTCGGAGAGAGAAAACAGGAATACAAGAGTACGAATAAGTGAGAAAGCGCAAAGCAATTCTAAGGAATGCAATAGGAATATCGTCTTCCAATATGTTTTAGTATTATTGCACGATTATGCGTATTTAATTTTTGTTCTTACCTCATATGTAGCATGATCATAACATTTTGTAGTAATAAACGGGAGTGACAATACGGTTTACTTTATATACTAAATAAGTTCATAACTTTTAAACCCTCCGTAATAGAAACTTTGTGCTATGATTTTCGAAATCAGCATGTTCGTTCCCTTTGAAATCACCTACTTTCATCCTCGAGGTATGAAAAACAGTTTTTGTTCCCTAGTCTTATTATTTCGACGATGCCTAGACCTTAACTTGATGGCACGTTTACTCCTCATGTCCTAAGTGTTGGTAGACTTCCACTTTTATGAAAGTTCGATATTCGGGGTGTTGATTCTACCTCCGCAGAATCTTAGAGAGTTTTACTTCTCTAGGCCGAACTCCATTGCGATGTCACAATTAAACATCCACTCGCATCCATTTGAGAATTTCCGTACAAATTGATATAATTCTGGTAGATGAAGTTAAATATTCTTTGATATTCCGTTTTCGATTTTTGATACCAGAGGTGGGGTTTGCGATGGACTTTTGTGAGATCTAGAAAATATCAGAGGAGAGAACAAGTTTCCTTAATATCACTCGACATTTCCGAGAATTGTCGTTTAGCTCCTATATAAGTGTACCAAAGGCGCAAACGCTTTGAAAAACGTCATTGTCCGTTATCTAATGGCCAGAATGTTTGAACCAGGGATTCCCAATGGAGTCAGTATCGGCCCCTGGTGATCGATTAAATTTTGAAGGGATTGTATGACCAAGGGGACAATTGGGGGGTCTATAGTCGAATAAGAAACCACCGATTTGAAGTTATAATGAAAATCCTATTCATTACAAAATATATTAAATGAACTTATAATCAATTTCTTTCGGATATACAGCAAAACATTATGTAAATTACGAAGTCCCTTCCTTTATTTCGAATACCTCGTTCATTCTTAGGTTCAGTACTCAGTTAGGCAGGTGCAATCGGTGCACCGAACCGGTTTCCCGAGGCAAAGGATCCTTAATAAGGCCCCCGCAGAGGGATATCGGCACAGAATGAAACAAATTGCTTGCCATGTTATATCAATTAAATTTAAAATTAAATTTCACTTTCATTGTATTTAGGGACCCCATTTGGACTATCTGGGCCGGGGTCATCCCAGAACCTACACTTGGTTTTTTATTTCTTGGCGCGCGAGACCTTGTCTTCACGATGGAATATCTCACGGTATTTCGCGTCCTTCTCAGTTGTGCCGCTAGATGCCGCATGATAGCGACAGTAACGAGCAGTGTTAACGATCATGCGACAGCTAGCGGCACAACTGAGAAAGACACGAAATATCGTGAGATATTCCACCGTGAAGACAAGGCCTCGCACGCCAAGAAATAAAGAATCAAGTATAGTTATGACACTGCTTACGATGTTTAGAACACTCAAAAAATTATAACAGTACTATGACAATATATTCTGTTGCGGAGAAGAGGACCGATATTGTAATTTATCATTAAATATTTTGCTACTCTATGAATATGAATAATGACTCCTTGAAGTATTGTCACAATTGCACAAAAATGATGAACAGAAGTAGAAAGGTCTCCGATTATTGATAATCTTCATATTTACCTAATTTTTTCTGTAGGAAATTGTTGTCATTAAGTAATTTGTGTGCAATTATTTGTGTAATAATTAAGTATAACCTAGAATAAAGTAAGGGGATCGATAGAGACAAACATTATTGTTAAAGGGGTCGATGAATTTTGGTAAACCCTGGTTTAAGCCCTTCAACATTAAGTTGTATGACAGGATGTTATGCCTTTGTAGGTGTGTGTATTTCCAGGTGCGCCAGGGTTTTACCAGGTGCGCCAAATACTTGGAGTCAAATACTCCGACTTTGGTCATTAGTTATCTTGGTATAATAATGTTGTAGCTGGGATATGCCAGTGTTCCCCGCTGGAATGTAATATCCGGCGTCGCCTCACATAACGGCTTGCGATGTGTGTATGTGAATGAAAGAGTGTGTGAAAGTTTGTGTGAGCGTGCGGATAAGGAGGGACAAGGATGAGGAAGAAAAAATATTGGTCCATTTGGTAAGTTACTGCTTCGCCATTCGCCTGGAACTGATGCAAAAGTATACCGATCAGAGCAGCCGCTAGAATTATTCTCCTTTATTCCTTCGTACTGTGAATCTAATACGTTTATTATTATTATTATTATTATTATTATTATTATTATTATTATTATTATTATTATTATTATTATTATTATTATTATTATTATTATTATTATTATTGTTATTATTATTATTATTATTATTATTGTTATTATTATCATCAACATTTCTATTTGCACAACGTTTGCTGGGTTTTCACACTCTGTTGAACGGTCGATATGTTAGGTTCAATCAAACTCGTCTCCCAAGAACTTTCTTGCAATATGACACGTGTTCGGTATCAGTGTCATTTTTGACAAAAGTAAAATTAGAAAATTTCAGAATTTCCAAGTGTTTCTTTGAGTACGAATATGGCCAGTAGCTGAAATGATGATAGTGTAATAAAAGTTTTCTATACTTTCAAAGTGTCTTTACTTCATCTGCTAGGTCGTTGTATTTTCTGATTATATTATCAATATTATCATTATCATTATCATCATTATCATCATTATCATCATTATCATCATTATCATCATTATCATCATTATCATCATTATCATTAATATTATTATGATTACGAGCGTGCTGCGGTGTGCGCTGGTGCTGTGCCCGCGCCGTGCCAGCGGAGCGGATGCCCCGGCTGCTCCGCTGCATGGCGAATCAGAGGCGGGCAGACGCGCGGAATGGCCAATGCAGCGCCTGCAGCACCCTGGACACGATCTGCTCCCTCCCGCTCGTACTGATGCGCCCGTGGCTCGCCCGCCCCGCATGCGCAATGGCCGCCGCGCGGATGTTTACTCGCTTGTTTTGCGCGACCCCGGCGTAGGCAGGCAGTCCGTAGGAGGCAGGCAGTCGCTGCCAGGGGGGGGGGGGTTCTGACGGAAGGGGATGGAAGGGAAGAAACCCGCCATCGTGTATTTTCTTGAACAGAATGTAATTACCAAATAAAAGATTTGCTTTGATGTTGAATAGTTTTTAGTTGAAGTTGAATAATTTTTAGTTGATAGCTAGGAGGAAATTTACTTTGATCGAGTTTTAAACAACGCGCGATTTTAAGAAACGTGAAATCGCTCTGAGCAGGAACTAGCAGCTTTAAACTCCTTTTGTGTGTTAATCGGCCGTAACTCTAAGTGCTTTTGTTGCCAGAAGAGAGAAAAAGTATTATTATTCCTCTACTTCACGACTAAATATGTTGTGAGTCGGTTGATTATAAAGGCTACTGCAGGTTGCAACCAGCGTCCTGAGAAGCAGATCTAGGAATGACGATACCTCTACAATACTTTGCGCAAAATGTGGCTGTTCCCAATGTCTTGCACTTCCTGATCTTGTGAATGATCTGGGAGTTTAGCCAAGTTATTAAACAAATCCCAGAGCTCCGATGACAATCGGTACGACATGTGCATCTACTCCCCACATTCAGCTGATCTCGATTTCCAAACACTTGTAATTAAGACGTTTCTCTGCCTCCTTCGTTAAGACGTTTGGATCGCACTGCACAGCCACATCTACAAGTAGTAATGTTTTATACAACGGGGTCTTTTAAGGGACGTTATTAAAGTTACTTTAAATCGCTCTGAGGAAGAACCTACAGACTTTACGCCTTTCGTCTGTTACTCGGACGTATCTCATAACGCTTTTGTGGCCAGAAGAGAAAACATTAACGGAGGATATATTCCTCTCTTACTCTGTCATATACAAGTGTCTCTGTTAGTTATATCAATGCTTCACGGTCGATGGGCGATGTCACGCGCCAGCAAAGCTCAGGGCGCGCCCGGGCGTGGTCAGAACAGATGGCGCACGGTATAATCTCACAACGTGGGATGGTGGAAGCCCACGTGGACGAGGAAACCCAACTTATCCCATCACAAATCGACACATATAATCTATTTTATTGTATGTTGAAAGTCAAATACTGCACAAGACATTTCTGTGTCTTTTTTCCTATTAGGAAATGTACACAAGCCACCACTAGCATCTTCCAAGTACTTTCTCGGGTACTGCAGAGCTGTCTCTGATCTCCTTTTCCTTCTCTCTCCATTTCAAATGGATTTAGCGTAAAGCAGCGAGCTAGGAGAAGGCTCCCGGAAGTTTAAAAAATAACTCTTCGACCGCGAGCTAATAATGCAACTTCTCAAGACTTACTCTTGTCTTTCGTAGAAACGTATACTTACGCAAAACCAAGACCGCATTAAATTTTTTGTATTATTCAGATGTTTTTAAAATTATATAGAAAATATAGTGTTTGTGTGTGTGTGTGTGCGTGCGTGCTTGTGTGTGTGCGTGCGTGTGTGTGTGCATCTGTTCGTAGAAAACATTAAGTTATTACACGTAGACGCTGTAATAAATCAAGTAAATTGATATAACTCTGGTACATGTAAAACACATTACTAATAACTTTTGTTAAAATAAAAGGTGATATTAAATACGTATTGTCGGAGTCTAAACTGTGAGATATCCCCAAAATCGCCATTTTTAGTTAAGTAAAAAATTGGTTTATGTGTAGAAAATAATATGTATTTTACTAAACAAAGTCGTAAAGGTTTTTCCCAGTACAGCATATGTAGATCGAAACGCCGGCTAAGAGTGTGAAATAAATGGCTCTGTTCAAAATAAAACCGTTCTCCAGCAAAATTAATATTTTTTATATGCGCCACATTTCTTGTGCACTGTCACTGAGTCAATTTACACTTGACACTCCGGGAGACGCCCCGACCTACGCATAGTTGCCAACGTTTAGATCCAAATATTGTGACCTTCCTCAGGGCGAAAAGCCATGCCCTTTTCTCTCTGAGGAAGGACAATCAAGAAACGACTGTGATCGTTCTTTCTCTGAATCCTTCAAATGCAAACTTTGTTCACTTATATTAGACTCCTTTACCTAAAATAAGTCCCCATTCAAGTTTCCGAATAGCCTCACATTCCTCCCGTCTGCTGGATGTCTTGATCGCTGGCGACGCGCGAGGAATGCCCTTTCGGCGGCGGAGGGCGTGGCCGACTTGCGTCGGGGCCGAAGTGGAGAGCGGAATGCGAAGTCACTGCACCCCGACGCACAACCATCACCAGCCCCGAATTTACGACCCTCTGCTTTTAGATTCCTCAGTGCTCTCGCCAGAATGGGAACTCATTGGCGCTTGACTGCCGAATGCCGCTCGGCGATTAACCAATGACGCAGGAGGGGAGTGATCATGTTATTTTTTTTCGTAATTTCAGGCGGTACTATTACGTTTTTTTTGGGGGGGGGAAGCTCAATCCAAATACTCAACCAGTTTTCTTCTTCCACATATTTTGTTTGTGGATTCTCTTCGTAAATCAGTATTTGTGCATCAAAATAAAAAAAAGTTTATGTAATTGTCCAGTTCTTATTTTATGTTTCTTGTAATGCTAAGGGTTGCTTTTATGTTATATGTCACTTCTTGATAAATAGGTAGATTAGAATTCATTTTCTTTGTATAACTACCATGCCTTATATGAAGTCTAAGGGACAATGTCATTAAGACGTTTCATAATGAATTTTGTCTGTTAAAATTGTAATATCTATCATTTTTGCATATTTTTTTATAGTTTTATTTGAGTGTATTAATGCATTTATTCAGGAAAAATTGCATTCTAAATAATATGAGTCCTTGTGGATTCCTTTTTTAATTCGAGATTAGTAAAAGGATGGAGGATTCTGAATCAGGATTTTGAATTCTGGATTTATCCAAATTCAAAATGCACGCGTGGTATTGATTACAATATTGTATTATGACGAAAGCATAGGCGTACGTAACCTAAAACGGGAGAAGGGGACAGCAACTACCTTTGACGTTGTGGCCCCCCGTGAGGCCCCTTTTATTTCGAACTATATTTACATATGACATATTACTAGTAAATTAATAAAAACTAGTGGTGCTAAAACTTCATGTACTTTCTCCCCGTATTTCACGCAAAGTAACACGAACATATTTCATTAAGAGAAAAAAATCTCTATCTTCATAATTGTAGTTGGTGAAGTGGCCAAAAATATTTTGAATTTTTGAGATTTTCGAAAAATCAGAGTTTTTAACGAACATGAGACCAGTATCGTTTTTTACACGTCCTCCACACTATGCAACAACATCATTTTAAATGAAAACGATGGAGATATGTTTTTGGAAGTTTTGAAAATGTCCCAGGGGCTTCATGTAAAGTACCTCCCAAGGGCCCGCGACATCAGCCAGATCGATTGGGGATTATCAATTTTGGAGAAAATCGGCTGAAAGGTGTAGCCGCTGTTTACAGATGGACAGATGGAAGTTTTTCCGTCATTCGATTTTTTGGTATGAAGGATCCATAAAGCATGGATTATGTTAGAGCTTTTTTCCTTCTCATTTTGGCAACTGGATTTATTCACTTTTTCGTTGTTAGGGCTATGCAATAAGAGTTTTTCTGCCAGAAATTCGTCGTTTTTTCGAGCATTACATAACTTTCTCTCTACTTCGTAGCGAGAAAGTAAAAATTACACTGAAAATGAGTACAATTAATAAATAAAGTTGACTTTGTGATAAACTATTTACTCGATAGCCAGATCGCTTGGAGAGCCCCTTTCCCAAATATCAAATAACAAGTTCTCAAATTATCAGATAAAAAAGAGGAAAACGAGAATAAAACACATTCAAGGAGATAAAAACTTTTGTTGTGTAAGGCAACGGGACCCCTTTCAAAATTTTCAGGCCCTACTGACCCCTTCCAATGCTCACGCTTATGGCCGAAAGAAATTGTCGAAATCAGTTCGGAAATGCTCAGTGCTGTTTCTGCTGCAGCCTGGAAAAGCGGGTTGCAGCGTATTGTACCGGTAAGGAGCAGTGGACTTTTGCCTTATAGGCAGAACATGCTTACTTCCTAGGGAAGAATTAGGTCACTGTCACGGTCCAGCTGAAATACGCGAGCTGCGAGTGAAATCGTCAGACTTTTTTCATCTGAAAAGCTCCCAAAATCGGCCGAATTTCACGGCTCATTGTTCACGGGTTATTGTTTGAGACATGAAAAAGTTTTGTAAGGGTCCTCTAATGACATCTTGACGATATTAATTATATATAAAAAAATTTTACTGGGGTGTTTTAATTTGCAGAAACAAACTATAGAATATGGATATTTTAAACGACAGGATTGTATTCGAAGACGGAAATTAGAAGTATAGTCATGATTATATCTGACACATTACATTCAGTTCAATACTTCTCATTTTCAGCAAAAATTAACTTACCAGCTAATATACCGGAGTCTCGGATGTATTGAACTGCTGCGCAAATGGAGAGAGAAAAAAGTAAACTCAGTTGCTGGCTGCTGTGGTATGAAATGAAACGACTTTTCATTCAAAACTTATAATGAGAATTGTTTTAGAATGAATAATGAAGGAACTGACTCGTTAAGACATCAAAATGTTCTAACAGAAAAACGACAAAAAATCGCATTCATCTATATCGACGCCAAAAGAGCTACAAGAGGATCAGGATATGGTGTTGTCCATCATGTACGAAAACAACATGAGATAAAGGTTCGAGTAGCCGTGTTTTTATGACCCCTGGCGGCGTTACACTCACAAGGTATTTTACCACATCGCTAATCTTTTGGTAATAAATCCAAACTTTAGGATAAAATCAACAAACTGTATTATTCCATTTTTAGACACATTTCAATATGGACAGACTATAAATACTCTGCATATTTTTTTAAGTAGGCAGCTGACAAAAGTGAAACTCCGCTTTTGCTGACGGGGTTCCCCTTTGGAAAAGGTGACTTCATTTTGGTTATGTTATTCAACGGATTTGTATTCCGATTTTCGTATTCACCCATTTTCGACATTTGATCGACATCTAATTCTATATCATGTTTTCTCTAATTTAAAATGCATGACCAATCATTTTGTTTGCAGTATATACTGTGACAGTTCTCACTTTTATAAAATGAACTATATTTTGTCCGCGTTGGGCATGCCATTGTGACAGTTCAATATTCAGCTCCTCAATATAATCAACTGTGACAATTCGCCTTTTCTCTAATATTAATATAATCATATTTATATTTCTCCCTACGTTGCCGAATTTTTACCTATATTATTTATTATTCAATTTAATGGAGTGGATAACTCTAATTTTTATCAAGGTTTTTTACATACATTATCTATAATAATAATAACAATAATAACAATAACAATAATAATAATAACAATAATAATAATAATAATAATAATAATAATGCCTTTATTAATTATCTCAACGTATTTCGCCTTTATTTTCGTGGCCTAGAAAACACCACTCATACGAGTATTCGGATCGTGATAATTTAAATTTGTTAGGAAATATTCTGTTATTTCATTCCTTTCACTAATCCTTATCAAAGTCAAACTCCTTGTAATTTGTCCTGAAAGTATCAGCTACATGAAGGGTCGGCTGAAGAAGAATATCTTTATTTCAATATTTTTTCTGTTTTTAATGTTGGACAATATCTCCTTGTATTTTCTCTAATTTACCCATTTTGATGGCCATCGAATATCTATTTTAAAAAAATTACATTCTTTTTCTAACTTAATTTTATATCTCATTATTAAACTTGTCTTGGTCTTGATAAATTATTTATAAAATCTTTTTGCAACTTATCGTCTAATCTTTCCTTTGCGACGATATTTCAGCAATGTTGGCGTTGTGACAAGATCAGCGTCTATTTTCATAATTCCATACTGTAATTCTTTATATTACCACACAGAATTTACTTTTAAGTTTTGCTACAATTCGCGATCAAAATTTTTCCAGAATATTATTCTTTTTTCGCTAATCAGTTTTAGTTCACTTATTCGTCTATTCTTTAAGGATGATATGTCCATTTTCTCTCACAAACTAAAAACAAAATATTTTCACATATTACCCTCACAGCCATAGATCCAATATAGTTCGCTACCAAATCCAATATAGTTATTTTTAACGCGTTCGTTTTTACCTACCATTTGTGTTAAAACATTCACTTGTTTGATTGGTATTCTTCGATTCGATGCGCTCTTGTCGCCCCCGCAACCATGCATCTAAGCCTCTCCTGTCGTAACAACAATATTACATGTTTTTAACATGCTTAGTTTTCGAAAAAATTCTAAATTGTCCGAAATTGATTTAACCAATATAATATTTTCAGTTTCTGATGCATTGCATCATCGATTACTTATTTTAATTTGCATCTTTACGTAATTCCTCATATTTCACCTGTTATATGGCATTAATGATTTTGCTTTTCGAATACAAAAATCCCGTAATGTATTTTGCATCGTCTCAACACTGATGAACTTAGAGAATTTTTCAGGTAGCGGCTAACAAGAACGAGTAAAGACTTCCAAATTTAGAAACCCACGTATGTCGTTCAGCTTTCAAAGCGGATAAATCCCGGATATTTGGAAGTCGTTCGTTTACTAGCAGCGCCCGGCAGGAAGAAGGCTGACCTTTCCCAAGCACCGGGACTGATTGGTGCGTCGCGCGGGCGATCGCTTCGACGCCGCCCCAAGCGCTGCTCCGTTGTTTGGCGCCGTAAGTCGCTCGAAGAGTGGCACGAAAACAAACGCCGCGCGCTGACTCAGATTGTTGTTGGCTGGCGCGCGGCGAGGGTGGGGGTGGTTGGGGCGGGGTGGAGAGGGGAGGTGTTGCAAAGTGATCTGACTCCAGAGCTTTATGCCGAAAGGGGGACAACGGAGGAGCGTCAGAAGTTTTATCCAAAGGTTGTTTCTAATCTATGGTTACCACCCCCCATTTGTGGAGGTGCTGTCCCTACTGTAGTAAGAACACTTCAACATTTTCACAAATAAATACTTCGTACTGACACACCTTGGTTTGTTTCTTATAATCAATAGCATAAAGTATTTAATATATCCACAACCGCACAATTCATTTCCAAACTTTACAGTCTTCTCCGTGTTCTCCAAATTTTACCGCCTCTTAAGTAACTTTCGACTTGGGAAATACTACGTCCAAAGAAGAATTCAATACAGATTCCCGAAGGATAAATTCATATATCTCAACAACCTATTATTTCTCCAAATCACTGCAGCCATTTTATCCGCAAATTGAAATTGAGGACACCAGAGGGAGTGTAATGAATGTCAAAACACAAAGCGCAAGAAAATGGTTTAATAAATGTAAAAAGAAGTTTTATCTGGGCAGCACTCCCTATAGCCCGATATGAGAGCGCAAAGTTGATGATTATGTGAATACTCAGTACTTTTCTTCCCGACACGTGTGACAACAGTCACATGGTGTCTAAGACGCAGCCAGGATTTCACAAATTAGTCGCGTCTCCATCAGGAAGAGGATCAAATCAAGATTGTCCCAATAAGAAATATATTATTCAGACCTACAATAATTTTAACAAATATTTATGACTAATTTCAACAGGTTCTCCGTAACACAAAAAAATCATCAATCGGTTCGGCAAACTACAATAAATTTAACAACCGCTTCACAGGAACCCGTGCGTACCTGAATGACACTATATTGTAACTGCAGTTGGTCGTATCGATGCAAAAGCGTAACGAACGGGAAAGGACGCCTGTCTATCCAATATTTTGTTGAATTTTTAAATATTTACAATACTAAGAAATATTAATTATATGAAATATATTGTAGGATCTCCTAGTCTTCTCCCTCCCACTCTGGCTTGACCAAAGGTGACTTACATCCATTGTCATATGAACTTGAGGTGTCACCAGATAATTTATTTCTTGAGTGTGAGAACGCACTAATCAAACACGAAAAAGTTTAATAAAACCAGTCATATAATCTGAAATATTTACACAATCACGCAGTCACAAAACGAAACCACACAAAACATTTCCTCCTGTCCTGTTTAAATGAAAAGAATACATCTTGAATGAGTTTCCGTTCATCACACTTCCACAGATTCAAAACCGTAGTATGTGCAAATCGTATTAAACAATGATTTTCGTAGTATTAAGTGATTAAATCGATTTGACGCAACCAAACAGAGGAGCAACAAGTAACCCTTAACGGTTATCTTAACGGTCGGCGCCTTTTAAGGATTTTTAAACACTCCATAGCCTATTAAGAACAATCGGAGCAAGTGAGTTTTAACTAAAGATGGCGCTTCTATACCAAGAAAATATTTTTTTATAAGAAGGTGTTATGAACATCTTTGAACGACACACGCCCGGCACCTCAAATTGTGCATTTTTTTGTTATTTAAGGTCTCATCAACTTCTAGGTCATTAGCGATCACTATTGCGCGTACCAGTGGTAACTGTGAGGATGACACGATATGATGATGATAGGGGGTGAAAGGACGAACACAATACAACCATGCCCGAGGCGGCACTCAAACCCGCCATCCTTCGGTCCGAGAACGCTACGGCATTACTGCCTTAGCGATCTCGACCACCGGATCGGAAATTGTGCAATTTGTTATCTATAAATTTCGGCTATTACCAGGGTATACAAACCACAAGCGCGTCCGTTATTTGCTCCGTATCGGCCTAATGACGTTAAGAACATGAAACAAGAGGTTTGTTTGCCGAAGTATAGGGAAGCATGAGTCTTCTCCCCACCCGACGCACATCAAATTCTTGGCGAATTGGTGAAAGAGCGCGCTGGCGATTGGGGGCTGTGCATCGGCCACGAGATGCCACACGATTGGCGCCGTATACGTACAGCGACGTTGTGCATAGAGCAGCAATTGTCATAGATGCACGTTGCGTCAGCACGTTGAATCATGAGGCAATGTTACCAGCGGCAGTCGATGCTTTTGGAGAGAGCATAATAAACATGTTTGCGCATGCGCAGTCAACGGTTTTGAAGTGAATGACTTTAAAGTACGGCCATCGTAAAGATGAGGGTCATTTAGTAAACTAAAACATGTTATACTTATAAGTTATACGTTATAACTTAACAACTGTATTACCGACGCGCCGTACTCTGGTACCGTTTTGCAGAGGAAAAGAGGCCTTAATCAATCGCGTGTGTGTTGCCTAGAGAGATGCTGCATTTGCTGTAACAAGAGGGGGCTTGTGATGAAAATCAATTGCAGTGGAGGTTGGTGCCCCAACAGTCTGGAGGTTGCACGTTTCACACACACGCTCGGATTCCCACCGGCTCTCTCCGAATGTAACTGTAGGCTTCTGCAGAACGAAATATGCAACCACCTTGAGACAGAAAGGAACTTCCTTCCTGAACGGTCACCTTTACGCAAAGAATTCGTCAACTGTACATTTTGAATCAAAAAAATTAACATCAAATGAAAATAAATTTTCCAAACATAATAAGTAATGAATTAAATACCGACAGTAATTGACTGAACTTGTGTACTTTCAATAACACGCGAAATTTATACAATTAAGTTACAGCTTGGGCTAGACGAGGACAGAAAATTGGGATTCCCCTCGGAACATCGCGCTACGCTCGCCGACCAACCCCCCCCCCCCACTGGTTGCCGCTCCTAAGGCCGTATATCAAGTGTTTTCAATAATGACAAAAATGACTGTACGTCGCGGCTCCCAGGGGCTTCGCGGCCATGTGGTAGAGGTGTCACAATGATTTATTAAAAATGATCATTATTTTTTGATTTCTTTTAATCCTTGTGTCAATTATCTACACAAAATAATTTGGTACTATCATAGTATATGTTATTTGTAATATATATGACTTATTTTATTAATTAATTATGGATTAATTGGACCTGGAAAGTCTTTTGACAATAGCCTCTGTGGCTCCTTTAGCACCGACGTACATCCCTAGCACGCGTCGTGACCGGGATATTTAATATTTCTGCCCACGCAGATGAAGAGTTGCCGTGCCTACACGAGCTGTGTCCAACCTGATTTTGGTTGAGATCGAAACTGAACGTCGAGAACGAATTGGAGAGTCGCAGCTTCAAATATTGAACCCAGATTCGAACAATTGTTGATGAAGAAGCCAGCTCATCCTTCGCATTAATTTTTGAAATAATTTTGTCCTAAAATTAAAAGTTCAATAAAATATATTACGTGTTATTTTAATAGATGTTTAAAAAGGAGAAATAATTCATCACTTTGTGTTGAATCTTTAGTAAGCCTATGTTAACCCTTATATTTGCAACTTATCAGGGGAGCGGCGGGAAGTTTCGTTTAGGTCAAGGGAGCCGCGGACGAAAAACGTTTGAAAACCACTGCCCTATATCGACACATGGTGAAGTGCAGGGCCAAAGAGTGAATGCAGTAAACGCAGTAATAGAGGCATGATCCCAGAGCGTTGTGCAATACCTGGGAGGACACCAGACGCCGGATAGCGCGCCAGTTGGACGCTCTTTGTTTTCAAAATGATTTCGTATACATCGATATTGCAGCAATATCTTGAATACTGAATGTCATTAAAACAAGAATGTGTATTCCTAATATATTATAAAATATTTTTCGATTATGTAGGGTTTGTCCATCCGCGCAACCTCAGTGCGAGCTGCCACTGATCAAATGCCACCGGTAGGAACAGGAAGCGAACACGTTGCATTATTACACCTAATACACATGACCACATTGTCATCTGCTTTTCGACGTGATATGTAACTTCTTTTTTTTTCAATTTTTTAATAATGGCTATATAAGCGCCAAATAAACCGCTTGTGAGAACTATACTGCACTTGGGATTTAGAGCACCAAACTAATATTCTAAGTCATTATCAACTGGTGCTCCAATTCATATGTCTGGCGAAAGAATACATTTCGCGGCGCGATCCGGATTTCGGCAACACTCGACCCTTGAACCTTTTAATACGTGTAAAAAAATCGACCGTTGGCCTTAGAATCTCGAGAGGGCCTCTGGGGGCTCTTTGAAGGCGCTGCTTGAGGCGTGGGCGGCCAGCGGATGTCCGAAGGCGCTTGGCCTCGGGCGGGGCGGGGGCGTCGCCCGCGGGCGGGCGCATCAGCATGCGGCGACCGCCCCGGACGCCCGCCGGAAGCTCCTCGCCCCCCCCCCCCACAACGCCCAACGCCCAGCGCCCGCGCGCGCGCCGCGCCGCTGACCATTGGGGCCAAGCGCAGGCTGCGCGAGAGTGGAGGAGCGGCGCCCGCGAGAATTCGTCGCACCCCGTAGCTAAGTCGAATTCAGCCACTTCAAGGAGATCAATTCCACAACTGGCTGCTCTGATCGGTGGTTTTACAGCATTGTAAAATTTGGCACGATCCTGCCAATTGTTGGCAGGATTTTCGACACTAGCTGGATAGCTATGTCAAGTTCATCTGCATTCTGGACGACTATTCCGGCGGCCGGCTGCTCTGATCGGTAATTTGAGAACATTGCCGATTTTGTCTTCATCGCGCCAATTTTTTGGCAGGATTTTTGACTCTAGCTAGGTCGAATTCAGCCGCTGTCTGGAGGAGAATTCTAGGTGAAGGCTGCTCTGACCGGTAGTTTACCGTGGTTTCTCCAATCAACACCCGACGGATGGCGGAGTAGAACTCTAACAAACGGGCCACGCCCCTCCCGCTGTCTTTTCTTCCTCTTCTTCGTCCTCTCTCCTATACTACCATATATGTCGGGAGACCAGGCGAGAACTTAGAGCTTATCCCAACTGGGGCGGTGAATCGTCAGAGAAGATATCTGGGAAGGGAGGGGGGAGACCAGCGAGCTGGAGGGTAGGTTGAGGCGGAATCTCACTTTCTAACGTCAAAGGAATACTGCCACCTCCCGCTGTACATTACACACTACGAGACTGCTGACCGCATTCGCTTACGAGTCCGGAAACAGAAAATAAACACTCGAATATCTCACGCCTGTTGTGTGGGTGGTGCACACCCGAAGGAATGGGTTGTTAGTAGTGTTGCGGATACAAAGGTTGTGAATCTTGGAATAAGGAAACGGACCCCAAACTTGCATGTTCATTACGTATCGTAGACAAATTGATCCGAACAAATTGGTCGCCATTTTACAGAGATTGGTGATTTAGAAAAGCGTGTAGAATTTTCCAGTTAGGCGAATGCAACATCTATTTTTCAGGCTTATTACAATGAAATATTTTTTAGGCTGCCTTGACAGACCTGGTTGGAACATTGGAGCAAACTAGTTCTATAAAATGCCAAGATGAAGTTATGAAAGATCGCTTGCGGTTCTGGACCCGTCAGTCAACACAACCGATCTTCTCCGAGGCGTTTGGCCAAGTCAGACCAGTTAATATTTAGAATTTTTTCAATTTGACCACGAACTACAATATTGTTATTATTATGTGATTGTCACTATTTCAAAATACTACGCACAAAAAAGAAGCGTGATGGTGGTATTTATCTCGGTACACTCTGTAATAAAAAGAACGCTTTTGTTTTTAGCCGTTGAAACTGCCACTGAAACCATCACTGAAAGGTACCACAGCGGTTCATCTTGCCTCTGATTAAGGTTAGAATTTTTAAATGGTAATGTTGCTGGCAAAATGTTAAAAGGCAAAATAGGATTTTTTTGCCTTTTGGGAGACCTAAAACTATTTTCATTCTTATTTGTCCATAACCCTCTCTTATCATTTCAAATGAAAGAGCCAATCCCACTTGCAACCACACAATGTTTATTATTATAAAGTATGTTATCTCAGTACTTACATATATTTAGGTACATACAGCATTATAATATTTACACTATTTACACATTGCATTATAACATATTCTAATAAATTATATGAACTTCATCGATATACTGAAGCCTTATTTATTTTTACTTTTTCTATGAAAATTTGCCCTAAAGTTACTCACAGTAGTAATAGTAATAATAATGTATGTATAATTTTATATATATATATATATATATATATATATATATATATATATATATATATATATATATATTTGAAATTAAAAATGAGAAATAAATTATGTAATCATTTCTTTTATCGGATGTACAATTTATATTGAGTTTTGAGAAACGTTTGGAAAATATTTTTTTGTATTAAAGGTGAGTAGTTTCGTGTTTTTAGTTTTGTTTTGGAAATGTTTCGCATATCAATATGAACGAGTTTTTGAATTTACTGCACAATAATAAATAAATCATTATAATTATACAAACACAATATTTCATGTAGTAAATTTGAGGGTTATTTTCTTGACAAAAAACGCAGAATGAATGAAAACTGAATGCGTTCACTCTTACAAAGAAACAGCCCACCCACGGTGAACAAAAACTACAAAGTTCTGGCAAGTTGTTTCTTTGGCTAAAGATAAAACCTACATTCTCCACAGGTTTGTTAAGAACTAATTTAATTTTCTGTGGGTGAGTTGGACCATTCATATTCAAAGCCAGCTAATGAATCCTTTAGCTTCGGTTCTAAATATAGAACTCTTTTGTAATGTTTTCTTCTGTTCGAGTGAGAGGCGAAATAGGGTTTAATATCAGATGATACACTTGAATGTCCTCATTTAAAGCAATAGGCCACATCGACTGCCTTTCCTTTCAAAGGCACCGAAAATGTAGCCCCAGCACGATTCCTAGACTGTTAATTCAAGAACCATCTGAACTAAAATAAATTTCGTAATCTGGTGAAGCAAATTTAACGGTAAACGAGATTATTAAGATTATATTTTTGTATTATATTTTTGATGATTTAGATGTTTTTGACACATTTCTATTACACGCTACAATCAACGCAAACTCTTTACCAAATTAGTGGCAACACTTCTTATATATGAGAAAATTTAATATCATCTTTTCTCTCCTCTGCTGTTCATTTCGGAGATAACCAATAACTATAGCGAATTTAGTCGGTTCCAGGAGTTGATTTAACGTGCTGTATTGAAAACACTGTGTAAAGGCGATCGGGTAAGTTACAATTTTTAAATTACTTGGGAAAAAAACCTCTTTTCAATATTCAAAGCGGTAGCGAATAAAAAATATTTCATTTGTAAGGTTTAAGACGCTTAATTACCGTTAATCTGCTGCAAGAATATCTCTTTATCCCCTGTTTGTAATAAACCCTCTTTATCAACACTTCTAGTCGCCCGGGGAAAACGAACCCTAACATATTTTTTGTTTTGTATTTCACTAAAAATTTGAATAAAATCAAATTAAATATTATACACGACGATAGAGATGCATCGTACAATAAATACTACTACCTCATACTAACCAGGGAACTACTTTTCTGGATGTGGCGCCAATGTAACGTAATTTCTACAGAAGTTTGGAGAGCACTAGTAAAATTCGAACAACTTTAAAGAATTTCAAATTCTTATCATAAGATTTGCCCATTGATAACGGAAACAATTTCACCAAGCTCGAACTGGTACTGTCGACTGTCGTAAAGGTTCAGCCGCAGTGTTGCTAAGTGCAGAGTCTCTCTTCTGGTCACATGGCACCGAAAGTATTAAGTTTTTTTGGTCACTGGAGGTTGACGCTTTTTGATGTCCGTCGGTGTGTGCCTTTGACTTTTAACTCACCATCTTAACCTAAAATTAGTAACACAAAAATATTGTGAAATCATTATTTTTTACTGACTGAGATGGCTTATTGCTACAAGTTATGTCTCTGAAATGTATCTGACCCCTGAAAGTCCTAGGGATCGACTCCCGTCCAAGACGGATTTTCGATCCTAGCTCTACAGCTAGGTCAGATTCAACCACTGTCTGGAGGAGAAGGCCGACTTCTGTGATCGTTATTTTTCCGTGGTTTCTACGTTCAACAGAAGCCGCAAACAGGACCAGTAACGTAACATAGGAACAACGGATCTCGCGATATCTTCCATTCCTTATTCTTGTTCCCTCCTCTCCCCTAATCACACTCACATACACGACACAGGTCGTGAGGTTAGAGCTTATCCCGTCTGCGGCGGTGCCCCCCGGGAGCAATACCTGGAAGAAGAAATCTTCGTGAGGCGACGTTTAGGTAAGTTTCTCGCTTTCCGACGAAGAAGGAATACAGCTCCCTCCCGACCACACTCTACTCACAAGAATAAGATGGCGACTGGAAACCTGAAATACTGACTTTTTTAAATTTTTTATCAACTCCCTTCTCCATTTCGTTTTTCGTCGCAGACGTGTGAACTCCTTCGCGGCCCTAGCGATCGTATTTTAATGACCACTTATGCCCTTCGTCTGCTTATGCACCATCGACGGCGGCGATGGTGTAATGGTTAGCGATCGGACTGGTATACCCAAGCGGCGGGTTCAAACCCGATTTTAAGGGCGAAAAATCGTTCGTACGCCTTCCTTCGGAGGGAAAGTAAAGCCGCTGTCTCAAGTTAGTAGATTTACTTGCATGTAAAAGATCCTCAAGCCTAAATGACGCCTCTGAGCTAAATTCAAATCGCCTGTTTCTCGCCCAATAAATACCCCCTTTCGCCGCTAGTTGGTGAAAGGAGCGTAGCGAAATTTGTCTGGTCAGACGGAAGAGTGGGCCTGATGGCTCGAGTCTCGCGACGTCAAAAAGGGATTAATTCAATTCAATTAATTCAATTCGTCTGCAGGCTTTAGGATTTATGCTCAGCTGCGAAAATCCTCCCCGCCTGTCCATCAGGGCGGAGCGGGTGCGTTTCGCGTGGCCCTCGCGAAACGAGGCGAGTCGCGTGCCGTCGGAGCTGCGAAGTGGTTGCGTGCGCGAAGGCTGTGGGTGGAGAGTGGGGTGCGCTTTTTTTCATCGCGTTGCACGGACTGTCGTGCCCATTTCTCCATCGTCGTTTTTATGCTTGCTCTCTTTGATCACGTAACTTCATGCGCAACATTCATTGTTCATTGTGGACATTTTTGCGGAATGTTGTTAAAATGAAATTTTAGAACAATTGATCTTATCTTAATCACAATATTTTCAATTGTGATAGTTTTCCCCATCATTTCGACTTCATCACTCTTTCCGTTGATATCAATCCATCAAAATAAAAATACAATCATCATTATTAATAATATTTATATTATTGTTATTTCTATTTCTTTATAAAAGACAAATGATTACGAAAATGCAGTTGAAAACTGATCACCAATAATGAAATCATTGTTGACAATAAGGGTATCAATTCACTCATCTAAAATTCATGAGTCGATATCAGACAATAAAAAAACTAATTATTTTTGATATTGTATCTGTAAAGTATATTTATTACAATAATGAATCGTACACATGCGCAGTAAAAGACGGTGCATATATGGGGAATTGAGCGACTGAGCAAATATTTTTGGATTTTGAATTTCTTGACGAAAATTAAATCATTTTGCTCATTTAAAGATTAATTAAACCATTAGTTTCTCATACGTCACCAATGATAATCAATCATTCATTACTTAATTTTTATTGAGAATACCCAGTAGATTAAATTTGATTGTGTTCTGGAATTCAAAAAAACGTTAGAGCGATTATTTTTTCGCGTATAGGCCAACTCGAACCACACGTACATCCTACTTCAGCAGGTGCAAGTACACATCTGAGGAGGGGGGCGATGAGTCAGCATTTTAGCTGAATCCCGATTTTTATCCCCCAATGTTATTAACCCGGAGTGTATGGACGATGAGATGATGATGATGATAATGATGCTGCTGAGGGATGAAAGTAAGACACACACATATAGATATACACAAATACCCCTATGTCCGAGGCGGGACTCGAGCCCGCAGTCTTCTGATCCAATACCGCTACTATTACAGCCCTAACGATCTCGGCCTTCTTGCCCGGCAAAAAAGATGAAATGAGTATGATTATGAAAGAAGTAATAACACTTTTTTAAGGTACAAAATTATATCATGTATTCCATTGTCATCAATTATCATTTGTCACCGATTCAGCGTCAATAACCTTCCTCAGTCAATGAATTCGGCTATGACCGTAGTGGATAAATCTCAGCTTGCTAGTGCATGACAGGCGTCGCCACAATCCCTGAGCCTCGGAAGCAGGAGCTGGCGATGGGGCATCGTTACAGCGAGTGATTGCATCTCTGGAGCGACTCCAGTTCTCATTTGCATGCAGCCGAATGGGTCAGGTCTCTTTCTTCACCCCGAACGCTGGTCGTCCAGTTGTTTTATTACTGAAATATGATAATACGTAAAAGTTTTGATATTTTGCGTAAATCAGTATTCACTCTTTAGTATAAAAAAAACAATATCAAAATGTCATAATTAACTTGTTGAATGCCTCCGATTTCATCGCGCAAACAGGAAGAACTGTAAAAATGGTGTAATTGAAAATTACAACACTATTTTCTTGTAATTTTGAGAATTCATTATTATATTTTTTCTCTTTCTTTCTCTCTCTCTCTCTCTCTCTCTCTCTCTCTCTCTCTCTCTCTCCCTCTCTCTCTCCCTCTCTCTTCTTTCCCTCTCTCTCTCTCTCCCTCTCTCTTCTTTCCCTCTCTCTCTCTCCTTTCCCTCTTTCTCCACTTTCTCTCTCTTTTACACATACATGCACCCCCCACACACACTCTCACCGGTTTTTTAGTGTAATTGCTGGCCCGCCGCTGGTCTGAGCTGTCGTCTCCGTGATATACTCCGATTGTTGCTGCATGTCGAGGCAGTATCTGATGCTGCCGACCACTACGGAAGCGTGATCCTTCCTTCTTCAGCTTGCCCAACTTCTAGCCTTAGGGCGGAAGGTTGGATTGCAAGGCTCATCCATTATTGATTCAGGAAATTCTCAGACAAGCGTTGATGATGCGAAATGCAGCATTATTATTATTATTATTATTATTATTATTATTATTATTATTATTATTATTATTATTATTATTATATGATTATCAATATTAGTATTAGTATTATTGTAGTTGATTAGCCATTTCGCCGGTTACTACTTCACCGTAATTATGGTTGGTGATATGGATAATGTTATGGGACAGGCCTTCCTCACTCTCAAGATGGAAATATTTAGCGGGACTCGAACTCAACCGCCTGTTCTTCAGAGTTGCGGCGGAGTCGCTTACTTTGCGCCTACTTTGCGTAGGTCGGCCATGTTCCTTTAATAATTAATAAATTGCGGTTGCTCCAAGCGTGCGTCTGATAGGGAGAGGCAAGCCGCGAAAGACGCTCTCTCCGCGCCACTGGCCGCTCCTCTCCCGCCCCAGCGCAGCGTCGCTGTGTGTGTGTGTGTAGGGTAGGGGGAGCGTGGGCGAAGCGCAGCTGGAAGGGGGGGGGAGAGGGCCGCTTCCGGCGGGACGCGTGACCCGGCAGCGGCGCGTGCGCCGGCGCCGCCCCCGCCCATCACGCCCACTCGCCCACTCGCCCGCCCGCCCACTCGCCCGCGGCTCGCCCGCCGCCGCCTCCGCACGCGCCTGGCACTGGGCCTCCGCCCCGCCTCCCCGCGCTCTTCAGGCGCCGCTCCAGAAATTGCCTCACGGGGGGGGGGGGGAGGTCACGCTTACGAGTGCTTTTTATGGACAAGCTTCATTTGCGATCGTTGTAAAGCATCTCTTACGGTATACAAATAGCGGGTATACACTGAGACGATTTTTATTTTTCATTAATAAATTTGCTTAATGGGGGAAAATAAAAATATCCATTTAATTATTTCTTTAGGACCGATGATTCTGTGCCATACACTATAAATTTGAAACTGGTAACGTATTGAAATATTAAATCAAAACTCTTGCAATTTTAAAATTAAAGAGCATTTATTCGTAATAATCACAAAATTTTTTTTTCACAATATTGTTTGTAAACTGGAAAGAACAATACAACATTTAACTAATTTAATAATTTCCAAGAACATTAATTAGGTTTACTTTCTTCACTTTTCATATAACGAAAGTTCTTCCTTCATGTCCAATTCATCGCTGTTTGAGGAAATTAGATGTAATCAGATTCCCGTCGAAAAGTTTTGTTTTCGGGAAAATTCTCTGCCTTTTCTGGTCCCGAGCGCGCAATTCAAATTTTCTGCTCTGCGCCGCAAAGGGAACACGCCCTGTAGGCTGCAATGCGTTCCGTCGGTTCCTATGGTAGAGGAAGAGAAGAACAGATACAAAGAGACGCTCGGCGCAATGGACGCTACACCTAAGGAAGAGTGTGAACATCCGCGTTGAGAAGAATGAAAATCGTGTCGCCGCACCTCGGCTCTGCACCTCTCCTCCACTTCCGTAGCTATCATTAGCAGTAGTACAGTATGTATTATACGCGCACGTTTTCTTGAGCCCTGGCATACCTAACCCCACTCCTTTACTAATATTAGTTGAATTCAGAATAAATGATAGCAACAAGTTTTGTTGACAAACTCTGATAACCAGGAGTCTTCCTATAACTAAAATATTAAAAATATAAATTCCTGCCTAATAGAAAAATATATGCTCCTGCCTAATAGAACATAGTTTGCATCGAAAAAAGAGCTACAGTTTTCACATAATGGTCCTGTCTATAAAATAATCAAACCCCCCACATCCCTCGCATCTAGCGAAATGAGGGCTCAAGAAAACATGCGTGGATAACTCAAGTTAGCGCATTGCAGAAAATTTGAATTGCGCCATGAGAAAATAGAGGCAATTTATTTCGAAAACTAAAAGTTTTGACGGAAAACAGATTGCACAAAACTTCAAATAATGATAAGAATAATATTTAACGATTTATTTAATAATATTTTGCAGCCCCTTCGATGGACCTCTAGCGCAGACAAGAGTTACCCGACACTACAGGCGGTACAACTGGAGACGCTGCAATCTATGGAGAATCATGAACTGGGATCGGGAATAAAACGGGGAAGGATCCCAGGCCTCGTTGCGCAGAGTGTTGCTTCGGCATCCGCCGGGAACTCATCGGGGAAATCATGGAATCGACCGATAATGAGAGCGACCGGCCTCTAGAATTCTCATTCACCGAAATCTGCCACCATGAGATTCAAATTTAAGACTCAAACGAGTCAATAAATATTCAAGAAATCTACATAACATTATTACGTGTACTAAATAGCATTGATTACTGATGAATGCAGCGAATGATACAGCGTATTCACGAGCCTAATGTTCATTCTTCTTTCACAGAGATGATATTCCCCACTTTTGTAAAGATATCTTGTGGAAACTAGAGTTAAAACAGCACGTAACTGACATATCTGTTGAATGCATTGTGGGGAGGAGAATGACATTCCGGGGGATTTCTTCCCAGTATTTTCACGCAAAATTACGCGAAAGTAGTCAAATTTTCTAAAAATTGTACATGACCGTACTTAAAAAACTATCTTAATACGAACAAATTTAGTTAATCTATATCTTTAATATTTTAGTTATAGAAAGACTCCGAAAAAAATCGAACTTTTACAATTTTCGAAATATCAGAGTTCCCAACGAACATGAGACCTACGCCATTCTCTTAAACGTCCTTCAACACTATTCATTCAACAACAAAATTTAATAAAAAACGATCAAGACATTTTTTGGAAATTTGGAAAATGTCCCAGGGGCTTCATGTAAAGTACATCCTTAAACCTGAAAAACCTGTTTCAAATTCCAGGGGCAACGACATCAGCCAGATCGATTGGGGAATATCAATTTTACCGAACAGTTTAGCCGCTAGTGTTGTTCACAGACGGACAGTAGGAGGATAGACGTTTTGCCGTTATTCGATGTTTCGGTATCAAGGACTCACAAAACATGGAATTGGGCCACACCAAGTGATAGAGGATTTTTTTTCTAAATTTAGCAACTACTTTTTCGTTACCAAGGCCCTGAAATAAGAGTTTTTCTGCCGAAAATTCTCTGTTTTTTCGGGGAGCATTACATAACTTTCTTTCTACTCCTTAAGGAGAGAGTAAAAAGACATCAAGGCTCCTTTTTTTCACACAGATAATAACATCTTTGTCCACAGAGATCTTTTTGGGCACTGCGGTTAAGTCTGATGACAGATAGTGAATGTTAACACCTCCATCCGATAGTAGTAGGTTGTGGTGTTAAAACAGAAAAGAAACTACATTACAGTTAGTAGCAAAATAATGATAAACCAGGGAATTTGATGATTTGTGCAAAATCAAGTATCAGAACAAGTTATTACGTCCATTTTTCTTCAACGCAATCGACCGTGACAGTTACTTTTACCGCAACATATTTTCGGAAAATTGTGAGGAGCTTTATTTTTCTGATAGGAACCTAAAAACGGTATAAATTTCCAAAATATTGTTTGGTAGTCACTAAATTCGTTTAACTTAACAATCAACAATGCATGGGATCTTATGTATTCTGTCCATTTCATAAATGAACATCCGACGGCACTCAAAAGTTTCCGAAAGAAAATAACGCTTCGTTCGCCGTAAAACATTTTGAGGGACTTCATGGAAACTCCATCTCGGCGGGTGTGACGGCCGTGGCTGGAGGTATGTGCTGTCGTGACATACTTGACATATCTGTTGAAAGCATTGTGCGGAGGCGAATGATATTCCGGAGGCGTGTTCCGTAAACCCGGCAACAAAGGCGCTGAGCCCTTTGAGCGCGCGCGCGGCGGCGGAAGGGCCGCACCGCGCCGCCCGTGAGCTGCGTGGGGAGGAAGGATGTGCGCCTCGGCCGCTGCCTCTGCTTTGTGCGCTTCAACCGCTGCAGCACACGACGCTCCACGTGCGGATTAGGAAAGATGCTGAAGGACCCAGCGCATGAGAGAGTGAAGGAGAGAATGAACGAGTGGATCAATGTGTGAATGAACGAGTGAGTGAACGAGTGAGTCAATGTGTGAGTGAACGAGTGAGTGATGAGTGACTGAACGAGTGGGTGAGTGAGGATTGATTACGGACGTTTTAACTTCTTAGGTCATTAGTCCCGTAAGTGTGGGGATCCGGCGGCCCTCCTGCATGTAGATTTGCGGGGCTTTCGCGTCCAGGTATCTCCCCTAGAGGGCACCGCATCAGTCGGGTCAAGTCCTCAACACTACATACATCTCCCGACGTGTGCGGTAGTGTAGTGCTTGTGCATGTAGGGGGAGAGGGAGGACAAGGATGAGAAAAGGTTCTTACGTTAACGGGATGTTATGGTTTATTTTGTAGCACACATTCACACTGTCGTTTAATGAATGGTTAGCAAAGATTTATTATATCTCTCGTATCCTTTTAATTTTACTGATCTTTCTTCTCCATTCCTCCTACAGATCCCTAGACTTGTCGATACCAGTACACTCGCAGTACTGCTGGAGTATTTTCTGATCATCGATGAAAAGTCAGTCGGTGGTGGGACAGCCAAAAGCGCGAACATAACCTTCCTAAGACGTCTACCTACCACTCGTTTACAATACTATTTCTGCAACTCTTTAGACTTGTTTGGTGGATATCACGGAAAAGATTGGAGAAATTGGCATTTCGAATTCTCATCCACAAAGTTGGTACATCAGGTCTAGGTTTCTTAAATACAAGAATTAGGGCCAGGCTGCAGGTGCCTTCGAGCCACTCAGCACGTCACAGTCACGTTTCACTAGACTAGAGCTGATAGCCCCGAGCACCTCCCTCCCTCCTCCCTCATTGGGCTGACTCGAAAAGCAGCGGGCAGCTTTACGGCCATACATTGCGCGCATTCTAGCACTGGACCAAGGCACGCCCACTGGAGTAGCCCTGGTTAACTCATCAAACTTTACTGGGAGGTCCTAGTTCGAGTCCCGACGGTGGCAGGATTTTTGACACTAGCTTGTCAGCTAGGTCGAATTCAGTCGCTGTCTGGAGAAGAATTCTAGTGGTCGGCTACTCTGATCGGTAGTTTTTCGTGGTTTCTCCGATGAACTCCAGGCGAATGCCAGAGCAGTATCGTAGCAAACGGGCTACGGACCACATCGATCTTTCCTACTTCTTCCTTATCCTATCCTCTACCCTTACACATACACACTAAATCGCACTACACAAGCACACATGCCGGGAGACCGGTAGGGAGCTTAGAGATTGACACGGCTGGGGCAGCCCCGCTGATAGGAGATAGCTGGTTGGGGAAAATCCCGGTAACTGATGGTAGGTCAGCGCCGGATCTCGCCATACAGCGAGGCAAAGGTCTTAGCCACCTCCCGTGCAAAAACATGCACTACACGTACGGGACTAATGACCCTGGTTGCTCACGTGCCCGGAATCACCAAAGCAATTAATCAATCAACCAATGATCGAAAATTCATTACCATCTCATTTCAGGTAATCCCGGCTAAGGTGGCTCAGGGCACCAACCACTGCAGTGCCTCTGACAGCGGAGTCCTGGGCTTGGAGTATCGACAGTGCACAGCGGTGAGAGTATTTTCGACTTTAGCCAAAGAGCTAGATCGAATTCAGCCACTGCCTAGAGGAAAAATCTAGCGACCTGCTGCTCTGGTAGTATTCCGTGGTTTCTTCGATCGATACCATACGAATGATGGAGCAGTGTTCTAACAAACGAACCACGGACCGCGCGCGAGCTTTCCTCTTTTTTGTGCTTTGCGGGTGGGAGATACCTGGATGAAGGAAACCCCACAAGCCGATGTGTATATTGGCATCATCTCACCATCGAGCTTGGTTACAACACCGCCACCTCTCACGATAAAACACGCGCTACACTTACGGGATTAAAAACCATAGTTTACGCGTCCGTAACCACAAAATAATCAATCAACCAAACTGCTTCTCTTGCCTTCGTCAGTCGCATTTTTGCGCACCATTGAAATGAACTGCACGTATTCCGCCGAGCATCCATTAATAATAACTGCCCATATTACGCAATTGAAGGACGAATGCCGTTCAGGTGCTGCCTCCCTCCCCCCCCCACCCACCGCGACTCGCAGGCGCGAATTCGCTGGAAGCGCTGCGCTATCGGATGCCGCGTGGCCCGGTGCTTGACGGAAGCTCCTAGACTAATAATCGAGGACGTGAGAGTAACTGTCATTCGCCGGAGAGGACGTGTCGGCACCTCCAAGTAATACCGCGAAGCCGATTGCGTCAAGAGCTGGCGAGCCTTTGTGTTTATACGCCAGTTTCTAATTAAAACTTTTAAAAGCTTCGTTGAAAACATTCCGACATGAATCTATTGCGTAAATAGAGAATATGCAAACAGAAATGTAATGTCAAGACAAAGAACGTTCCAAGATTTTTGAAAGTATTCTTTACAATATAATGAACTTCAGAATTACACGTAAGGTCTCACCGCAGGAGTTCCCGAATCACACTATCTACGACCACGCAGCCAGTAGTTTAACATTTGCTTTAGGGTCTTTTTTTACGAATGGAGCTACATCAACTTAATGATATATGTCTCAGTACAATTATCCGTAACGCGACAGCACTTTCAGAAAGCACACGCTGATATTTCATTACCTGGGTACCGTGTAAGATGTTCTGATAGCGTTAAGCTTGGCTATTCATTGGGTTTGCCCACTAACAAGATCAACTGCCCTTGTAAGAGACTTATGTGCACAGGGCGCTGCCCTTCCGTCCAGACCCGGTCCTCTAGCCCTTGAGCCGAGGGATTACGATAATCAGCCCGTTGCTGGACACAAGGGCGGCTGATTGAGGCGCTACGCAAGAGGATACCGACTGACAAGGAGAACTGAGGCACGCAAATGTGTGAAAGGATGAGCTCTTAGTGGGTATCATATATGATTAATTGAAACAATTGCCATTTTTAGATTTATTTGATATTAACAAATATGTAAAATGTTGAAATAAATATATTGTTATAAAATGTTTAAATTGATTAAATTTACGTAATATATTTATCATCATAAAACTGTAAAATATGTATGTGCTGTGAGGGAGGGTAGTATGATCTAAACACGTTTTCTTGAACAACAGAGTCCCTACCCCACTCTTTTCAAGTATGTAGTTAATCTTATGAATAAGAACCCCAACAAGCATGGTGGGTAACATTTGGAAATTACAAATGTTCGCTCTCGAGTATTAATAAATTTATTTATTTTATTACTATCGGATAATTATTTGAATAAGTGGAAATGTTTAAACCCATAATTAAACTAGTTGTGCTACAGAATGACACAGACTTTCTGGAACTAGTTAGTTTTATAATTTCTTTGGTCTCGACTAGCTTTTCGGTCTTGCCCCATCCTCTTGCCATCCATCATCGCCTTAAGTTTTTTTTTAATATATTTTTTTTTGTTTCCGAATGGTAGAACCAAAATATTACTTTAAGAACATTAAAGAATAGTAAAACCACGTCCTTTATGAAAATTTTCGTTGAAAAATGTGGAGTCGTTTTAAGAAAAAGTTATTTAAGCTTTACTGTAAATGCGAAATTTGAAGATCATATTCACAGAAAACTTATGAGTTAAAAAACTTCATTGGAAATCATTTGAAGCACTTCTGCTAACAATTGCAATAATCTCTACAAATCGCTGAAAATGTGCATACTAACGGGGTGAGAAACCTTTAAAAAATACATTTGCGTAATTTTTGAAAGAACAACAAAGGAATGCAGCAAAATGGCTTTTATGCCATCTTAAACAGTGCCTTTGGCACAATCCGTACGAAAAGCTTGATGAAAAATTTTGGAGCAGTTTTAGAGAAAATGGCGTTTGAGCATTTCTGAAAATGAGGAAATTTGAGCTCATTTTCACAAAAAACTTTTGAGTTTTCGAGAAACTTTTGAAGATACAGTAAAGTACAAATGTGTGTGTGTGTGTGTGTGTGTGTGTGTGTGTGTTGCCGATAATATAAATAGTAACGACTTGAGAGATGTCAAAAAAAGCACTATCCCTAGCCAAAGCAAATAATTGGAGCCTTTTCGAGAAATTTTTGTTTATGATATTTGTTTAAACATAGCCCATATTTCACAGAAAATTGCGCGAAAACTACTGCACTTAAAAAAATGCGCCGGACCTTAATGAAAAAAACGAATTCTAAAGAACAAATTTCATTTTAAGTAAAAATTCTATAACGAACACTGGACGTTAACAGTGACTCTATTTGGTTGTGTTCCGAAGAGATAACAATACATTATTACGAAAAAACATTTTCTCCCCATACAGTACGTTACGCCCTGGCCTGAGCCCACTGGGTCCCTCCCACGCGGGGCTCCTTGTCCCCTTCCCCCCGCCGCCGCCCCTTCCCTCGCCCGCTGCGCAGCGTCACTCTGCGCGGCCGCCCCCGCGCAACGCGCAATCTGGCGGATTGTTCCATTGCGCTGCGCATTTGTCAGCGTCGGCGGCCGAAAGCTGCGCAGGCGCCGACGCCGAGTGACGGGCGCTGACGCGGAGCAGCCGCCATCGCCGCCGCTGACAGCACGCGAGGGGGACGGGGCTCCCTCGGGCCCGACTCCCAAGCCACTAAGCCGACAGGGGAAGGGGGGGGGGGGGCAAACTCAAGCAAAAGGATCCATAACAGGCGGATTCCTTTGCAGCGTGTGTCATGGCGATTTTCTCCAAAAGGGAATGTTCAATCCTTTGGGGAAGGGGAGATCGACGAATTGTTGGGTGAAGCAAAGCCTACTTTTGCTTACGCCGCACAGACTACGAATTTTCACAATGTTCTTGGTAAAGTATTATTTTACAATTTCCTTGATTCAAATTTTTGCATTGAAGATTTTTGAATTTGACGATTAGATATGGCCTAACTGTGTCTCTGGAAAGAACCAATTAATACGTTTCCAGCATGGGACATCGAACTCAGTAGGGGGTGGCAATTACCAACGCCCTCCCGTCGTTTCTGCAATGTAAAATTAGGAAGTTTGGCATGACTGCATTTACAGCCGATAACGTCTTTCAAAAACCAGTAATTGAACACCTAATGCAGATACTAAGTTTATGTTCTATGTCTTTATAGCCACTTTCTCTGTGTCTGAGGAGATATGATTCGTGGTGCGCCATTTGTTCATGATGAATTCCAGGAAATTCACAATTATGTGATTGATCCCATCGTATTAACAGGATGTGGATTAACCAATCAAGTGAGATCGAGTCAAATGCCTTTTTGTAATCAGCAAGGTAAAGCTCCCCTCGCAAGAATTGGTGGGTGAAATTGTATCTTCCCAGTCGTCCAGACACTTGAACACCCTTCGATGCGAGGTAAGGGCGCTTTGACCAATCGCTACAGTCAGAGCTTTGGTGCCTAACTGTGATTGGCGCAAAATACCGTGGGGTGGAAAAGACGCTGTTCCCGAGGGCGAGGGCCTCGGTGGTTTACGTATGAGGCGGAAATACCGTCGTGTTTCCCTGCCGAAAGAGAGATTTTTTTTCCTGCGCGTACGCCACGACGAAAAAAATATTTATGAGCGGCGGTTTTCCCTCCAGAATCCCAATACACCAGAAAATATTTAGCATTTTAGTAACAATTATACTAACTTTTAGCAATCAATTTGTAACTCTGTGAAACTACTGTTTTAAAATGTTCGAGATGAACACAATTTGCAGAACGCAATTTGCACGAAAGGCACAATTTGCGGAGCCTTTCGGACCGTTCTAGCGCAAATTTCGAATTCGGTGAGGGGGTGTACGCTGCTTGTTCCCCCGCGGGGTCGGAGGGGTAGCGGGCGGTAAGCTGGGCTGAGACGACCACAGCGAGAGGCTCGCTGACTGGCCCTTCGGGGTGATTGGTGGCGCTGCCGTTATCGCTCATAGTAGCGTTCGCCCGGTCTATTCCGACACAATATGAATTTTGTCTTTTTCAATAATTGTTCTTTATCTCTTAAGATTTGTTACAAAAATTATTATTTTTATTATTACTATTATTATTGTTATTATTATTACACAAAAATACATTAGGCAGCAGGGATCGGGAGAGGGGGTTGTCCTGATTTTACACTAGACGCCCTGTCGACGCATTCCGGCGGATGTTTGGTAGAACGACGGAGATTGATCTACTCATGGAATTATACCAAATATGGATTCCTATTTCTTGTCGCGTGTCCTCTATGGTCTCTGTTCTATGACTGCGATACGTAGCTGATGTTAATAAAGTAGCTTATGACACTTCATGACGATGCTGTAATTGAAGTAGTTTATGACACATCATGACGATGATGTCAAGATGGCCCTTCATGACAATACCCCTGGCAAAACGTGCCTGGACCCACAGACAAACTTAGAGCCAGTAAGATAAAATGTTGGTAAATCGTCAAAGAATTCAATATCCCCAAAAGTCATTAAATAGCAAATGTAATATTGGTCACATTACTTTAGTGGTACAACCGGTGACATATAATTATGTCCATGGCAATGCAAGAGACTCATACTCCGACGCCATGAAATTTCAGTCAGTCGGCAAGCAAAAACCGACATAATGCAAAACCAGCAAAAGTGAAATTGACAAACAAGTAGATGTGACATGACACTCTACTGCTACAGTTGGAAATAAATTCCTTTTATCGTGATCACGTGAGTAGTTCAGTGCGCGACCCAAGTCACGTGACTACTCCCGCTAATTCTGGTGGGGTAGCGTTTTCCTCCACCGCAACGTTGGAAGTTGGCGCATGCGCAGAGGCTTACAAGCGGATTATTATGATGCCTCGCGCTGTGCAAAATCTCTTAAATATAGCCTTTGTACGCGGGCCCGCCACCGGCACATCCCCTCGGCGCGGCGCGTCGTAGCCGTAGGCGGCGGTGGCCGCGCGGCCTTGGGTCCACAGATTCGCAGCTGCCGCCTCTTCCCCTGGCGGCGGCCACAGGAAACGGAAGGCGGGTGGCGCGAGGGGGAGGGGGAGGGGGAGGGGAGGGAAGGCGCCAGCGAGCGAGCAGCGGTGGCCCGCGCAGCCAGCTTCTGCGCTTGGGCAGCTGTGCGCGTGGCTCCACACGTCCGCTCCCGGACCCTCAAACCCCCTCCGTCCAAGCTCACCATATCTTTTCGCTAGCTTTGATTTGATTTATTTCGTCAAAGAACAGTAAAATAGTAACTTCAATAAACCAGTAAATACAGTTAACACCTATGGGAGAGAAGAGAAGTACAATCTGCGCACTGATAATTTCGGGCTTTCCTTTCGGTTAATTGATTGTTTACCGGACGTGTCAACCGATTAGTCACTTGGCGGTGATATTCTCCAGGTGGAATCCTCCCCAGCCGATCCTTCCCACCGCCGTCGGGCACTGATGTACACATCAACTAGCGGTGTTCTTTCATCAAGTTATCTCCACCAGAGGGCAGTGTCCTTGTCGGGTCAAGTTATAGGTTCCTCACGGGACCCCCGACATGTGTAGTAGTGTTTCGCACGTAAGTCTGTGAGCGTGAGTATATGTGTACAGGTGGCGAGGAGGGGACGTGGATGAGAAAGGAAAGATAGGGTGGTAGCTGCTCTGTGCAGTAATCGAAAGAGGCACATCAAGACGTAATATTTTAAAAAGAATCTTCTAATTGCGATTATTGTAAATTCCTGCTGCGTTTTTGCAAGACCCAGAACCTCTCAGAGCATCAAACTGGAGCTTAAAAGATCCTGATTTCGAGACTCGACAGTGGATACGAGTACTTTTCGACAGCACGTAAATAAAGCAGACGATAAGAAGAGTTTATAAAGAGATGCTTTTGGATTTTCAAGTTTTCGATGAAATACAACCTAATCTCTCGCGAATAGTTTGCAAAGCAAAATTAAAAGATTATTCCAAAACAAAAATCCGATGTATTTCTAATAGAGTCATACAGACATTTTGGGGAAACTTTGGAAAAACATTTTGGGCATCCCCTCCCCCTTGAAATCAAAAGATGAGAGGAAACATATCTCCAGGGACGTGATGAACGCTGGGTAAAGCAATCTCAGCCGAACTGTCGCCGCCCACGGCCGAAACGCCGCCCCAGGAAATTGCTATCTCGTCGGTGCTTCCCTCACTCCCACAGGGGGGAGACAGGCGACACGCTTCCCAGAAATGCTCACTAAATGTGCATAATAATCACTAGATAGTAGATAAAAAGTATCGAAAGTGTTAATAAATATTTGTGCTATGGGCAATGTTTTCATTTTATTTTCTAGTTTTAATAAGTTAATTTCAGTTAATTTTATTATTTAGTTTTACGAATTTTTGTATGTTACTGTTTTAATTATATAATTATAACAATCTTGCCACATGAAAAAAAGTTTTGGGGTTTTGTGTATAGTGAATATGTAGAACGTTTCTAACTTTTCTAGGGACATATCCCAAACATATCTAATTAAACGGCGTGTATTCTTGCAGATTGAAATTTTAAGATTCTACGTGCCAACTTTCCGAGCTATTTTTCAAAGATAACGATTTTAGCGGCTTAGATGATTTCTGGATTAATCCATTCAATTGAATATATTTAAATGATGACATGCACTTTTTCTAAACATCTGAAGTGTTGATGACTAATAACACAAAGAGGAGGAAACGTTTCGGTATGCCGCCTGTTCCCGCTAGTTTATTTATATACTGATTCTTCTTTTATCTTAACTGCTTTATACTACCTTAATTATTCAAATCTTTGAAATACGTTTCACTTTAACTTCACAATAACTAATGAAATTTCATTAAATCTACAAAAACGGTGAAAGAGCGACTATCCCCATGACTTTCTACATCTCGGCTGTAGGCGAAGTCGGGTCAAACACATCGCTGCCCAAGCTATGCACTCCACGTTTAACACTTGTGGCATCAGTAACGGAATCAGAGGAAGTGAGCCAAGCCGCTCCCACCAAAGTCAACATTTTTTATAATTTCGCTGAATTTATTCAAAACTTTCGCATCACATCCAAAAGTAAGTTCTCACCGTAAATATATATTTTTATATTCCCAGCTTACAATTAAAAAAAAATATTATCTCCAAAAATATTAATAGGGACCACCGAAATACTTCCTGGATGCCGCCTGCTAAGAGCTGAAGACTAAAACCGATGAAAATATTAATACGAGTGAATGTTTGCGTGCGTCGCAGAGGGACGCTCCTCTTCCAAGCGCTTGTTGGGCTCCGAGAGCATAGCATGTGACAGATCACTTCCTGGCTTCCTCCCCGCCCGCCCGACAGGCGGCAGCAGGTGCGCGGCACGGGGGAGGGGAGGGCCACCGCCCCTATCACCACGCGTGCACTCTCAGCGCGAAGGAATCCTCCACAGGCGGAGAGCTCAATTATGACGCGGATACTCCTCTATGGCTGTTCTTCAGGGAAGCGGGAGATTATGATAACGATCATGTTGATGAATAATATTTAATGACTGATTGATTAGTGATTCTGGGCGCTCCAACTGATAAGGTCATTAGTCACGTAAGTGTAGTGCATGCTTTTCCTCGGGTGGTGGTGGTGGTGGTGGCGGTGATTTTTCCCCGCTGAATGGTGAGATCCGGCGCCGACCTTCCAGTCGGCTAGTTACGTTTTCCCCTACCAGGTATCACCAGCGATGCACCGCCCCAGCCGGGACAAGCTGTAAGCACTAGATTAGTATCCCGGCATGTGTGGGAATGTAGTGCATGTAACTATAAGTGTGTGTAAGTAAGGAGTGATAATGGGACAGACGTTACTTACACACACACTAACGTTCACTACGCTGCCACAAATGTCGGGAGTCCAGCCGAGAGCTTAGAGCTTGTCCCGGCTGGGGCGGTGCCCCGCTGGTGGGGGATACCTAGATGTGGAAGAGCCAGTAAGTCAACGTGTAGGTCGGCGCCAGATCTCTCCATCCAGCGAAGGAATATCACAGCCACCTCCCGCGATAAGTAAAACATGCACAAAAGATATGGGACTAATGACCTTAGCCTTTAACGCGCCCGGAAACACTATTTAATCAATCCTTCAATTACCCTCCGTTGGGGGAAAAACTAATAACATTATTTTTCCTAAGTGCAAATAAAAACTTGCATGGATTTCCTTTGTCCTATTTGGAGTCGTAGCGTAATTAGCGGAGATAAGCTCAGTAAATTGTCGGTACAAAGTTCCTCCACATAATTACACCAATCTAAAACAGTACATTTCTAACCCTTGTTCACAAAATTCAATACTTGTTAATTTTCTAGGCCAACGGTATATAATTGATTAACTTATCTTAAAAAGCAATTTAGATCCAGTACAACGATTGTGATTTCGAATTGGTTTATATTCACGATCTTCTCGTTTAGAGAAAATCCATTTTGAATTTTAAAATTTGAATTAAAAAACTGTTTTTAAAATTAGTTATTTATTATAAACAATGAAATAGTTTTAAAACCATAACGGACCTTTCCTTGAAACCTATATGAGGCCACGAACCTTTCCGAGATGATGTAATTTGCACTTCTAAAAAAGAAGTTTCCTTATAAAGTAGTTATAAAAATTAAGCTTTTATAGATACTATTAAGTTCATAGTAAATACGTAAATATAATTATTCAATAATAGTTTAGTATAATATTTATAAAAATAATTATACTTCTAGAAATGCATTAAGAATAATTAATTAATGTAGAACAGATTCCCCGCCAAAAAATGAAGCAGTCATTCATGTGGCTCATTTTTGAACTGGTATACGTATAACGGAAAGATCCTTAATGATTTTTTCAATATGTATAGTTTGCAGCAGAACAGCTCATTGCCGCATATTCAGAAAGTTTTTAGTAGGTTTGGTTTGGGAATAGGTGGTTTGGGAACAGAAAAATAAATTCATCTTATTTCGGGTCTTAAGACAACATTTTTTTAAAATACGGGCACTTTGCATCAGAAATTCGCCCTGTTCCATGTTCAGAACCTTTTTAGTGGTTGGAAGTTTTGTTGTTTTTTTAGGAAGCTTTTCTTAAAAGACCTTCCACTGATATCAAGAATGGATATGTTTTCGTAGCCAAATATTTTTAATCCACATGATTTTATTTAATTAGATTTTCATATTTCGAGATATTATTTATTATATTTTATATTATTATTGGCAATATAACGTATAGGCCATTACTGACCACACTAGATGATAAACGTGTGTAATTCTTCCAGGATCAGCTTTTCAGCTGTATCCCTCAGTACAAGGTTGTTACGCCTTGAAGTGTGAATTATAAGATAATAGGAGGATAGTGGGTGATGTGACAATCACAAATACGACCATGTCTATATACGCAGGGCATACGCAGGGCTCAAACCTGCAGTCTCCTCAACGCAGACGACGGCTGCCGCAACCGTTTGCGCCACGGGGCCGACTTTTACAATTATAATTTATTTTTTTGATCGCAAATCGGTCGACTAGGACCACGCATCTTCCATTTTACCGTGGCTCAGTATCATTATCGCGGTGGCAGGTGCATGAAACTTTAATTGGGGGCCAGCATTTAGCTGAGTCCGGCTTTTATTCCCCAGCGTTGTTAGCACTGGGGGGTATAGAAGACGAAATGATGATGATAATGAGGGGTGAAAAGACGACACACTCATACAGACATACACAAATACACCCATGTCCGAGGCGGGACTCGAACCCCCAATCTTCTTGTCCGAAACCACTACGGCACTGCTGCCTTAGCGATCTCGACCATCTGATCGGCAATAATAATAATAATAATAATAACAATAATAATAACAATAATAACAATAATAATAATAACAATAATAACAATAATAACAATAATAACAATATAACAATAATAACAATAATAATAATAGTTTGAAACAAAATATATGTCAAGTTCATTGAGAAGGATTATGTGAAACATGGGTAAATAGTTAGGTTGCTACAAATGCAACTGCCTGAATGAGCTGAAACGTCTTGGATACAGAATGAGCCAACAAAATCAAATAAAAAGTGGTTATCCTAGAGCTCCTTTCTACCTACTCAATTCTAATCCCAACACGGCTTGGAATGCCAAACCACTTCCAAAATTGTCTCGCATCTTTCCATATAAGTCTAGAAGTGATTACGTATGTTTCCGACTGCGGAGGAAAGCGTATACTCTAATGATAAACAACTGACAACCACGATTTAGGAAGCAATTTTATTGGATGTGTATTTGAGAAGATGAGCAATCTGTCTGTCTCTTGGACGAAATGGACGACCAAGTTGTAATACTGAGCGGCCACGATGGTCAGATGGGGATTTATTTTCAACCCACTCACGTTTCGCTGACTTTCGTCCATTCTTCACGTGTGTCCTGGCTTCTATTGCATAACAACTTTCAGTAACGTATTGTACTGGCAGTGAATGGTGTGATCATATGACGTTAATAACCAGAAAAAACAAATTCATGTGGCGAGCAGGCGCAATTCATAATTAAATTACTTTGCAATAATCAATGTTCATTGGTTTCTTTTAAGTGTCAAATGCCTTTGAAATGACGATGCAAAATTTGTTACAAAAATACAATGTTTTGGTGTTACGAACATTTGTTTAACAAAGATGATGTTTATTTTTAGAGGAGTAATGGCATAGAATTCCTACACAATGGAAATGGGAAGAATTGCTGATAACACATTGAGAAAACATTGACAGTTTCACCGGCAAGGTAAATCTCTTTTTGATTGGTACAGATCAGAAGTAAATGCATGAAATGGAATATTCGAAAGTAGAAAGTTAAATATATCTTTCACTTATAACAAAATAGAGGTGCCTCTAATAAAAAAAAGTGCCATTTCTCCTCCCATCAATGAGGCATGATAAGGAAATTGCAAATTTAATTCAAAGATATCAACATTCCTTCACTTTCAAGGACGTAACACGAAGTGATCTTGAAAATTGCCAGTCAACAACAACATGACTAAGCTAGATAACGACTATTAATTGGACTTTCTGCCTACTTGAGATTTACATAAGCCATAAAAACGGATTATTGAAATATATCGCCCGAAGAAACGAAAAAAAAGAGTTATCTCAGTCGCATTCGAACCGAAAGATTTTAATTGCGAACAGTCGGAAGTTCATAGCGAGGATTTGAAGCCGCCTTACGAAAGAGATTAGGGCTCTCGGGATTTTTTCCGCGCAGGCCCTTGCCCTTGAGTAAAGCGTCCGGCGCGGCAAGCGGAGAGAGTGGGGCGATGGGAAGATGAAAGGAGGTGGCAGGACCAGCCGGGCGGTGGGAGGAGTGGAAAAGGGAAAAGGAAGACAGTAGAGAGTTTTACACAGCGTGATTCATGTTATGGTCGTATAGGTTATGCACCCATTTATGAGCCTGTTCGCATATGAGGAACTTCACGTTACTGGCGCTAACGAGAAATACCGGAATACGTTATTCAATTCAAATGATCGGTTTCTGAACCGTGTTCGATCCACATCACGTGGTCGCGACCGTGGAATTAGTTTCAAACTAGAGCGTGGGTGCTGCTAATGCTAAATTCCCACGATGGCATATCGTGTTGATGGACAGCTCAGGAGTCAAACAAGTGAGAAACAAGAGAAAGTGATAAGAAAAAGTTCGTAGTACAGTCTGCCATTACAGTTTGTAACTACTTGCCTTATCGTAGTCTACGAACGATAAGTGGTTAGGTGATTACCTCTGCCTCACATCATATCAGTGTACGATCGCCATGCAAATATATATTCTTATGTGAATGTGAGCCAGCGATAAGATGAAGCGATGGACGGCAATAAAAGGTGTAGAGAGCAAATACCTAAGAAGGTCGAGAAGGAAAGAAAGAAAAAGAAACGGTCGGAGGGAGAGATGGAAGGCGGGAAAGGAGAAATAAGACCAACGGGCTCGGATTGTTTCCCAGACGATACGGCGACCGTCAATAGGGGCTTAACGAGATAGCATGGAGGAAAGGAATTACTGAATGCAAAAGATGAAGAGAATGAGAGTAAGGAAAAGAAGAATGTGAAAACCATCAGGAGACAATGCGGTGCCGTAAATTAAGAACATGGAAAAGTTGAGCATAGAGGCAATGAAGAAAATAGTAAGTGTCAAATATATTACACACAGCTTTAACGAACGGAATCCTCATTACGGAGGTGGTCCCAGAAGTACCCGGCTTGACCTAGAGATCGTGGTAGTGTTTCGAAAAATATCACTGTATTAGAAAGTAGACAATCTATGAAGCATATGTTTCAAGTCTGAAGACGCTACGTTGTTTAGTATTTGTTTGGCAACAATCAATAGTGAACGTTGTGAGTAAATTTGTAAAAATGGAGAAAATTGGTCATCGTTATGTGATCCAATACTTTCATTTGAAAGGCATCAGCCCAACCAGTATAAAAACTGAACTATATTCTACTCTGGGTGAGTCTGCGCCTTCGTTTACTACAGTAAAATATTGGGTAGCAGAGTTTAAACGAGGCTGTACGAGCTGCCAAGACGAGCATTGCAGTGGTCGACCAAATGAGGTGACAACTCCAGAAATGGTAGAGGAAATCCGCAAAGCGGTACTGGGTGATCGTCGACTGAAAGTGCGCGAGCTAGCACACATAGTAGGCATTTTGAAAAGTGCAGTACATCGCATATATCTGAAAATTTAGACATGAGAAAGCTGTGTGCAAGATGGGTGCCGCGTTTGCTCACACTCGAGCAAACACAGTGTCGTGAAGATGTTTCAATTGAGTGTTTAGCAAAGTTTCACCGCAACGAAGCAGAATTTTTACGCCGTTTCATAACCATGATGAAACATGGGTCCACCACTTCACCCCAGAGAGAAAACAACAATCAAAACAATGGTCTGAAAAGGGAGAACGCGCACCAAAGAAGGCGAAGACCGTTCCATCTGCAGGCAAGGTCATGGCGTCGTTTTTTTTGGGATGCGCGGGGGATAATTTTCATTGACTATTTTGAAAAAGGAAAAACTATCAACGACGAGTATTATGCGAACTTATTGCAACGTTTGTGCGAAGAAATCAAGCAAAAACGGCCACACTTGGCTAAGAAGAAAGTGTTGTTTCATCAGGACAATGCACCAGCTCTCAAATCCGTTATTACAATGGCCAAAATTAATGAATTAAAATGAGAATTTCTACCTCATGCACCCTATTCGCCAGATTTAGCCCCCTCTGATTATTTTCTGTTCCCAAACTTGAAACAATGGCTCAGTCGTCAAAGATTTTCCCACAATGAAGAAGTGATATCGGTAGTTAATGGCTATTTTGAGGAGCAAGACAGTTCTTGTTATAAAAAGGGTATCGAACTTATTGAACATCGCTGGGAAAAGTGTATAGAGCTCAAAGGAGATTATGTTGAAAAATAAACATATATTTTTCCAAAATTTTTGTTTTTTCTTTGTTGGGTCGGGTACTTCTGGGACCACCCTCGTAGATCTAACAGCAACTTCTGTTGTCTACATCCAGTAACACGCGAGTAGTCTGTGGGGTCGAGTGGGGTCTGTAAGGATCTGATTGGAGTGTGCTTCTAAATCGGGGAAGAATGAGAGAGGAGATCGTAGCGGGGCTCTGGTGAAGATGGACCTGTATACATTCGTGGTACATCAGGTTTTACTTATAGGGTTTTGACCACGAGAAAAACGGAGATTGAATTCTTGAATTTTAACGAGATGTTTTACTTAGTGAAAAAAAGTTAAATTTTTGGACCAGAAGTTGGTGTAATGTAAAACTAAATGAAAGTGTCTTAATACAAGATTTTAATGAATTTTTGATAATTCTCTTTGAATTGAATTGTGGGGAATAAAACACGGAAGCTGACGCAGAGGGAAATGCAATAAATGAGGTCAATGATCTATACATTCACCCTTTAGAGTAGTTTGGATCCTTTTTTGTTTATTTTATTATGATAGCAGAGTATAAGCCTGATAGATATACCTGGAATGTATGAATGAATGGTTTCGATGAGTAGGTGATTACAAAACTTTATATGAACTGTGATCGTGGAATGAGATGCAGGGGAAACGCGAGATCTGGGAGAAAACCCGCCGCGAACCAACTTTTCCAGCCACAAATTCCCCATAGATTTGAACACCTATCCCTGTGGTGGAAGGTGAGTGGTCTGAACTCTTCACCCCACGGGTACACCAGTCGTTTGACCACTATCAAATGATGAATGATCTTGAGAACTAATTAAGGCAGAAACAACATATTGCAGTGAGTGATGCTCCTCCTTGGAGCACTGGGCAAAGCGGAAGTGGCCTCCGAAAACGGGCTTCGACGAACGCAATCCGAGAAAAGCGAGCGCCTGCGAACGGTCTCGGGCTGCGAGAACGCGCTGCGCAGTCCCACTCGGTCGGCGGGTCGCGGGTCACGTGAGGTAATGAACGAGCACAGCGGAGGGGCGGTGGGGGGGGGGGGAGACCCGCGAACGGAAGGGCTCGTGAGCAGCCGAGAAGCTCAATTATGCACCGCGACGCGCATGCGCACTCACTGCGTAGGCGTATTGCTTGTTCAGTTCAAGTTTGCTTATGGTATTGGAGGGGCTGCTGTTTATATCAGGACACCACGCTAACATGTTTCATAACACGTTTCTCAGAACCAATACCTTCCCGTACGTAGAATAGACAGGAGTGCGTCACAGTAAACTACGAAGCAAATAAGTAGCGTGGTAATGTGCAGAGAAAAAGTACCTAGCGTTTCTGATAAACGTGTACAAACGCAGACGACAGATGGGGTTGAGGAAAATAGATTTGGTCAAGGAATCTTCGGTTTGAGGGGCTGGGGCCCGGCGCTAGGCTCTGTCAAAGAAAGCGTCTGCCTCGGGAGGTGTGGATATAAACGCACGCTCAAAACGCACGGGTGATCAGTATTTCGGGCTGACAGGGGAAAGGCAGAAAGCGAGGCCGTAGACATTATTGCAGCAGTCAACAAAGGGCGTCACATTTTAGGAGGGTAAAGGTTTAAAAAGAGTCCCTGTTATTCTTAATAGTGATAATGCAAAAATAATCAATTATAACTAATTAATGATCAATAACATAGTAATATTAAAATTTACTTGAAAGAGTTCATGACGACCAAAATAGTACCATATGTAACAGATCAAACAAAATTTCTAGTGAGTCGTTATTTCGTGTTCCGGGGCGCATCAACTACTTTCGCTATCAACCTCGTTAATGTAGTGTATGTTACATCCGGTAGATGGCGGTTGTCCTCTCCTGATGGAACGTGTGCCCCAATGCTGATCTACACGTTTCCCCTCCAGATATCTCCCTTAATACCAAGATTAACACTAAACCCCTGATCAGTCACCCGATGTGTGGATATGTAGTGCTATTTTTACGAGAGTAGGTGGACATCTTGCAAAGACACAGGGTCATCAACTCCAGCCATTCAACCATATGCCCGTACTTCCCAGCGTGTGAGAATTTTTTCTTGCAAAAATCAAACCTCCCTTCTCCGTTCTTGCGGAATGTAGTAGTGAAGTACACTTATAAATGTGTGGGTAAAGGGGGAAAGAAGAGGATAAGATTGAGGAAAAAAGATCATGCGCAGTCCATGTCCCTTTCATGACGATACTGCTTCGGTATTCGCTTGTATTGATCGGAGAACCACCGGTCGAAGCATTCAGCCTCAGCGCGTCTCATTCAGGCAGCGGCTGAAGTGAACGTAGCTCTGAAGTTAGTGTCGATAATCCTGCCACCGACGGAACTCGATCGCTAGAACCTCCCAGTCCCAGTCCCAGTCACTGCAACAGCAACGGTTGTTGTCACTACACCCACTCTGTGGCCTTAAGTGATTGAGGTAAACCCCGACGGAACCCAAATCAGGACGGCGGCTTCAGGCCAAAAGAGCCACTAATTGCCTCGCACGACCGATCCTCTATAATCTGGAAGTCCACCGGCAGAACGGCGAGTCCGGGGATGTGAGGAGAACCCGCCCTGCCCAGCAGAGCCGCGCCGTCCGAGCGGCAGGAGAGCGAAGCGGCGTGGGGCGAGCACTGGCCTCGGGGCCGCGAGGAAGACAGGGAGACAAAGAGAGGGGGAGGAGAGAGCGAGAGAGCAGTGGGCGAGTGGGGGCGGGGGACGCCGACTTCAGCTGCGCGCCCCTCCCACCGCCCGCCCGCCGCCTCGATGACCTCGCGGGGTCGGCTGACCTCCCGACGTCACACACAATTGGATTGGAAGCGGAGCGGAGCGGTCCGCCCGCGGGTCGAGGACGCCCCCTCCTCCCCCCCCCCCTCCGCCCCGAGGCGGTCTAACTTGCGAGCACGCCGCACACAGCCCCCGAATCTACATTACTGATTTTCGAAGCTCATAGAAATTGAAGCCGGGAGAGGTAGTCAGGACATCAACTGATGTCACTACTGTGCCTCTGACCGGAAGGTGCTACTCTACTGAAGGTGGCAGGATTATCAACGCTAGCTACATAACGAGGTCGAATTCAGTCGCTGTCTGGAGGAGAAATCTAGCTCTTATCGGTAGTTTTTCATGGTTTCTCAGACCAACTCCAGGCGAATGCCGGGGCACTACGCTAACAAACGAGCCACGGACAGCTCGACATCAATCCTTCCGCTTCCTTGTCCTATCCTCACCCGTTACATACACACACTTGCACTAAAATGCACTACACTACCACACATGCCGGAAGATCGGTCGAGATCTTAGAGTTTGTCCCGGCTGAGGCAGTGCCCCGCAGCTGGTGGAAAATACCTGGTTGAGGAAAACCCTGTTAGCCGACAGTAGGACCCCGACCCCGCTAGCCGACAGACCACCTACTGAGGAAAACAACATGCACTATACTTAAGCCCTAACGACCTTAGAAGTTGACGCGCCCGGAATCACGAGCAATCGATGAGAAATTGAAACTCTGCAGCCTCCTGCTACGCGCGAAGTGTTTATGGTTTCGTATGATACCCAGGACCTCGGGGGAAATGCAAGAGCAATGCAACAGTTTCGATTTGGACTGACAAATGCAAATTTTATATTATGTTATTCAGTCTATTTTCATTCAGCGCGTAACGACTGAATTTCGTACTTTGAGTGCCACTGCTTGCGACTAAATATCAAACATTTTGCACCACGAAACCACACACATTTCTCATATGGCCTGAAGATGCACAGTTTTCTTTCAATTTCTGCGCGTATTGGAAATTAGTAATGTAGTAATAGAAGTATTTAGTATACATTCTCTGTCACTTACATCAAAACATGCAACCAATTTTTGCGGTAATATGCCAATATTCTTCATGTAACAATTTCACAAGTGTACTATTGACAACTTTTCTTGATATTTTTACACTCCTCGGATATTAAACATGGACATTCTATTTAAAATATAACTTCTAATTCTGAAACTCCTCACATGTCATCTACTTTTCCCATAGTCAACCTTCCCAAAACAAATTTAAGTGCTTAAACTCTTTTGGATTATTTTAGTAGAGCGATCCGGGTAAAAATTGTCTGTTCCCACCAGCAGACCGAGACGCGTCCAACGCACACTGATGGTCCAGAAACTGTTTTAATCGTGAGGCGTGGACACATTCACGTACACACATATACGCGTGTTACTCTATTTCTATTACGTGGAATGTTTTCTGCCGAGAACCTCGGCGGTAGTAAATTAAACAATATATACCTCGATTTCTTACTGTTCGAAGAGGGGTAAAATTATTATATTTATGAAATTACAAAATTCCATTCAATATTACTAGTACAGGAATGTGTTAACATTTTAAAAAGCGTTCATCAAAAGAAGAGAAGATTTTTGAACGTAGACTGCGAAAACATTGCCCTCATTGATAAAAAATGTAGGCACAGACACAAGGTGGGAATTTAAAAACGTCCTAATCAACACTTTCGAGAGACTGTCGCGAATACAGTCAGTCCGATCCGCAGCACGTCAAAGCGTTAAGCGTTTATGGCTATTACTTGGTTAACGTCATTCAGATCGCTGCAGGACTGGTCGAAATGACTTGCACTCGTCTGTCGCAGAGGTCGTTAAACCACTGCCGTATTGGCGCGCTCTTTCATTACACAGCAGGGAATACTGCTCACTAAACTCGTCAAACTCTTCGCGCGCATTCATCATGAGCAGAATATACTTCTCCCTCCCCCTCCATACATCAGTTACATTTTTTGCAGGTTGTGACCAAAATAAATCAAATCAAATCGTACGGGAATGAGGTAGATAGGTTTGATTTTGTAATTCAAGTAGAACATTTTTTCTCAACCGCACACGACGGAAGACTACAGGATGGCGTTGTAGTCTTATTACTGTGCCTTGCTGACAAATGTTCGTTCTGTGAGATTCCACGTATTTTTTTTTCGTTCTGTCGTGTCGGTAGTATTTCAGTCAATTCCAGAATGTCTCAAATTTGAAAATTTGGACCCTTTCGAGAAAGTTCTCATCATGTAGCTACTGGAAACTGGATTCAAATTTGCCGAAACAGCGAATTAAGATATTTTGCATGCTTTCTTCAGGCGGTGGGCGATTTTTTTGATAGGTTCCAAAAGAGTTGAGACCGGCAGACCGGTGGCTAAGGACGTCAACTGATGTTAACTGCAGTGACAGGTAGGTTCTGGGGTTCGACTCCCAACGGTGGCAGGATTTTCGACACTAGCCAAATATCAAGGTAGAGTTTTGTCGTTCTCTGGAGGAGAATTCTAGCGAGCGGCTGCTCTGATCTCGGTAGTTTGCCGTGTATTTTTTTCGATGAACATCAGGAGAATGACGGAGCAGTACCCTAATAAACGGGCCACGAATCACGCGCAATCTTTCCTTCCTCAACCGTGTCCTATGCTCACTCCTTACTTACACACCCTTACATTAATATGCACTACACTACCACACATGCCGGGAGACCGGCCGGGAGCTTAGAGCTTGTCCCGGCTGGGGCTGTGCTCTATGGGGAGATACCAGGTTGTGGGAAACCTCGCTAGCCGACGATAGGCTGGCGCCGGATCTCAGTGGGGTCCCATCACCGTCATCTGCGATAAATAATTACTACACTTTCGGGATTAATGATCTTAGCAGTTGATGCGTCCAGAATCACTACCAATCAATCAATCAATCAATCAATCAATAATAGAGTTGAGCATTAACGAAGGACGTATCTCTCTGCAAAATGTGTTCTTCGGCCTCCCACATGCATCGAGTGCCAACTGTTAATCCTTCAAAGTGTCAATTCAGTGATGCAGTTGGAGGTTATGGATTGTTGCATGAGTCGTACACGTCACTATAATATTTAAGAATTGATATAAATTGTATCGGAAAGCAGATGAAAATATTGTCATTGAAAGTGCAAAAGGTCGTACGTCAAAATTTTAAGTTTTTTTATTGTGCTAAATGTGGCTCTTTACGACTTTGGTCTGATGACAAAGTATCTTATGTCATCAGATCAGAAGTTGTGATGGATAGAACCAAATGAACGAAAACAACAAACAATCCAATGAAGCAAGAAAATAAACAGCTATTTTGGTCACCATTTTTTTTGGACAAACGGTTTTTCTCACTTTCAGTGACGATATGTGTGCGTATTAATTTGTCAGAGAGATGTAAATGGACTAGGCTATAAACACTGCATTTCAAGGCGCCTACGTTGTTTATCTTCATCATGCTTGTAATTAAATTCGCAATATGCAAAATTTTATTCAAAGAATTTGACCATGAAAATAACAGTTCTTAAAAAGGAAGTTTTGAAGTGTATTTTTCTTGTATTATAGCTTCTTACGAACACTTATGTCACCCAAACAACCTTCAGTTGGTTTAAAGTCAAAAATTTTAGTGAGAGCCACAGGTCCATGCCCACGTTAGTCAAAGTTCGTGAAATGAATGCTTATCATTTCTCCGTATTACTCAAAATATTAAGAGAAATGAGATTAATAAAGAGTGATGCAGAAATGAGATTTCTTAATTTTGTGGCAGGTTATTCACTATTATACCACAAAAGAAGTGCAGATATCAGAGACTTAACTACTGAACCTGTTATAGATATCATAAAGAAATATCGAGAAAACTGGAAAGATCATGCCCTGGAAATGCCAGAACATAGGATAAGCAAAATTATTCTTCAATAGAAACCTAAAGGAAAAATAAGTGTGGGACGTTCCTTGAAGAGATGGAATGAACAATTTGAGACGGAACAGATCAAGAGGTCTAATCCTCGCTGTCGAGGATGATTACTCACCGATTCTCCTTTTTCATTTTAGTTTTGTACAAATGAGTGTGAAAATAAATTTGTCACTTGATTGAACAGAGCACATAATCTTGAAATCAAAATAAACCTACAAATAAATACCGTGATTATGTTCAAAAACTGTTCACAGAATTTAAAATGATTATCTGAATTACAAGGGGCCTTGCCTCTGGTCATAGTTTAATATGAAGAAAGCAAATTAAATTTCTTAAAGACTCTGCAGCCAATGGCCTTAAATGGTGCAATTATAGGCTTCTTGGTGCAATTAAATCTTGGCATTTGGTCGATGTGCCAAATAATGAAATCTTCTTCCTGGAGATGAGTAGAACACTGATGACCCCATAGCTCAGGGTAGACTGCAGTTGCTAACCTTTAAGACACATTTCAGATAAACTATAGCTCATTACTGGTGGGATTATGAGCAAAACGCTAAGAGGTTTTTGGATAAATGCAATATCCAGACTGCGCATGTGAAATAATACCAGTAGGAAACCACTTATCCTGTAGTGGACACCCATCCACCTACAAACACACAACTCGACATGAATGTGTGAAGATCACAACGTCGACTTTACTGCAGATAAACATGCAACATGACTCGCACATCTTTTGAGTACGAACGTTGTATCCAATATGACGGCAAAAGCACCCTACTTCCCGAAGTACATGAATTCTTTATCGGAAATATCCGCCATCATTTCATTCCCAATGTCAAAAGCTATGGCAAGTCGGAGAAGCATATTCTCTTCGCTACCTGTGATACTTTGCTACGCAGCTCACCGCGTCGCGCGGGAATGGAATATCGTCAGAGAGTTCTGTCTGTTGACGAGTTCACTTCCTTCACCGCGGGTTTATCGGTCACAGCACCACGACGTGTGAGGAAGCAAACAAACATCCGAGAACAAACAGAAGGCGATCGAGACCGTCCGATTCACTTGCAGCGGAAGCGAACATCCGTGGGGCGGAACAATGCCCGAGATAGCAGCTCCGTGTTTGACTTGGAATTGTTGTGACGCCTAGGTCACGCTCGTTTGCTGTGTCTGGGGCAGCAGTTTCGAAACGTCCCAAGGAGTAAAGTAGACCGAAGGATGAATGCGCAGGAAATATTCGCCTACGCGTGCGATGGCTAGCGCTATAGTTGGTTTTTGTCTACTGTGAAACATGTTATGACAGTCACTGGTGTAGAGAGTCTTCCTGGTAGCCATAAATAGAACTGGATAATAATTGCTGTCAAACTCACTTTTTAGGCTTCTTCTGCTTCAAATAGCGAGGAATAGACTGGAAATATGCGTCACTGAGAGGCTGATTTTAGTGGAGTGGGAGGAATTGTGTCAATTGGTTACAGAATGTACATCAGCAACTGGAATGTGTCCATTTGTATCCTAGTGCCTCAGGAACTCGGGTACGGTCCGAGAGGATCCGTGTTCGGCAAGTAAACTTTGGTCGCGAACGGCGGACTCGTGCTGTGGAACGATATTGGTTACATTGAATCCGACTTCACCGGACATTCGTCTTCAAATCCTTGTATAGGGTACAGTCTACGTGAAAGGATGTTTGCGCGAAGAAAAGTTCTAGCGCAAACGGCCGACGAATTCTGTCAAACGGGAATGGTTACACTGCATTAGACTGCTCCAGATATTCGCTTTCAAATCATTAAGACATGGCCAATGCAACGGGAGTGAAAAAACAGACCTTTATAGTCAACCAAGTCCGTTATTTATGATATCGACAGTGTATCGTCAATCATGTACTTTACGTAATACCAGCTTCTAAGAAAAAACTATAAAATAAATATATTTTTATGTATTAGGAGAACTTGTACGCTTTCTTTTGCTACAATTTATTTATTTCGACTGTTCATAGTCATAAAAGACAGCGAATTGTTAAATTCTTTTACAGACGCTTGTGATTAAGACTGTCTTTTCATTCCTGTTCCGGTGCGTTAAGTCAATATAACAATGCAGAATTTTGAAAACAACGAATGCGCTCGTGCATTTATTTTGAAATCATCTTTATTTCACACATTTTTCTGTAAATTAAGTGACTCTGAAGGTCCACATGATCTTTACTAAGGAGGTAGAGCTCCGCATTTTTTTAACATTGATCTCAACGAACATCATTGCATATTCTGTTTCTGTGCAGCACATTGCAAATGTTTACCCGCGATGCTATTAAATTATTTTCTTCTTACTCTTTTGGCAGTTTCAACACAGCGAAATATCTGCTGATGGTCACACACAAAATGATGCAGTAAGTGGAACATCATGCCGTTGCACTTTAACATAGCGATTCAATTGATCTTCTTACAACCCATGTGCGATCTCTGGAGCTTGCGAAGTGAATTCATTAAAGTAGTTGATGCTAGACAGTGACGCATTATCGACACGGCGTATTTGCGTGTGACCGAGCTCCATGCTAATGGGTTCATGCTGTTTGAGCAGAGCGGGTCATTGGCCGTGGAACTTTATATCTTGTGATGTCATACGTTTAATGATGTGTCTCTGAATGAACATTTGTCGACGTTAATGTTTTTTCGCAGAGTGGATTTTTTCACGTATACTGTACGTCTGCAAAAGCGAATTCGTATCTACCTAACGGATACAGGGATCTTAAATCGTTTTGAACCAGTGTGGTTCTAAATACAATGGTAATTTAGTTTATTAATTCAGAAATGAAATACGTTGTAGTTCAGAATGTTCATTTCTTCTGAAGGATAGAGAAGTTCTATTATAAAAGTGCCAAGGTACAACTTTCTTGTTAATTGCTTGTTCCTAAAACATCAATTTGCAAATAAAATTATCTAATAACTCGGGAGAAAAGTGATGTTCTGTTTATTTACCATCAAATCAAGTTAAAACCCTTATGGCATGTGGGGGACAAGTGCAATCTGTTTACGTTTTGTTCACATCCTCAAATTGTTGTCTGTGTATTTAAATATGGCTTACTTAATGTTTTTTTTCGCCAATATTACATATTTTTCATTTCTACAATGAAAGTATCCAATTAATAATTACGCCATGAGGTAGGATTTGTAAAAAAGTAATTTTGTGTCCAGAAGTATGAACTACAAAATTTATGGAGACAATATATTCGTATATTCAACTTTCTTTAGATACCATCAATCTTTTACTTTGAATTCCTGTTTTGTTTCAGACAGATTTAATAATATCTTATCTGTTATGTTGTACCACAGAATTTAAGTTTTAAATAAATGGAGTCATTTAAGATAACTATTCAAATATTTCTCCAGAGCTATCGTTTTGAAGAATGAGATTTCCTTTACGTAAGGAACATTTATGATAATACTTCAAAGTAAATAGCATTGCGTGTATTTAGTACTCTTAATTACATTCTTGCTTCATTGATATGAAGCTAGAATCGTCGTGAGGGCAAAGAGCACAATAGAAATACTCGTTCAAATCAACTAGGTGTACAATTAACAACATACGTAATCCTGTGTCTGCACCTTTACATTGGATGTAGAAAATGTATGTAATTGCAATAGTAATAAAATTAGCCCTTTCGTTAATTTTTAAACAAGAACAAAAATGTTAGTCAATCCATGTAATATGAGGTGACTTAGACTGTTTCATCAGGGGAAAATTTGTCAGCGCTGTACTACATCGTATTGTATAAATGCACACATTAATACGTATCTTGCAGCACTTATGGCCTGGATGTATTGATCCTCTTGTTCCCTCCGAAAGAGGGTCAGTCACAGCTGAATAAAGAAACGGATTCTACTTTCACCGACACCAGAGCGCACAGCTCTAAATCCGAATATGTACAAACGTTTTAACAGGACAATTCGCAAGAATAATATAATCGAATATAATAATATAATATAATCGAATGCAAGACAAAAGGTCACGAAATGCCAATCTTTTTTTACGATAGCTGTAATTAATTCGTAAAGTAACACCGTGAAGTCACGACAGTTAACCGAATTCGAGACATCGCGGGTTCCTGGTTAGGTGACCGACTAGGCATCCCGGGATATAACGGCTGCGGCCAATTTACGTGACATTAATGGCTAATGACAAATCCAACCTGCTTCGCAACGAAACGCCCTGTGGCGCCTGGAGGCGCATCCAGCATCACTGGAGTGCATCGGAATGCGAGGCGGGGAGCAGCAGCACCGGCGCGAGTCGCACTTGGGGCGGTGGTTTCCACGAGGGGATAACGCGTTCCTCGCGCACACGTGCCGCTGCGTCTTAATGCGCCGCTTCCGACCGCAGGTGCACACGTCATCCCCGGCGCGCCGCGGTGCAGTATTCTGCGCAGGAACCTTTGCCCTGTGCAGCTGCGCTTGGCCAAGGCGCACACGGGCAACGAAGGCCGCGGCGCGGGTGTCGTTTGCTCGACGAGGCGTCGAGAAGTAATAGTTATTGTCATGAGGACAATAAACAGAAAATAACATCTGTAACGAGTCGAAATTAGAGATAATATTTCGTCCGTGTTTGGCATCAAGATGATGTGTAAGCACGGCTTACTCGGATAAAAAAACAGGTTGGCAGTGGTTTCCGATGTCATGGAGAAACGGTCGACTTTAGGAGACGAACGGAATCAACAGAAGAGTAAATGTACGTTCTGAAATGAAGACGTAAATGATTGATAGAGAGGCGTAACTCAGAGGAGAATTTGAAAGGAAGAAACGGAATACGATGTTGGCGGTATATATGATCGAGGACAATATTACGGAAAAGTAAATGGACTGTAATATTTGTAAGAGTCGATAGTGCAGTGTACATATTTTTGTAACCCTTACCATTCAGTTTTACTTTCTCGGAACGGTGGGGGTGGGGGTGGGGATTGTCCCTTGACTGAGCGCTAACTATTTTTTATTGACTGAATGAAAGTTACAGACAAATCTATCTTGACAGCTCATCAATTCTATAACCATAAAATTACATGATTCCTTTGTGAACTCTGGGCGTAAGGCATTGTTAGTCGATTGTGAAAATTATTATTATTATTATTATTATTATTATTATTATTATTATTATTATTATTATTATTATTTCTCAGTAGCTTGTGCTGGGTTCAATTTGCCCATTCCTGTCAAATTAAAAAAGAGCTCGGTCACCGGGGAGAGAGATTTCACTCTGACCCCCAAGACCTATATGGGAACCTCATTTGTTCAAGAACTTGGGAACTATAGGAAATGTTTACAGGATCACTGCTTTCTGTCCGTAATTTAGAATTCGTTGAGGTAATCCCATTTTTTAAAGATAACCTGTTCAGGAGTAAGCCTTGTGGATCGTAGCACTTTTCTTTGGTTAATACGTTGTAAAGTTGTGCAAATTAAACACGTAATTCCTGAATAGTATTTGTATTTCCAAAACATAAACAAGAATATCATTGGTCTTTCTTTCTTCAATATTGTAGTTGCAGAAAGATGCCGAAAAATGTTGAACTTTGTATTTTTAAAAAAGTCAGATAAATTAACTAAAACGCGACCTACACCATTTTGAAAGTCTTTTGATCTATCCATGGAAAAAATTAATCAAAAAATCCAGTTTTGAGAAATTTTTGAAAATGGTAAGGCCTTGTGTAAAGTGCCCCAAAAAATCCAAATATGTCTTTCATATTTGAATGGCAATGAGTTCGTTTAGAGTTATGAGTAACATTTTGGAGAAAATCGTCTGACCGATTATGGCTCTTGCGTAGCTCACAGGTTGAATACACAATATAGCTTTTCTGCATCTCAAACATGACAAGCGTTTTTTGGCGTTAAATAAAGAATAAGTCCCCGATATTGTACTTGGCTAAAGATTATTTTAAATTGTTAATACAATTTTATATAAATTTCGAGTTTTTATATGTTTCTGACCAACCTTATCGTGAAACGATGGGGGGATACTCAGAAGAAAATAACCTCCAAAAATATAAGAAAGCTCAAGAAGGTATCATTTTCTTGATCAAGGCAGAGATACCTTAATCAAGAGTCCTTTGATCAGGGTTTAGTTTTAAGAAGCTAGAACGCTTAATTTCCTAATTTTACGCGGTTTTTTACTAAGGGCACAGCATGATTTCCGGACTGTCTGTGCGTATATTGATTTCTTTATGGAATGATCCTTATTGTATTTTCCCTTAGTTTAATGTACCCATGGGAAGTAATTCCTACACAGCAGTGGGACATTTAAAGAGTGTTGTTTCGATGGGGTTTTCAACATAAAACTTTAGTCTTTCCTGAGCGTAGTATGTAAAAAAAAACGAAATGTATTTTTGAATACCCCAAGTGTTCTAAGAACATATCACATAGTACGCACAATGCTAACATGTGTGGTTTTAATGTTTGTGTGCGGATTGCGAAATAATTCCCAATATCGTTACAAACTCATTGTATTGGACATCGGCAAAGATTATGATTTCTGAGGTAATACAATTAAGAATTTATGGGATCCTGTGAAACGTAAATGAATAATAACGAAACTATCAATAATTACATTATTTAGTTTTTACTTTAGTGTAGAATTTGTAAAAGGAAAAAGACTAGAAATAAAACTATTCGAGATTTTTACACAGTTCCATGATTGGTAAATGATATCACAACTTTTATTCATTATAACAATTGTCATCTGAATTATTTACGATGTTTTCTTTCCAAGATCACACAATCCATGCTTATTTTTACTTCTATTAATCAACTGACAATGAATATTAACAAATCCGGATATTCCAGAAAGCTGCGCCTTAACACGAGGACAAAGAGGTATCAGAGAAAAACGTTTCCCTGCATCTCAAAGCATAGGCGGGAATGTTTCGGAGTACCTGACATGAAAGTTGATTGCTCAATAAAACCAGACAACAAAAGGCAGGTGAAATAAAAAGCATTAGCACGTGCCGGAGGTAAGTCTATAAAGCGAAAAAATAAGGCAAGGGCAATGTGGAGGACAAAGACAAGGCAAGGGCAAGGGCAAGGGCAAGGGCAAGGTTGAAATCAGAGGATGTGGGTAAATCGCGAACTAAGCATTTAGTACATTTGCTTCATGTTCGTCTCCACATCCAGTTTAATCAGCTTCGTTATTAAGGACTCACAGGAGGTGAATATGGATATGATTGTGTCGTTTAATATGTTGTAAATATATGTAATAAAGCATTTGTAATTTCTGTTTTTTTGCTGATTCTCTCAATTTCTTAATAACTGTGGTCTGTCGGAAGTAGGAAGGACACAAGTGAAATTAAATGTTTTAATTAGCGAGGATAGCTTTCATTAATAATCGAGAATATATGAAAATTGCAGAGTCAATTATGCCAAGGATATCCATATTCTACTGTGGCTTTCATTATACTTGTACCCTGCGCAAGTGAGATGATTATGAGATATGTAAATCACATTTACTGACAACCATATTTCAATTTCATTACGAAAATCTTCATAACTACTACACAAATTTTAATTAACAATCATTTAAAAACGATTTGTCGAATAATTATCATCCATATTAAACCAATTATATTGTTGGCGTATTTTTTAATGATACTTTTCCAACACAGATAAGTCTTTTAATTTCTATCATAAAATATTAACATGATTGAAATCCTCGACATACAGAGATTGACGGAAATACTATAATTGATAAGTCTCTAATATCGAAAAAGTATATTAGGCATTACTCGTTTAGCGCTGCAAAACGTTTGTTCTTGTTAACGTAAACAATTACTGTATTCGATAGTAAATAACTAGTTATTTATGAAATAATACATATTTTGTGTACATATTTTTACAATTCAATTTTGGAGAATTATCAAGAGGGCCGTGTAGCAACCGAGGAATCGAGTGTTGTAAGGTGATGTTACGACACGAAACTGATACGTTTTATCCGCTTCCTTCCGTAAACCTCCCAATGTACTACGTAAATATTGCGCAGTGGTCTGAAGTGAATAGTGCGCCCTCAACGGAATTTCAAACCCAAAGTAGGTTAAGCGTGACTTTTTAAATGTATGTATAGCGAGCAAATGAAAGAAATGTACACTATGTGATCAAAAGTATCCGGACACGTGGCTGAAAATGACTTAGCAGTTCATGGCGCCCTCCAACGGCAATGGTGGAATTTAATAAAGTGTTGGACCATCCTTAGCCTTGATAACAGCTTCCACTCTCGCAGGCATACTTTCAAGCAGGTCCTAGAAGGTTTCTTGGGGAATGGCGACCCATTCTTCACGAAGTGCTGCACTGAGAAGAGGTATCGATGTAGGTGAATGAATTTAAATATCCAAAATGGAGAAATATTATATATATATATATATATATATATATATATATATATATATATATATATATATATATATATCTGCTGCGAATCGTATAGCATTACGAATAAAATTTGCGTAAATACAACAGGTACAACAAGTGATGGAGCTAGACAATTTTGGGCCCGGGGCAATGGTGAAACGTAGCCCCACCCCCACCACCAAATAATAAAAATATGAAAGTTGTATCAACAAACTATATGAGCTATTGTATTTCAACAAATAACAAATATTACAATGTTTATCTAGAAAAAGGTTTTGGAAAAATATTTTAAATAGTAGTTTTAAGGAAAAGTATTTAGTGGTCACATAATACAATCGTACAATTATAGATTAGTAAAAATAATACAATAATACATGGCGATCTTAAAACGCTAAAAAAATTGTCGTGTTTAGTTAGTGTTTAATAAAATTACTTGTTAAATACATGAAATAAAAAATATGAGTTTCACTAGAATCTACTTTAATGCTAGCGTCATTTGATTAATTTCATATAGTTATAAGTAATGACTATAATTACATTTAAGGTAAATAAAATTGAAAATTTTATGTAATATCTGTCTAATGCACCGAGACTTATAAAATTACGATAACGATTTTCTTTAGTTCCAATTTATTTTCCAATTTTTTACTACTTTTTTCCATCAGTCCCAACATCAGGCCCCTTGACTTTCGGGTCCTTGGGCGATTGCTCGGTCTGCCCATACCCAAAGCCGACACTGGATACAACATGGGTTGCCACTAGTGGTGCGTCATCGATAACAAAATAGCGATGTTAGCAAACATCGATATTAATAATAAATCGACTAAAAACCATCGATGTGTTTTAACTTCACTGTTTTCAAGCTGGTTTAGTAACTTCTAGCATTAAATTCTTGTTCAACAAAATTTAATTTGCCAGTGTTCGTGATCATCAATTCGCCAAATACAGGGTACGACAGGGCGAGGCGGACCCTACGCCCACAACGCATTCGTTAACCACTTTTCAATGAGCGAAATGGATATGAAGAAAGAGGAAATACAAGGGCATGGAGGTCAACTCGGGCGAGAGAATTTGGTCGATGAACGTAGTACAGCGTTCTTTTGGTTCGAACACCACAACTAACAGAGTTACCGTTTGTTGTATTTCATATTATAACTTTCACAGTATTGTGATCATGGAAATTGTTTTATTCAGAAACAAAACATCGGAAAAGAAAAAACTCGATAACAAAATATCGATGTTATAAACACCGGTGTTTCTAGAAAAATATCGATGTTTTGAAACTATCGATATTCTTATCGACGTTTTGAAAACATCGATATCGATATCGCATCCGTAGTTGCCACACGTTTCTACCAACTAGCGTCGTGCGGGCGACAGCCAGGCGAAGCTTAGTGTTTCCCGGAACTCGGGGACTCCCATCTCTAAACGTCTGGCACAAGCAATAACTAGAACTGATTTATTTTTGTGGCCAGTCTGTCTGTGCAAGGGGACGTGCATCTTCTCCAGTACCGCCCCCGAGGCGGGGTGGTTGTACGATTGGGGGGGGGAGGCGCAGTCGACGCACGCGCGTGTACAATGGGCGGATGCGCGGCGCATCGGCGGCGGATGCTGCGGCGTGTGAAGCGAGGCAGGAGGGGGGGAGGGGAGGGGAGGGGAGGGGAGGGGGCAGGTGCCTGGGACGTGACGATGTGGCGCGGGACGTGCGCCGCCGCCGCCGCCACCCCCACCTCCACCTCCCACGCATCTTCGTCCCCGCCTCCGCCTGAGAGTGCACGGACTTACATCATAGAATCAACAGCAGGGGACTTAAGACCTTTTTTAAAATTAAAATGTCACGTTGGTGTTGGTGAAATAGTAGTGAACTGTATTGATTTATTAATAACAAAATTAAGCATAACTTATGAATACAAAAACTAACTGTAACAAGCACAAACAGACAGACTATACTAAGTGGTTCTGGTTCATCGACGACCAGTTCATCTTCCACTACCTGTTGAAAGTACACACCATGAGTATCACTAGTATTGAAACCGATTCAGAGCATCTGGTAACTGTGTTTTTGGGCGACAATTTCCATACGCTAATCCTAAAAATAAATATGTCAATCAAATATGTCAATACTATTATTATATTCAGTTAAAAGTAAAGTTAGATTTCAGAGCATCCAACTTAAGCATTGTTGATAAAATGAATATTTGTTTGAGGGTTGCCAAAAATTAAATAAAGGATCGTGGGTTAAAGAGCACTGCGATAGAGGGTCTACTCTCCACCCAGTGAAACGAGAGGTTACCCCAAACCCTTATCTTATCCAGAGGTAGTTGGGCCATTTCATGTTTCTGTGAACAAGGGACCACATCTTCGCCACTTCACATCCATTACAGATTTTATTACTTCACTATTCAGTGGCGCATTTCAAACGAAAGTTATTCGTCAGCGGTATCCGTTCTGGAACTACCAGAAGTACCAGTACTATGAAAATTCGCCGCTGAGTATTGGAGTAATAAAATAGGTACTGAATGTAATGTGGCGAAGCTGGGACTCTGTGCTTGTTCTCAATCTTCTGCAGAACTAAACATGAGACGGTAGTAGTACTTCTAACTAGGACAAAATATTGGGTAACATGCGTAGATTATACTTTTTTCCCCACACGTCACAAAGGCCTTTACTGCTTTTTGACGAAAATAAATCAGAAATAAAAATCAAACCTCTCACTGCACTGGGAGGCACTCTTTATACTCTTTCCTCTTTTCTTAATTTGTAGGTTGAGGAGGAAAATTAAATGGAAGTATTTTTTTAATATCATGTAAACGACAACAGTCCTGTTCTTTTCAAGGTGAAATGTGATAATACATCTAAATCCGAATAAAACTGTAGTTTTACATAAAAACTTTTTTATAAAACTTCAGATTTATAAATATTTTTAGTGGGCAGTTTTCTCTTGTTTTTCCTATAAATACCAGGTGAATGCTACAGCAATATGGTGAATACTAGAAATGGACTACGGGCCGCGCACAATCTTCTCTTCCTCATTTTTGTCCCATCTTCTCTCATTTCACACTTTAATTTACGTACACTTCATCACCACACATATCGGGGGACCATTCGGGAATATAGAGCTTATACCGTTTGGGGCGGGGCCACGCTGGAGGAGATCCCTGAAGCGAAAAATACCAATAAGCCCTCATGTAGATCGCCGCCGGATCTCACGCTCCAACAGGTGAAGAACAGCGACAGCTTTCTTTCCTCACTTTCGTACACCATTCGGACAGAGAGAGAGAGACAGAGAGAGAGATAGAGAGAGAGACAGAGTGACAGAGAGAGAGAGTGACAGAGAGAGAGAGTGACAGAGAGAGAGAGTGACAGAGAGAGAGTGACAGAGAGAGAGTGACAGAGAGAGTGACAGAGAGAGAGTGACAGAGAGAGAGTGACAGAGAGAGAGTGACAGAGAGAGAGTGACAGAGAGAGAGTGACAGAGAGAGAGTGACAGAGAGAGTGACAGAGAGAGTGACAGAGAGAGAGTGACAGAGAGAGAGTGACAGAGAGAGTGACAGAGAGTGACAGAGAGAGTGACAGAGAGAGTGACAGAGAGAGTGACAGAGAGAGAGTGACAGAGAGAGTGACAGAGAGAGAGTGACAGAGAGAGAGTGACAGAGAGAGGGTGACAGAGAGAGAGTGACAGAGAGAGAGTGACAGAGAGAGAGTGACAGAGAGAGAGTGACAGAGAGAGAGTGACAGAGAGAGAGTGACAGAGAGAGTGACAGAGAGAGTGACAGAGAGAGAGTGACAGAGAGAGTGACAGAGAGAGTGACAGAGAGAGTGACAGAGAGAGTGACAGAGAGAGTGACAGAGAGAGTGACAGAGAGAGAGTGACAGAGAGAGAGTGACAGAGAGAGAGTGACAGAAAGACAGCGAGAGACAGAGAGAAATGGGGAGAGATATCTGGGAAGAAATGGGTTACTGAAGGTACTTTATGGCAGTTAGGAAAAGCCCCACCGAGTCACGATACTGAAGCAAACATGGAAGCCCAAGACGGAATTCGAAAACTCGAACCCGCAGACCCTTCAGCTCGTGGCTGCCGCCGTAACCACTACGCTACGGGACCCGCCCCACTCCCTACATATTGTTTTGTTCCTCGTGTGTGCATTTCGATCCTGATCAGCGTACGATTCGCCCTGCCAGCCCACCCACTCGCTCGGCTGCGGCGGCGAAGCTAGACAGGGCGGGTGCGCTGTAGTCCCACGACAGGGGCGCCAAACGCGTCGCTTCCTCCGCAGCTATGGCGCGAAACGGCGACGAAAACCCGTAAGAAGACAAAACAAACAACACTACAATGGAGCGAAAGTGCATCGTCAGAAATGTCACCCACGCACGTTGCGTTTTCTCGAAAAGGCAACTGGGTACGTGATGACATGTTCGGGCTGCAAGGTAGAAGTCGGTACTGATTTGCAAAAAAGAGTTATTGGAAAATCAACACTATTTTGTGAAGAATTATTGCTTTTATATTAATACTTACATAATATTCTTATAAATTGGTTGTATTTGATTACAGGTCTCATATGAGAATGTTTAAATATTAAAATTAATGCAATGTTTTCTCAAGATTAGGTGCGAGTAGAATAAATGAATTGAACCCCCTTCATTTAAAACAAAAGAAGGACACAGTAGATCATTCGCAACGAAGGAAATGCTTACATACGGATACACACTTACACGTACTTACACTTACTCATATACTCACTAAGACGACCGTACTCACTGAAAACATTGAAATTATCTATCTCCATTCTGAAATGTCTATTGGTTTTTACTTTCCTCGATACGAAGTAATATACGTAGTATAGGGAAAGTTATGTAATGCTGCGGAAAAGTGATTTCGAGTTTTCATCGGAAATACACGTTTTGGGGTCCCCTGATACCGTGGTTCTCTTCAAAACGTCCGTCTGCGAACATTAATAGCGCCTAAACCATGAGTAGTATTTTTTCCAAATCGAAGAAACCCGTGTATGTGGCTCGAGTCGGATCTATGAGATTTTGAAAAACATTCTTTGAAATTTGGGGGGTGCTTTGCATGAAGTTCCGGACATTTCCAAAATTTTCTCAAAAAACAACTCCAAATTTTTTCTTTATTTCTTGTAAGATTAGAGTAACATACACTTATAGAAGTGGCATAGGTTCGATTAATTATCGATTTTCGAAACTTTTCGGTTAATTATGGATTTTCGAAAATTTCAAAAGTATGAATTCTTGCGGTGTCTTCCTACAACTACAAAACTAAAGATAGAGATTATTCTTTCAAATGAAATTTGCTGTCCATAATTGGTTCTTTCATTAAGGTCATGTACATTTTTCTGAAAAAAATAGTTTTCGCGCAATATTGCGTGCACTTTGTACAATTTAATAAAATTACAAAAACAACATTTTCTAAAAAAGGCTCCAAATTTTTTCTTTAAAGTTTTGGTAGGGATAGTGCTAAATGTAAACTATAAGATGACAACAATTTTCTGCATTCTTATTTTTTCAAAAATTACAAAGATGTAATTTTTTTACTTATCTCTCACGTTGTTAACATTTACATTAGCGGCGATGTGCTCACATTACTATATTTGAGCACATGTTACTTAAATGTCATAAATTTTCTCTAAAACAACTGTTTTTTGTGAAAATGAGCTCAAAATTCCGCGTTTTCAGAAACGCTCAAACAGCATTTTGCAAAAACCGGCTCCAAATTTTTCTTCAAACTTTTCGAAGGGAAAATGGTTTTGCGCTCTTTATTACGATATAATGTTCATTTCGGGTACTTTTTGTTTTTTTCAATAATTACATAAATGTAATTCTTTTAAAGATCTCTCACGCCGTTAACATGTACATCTCCAGCAATTTGTAAACATTATTGTATTTTTGAGTAGAAGTGTTTGAAATGAATTCGTATGAATTTTCACTTATTACCCATTCCCATTTAATGCATTCCGACTCTGGTTGACAGCTGATAAATTAGCGTTATACGAGCAATTAGGTAAGCCATTTCCGTTTATTTATCAACCACTTTTGTATAATAATTACCACTTTACCATAATACCACTTTTGTATAATTTGTAAACACAACAATATTTACTTCCTACAGTATTGACATTCCTATTGACATGTCTCACAAAGATTTCCAAGTTTTGAATTTCCTTACGCAAAGAAATGTCCCGCCAGAGAATGTAATAAGCTTTAATAGCATCGAATGCATTGCGGACGTGAAGGTGGAACCAGGCAACCCTGTGTGAAGAGGTAGTAGTTGCTCGACGTCAAATTATTATAAAAAAAGATGAAATAACCAAACGGAAAGTAGAACTGCCAGCAGAAGGCGAGTCCTACTGTGAAGCAACACAAAATTGACAAGGGACTAACGGACATGCTCAGGGGGAGGATTTGAACCCACAATCCTTCGTGTCCAATGGAGGTGATAAGTCGGAACATGCATTAACTACTTTGGTTCCAGACAGCCTTGTTAACAAATCATTTAAACAAAACTTATTTATTCTATATACAGGCTTTAATTTTACGAGAGGCAACACAACGGTCGTAGTTTCGAACATGTTGTCGGGTCTCCCTCGTAAGGTATTTGTAATAGAAAATAATGATGGTGTTGATACTGAGATGATAATGGGCATAAAGTTTTGCTACAATGGAAGGCAGGGGAAAACGGAGAGAGTACCGAAGAAACTTAGCGACGAACCTAGTTTGTTCACTACAGCTCCCCAAGGACAGACACCGACGAGGGTGTGACACCAGGTACCTAGTGGTATAAGGTAAGCAGTCTGACCACTTCACCATGACCGACAATTCAATTTGTGTACAGTTTGATAATTGAAAAAAAATTGTTGGAAGATACTATTTATAAATATGAGTGGTAAATATTTACAAATCTGAGTTCAAAATAGCCCTGGTGATCCTCCAAGTCAACAGTGCGTATGTGCTGGGCCGTTCTCTCTCTGTCAGCCGTTTCCTGTCGCCTGAAGGCTCGGCGGAGGCTGAGGCTGCGTCTCCGAGCGCGACTAACAAGCGTCGTGGCCGTTGGCATCGGCGTCGCCATGGCAGGACGTCGCCCGGCGAATGGACTTGATAGAAAACCATCTTGTTAGGGCGAACGAAGTGGCGGCCGTGCGACATCAATCACGGCGCAGCCATCTTATCATCAGCAGCGACGCGACGCGGCAAAATGGCCTCGGGAGGCGAAGGCCACCGGTGGTTTACAAGTGCCACTTCCTCGCGTCTCCCTTCGGCCGCAGGGCGCGTCCCGGACCACGACACTTGTTGGAGTGATTGAATAGTGGCGGCGATGGTGGTTGGATTATCGTACTGTTATACCCAAGTTGGCGGGTTGAAATCTGATCGAAGCCGTGGATATTTAAGGGCGAAAAATTTCTTCATACGCCTTCCTTCGGAGGGGCAGTAAAGCCGGCTGTCCCATGTTCGTAGATTTACTTGCATGTAAAAGATCCTTAAGCCTGAATGACGCCTCTGAGCTAAATTCAAAACGCCCATTTCATCGCCTAAGATATACCTCCTTTCTCCGCTAGTTGGTTAAAGGAGCGTAGCGAAATTTGCGTGGTCCTGATGGCCCGAGTTTCGCCACGTAAAGTAAGGCATCAATTCAATACAATTCAATAGGGACTCCGGGTGCGTCAACGGTTAAAGTCATTAGTTCCGTGAGTATAGGATATGTTTTACATGCGAGAGGTGGTGGTAATCGTCCGCCGCTAGAGGTCGAAATCCGGCGTCGACCTACCCGTTGCCTTGCGAAGGATCTTCTCCAACCAAGTATCTCCCAGCAGAGGAACCGTCCCAGCACGAAAAGCTCTAATTTCTCTTCTGATCTCCCAAGTGTGGAAGTGTAGAGCATGTGTGTGTGTGTGTGTGTGTAAATAAGGGGTGAGGTTAGGACAAGGAAGAGGTAGGAAAGATCGCGGGCGGTCAGAGCCCGTTTGTTAGGGTACTGCTCCGGCATTCTTCTGGTGTTGATCGGAGAAACCAAAGAAAATTACCGATCGGAGCAGCTTTGAAGAAGCATCTGCCTTGGGCCGCAAAGCACGACCAGGACCTTGAGACTTGTTAAAATAGTTATTTTTTAACGCATGGAATTATTGTTATTTTTGAACTATCGAGATTGAGATTGTTTTGCCGTTTTCCATAACCATACTACATTTCTCCTAACAGAATCATTGATTAATTTTTACTCTTAATGGTTGTCGGGACAATGCATCATCTTAGCTCACCATCACAGTGCGAAACAAATCTTTTTCTTGGTGAAATCACATATCATCAGACGTCTTCAGAAGAGATTAATTTCACGCACCTGTCGCCGTAAAGAACATTTTTCATATTTATACGATCGTAGAAACTTTTGTTTCCAATCGTTCGACACATCTTTTCAGCAGTTGGGCATTACTTTGAAATAGCGATTATTTTACACACGATTTAAAACAAATAGTTTTGTTGCAGTAACTACTAATGGTTTAATTCTGATTTTTTGGTTTGATGAATATACTGGGCGGATTTGAGAAGATGGATATTAGGGGAATGACATACTTATAGCAGTAATTCAGAAGATTTTGTTACATTGCCAATAGCGATCCAGAACTGAAATATTGGCCTGCAAACTTGAATACAACCCGTCCCAGAAGTTCAGGAAGTAAGTTTCGGAACCCCAACCCTGGGTTCAAACTCGGCTGCGGTGAGTGGATATCTAAGGGCGGAAAATCACGACAGCGCAATGTTACGACTGTAGCATAAAAAGTAAACAAATGCACCGTGGTTACCTTAAATCAGCGCTCATCAGAATCTATCACAAAGAGCAAAGAACAGTTTTCTGCGGGCGGGAGTAAAACCAGTTGAATACGTAAAATAAGATTTTTTTCTGTTGCCGGTTTTAGGGGTGTTTACGACAATCGTGAAGGCCGTTCGCCGGAACTTGCGAAGCACAAAAGAAGCGAGACCAATCGGCAATTGAAATTGGCGATTGTTTTGCTAAGCTAAAGCAACACAGCTACGTTATTATGCACACATTTTTCGAATCGCCACGCATTATGCGGCACACTCCACACGTGTTTTCATTTACCCATATGCTTTAGCCGTTTGCCCAAAAACTACTCGCTGGCAGGGGGTGGGGGTGGGGGCGAGGCGGGTGCGTCGCGCACGCGGAAGCGCCTAATGAGGGCCCAGGTGCGTCGCTCCACATCCTGTCGCGCGGCCGCTTTTACGCTCCTCGCCCGCCGCCCTCGCCGTCCTCGACGCCTTCATAGCCGCTGCCACCGCCACCGCCGCCCTCACCTCTGCCATCGCCGCCCTCACCACTACCGCCGCCATCACCTCCGCCCTCACCAGTGCTGCCGCCGCAACCGCCGCCGCCCTTACCACTACTGCCGCCATCGTCTCCGCCCTCATCACTGCTGCCGCCGCCACCCTCACCGCCACCGCCGCCGCCACCCTCACCGCCACCGCCGCCGCCACCACCCTCGCCGCCGCCACCACCCTCGCCGCCGCCACCACCCTCGCCGCCGCCACCACCCTCGCCGCCGCCGCCGCCGCCGGATTTGGCTCGCAGAGGAAGCGCCCGAAATACGCCCCGCGGCGACGGCGCGCGGTTCAAGGGCGCCCCCCCCCCCTCCTTGCCACCGCCGCTCCTAGAGCAGCCTGCTCCTTGCTGCAGCGCGGCCCGCTCCTTTCAATCGTTAATACTGTATTATGGTCTAGTTTATTCGTATAATGTTAAGCTTTATTGCATGTTTCAGACGCTGCGTGGAGAAGAATTCTAGCGGCCAGCTGCTTTAATCGATAGTTTTCCGTGGTGTCTCCGATGAATACCAGGTGAATGTTGGAGCAGTTCCCTAACAAACGCGAACCCGGACGACGCGCGATCTTTCCTTCCTCCTCGTCTTATTCTCTCCCCTTACTTATAAATACACTTAAATGCACTACACACTTTCACTTGCCGGAAGACTGGTCGGGAGCGTAGAGCTTGACCCGACTGGGGCGGTGCTCCGCTGGTGGGAGGTACCTGGTTGGGGAAAACCCTGCTAGCCGACAGGTAGGTACACAGGACATTGCGAGGAAAACATGCATTACATTTACGGGACAACCGACCTCACCGGCGCCCGGAATCACCAATCAATCAACCTAGAGCGGCCCGCGGTTTCCTATCTTTCATAGTACTATCTACATTCAACTAGTTATGATAATATTTACTGCATGAGTGCATTATTGAAAACGAACGACGTTAGCAGCCGTTTTCAAATGTTTAAAAATGCAATTGTGCAACATTATAACGAGTTTCATACATTTTTTTGGTATAACAGCATTATAAATGTATAAGAAAATCAAAGTTAATGTTTGGAAATAACTTTCTTGTACTTGACATTTGTGCAAAAAACGGTGGTGGGCTGTTCGGATTACCGTTACCCACGATTCTCTCGCTTCGATTGGCTGAATGTGTGATAATGCAATTATTCGTGTCATAAACGACAAATTTGTCATGATCTGTGCCGTAAGATGCCATTTTATAAACTATTTCTTGTAAAATAAAAGTTTGTGAATGATTCGTACAAAAAAAACACATTTTCATATTTAATACGTGTGTGTTAATTTCACTAGTCATGCAGTGCAGAGCAAAATCTATAAATTTACAATATGCAAATGGGATTTCATAAGACCAGTGCTGGATTTACACAATTTCATGGTCCAGCAACGCGCCCTAAAATTAATCATTAATTCAATAGAAATAGTTATATAATCATAATACAATTTAACAATTAATTCCGAAGTACCGGAACGCACCGATCCGTCGCGTTTCGTCAGATATCAAGCGCTGCATTAAACTTTAATATTAATTGTGGAGCAACAGAGGAAATTGGATTCATCCCGTAAGGGTTTACTGCAGGATGAGAACTCATAAACTCGATGTTTGCATAGTAGGTAATGTCCTCAGTGAAGTGAAGAATAACCTTTTCGAAAACCCATCTTCTTGGACTAAGTTCGTGTGAAGTTAATGTACTTTGAACTATTGCTCCACAGTTATATTAATGGGTTCTATCCAATGCCCTTTGATATCTTGTTAAATAAAACACGACTTTCAGCTGTTCCTAACTGTATTGTACAGCAGATGTTTGCACTTCGACAAAAATGGATACTACATCCATGATTGATGTACTGTAGCTGATGATTGGTCAGTACTGAGGAGGTGGTGAAAAAGCGACGAGAAAAATTCACAGTTTTTTGATACGCTAACACAAACCAGCCACTTTCTACTTGTGTTAATTTCATGATTGCAATAGTCATTCCTATTTCTCGGCGGTATGCAATAGCTATTTTGTAACGTGGCTTCGTATGCAGGGTAGTGCTAGGTTTGGGATGTGACAGGGCCGAATTTTCGGCACAAGCTAAGTGTCTGGTTCTGGTCGTGGACTGGGTAGGGATTTTATAGACCTATTGCACAAATCGGTATTTTCTACAATTTCCTCCGATTGTGTTAAGGCAAATGCCTGAGAATCCCAAGACCACAATCCGCACGTGAATCAACCTGCTTTTATTCCCATCGACTTCCTTCACCAAATTAGTCATTTCTATGACTTCTGTAAGTACGCAAGTGGCAATTTGCAAATTCACGAGCATTAGTGCCGGGGAAAAAAGCAATTCTTTTTCATCTTTGCCTTTCCCCGTTTCCACAGGGTGGGCTAATTTATTTAATTTTCTGCATAAGTACTCCACTTTTCGAATAGTTTGCAGATGATTCTAGGCACGGATGCCCCTTCTTCACAAGAAATAATTCTAAATTAAATAATTCTTTCTAAGGAGGGTTTTCTCCATGTGCTCGTGGTGTCACCGGCCTTCTTAATCGGAGAGCCTTCGCACGTGCCTTCCAGGGCGCTATTCCTGCGTTCTGTATGACAGTCCCACTTCCGCTCCGCCACGTCTTCGCCGTGCATCGCCTCTCCGCGTTGCTTCCCTCCCTGATCGCCCGCCCGCCCGCCCGCCCTTCCGACCGCCTAACTGCGCAGTCTGTCTGGAGGCGAGGGTGAAAGCGCAATTCCGTCAAAATAACATGTAAAATAATTAAAAAATATGTATTATAACTGCCATCTGGCAAAAGTTACAGTTAGCTAAAAAATAGCAACAATTAGAATAAAAATTCAAAATATTAATATCATGTACCAGTGCAGCTCTCTGAAAAGCAGGATCTGCTGCACATGAAAGAGATAAATTAAAAAAAGAGGGGTAGGCGGACGGATATGGTACTGTATCATGTCAAAGTATATAGTGTTTAGATGACAGTATTCGTTTTCCAAAAAAGACGCCGCTTGGATCATTGTCTCGACTCCCTGATTTCGTTTTACAGTGTTCGCACTGTTTTGTGGCAACCCTGTTGTTCGCTGGGAACGTGTTTTAGGTCGTTTGTCAGACTTTGCCGGCTAGCTAACGGTGTCCCCGCGCCTGGTACTAGATTAATTCATTCTTTGGGGGGTTAACGAGACCTGTGGGAAACACGACGTTTTCCCTTTACGGTAATTAGCACACTCCACCTGCCCAAACTTATTTCATCACACAGATACAGAAACGGGGACAATTTTAAAGGAAAGCTACATCTCTATTTTTACCACTGAATTTTTAATTGAACTGTTATTTAATTTTTCATTTGAAAGACGCATTACACGTATTTATGATCGATATAATGTCCGTAAATTATTTGTGGATACATAAAATTTAAAAAATATAAGTCTGATATGTTGCAATACATTTGGATCGGGTTTCAGTTGTTGTTAATGAAGAATATGAAGATGGCCAAGTGCTGGTGACGTGATGGGTGGAAATTTACCTCCAGAGCGGCTCCCTGCGCCTGGGGCGAGGGCGAACAGATGTGGCATCCGCATCCGCAGCCTCCGGCGCCCCGCGCCCCGCGCCCCGCGCCCCGCGCCCCGCGCCCCACGCCAAGCGCCCCGGGCGAAGGGCGAAAGGGTTGCTGAAGGGCTCAGCCGGAAGGGCCCCTCCCCTTCCTTCCTCTCCAGGTGCTGCTTCCTTTGCTCGAGGAGATGCGCCCCTTTCTGGCTCAGATCACGTCGCCACGCACCGGGGCAGGGGAGAATGCCTCCCTCTGGAAAGGGCACGCCGTCTTACGAATCAGGTGGGCGATACACATTGAGACGAGAAGTGAATTCCATATCACTTTAATGCATTTTGTAGTAAGCTGATACACGGGCAGCGTTCCCGTGGTTTGCCCGATTCCTGATCGAGGCAAAAAATAGAGTTGTAGCTTTCCTTTAAAATCGTCCCAGTTTCTGTAGCTGTGTGACGAAGAAAAGCTCAGGCAGGCGGATATTACTAGTTACGGTGAAGGGATTACGTCATGGTTGCCTCATGCCGCTCTTACCTCCAAGCATGGACAATGAACTAGGCCCAGGCATGGGGGAGTTAGCTGGTCGGCAAAATCGGACTATCGATCCAAAATGCCAATACATCTACAGTAAGTTGATATATCGGAAATGCTACTGTATTTTAAATAATGGCCAATGAGATAAGCTAATATTCGTTGAATGGCAAACGGTCCGCAGTACAGTCCGCGGTACTTCCGCATTTTAGCCCAGAATGTTAAGACCCAATTAACAATAAATACACAATTATATTATTCTCATCCTGTTTATTCCGAATATAAAATTAGGGAAATACTTGTTTTTTTTTTCAACTAATGTTTCAAATCTTTTGAGAAGTCTCTGCATGTTTAGTATTTTAATTGACCAAGATCTGCTCGAAGAACCAGGACCGTGTGCGTGTTGCCAGACAAAGCACTAGTTTACCTTGTTCAGCTTGATAGTGAAATGAGATTGCAGTTCAAATTTTCCTTTGATTGTGCGTCATAAACTCAAAATTACTATTATAATAACAATAACAATAATAATAACAATAATAATAATAATAATAATAATAATAATAATAATAATAATAATAATAATAATAATAATAATAATAATAATAATAATAATAATAATAATAATAATTTTAAAAATGGCGTTATTGACGTGCTAAGGCCATAAGGCCTGATCTTCCTACGAATGTTTTATCATTAATAATGATTAATTCTAATTTATACATTTATTTTAAAATATTACTTTACTATTAGTAATTAATCATTAATATTACAAAATATATTAAATTCCTCTTTTTCAGCCGTCATGTTAGGTCAAAATATACAATAGGAAAAAATAAACCTCATTATTATAACCTGTTAGGTAAATGACACAAAAGTAAACATATCATGTCCCTAGAAGACAGATTTGCCCGTGAACACAAGGGAAAACTGTAAAATTTGAAACTGAGCAAAAATTGCAAAAGGTGCTAGAGTTAAGGGACTCAATTTGTATAATGCAAGTAAAATGTTTTACTGAGAACATTCCTGCAAATATACTATTTATTTATTACTTCTTTATTTTTAATTACGTGAGTGATTAATGAAGCTAATTTGGTTATTATACACCTTATGACGTCTTTCAGAAGCGTGGTCCCGAAGCATAATTTTGATGTGCGGGTTAAGAATAGAAAGCTATATCTGCGCTCGCGGTTCGCGTGGGTTCGTGGCCGGGGGAGGGCGGGGTGGAGGCGGCTGGGCAGAGAGCGTCCCGCGCGCGCGATCGCTGCGCCATCTGGGGCTGGAGCGTTGCCCGCCCGCGCCCGCGCCCGCACCTGCTTTGCACCCCCTCCCTCCTCCAAGCCCCGCGGCCTCGCACTGCAGCCCATGGCCGTGCAAATCCATTTCGATCTACCCACGGGGCAGGGGAATGGCTGTTACTCGATCAACCCCTGTAAACAGTGCCAGTATCTGTTCCATTACGTTTTCTAGCACTCGGCGAACGAGGTATTAAAAGGAAATTTGTCTATTATAATTGCATAATAAATAATTAACACTTCTGTTTTAATTATGTTAACCCCTGATGAAAAGAGCTATACCCTTCTTTATTCAGTTTCTGAGACTTTGATGACCCCTCGAAGATGAGACCACTTATTATTAATGTGTTTATAAGGGCTCACTTTCATATTTTTGCTTTGGTGGACTTTTTGTCATTGCCATGCTCATTTTGGAAGCCCTATGTATCAATTTACCGAGCGAAGTGGCTCAGAACGTAGAGCGCTGACTTCGTATTTGGGAGGTTCGGGTTCAGTCCCCGTGCCACTGATCCTGGCCGGCGTTTTCGTGGTTCCACATGGTCATCCAGGCGAATGCTGCGATGGTGCTACTGAAAGGCCATGACTGCTAAACCGGCGTCTCTAGCCAAATTCGTTAAGTACGTGAAGTCACGAAGGTTAAGTGAATTCGAGACTACGAAATCCAAGGTATAACTGCTCCGAGGCCAATTGCCCTTTACGGGACATATAGTGGCTAAATACAAATACAAATGTGTCATTTTAATGTACACCCTATTCATGAATATAGAAATGACACACACAAACATCAGTTTCAAATTTTGTAATAGTTTTGAAATTAGTAGTTCCTTATTTCCGATTCGAATGTGAAAACACAAGGCAGTTGTCAAGGCCCCAGACAACCAACGAATGAACATTAAGGGTTCATTTGAAAGTTTGAGGAGTGATTTAATTTTTAAATTGAGTCTCCACCCGCTGCAACCTGCCAGGGAGTGGGAACTGAACACAAACTAGTGGCCTGCAGCAACAAAAATGCTCCTGGACAAAAGCACACGAAATGGTTTTCCAGAAAGTAGCACGCGCACTGCTCAGGAACAACAAATAAAATACTGTAGTGTAACTCGGCAATAAATTATTTTGACAAAAACAGAATACTATACCAGAATACACAGTAAAACAGTTTTTCACATTCCGAGTGTATAAAAAAAGTTACAGTTCCATTACGTGACACATAAATACGAAATATTTAATGACCTCGCCCTTGGAGACATGCTGTCCCATGACAATAGCTATGTCGACAGCAGTGGCGCGCTGAGTAGAGCATCCAGTTCGTACGCACCGTGTGAGAATAGACGGAATAACGCCATAAAATATTTGCATTTTCCAGTCAAATTCGATACCAACTTTTTGGATATTTTTACGAATTTCTGTGTATCTAACGAAACAATAGACCCCTCTCAAAAGGTCGGACGCTGTTCATTTTATTGGAATCCGTCACTTTATAGGAATATTTGAAATTAATAATATAGGTATTCGTTTTGTAATACTGAACGTGTATGTGGTGTTTTATTTCCTTAGAAAATATTCTCCTTTGCTGACTTTTCTTCCCAGTGTTTTAATAAAAAAATACGCAAACCGTTTGAAATAGCTTTGAAACCGAACTCGTTTTGATATCCAAAACGGAAACGTGAACGTTTTCTTCTCCGAAACCGGAAAGTGCGTCTCGAAAGCGCTTGTCGCCTTGCGTGAGGGTCGAGGAAGAGCTCCTGGCGCGTCCCCCCGATCGCCTCGTGGGAAGGCCTGCGAGAGCGAGCGCCTGCGCGCCTGCGCCGCATCAAAAGCGCTGCTCGCCTCAAGGTATACGCGGCACGTCGCGGCAAAGGGGCGCGGGGCAGAGCGGGGGCGGCGCGCTTGAAGGCGGGCCCATCGATAGGCGACGCAGGCGGCGCGGCTTCCTCGCAGCACCACCCACCAGCACCCCTCCACTCGCCCTCCCCCTCTCCCACATCCACTTCAATCATCATCTTCACCTCTCTCTCTCCCCTCGTCACTCCTCTCCACCTACATCTCAAACACCCCTCCCAACCCCCTTTCCCTGCTCCCCACCCTCTCCCCCACTTCCACTTCAAGCTCCTCCTCCTCCTCCATCTCCAGCCCTCCTTTCTCCCCCTCATCACTTCTCTTCACCTCCACCTACATCTCAAACACCCCTCCCAACCCCCTTTCCCTGCTCCCCACCCTCTCCCCCACTTCCACTTCAAGCACCACCTCCATCTCCATCTCCATCCCTCCTCCCTCTCCCCTCATCACTCCTCTTCCTCTTCTTTACCTCAACCACCTCCTCACACATCTGGAACACCTCCTCCTCCACCACTCTCTATTCCCCTCCCGCTTTCACCCACTCATCAATATCACCTACCTTCTCCACCCCTCCACACTCCCCTCTCCCTATCACCGCCTCTCCCCCTCTTCCACTTCAACCACCTCCACCACCTCAATCTTCCCCCCCCCACCACCACCACAAACATCTCTTCCATTCCTCCCAGGACCGTCTCAGGTGTCTCAGGGCATAAACTGATGCCACTGCTGTCTCTCTGAGGCGGAGTGAAGTTCTGAGGTTCAACTTCCGACGGTAGCAGATTTTCGACGTTAGCTAAAGAGCTACTAGATCGAATTCAGGCGCTGCCTGAGGGAGAATTTTAGCAGCCGTCTGTTCTCATCTGTATTTTACCGTGATGCCTCCGGCGAAAATCAAGGCGACGCCAGAGTGTTCTAAAAAAGCGGTTCACGGATTTCGCACGCTCTTTTCCTCCTCATCCTTGTCCCCTCCTCTCCCTTTACACACACACACTTACAAGCACATTTACATTTACATGCACTACACTAGTACGCATGACGGGTGATAAGTCGGGAGCTTAGTACTTGTTCCGGCTGGGGCGGTGCCTTGCTGACGAAGGTTCCCGGAACGGAATCCTCCGCAAGGAGTCGTGTAGGTTGGCATTGGATATTACCTACAAGCCCGGTAGCAAAATCCCCACCCCCGAGATATAAGTGCACTACACTTACGGGACTAATGACCGTAAACGTCGCCCCCGGAAAGAATTAATCAAACCTCTCTCTTTCCATCCGCCTTTTCTTCATCACCTGCCTCAACCACCTATATTAAGAAAATCGAATTACAAAGGTTTTTCGTTTGAAGCGTTGGCAGCGATTTCGTTCTAAGACTGTGGTAATAGAAGTAGTTCGGAACTGTGACGATAGTATGTGCTACTAATGCTAAATTCACGTGACGACATATCCACTTGTTTCACTTTAAACGACCGGCCACGAACACTGCGTGGTGTCGAGGGAAGGTAGTGTTACCAGCACGCTATCGCCACAGTTTGGAACTACTTTCATTATAGTAGTGACCACGCAACATGTACATGAACGAGGATCCGATAATTCCGGTAGAATGTCTGGTTACAAATAAGCTTTAAGTTTGAACATGCACTGAGGCTCAGATATATGTGCGAAACTTACAATATATCGCTTCACTATGTGCAAAAATTATCTATTAACGGATTTTGTTTCCTTTCATCTGCTGCTTTAACAGGGAGAAAGAAGTTCAATGCAGATGCCTCAAATATTTAATAATCTCCTATAACCAATAACCCAATCACTTCGTTCAATTTCGTAAAATTCACTTTTTTACCCGTTTTCACACTTTGTACCACGACATAACACTACGAACATCTGAGTTTTACGTTCCATGTTAAACCCCACTCCTGAACTTCAGTAATAGTTTGAAATATTGTTGTAAGGAGTTGACACTTATATTGAATAATAAACAAAATAATGAATGTTTGATAAAGTATAAGAAAGCGAAAATAAGTAGGGGAATGGGATTATTAATGCATTTTTTAATAACAATGATCAACTATTAAACGGAATTTGACATAATTTGATGAAATTATCGAAAGGCTTAATTCAATTTTTATGTTGTCTGACATTTAGTCTACACAGCAAGATTTGAATATGGTGTGCAGTGATTGCAATGCAATGCAGAGAAGTTCACTGTGGCTACGTACAAAGTGTAATTCATGACAGTGTACTCACACTAACGTATTAGCAGTTTACTTTCAACACAATCGTATTCAATTAGTAACACAAAAATATTGTTGTGAATTGATTTGATGCTTTATTTTAAGTGGCGAGTTTGAAATCCCTTGCTATAAAATAATTAATTTCTCCTCTCCAGCAACATCATTGATTCATGATCGCTGCATTTAGCGTTTCTACTCTTGAAAATGTTCAAATCAAGCAATCCAAATCAAGAAAATGAAGGAAAAAATTTCCCGAGAGCTTCCTTGATGTTTATTCAGATGAGATACGTGAACCATCGTTTCCCTGATTAACTGCAGCGCGCGGACGAACGACGGGCAAGTGCCTCTGGATTAATATGCTGGAGAGGTAACAAAAAATCACAGGTCAGGCTGCGATCACTGAAGCTACCAGCACGTGTACCTGGTCCGTTTATCCACTGTAAAGATGATAACAGAAATGTCCAATTACAACTGAGAAACTTTGTTTTCACAAAACCATACAACCTCAAAACGAATTTTTATTTAAAACGCCTTTCTTCGTAAAAGAGTTTTGTAAATAGGGTAATTGTGTCGAAGCGGCAGGTAATACGAGATAAATAGGTTGTTTAAGTGAGACTCGCTGTCTCTGTGGGGATAAAGCACTGTAAGGTTCAACTTAACCGGAGACCCCGCAATGTGAAGTTACTTTTTTACAAAAGATAATGCCCCGACACACAATAGAGGAGGTCTAAACCATCATGATCAGCTGAAAATCTCAGATTTGCCCCAGTCGTCTCATTATTCGCGCAACTCTTCAGTTGGTCGAATCGTCCCACCCCCACCTCCGTCTGCTGTTTCAATCGTTCCCGTGTGAAGGAAAATGCCAATTCTCACCTTGGCCGCCGTGGAGGCCGGGACGCGAGTATCTCCGAGTAAACCCCCGGCTCCGTCCAGCGTCCTTCGCTCTGCCCCTCCCCCCACTCCCTCCCTCTTAATCCCCGGCGCGGCGCTGCGCTGCGCGGCCGCTGAATTGTCTCCCTCGCCCAATCTGCTCCTCCATTCGGGCGGCGTGGAGCGTCGCGACGCCTCGCCGCCCCCCCCCCCCCTCCCGCTCCGCCCCCGCCGTCGCGCGCGCGCGTGCCTCGACTGGCGAGGGGCCGCGGCCGGACGCATCCTTCACCGCGCGGGCGACGGGGCCTACAGGGGGCGAAGCCGCCGCACACTCCTACGCGCCGCTCCAGCGCCGTGGGCGGATTTTCACTGCACTACACTACACTCGGCTTTTTATTTCTTGGCGCTCATCTCATTGCATTTCGCGTCTTTCTCGGTCGTGCCGCTAGACGTCGCATGATCGCGACCGTATTGAACAATGCTGGCGACATCTACCGGTACGAGCGAGAAAGACGCAAAATGCGATATTCTGAATCCGAATGAGATATTCTATCGTGAAAGCAGGTCCTCACGCGCTATGAAATAAAAACCCAAGTATGAGGTGGCGCTCACAGTGGAATCGAATTTTCCCGAAATTGCGGACGGATAAAACCAAATAAATCAGATCTACGTCCGATGGACGATGTTTTCGGACGCCGTCGGAACAGGTCTTTCGGGTTCACAATGACCGTTTCCTTCCACCAGTTGATGGAAAGAATCGGACATATCGGGCGAATATATCCGACGACGTCGACCGACCGAAATATGGGCCATATTCGGACGACAACGAAGGAGCAGAGAAGAGTCGACTCTTCTCTGCTCTTTCTAAAGAAGAGAAGGCAGAGAAGAACAAAGTAGACGAGAGGGCAGAGAAGAGGAGAGAGTGACAACCAGACGAGCTAGAGAGATTGCAGAGAACAAGTTAGAGCTCATAGAAGAAGGAAGAGTGGACAGGAAAGAAAAGAGAGGGGTGGGGAAGAGGAGAGGGGGCGGGGAAGATGAGAGGATTATATATAGGCAAAAAATGCCTTTTTCAAACCAACTTTTGAGCGCATCTAGCGGTTTAGACATTTGGAATATCTCAGTTGTTTATTAGACAAAATATGCTTAAAATTGTCTTAAAAACTTATTTTCAAAGTTTAGATCAATTAGAATAATTAGAATATATTTCAATCTTGCTTCGATATACTAATAGTTACTGCTGTTATATTTAAAGCATTTTGCGTGTAGACAGGTTAAAATTACTATGGAAATTATTAAAAGAAAGTGTGCCCTACGCATTTAACGAAATGTCCTGAAGTCCTCGCCAGTGACCCGGGTCCTTGCCTTCGTTAGTGAGTGTTGGATTTTCAAGCACGTGAATGGGGTTCTTCAGTAGATTTTTCTCATTTTTCCCTTTGGTCTTGTGTGATTCGTTGCTTAATTAAAGCGCAGGAAGCGGGCACAGAGGTGCGGATTGTGGCTCACAACCCATTCACAGTTGGTCGCCATTCCTCTTTCACTGTTGCGTAGGTTGAAGGTGCGGGAACTTGGAAACCATTCACTGGTCCGTTGTGAAAAATAAAGAAGCACTTACGTTAACATGTATTTTCGGGAGATAAATATTTGTTTCCTCCTGGAAGTTTCAACAGCTGAACTGACAGCAATAAATATAGCTACGTTCTGTACAGGTCCTCGCTGTGTACTCTTAGAGTCGTCTTAGAGTCGTCAAAATGTTTTCCAGGAGAGAGTTTCAAGGTCTTGAATTTACAAAGCAAATATTTTAAATTGAATAAATACACTAAGAGGAGGAGTTTTCGATTTGTACGCGAAACAAGTAACATAAGAACTGTACCAATAATAATGGACATTTCTTGTGAAGTTCGTTTAAATTCTGGAGAACGGTAGACTGCGAAGTAAACAGGGGTGGATCCAGAGACAAAATTTTGGGAGGGGAAATTCAAAATATTTTGGTAGAATGTGTCATATTACAGATTTTGTAAAATGTCGCCGGCTACACTCAGCTCGTGCTGGGATACAATTTTATTCATTTTAATGATTATCCGAAAATATTTTTGCTTGGACGTTTCGTGGCAACGTAAAATTAATAGTTAATGAAAAATTTTAGGGGAGAAATTTCCGTCAATTCCCTCCCCGAGGATCCGCGCCTGATATAAACTATAAACACTGTATTTAGACAATAACCTCTATTCTAAGCGACCACTGTTACATCAGGGACATAAGAGATTACCGAGAACGCACCACAACATTTCAACACAATTTACAAAAGTCTATTCTACATGCAATTAGCTATGACAACGCAGTAGCAACAACAAAGTAGTCCTAATTAACCCATCTCTTTGGTCTCTACCTTATTACGAAAAAGTAGCAACTGGGTGAAATGCTGTGTGGAAATATTATATCAGGACATTCTTCATGCACTATCAAAAATGTACGTTTGCATGAATTCGTACGATCTGTTTTGTCGTTGCTGGGTCGATTTGACCCAACAGGAGACCTTTCCGAGTGACGAAGGAGAGGGAGCGTGCGGAATGGAGGCTAATGAGTCCATGCTCCAAAATGCACGGTCTGAAAGAAAAGTGTGATGGGAAGAGACGGGTGAGGTAGCCCAGCGCACCGATTTCTGCTCAGCTCCAGTTTGCGTCAAGAACCATGTGACCACAGCATGGGCACTTCGTTTGAATAGGCAGACCAAACGCTGGCCACCACGTTGCATGAAGAGCGTGATGTGTTGAAAAACATTTGAAAGTGACATCATGTGATAAATTTCAACGGCGGCCTAACAAAAATTACATGAAGGTGTAGTTGAAATAAGATATGCAATATTTTTTTAAAAGATTCAAATATCTGTTTCAATGAAGTGTAATACGGTGATTATTTTAGTATCTGGCTGCATTTAGAACTCCTGTCAATATTGTGACGCACACTGATGACGAAGCTTACGAGCTGAATTCAGATGCGCAGGGCCATAGGACGATGTGTAACGTAGCAAGTTATCGATGTCAATTGTTTCAATATAACAACGAGGTATCACGTGAAAACACCGAGGGTTACCGTTGTCAGTTTATTTTTCTAGCTATAGAAGATCCTAAATAAACAAGCAGAATGCTTTGCGAGATCGAGGAGACAAGTTGGAAAGTCTCAGATCCACGGGAATGTGGGTTTATGCGAATGAATGCATGTTGCGCTAAGAACATTAGCAGTAATAACTTCTAAGTGGTTAGTAAGTTCCAAATCGTGAACTGCAAGACAGAAGTCCTGAAATTACATTATTTTTTGTTGTTGAGAAAGAGTGTCATTTGCCATAAGGAGAAGCGATCGACGGGAAGTCTATGATAAAGTAACTGTAATGTTTTGACGACTGAGCCGTTACCTCTGGCACTCGATTGGAAAGTGGGCACTGAGGATAATGAACCCTTTGGGTCTTGTGGGGCAATTTCGCTAAGGTTTTGGGCCTACGAGATGATAACGTTTTGGATTTCTGATTTGTTTACGCACTAAGCCATAGGGTGCTAGGGTACATGACATAGTGGGGCTTCAGTGTTAAAGGAGGTGACTGCTGACGAACTGAATTGTTCGTGTGCTGATACGTCCATTTCACTATCGATTAACTAATTGGTACTTGTATATTAGGCATATTCCTCTCACTTTTATCACCCTCTCCCGTTATATTCAGAATAAAATTAATTTTTTTGTGTGTTCTTTTTTAATTCTGTGTGTTTGCTCTTGATCCATATCAATTTTCCTTCTCGTAATGTACGTTTTCTGAAATTATTTTCACCCTCTTACATTTTCTCCCCTTTTCGCATCTTTATCTGTATTTTTTACTTTTCGTTCTCGTACGTCCTTTCCTCATTTTTTTTGCGTTATCATCCTCATTTTCATACTTTCCTCTAATTCTTCTCTTTAATTTGAGAAGTAGCCAAAATATGAATTCTAGATGTAGAAGGAAGACTGCGTTTAGCAAGAAAAGTGATTTACTGTGATGTTTTCCTATTTGATGAGACGGCACGTAACACACAGGGTAAAGACGCCTGTAACATTCTGCCCATTCTGTTAGACGTAGAAAGAAAGAGAAATGTCAGTAAGCATTTGAAATGTATACATGGCTAAGGATGAAGGAAATAATTTAGAAAGAGTTGGCAAAGAAAATTAAATATTAAGAACACAGGTGTAGATACGTTCTCGGGGACTCCGGAGCAAAATGTGCAAACGGAGCCCCTCATTGCCATTATCTCCATTGGAAGTTGGTTGGTGTCCTCATCCGGGGTCCTTTACTTTGAGGGCACCGGTTGCACCAGCCTAGGTACGCCTTTGATTAAGAAGAATAGGAGAGCGAAGCAGTCATTGGAGATAATAGAGGCGAGGGAAAGGTACGAAAGTATATATTTTGGGAATGAAGCATGCGATTATAACGAACGCCAGAGAAGGATAAGTTGTTGGAACAAAAATAAGAGGAAGATAATCTAATTGATTGATTGATTAGTGACTCCGGGAGCTACAACGGCTAAGGTGGTAAGTCCCATAAGCGTAGTTAACGTTTTAACCGCCGGAGATGGCGTTGATCTTCCCCCACTGGCTGACGAGAACCGGCGCCAACCTACGCAGGCCTATGGGGTTTTCCCCAACTAGGTATCTCCCAGAAACGGTGCACAACCTCAGCCGGTTAAAGCTCTTAGCTCCAAGCTGGTCACCCGACCTGTGGATGTAAATAAGGGGTGAAGCTCGACTAAGAAGAGGAGGAAAATATCGCGCCAGGCCCGTGGCCCATTAGTTATGTTTCTGCTCCGGCATTCACCTGATGTTGATTGGAGAAACCAAGGAAAACTACTGATCAGAGCAGCTAGTCGCTAGAAGTCTGACAGTGAGTGTACTCTACCTAGCTATGCAGCTAGGATTGTAAACCCTGGCACCGTCAGGACTCGAACCCCAGGGCCTCCTAGCCAGAGGCACTGCAGTGACACCTGATTTCCTGTGCCACCTAAGCCGGCAAGAGAATCTAATATTGGTCGAGATGAAAGAAAGGGGGAGCAGCATCGCTTGCGATGAACGCAAAGGAAACGTCTCGCGATGGAGGGAGCCGATGATTGTGAGGTGACGAGACGCAACCGGCTAGGTGCCAGACATTTGCTTCATATGTTAAACATCAGTGTGTTGTAGCGCCTGCTGGAATGGAGATTGTAGATCATCTGCTCTAGTAATTTTTCGAGGTTTCCCAGTTCACTTCAAGCCGAATGGAAGTCAGCATCCTGCACGCTACCTTCTCTTCCCATTTCCTTTCCATTCCTTTCTCTCCCTATCCCCTAATCCAGGCGCTTTCAAACTTTTTTCTTTCACGACTCCCTTGACCTAAACAAAACTACCCCCGGCTCCGCTCGTAACAAGTTTCAAAAATAAGGGTTAACATAGGACTGCTAAAGATTCAACACAAATGAGTAACTGATATAAAAACCTATTTTATTTCTCGATTCTAATTAGGTATATAAGTAACACATAAAATATATTATTTAACTTTGAATTTTAAGACAAAATTCTTCTGAAAATTAATGAGAAGAATTAGATAGCTTCTTCATCAATTGTTCAAATTTGGGTTCAATATTTGAAACTGCGACTCGCAATACTTTTTCGATCTCAACCAATCACAGGCTGGAAACAGCTCGCGTGGGCTCGGGAACCCTTGATATACGGGGGTCGAAATATTTAATATCCCATGCGCTAGGGAAGTACGTCTGCTAAAGAACCCAGAGAAGGTCAAGGACTTGCCAAGTTTAATTAATCCATAATTAACTAGTAAAATAAATAAATCATATATATATATATATATATATATATATATATATATATATATATATATATATATATATTACAAATATCATATAGAATGATAGTACAAAATTGTTTTGGGAACATTAATGACACAAGGATTAAAGTAAATCAAATCTAAAGGTCATTTTAATAAATCGTCGCGACGCACAGTTCGGAAACCCCTGAAAGACCCTAATCGAATCTGGGAGCCCAATCCCCCTATCTTCCCTTGGTTACCACCACTCATGGTGGCAGAGAAGACGCAACATCAATTGTGAATTGAATAAGGCTTAACCTGCTTGCCTGCATTATTAGGCTTAACCTGCTCATTAACCTGCTTGCAGGTTGTCTCGAAATAATATTACAAGCTTTACAAGAAGATGTAGAGACATCATTTCGTTTAACTTTTCCAATGAAGATGTGGAGACAAAATTCTGACACGAAATTAAACATGTGGCATTTGCGCCTCAGTTGGGAGACAACTTCTCCCACAGTGGTGTTTTGCGGGACATGTTCTGACGCAGTCTATAAGTGACCAATTTCTTGTCAAACTCCACAGCACGAGGACAATCACGTGTGAATGTCATACGTGTAACTTCGTCATGTGGCATTTCCCAATACATTTTGTTAGCAAAATGTTATCATATTCAACCCTCTAGATGTTCTAGAAGTTTCTCTAATTGAATCGTGCACATTAGGTGGGAAGGAAGAGCTTCAGAATGCGAAAAAGCAAAGCAGTGGATAATATAGAATGAAAAACGGCATGGGTCTGATCGAAGAGCAGAAAACACGACTCTAGTATTTCGTTTACTCCTCCGCATCCTACTTTGTTGCCCTCTCAACCTCAGCCTTCATTTCGACTGCGGTGGTGGACAAGTACACGGGTGACAATTTGCCCCTAATTGACAGATAGTATCTCTCACAATGCTGGTTTGCGGGTCATGTTCTGCCACACTCTAAAAGTGTTCATTTTCCTGCCGAAGACCTCAGCACGAGGAGTTGCTTCCAGCCCCTCGCATTCTCTATGTATTTCGTTTGCTCCTCCTCCGCCGCCGCGCCCTACTTGCTGCCCTCTCCGCCGCGGGCGTGACGCGGCGCGCCGTGTCGTCTGCTGGTGCTGGTGCGCCGCGCCGCGCGGAATGAATCGCCGTGGCCGCCATTCACTGGCTATTTCGGCTCCTTCGTGGCCTGGGCGGCGGCGGCGGCGGGCACCTGCGCGCGCTGGCACAGCTCGCCGCCTCCTCCCCCTCCCATCCCCTCCCCTCCCCTCCCCTCTGCCCGTCCCCTCCCCCGCGCGGCGACAGCGACGCAGCTGCGACGCGCGCGCGCGCGCGTGCCCCGCCCGAAGTCGCCCCAGCATCAGCAGCTGCGCCCGACTGCCCATCTGGCCGCCGCCGCCCCGCCCCGCGCACCGGTCGCTGCAACTGGGCCCAAACGCGCGATTTAGAAAAACGCAGTTAAAAAAATACAAAAATGGAACCGCCTGCTTTAGCTCAGCGGCAACGCCATTTCCTCTGCAGCGACATTGACCTCAAGATACTGGTCTCGAAGTCCCGATGGCAATTTTTGACAGTTGCTAGGTCCAATTTAGCGTCTGGAGGAGAATTCTAGCGACCTGTTGCTCTGGCCGGTAGTTTTCCCTGGTTACTCCGACAATGTACTCTAGTTGGTCAACTAAACTATAATGATTGAAAAGCACGCTAGGTTTGTTGGTTTATTTTACTAGCTTCCAGTATTGATCGGTCGGTCCTCCATCGGTAATGCTGGAATTCAATAGGATGTTGGCTCACCCTTAGCCTTGTTGGCAGCTTCCACAGTCGCAGGCATACTTTCAATAAGGTGCTGGAAGGTTGCTTGAGGAATGGCACCCCATTCTTCACGGAGTGCTGCACTGAAGAGAGGTATTGATGTTGGTCGTTGAGGACTGGCACGAAGTCGGCGTTCCAAAACATCCCAACGTTGTTCGATAGGATTCAAGTAAGGACTCAGTGCAGGACAGCCCATTACAAGGATGTTATTGTCGTGTAACCACTCCGCCACAGAACGTGCAGTATGAAAAGGTGCACGATTATGTTGAAAGATGCAATCGCCATCCCCGAATTGCTCTTCAACAGTGGGAAGCATGAAGGTGTTTAGAAAATCAGCGTAGGCCTGTGCAGTGTCAGTGCCACAGAAAATAACAAGGGGTGCAAGCTCCCTCCATGAAAAACACGACCATACCATGACACCATTTTGGACGTGACCGGATACTTTTGATCACATAGTGTAAGTTCATCATAGAAAACTAAGAGCATTATGATTGATAAATATGCTAGGTGTGTTGTCTTACTTTACTGTTTCCCAACAGATGTATTGTATTTCATCTCGCTCCTATGATTGATTCGTTTTCGGGGTCGACAACCGCAGTGGTCATTAGTCCTATCCGATTCCGAGCGCCGCCCCAGCGGCTGCGACTGACCGCCCATATGACCAGAACCCGCCCCTACAGTGGTCATTGCAACCGGCTGTTTTAGCTCAGCGGAAAAACTATTTTCTCTTCAGCGTCGTTGACCTCAAGATCCCAGGGCTGCAAGCGTGCAAGCGAGTGTAACTCTGGATCCAAACTCGCGAAGCAGTTAAACACAATTTTTTTTAAAATTTAATCGCTGCCATTGCATAGCGAAAACACCATTTTATCTTTGAATCTGAGTTGACCTGGACCTTGTGCAATCCCCAAAATCGCATATTTTCCTGTTGTTTCTCTTCGCACATTTGAAACGAGAAAAAAGTTCGCACAACGTAACGTGATATCAATGAGCATGTTCTTCGTAGGCACTGCTTCGACCGGGTTTGAACCCGTGAACTTGGGTGTAAGTTTGGATTTTTTAGTTAGAAAAACTTAATTTATGTCTTTAATCTCTACATAACCAGGGTTGAACTGAAGATGGTGGATGCAACAGCGGATTTTCCACGTTCAAAAGCTGGTAGAATTTGCAGCGATCGAGAGCAGTGCAACAAGAACATCATCCGGATGATATCCAGGAAGAAGGCATCTTGAAGATCATCACCGAAGATACCTCCGTAAGCTTACGAACTTTTTCAGAAATAAATACCGTTCGGAAGTCTTCATGTTTGGAGGAAATAGGATTCAGACAGTTAATGAGTTCAAGTTTAAAGTTTGTTACTTCATTAGAATAAATATTAAAGTTTTATTGCCAAAATCAAGTAAAATGCTGATAATTTGTAGTGATACTGCCATCAATATTCCAATAACAGTTTTAAGACAGCAGAACTTCCACGTTTCGCAGCTCTGTACAGAGTTACACGTCCACATATAGAGTAAACTAAAAGGTAAAGCCCATATAGAATAAGCTAAAAAGGAAACAAGTAATATGTCGAACCTAAATTTGCATAATCAATGTAAGTTGTTGTCAGTTATTATTGAAGAATGACCACCTAATGAACAGTAAATAATAAAGTAGAAAGAGGGTATACCTCAATACGAAGTCATTAATATGCTGTAGAGAAAAGTGAGTAATTCTGCGGAAAATCGATTTCGAGATTTTCGCGGAAAAAGATGATCATCTCCTGATACCGAAAAATTGTTGACTTTTTCTAAACGTCTGTCCTTCTTTTCGCCTGCCATCGTATGATATTTCCAAAATAGACAGACCTGAGATTTTGAAAAGATTTCTTCAAATTTTGAGGGTACTTTATACGAAGCCCCTGCATTATTTTCTAAATTTTCTCAAATAGATCCAATTTTTGTTTAAATTTTGTGAATGAATAGTATGAAAATACTTATAAAGATGGCATAGGTTATTGCTGAATTTTCGAAATTTCCAAAAGTTCTCGAACAACTTGTTGAAGAACGATTTTTTCTTCAAATGAAATTTGTTCTCCGTAATTAATTCTTAAATTAATGTCAAATACGTTTTTAAAGTATTACTTTTTTAATAGATTATTGCATTTGGGAATACCCAAATGGGGGACCCAAAATTGTGCATTTTTCATAAATCCTCAAATGTCAAGTTATCCAAAAAAGCACTAAATGTTTTATTGAAAATGTTAATGTTGGATACAGTTTTACTCTTTCATATTATTCTTACATTCTTGTTTCAGTTCTACTATTATGGGACAGAAAAATGAAAAAAAAGAAGAAAAAAAGAGAAAAAAAATGTCCTTTAGACACCCAGAGATGGCTGCTGGGAAGAGGGTGTGGCAAACCAAAAAAGCTAGCCCAGACGCAAGGGAATAGAAAACTAAGTTTACTAGAAAGTCTGCGTATTTGTAGTACCATTAGTGTATTATTAGCTTGCGTTGTTCTCCATGTTTTCCAGGTATTGAGTTTTCTACGTGGCGAATAAGCGAAAATGGTCTAGGATATTACAAAACGTTTGTGAGATTGGAGAATTTCATTCATAAAACTCCGTAACGAATTAGAACGTATGCGATTTGCAACATACCGGGTTTGCAGAATCGGCCATAAGTTTAGTTCACCAAATATTACTTATTACTATGTTTTTCTTAAGTGCTAATAGCAGTAATAATAAAAAACTTACATCCCCTTGAAATGTGATAAGTAAATATCAAGAAAGTTATCAGTTACATAAAGTTTAAAAAAAGAATAAACATTATAACACGCGAATTGGTACCTACATGAATCTTTTCTCGATAGCAGCGCCAAATTAATTTTTCTTCGTGGCTATTTTCAGAATTTTCCTTTTTAAGAGGACGAACAGTTATATAACACATGCTCACAGGTGACTGACTAGAAATAAAATTTTAATCAAGACTTATCCATCCGTGTGAGAATTGAAATGAGGCGTGAGCGAGTGAAGATGGCCCGACAACGAGCGAGCATTAATCTCGCGGAAGGGAAGGAAAGGCTGGGTAAAAATACAGGAGAGGCCGCGAGACCCCATAGGAAGACGAGAAAGAGAACGCCAAACAAAAGAGCGGAGAAGTGACCGCAAAATTTCTTGACACAGCTCCGCGCATGCGCATTGGCCGGCGTGATCCAACGAGGCTGCCAAGGTAAACAGCAATAACCAGGTGCTGACAGCTAATTATGCGAAGGCTTGAGACGATGCGGTAAAAAGTAGACTAAAACGAACTGCTTCGTGGAATTTTCGCATTTGTGGAAGTCGTTTGCTCAGTTAATTAAGAAAATTGCTACAAATATACCGGGAGAGGTGGTTCAAGGCATCAACCGACGTCACTGCAGTCCCTCTGACCTAGGTTCGAGTCCCGACGGTGGCAGGATTCTCGACACTAGCTAGATAACTAGGTCGTGTTCAGTCGCTGTCTGGAGGAGAATTCTAGCGGCCGGCTGCTCTGATCGGTTGTTATCCGTCGTTTCTGCGATCAACACCAGATGAATGCCGGAGCTGAACCCTAACAAACGGCCACAGACTGCATGCAACATTCCCCTCTCCTTCCTTGCCCCACCCTCACCCCTTATTCACACTTACAGTTGCATGCCCTATACTCATCACCCCTGCCGGGAGACCGGTCGAGAGCTTAGAACTTGGCCTGGCTGAGACGGTTCCCCACCGGTGGGAGGTCGCCCTCGCTGGGGAAAACCCAGCAAGCCGACGGACCGGTCGGCGCTGGATCTCACCATCCAGCCGGGGTGATAACGTCGCCTCCCGAGGAAAGAAACATGCACTACCACTGACTGGACTAATGATCTTAGCAGACGAAGCATCCAGAATCTCTAGTCAATCAATCAATCATCAATGAAAAATCTACTAATATTGTAGCAATTGAAATCACTAACGAGTGATTTGTGGCAGTTTTTGCACAGTTTGTCGCCAAGACCGACCGACGTTGGTTTGTACGTATAATTGGTCAAACATGTAAATGTTAATAGTTTGAATATGAATAATTTTGTATGCGTGTGGTTTTTATGCGTAAGTTGTTAAATATCTAATTTATTTTTAATTCGTAGCAACCATTGAAGTAATTGCTGGCTGCGCTATTAAGTTCATCTCTTTCACACTTGATGATGTCTTCAATAATAAATTGTTATCTAATTTGATAGTCAATAGCAGCTTCAGATCAGCCTTCAAGCCAACATCAGGCCCCATTACAGTTAAGTAGATTGACAAGTTAACTGCGGCAACCCACACTCTGAACATCATTTGTTGCATTTTGAAACCAGGAATATTACCTTATATCTAATAATAATAAAGCATATATGTAACATTAAAGTTAACCAAGCGTAATTTCTGGTATCAAAGTCCCCCCTTCGCTTTTATTTAACATTGTTAACACTTACTGTTCAAAGAGAAAAAAAGTCTAGTGCTTAATCCACTTGCTAGAAAAATATATTATAATCGATAGGGGAGATTAAGAGACGTCAAAAATTTAAATTCATTTTTTAAATTCCACAGCCCGAAAACGGAAAACCTAATCCGCTCACTTTCTAGATCCCTCCAACACCTCCAAATCTCAAGAAGACGTGCGCAAATTGTGGAGTTATATTTATGTCAAGAACCAAAGCAATGGGCCACCTCAGGATTTGCTCAATCGATGAAGGAAAACTCCGATCACCTGGAACACTGAGTACACAGAGCAGTGATCAAATTTGTTGGCGCAGAAGGGCAGCGTGCGTTACAGATTTATCGCAGGATGCACGAGGTGTGGGCCGAGGTGTACCATGGTATTACGATGGTACGGCGTAATCGTTATACGGCAGGACGCATCAACATCAAGGACTTGCCCCGCCCGGAGCAAGCGCACGTTTTCACCAACAGTGCCACTGGATAAGGCTGTGGATAAGCGTCGGATCACTACACATAAAATTGCCGTTAAACTAGCGATGTGAAAAGCAATGGTGCATCCATCACGTCATCAACACAAACTGGGGATTTTACACCGAAGCCATCCACACACTTCCTACAGTCTGAGATAAGTGTATCAATGTAAATAGTACTTATTTATAGCTATACTGTTCCCAATGAAATGTAATTCGTATGTTGGCATTAAAGTGTCTTGTCTTATAATATGATTTATACATACCAGGGAACTCCATTTAAATTTTACTGTCTCTATAATGTTGTATGATACTGTCTTATCCTCTTCAAGACGACCCTATATTATTTTTATTTTGCTGACATACTTTTTTGTAAGTGTGTGTGTGTGTGTGTGTGTGAATGCGCGTGCGTGCGTGAGTGTAGGCATGCAGCAATATGCTTCAAATTCCTGCAGCTAATGGTTTCAGAATCTGCTTGAAGGTTTGTGTTGCTGCCCACCAGTGGCGACGACCCTATATTATTTTTGTTTTGCTGACATACTTTTTTGTAAGTGTGTGTGTGTGTGTGTGTGTGTGTGTGTGTGTGTGTAGGCATGCAGCAATATGCTTCGAATTCCTGCAGCTAATGGTTTCAGAATCTGCTTGAAGGTTTGTGTTGCTGCTCACCAGTGGCGACCAGAAGTGGGGGCAACAAAAGAAATAAAAATGTATTCATTTTAAATCCAAATTTAATGCTGTATTGGGGATGAGGAGGGATGTATTGTTTTATCTGAGCCCCCTCCCTTCATGTATCAACTGCCCCAAGTCCCTGGTTTTCTCTGGGTGGCCCTGCGGCTCACACAGGCACAGATGTGGCTAAAGCCATAAAGGGAGCAAGTAGCAGCATAAGAACGAGGAGACACAAGAAAATGAAAAGTTGCAAATGTTTAAGGTCTCATGGGTACAAGCGGAACTACCCATGGGCCGCCCCTGGGCACTATATTCCGTGCCGCCCTTCTTCCTATTCTTTAATTTTCAATAAAGTTTCAAAAACTTCAAAAGCATTTATTAAATTAACAATAATACACCTTTTTATAATAAAATTAATATCATTACACTAAATAAACTAAATTTGCTTGCGTCTTCCTAATTGGACAACGGTTTTGCTTGCGTCTTTCTAATTGGTCGCTGAGATCATCAAAGTTTATTCATTTTAAAATTTCAGAATCTATTACCAACAAAGCAAACGCATTTAATCTTCGGTCTTTTTTGATCTCAGGTAGTTTTTCACTCGTTTCAAACATTAAAAAGCTCTTTCAGCACTGTAATTGCTTATCTGTATGCAATCGTCAGGTATGCAATATCAATATTGGGATGCGCCATTTAAAGTCATTTTCAGGAAGAAACTTCGTCAAACCCATTCGAGACAAATTTTCAATATTTCTTTCTCAGTGCAGTATGCTTGGAAGTGTAACATTTTATTTCCCGATGAACTTTTTAAATCAGTGTCACAGAAGTCTCGCAACAAGTTTGATTTTTCTAGTCAGTCGCTTGATTGAAAGAGATTGAGATTGAAATTTCCAAGGTCTAAAATTATGGAGATCATTCCACAGATATAATTGTAAGACTCGCCTCCTGAATATGTTATCTAAACTAACAGAACGTATTGACATTGAAGTGATTGCCGCCAGTTAATTCAATCTCCCCATTTTTAGTGTCGTTGAACTGATGTTTTCTTTTTTTTTGTCAAACCAGTGGCAGAATAATATTATTTTTATTTGTTATTTAAGGTCGCATCAAGGTCGCATCATCATCATCATTAGCGACCACTATTGCTTGTAACGGTATGGTAACTGTGAGAATGATATGATAATGATGATGGACAGACGAACACAATACAACCATGTCCGAGGCGGGACTCGAACCCGCGATCCTTCAGTCCGAGATTTCTAAGGCATTACTGCCTTAGCAATCTCGGCCACCGGATCGGCAATGATATTCTTTGTTTATAGACATTTCTATACTTTTTTTTAATAAACTTCAAATGTGTTTCGCATGTGTCTTACAAGTTTGATCATGGCATTCTATAGAACACTTATATCGACGCTTTGCAGCATTTTACTTTTTAGACAGAGAGTAGAGAGCTATGTAATGAGCTATGTACAGAGCCCTGGCAACGAAAAAGTGGATAAATCTAATTGCTAAATTTAGAAAGAATCCTCTGACACTGGGTTAGCCAGAATGTATGTTTTGTGGGTCCTTGATACCCCCCCCCAAAAAAAAATAGATTGACAGCAAAACGTCTGTCCGTCCTCTGTCTGTCCGTCTGTAAACAACGCTAACGATTTTCTCCAAAAGCCGATACTTCGATAAATTGATATTCCATAATCAATCTGGCTGATGCCGCAAACCCTTGAATTTGAAAGTGATATTTTAATTCTAGGGGATAGTTACTTTACATGAAACCCCTGGGAGATTTTCCAAATTTTCAAAAAAAATGTTTTCCATCTTTTTGATTAAATTTTGTTGTTAGGTACTGTGAATGACGTTTAAGAGAATGATGAAAATTGCATTTTCGTTGTAAAACCCTAATTTTTGGAAAATTCCTAAAATTTAAAATTTTCCGGCATCTTCCTACAACTAAAATATTAAAGATACAGTTTTTCTCCTAATGAAATTTGTTTCACAAAGATAAATTTTAAAATAAGCACAAGAACAATTTTTCGAAATTTTGAGGATTTTTTCGCGTGTTTTTGCGCGCAATATAGGCAAGTTCTATTTTTTTATCAAAACCGCTCCATTGTTTTCGATTATTTTTTTATTGGATAATCTGGAAAACGTTTAAAAGAATGGTGTAGGACTCATGTTGGTTGAAAACCTGAATTTTCGAAAGTTGAAAAAAATCAATATTTTTAGCCACCTTACTGCAATTATGCAGATAAACATTTTTCTTTATAACATGTGTTCATGAAAAACAGGTGTAAAAAATGTTAATTTTTTGCGAAATGTGTCAAAAATATGCATTTTTTTCTTTAATCCATTTTTTCTTAAGAACAGCATACAATGGTTTGATTAAATTTAGACTTTAGATAGCGTAAAGGACTCGCCTTCCTACAACTGCAATTGTGAAGATACTTTTTTTTTCAATGAAATATGAACATCAAAAACACACTTTCAAATAAGGTCATGTTCATTTTTTTTAAATGAGAATTTTTTGTTGTATTTTTTTGGAAAATCATAATCTTCCACTCCGAGTTTACTGCGCTTCATGAACATAATTCCAGGTAATCTGATGCTTCGTAAGTTAGAATTTGTATATTATTTCATATTTCTTTGCCATTTCTTACTTTCGAGCTTTTGTTATACTTTACAAATTAATCTTTCAGAACCTATTTGAAATATATGAAATAAAATTTGCTAGTTTTCAGGGAATATCAGATTGGAATGCAATAATGGCTCGGCAAACAATAACTCGGAGCTATTTTCTGTGAATTATGTCTTATTTTTGGATCATAATTTACCTGTATGAAAAACAGTTATAATTGTCAAATTTGTGTTGATATTTGCTTGAAAATATTTAGTTTTTGCATCAACTGTTGTACGATTTGTAATGAGATTTACAAAAAATCAATGAGATGTGTCAATTCGAAGTGAAATTGTAGTGTCGAAGTGAAACAGTATTACATAACTATTACTATAGGCGGGAAAGTACGTGATGTTTAGTTTTTCTTAAACATTTGACTTGCGATGAATCGATGGTTGTTTATTTTTCATTGCTAAGTATGTTAAAACCCGATACTACGGATGTTCAATTTCTTAACACAAGGAAGATAGGAAAACACTTAACAAACCTGTAGGGGTGCATGTTAACGGGTTAAAGACTCATCTAACCGATAAAATCCTAAACGAATGCTAGCCGTTACGAGTGCGTTTTCTTTCCTCTATTAGGACGAGTCAAGTCATTATAACGGAACAGTATTAAGCAAAAGAAAAACACCGCCATTCGTAAAATGCGCGCGCGCAACCATCTGCCTGTCTTGCGGCCTCGCGGAACGCGCATGAGCCACACCCCGCGAAAATAGCGCGCCCCCCGAAAATAGGCCGCTCACCCCCGATTTAGCGCATCGATATGTTGATGACGCGTGAGAAGTGTCCGCCCCCTCGCCAGGGAGGACGGGGGGGGGGGCGAGTGTTATTTTAGAGCCCTCGCGTGCTCCACCGCCGCCGCATTCCTCTTACACAGTCCCATTCAGAAGAAATACAGCAAATGAATATTATTTCCAATTAGCTTCAAAGTGTGGTGTTCCATTTTTATTGATTGATAAATGATTCCGGGCGAGAGAACTGCTAAGGTCATTATTCCCGTAAGTGTAATACATGTATTTTATCGCGGTAGTTGGCGGTGATCTTCGCCAGCTGAACAGTGACTTCCGGCGCCGACCTGCCGTCGGCTAGCCGAGTTTCCCTAACCAAGTACCTCCCACCAGCGTGGAATCGCACCAGCCGGTACAAGCTCTAAGCTCCCGACTGGTCTCCCAATAAGTGTGATAGTGTAGTACATGTGAGTATGTGTGTAAGGAAGAAATGAGGAAAGGATGAGGAAGAGGGAAGAAAGATAGATCGCGATCCGTTTGTAAGGGAACTACCCCGGCATTCGTCAGGTGTAGATCGGAGAAACCACCGATTAGAGCATCCGGCTGCTAGTATTTTCCTCCGGACAGCGGATACGAATTCGATCTAGCTGGCAAGTTATTGTCGAGAAACCTGCCACCGTTTGGATTCGAATCCCTCCCGGTCACAGGTACTTACGTCAGTTGTTGCCCTGAGACACCTCTCCCGGTATGATGTTCGGTAAAGCGTGGTACTAATGTAATCAGTGTGATGTAATAGCATGGTGCAATAAATACAGTTGCGAACGCAGGATGCGATGGCTCAGTCGCGCGATTGCCGTGATGTTGGCGGACTGCTGACCGAGAGATCCTTGGGATCGAGGCATCGACGGCGAAAGATTTGCTGTAGAGTAAGGTGGAATTCAACCACTGTCTGGAAGAGAATTCTAGCAGCCGACTGCTCTGATAGTAGTTTTCCGTGATTTCTCATGTCAATACCAGGCAAATTTTTAAATTAACTAAAATTTTATTATTATTATTATTATTATTATTATTATTATTATTTTGAGTTTACAAACAATAGTGGGCATTGTTTTTGTTATTATTACGAATAAATATTTTATTTTATTTTATTTTGAAATTGAAAGTTTTTTGATTTAATATTTCAGAAAGTTACCATGTTCAAATTTATAGTAATGTCTTACAATCATCAGCCCAAAATAAGCAATTAAATGGATATTTTTATTTTCTCGCAAGTTAAGTAACTTTATTAATGAAAAGTAAAACCATCTCACCGCAATATTGAAGATAGAGTATTTTCTTCACATGAAATTTATTCTCCACAATTCGTTTATTAACAAACAATATGTACATTTTTAAAAATTTTAGAAGTTTTTGCATAATTTTGAGTAAAATATGGGTAATCTTAAAAACAAGATATTCTCAAAATCGGCTACAAATAGTTTCTTCAAATATTTCTAAGGGCGGTGCTAAATTAAATGCATAAGATAACATACACGTTACTTTGCTGCATTCTTTTGTCTTTTCAAAAATTGCACAAATGTAATTTTTAAATCTATCTCTCGTAGTTAATATACACATTGAGTACTATTTTTTATACGTTATTAGATTTGTGAGTAGAAGTGCTTTAGAGTAGAAACGCTCAAACAATATTTTCTCAAAAACAACAGCTTCTATTTTTTCAACGAAAATTTGCAAATAGGACTGGCAAATAGGAATAGGACTCTACTGTAATATTATTCAACAATATTTCATTCTACTCTAAGGAGACCACAAAAATGAGAAAATGTGAAAAGTGACTTCTGGACAACAACAGATGGCAGCTAGGAAGAGGGTGGATCAAAACCGAAATGTTAGCTCAGACTAACAGGTTTGAAAAAACAACTAGTACGAGAAATGCTGTGGAATTCTATAGCTTCACTTGTTTGAATTTTTTTTGAAGTTCTTACGCCTACAATTCACTAGTGCGGAAACTGCTAATATTTTTTTAAATGTACTTGGCAGAAATTGAAGAACAATTTTTAAAATTTTATTTGGAGAAAAAATAACTAGCTTACACAATATAATTATAATGTAGTTGTACGAGAGGATTTAAAAAATGTTAAACTTTTGTAACTTTTAAAATTTTAGAGTGAACAGTAAAATTTGGAGATTGTCTCCCTTTCAAGTATATTTCACTTCATTCTTCCATGAAATTTAAAGAAAATATTTGATAACAATGTTGTGAAATTTTTGAAAATGTATCAAGGGCACCTGTAAAATTTAAAGAATGTTTTCAAAATCACAGGGCTTTGAGCCAGTCCAGATTGGCCTGGGAATATTCATTTTGGCAAATTTCCTACGAAGGCACTAGTGTAAGAGCATAGGCTACGTTGTTCACAGATGGACGAACGGAAAGACTAAAGGACGGACATTTTGAATTTTTTAAAATTAAAAAAACATTTAAAAAAATCTTTTTGGAATTAGGGGACCCCAAAATATGAATTTTAGGGACAATCTCGAAATCGATTTTCCGAAGCATTATATATATTTCTCTAAATAATATATATATATATATATATATATATATATATATATATATATATTGTGACATACCTGGTGGTGCCGGGTATTTTCACTGCAATACAACACTAAGAGAGGGTGTCTTTTACGTGAATGGGTCCCTGGATAAGTTGGTGCAACGTTGGGGTGGTTAATCATAAATTGAAATACAATTATAAACAAGATTTATTTTAAACCAAATTTGTTATTTACATCATTAGACAACGTTTTTACACTCTGCCTTGGTACCAAGATTAAGAGTGAAATGCATTTCTCATACCTGCGGGGCCCCGAACGAATACCTATGATGTTCGTAGAACCGCTCATGCCGACAGGATTGTCGACCTCTGCTACTGCTGCGGGCCGTCAGCGTCGGATGGCGTGGTAATCGCCCACGGCTGATGCACCAACAATTCTTCCCCGATCAGGATCTTGACACCTCGGCCTCGCACCTTCCTCGAATCACTGTCCGTCAGTGGGTTTACTTACACAACCCACGCCTACTCTGTATACTGGTCACAGTTCTGTACCGCGCAATTTCAAGAATGTTTCCACCGCGCCAACTAATAAGAACAACATCAATTATTCTACCAACACTAATCTTTCACTATACTGATACTTCTAATGTTCTATTTACACGTCAATTACTTTGCGGTTCCTAATAATACATAAAATACGTCGCAATGTTATATGCGTCCATACACCGGCGGAGAACTCTCGCCGCACGTCCGCACTCGTCGCCGCTCTGCTCACGTCTGCCTGGTCACCGTTCTGCCAACGGCTCTCGTCCGCGATTCTCGTAACGAACTTTTGCACGTGCGCGTTGCCCAGTTCCAACCGAAATTCACACGCTAGCCTCCCGGCGGCGGTGGCACCGTCGGCGGAGGCAGCGGTTGCTCGCCGGCCCCGGCGCGCCGCGCTCGGCGCGCTCACCGCGCAGTCCAAAGTAGCTGTTGATTTCTTACACTAATGATTTAATTAGTGTAATGAAACACACATTATGGGTTTCATCATATATATATATATATATATATATATATATATATATATAAACGTATATAGTACGAGTATATAAGAAAGTGAAATTATAATTTTTGCAATAATAAAGGAAAACAACAGTCGCAAATGCATCCATGCAACTGTGCTTATTTTAGACAGGATGGGTCCAAGGGCCTTAAAATTAGGATTTCAGATCATGGAATATGAGTGGAACGTTGGATAGGCGTTAAAGATAAATAAAATTCTTTATTTGTGGAGAGGCTCAGGCCATTTAGCCGGCTCTTTCGCTTGACCACTTTCAAAAAATTTGTAATACAACAGATCATGAAAAGAAGGTCATTCAAAGAGAAATACGTGCACAATTTGGAAGAGGGGTTTCTCACATTTGAGACAGGAATGAAAGCGAGGGAGGAAGGAGTAGATAGACAAGGGAATACTCTCTCAGCATTCGCGAAATTAAATTTATTTATTTCAAGTTGGGGGTGTATTAAAATTAATAATAAATATGTTAGATTGAACGCTACGAGAATAAAATCAAATTTAGAGAAATTATATTTTGTGACTCAGCAAGGTAGGTACAGAAGAGGATTGGAAGGAGCTTGTTTAAGTCAGTGAAAGGTTAATAAGTGTTACTAAATATTTCACAGAGATTTTGAAGGAGCTATGATTGCGAATGTGTTTTTGAAATACCCCTAAAAAGACTAGAAAGGGAGGGAATATCGTCAGCATACGAGCAAAAACACATCGCGTCAAGAGTTCAAGCTTTGAGAGAAATGGAAAACATGGAAGAAAATGTATTTCATAATGATCATACTTGTATTTCATAATAATAATAATAATAATAACATTAACAATATTAATAATATGAGAATGTATTATAAAACTATTCGGTTATTAAATTAAGATAAAAAAGGAATTAAAAACGTGGATTCAGTTTTAGGAAAGGTTTTAAATTTAAACCCCGTACTAGAAAGGTAGAAATTATGAAAATTTAGGAAATGTTTATCAATTAGAAATCTTCCCAGCACTTGAAAATTCGACCCAACATCTACCACCCGTAAGCAATCGATGTCTAGTACACTTATTCCTGGAACTGCAAACAAGGGACGATCGCGGCATGCGCCTTAAGCGATTGAGTAAACACAGTTAAACCTCAATCAGGATGGCGGCTTAAGGCCAAGACACAATACTCTGCCAAAACGCAATACAGGTATTATATCACTCTACAAAAGATATATTTTCGGAAGTTAAATTACATTTGTGAATGATGTCTAAGTGTGTAGCAGGGTTGTCAGAAACGTTCATAGACTTTTTTCAAATAATTATTTACAAAAACCATAATGTTCCCCCACGCCAAACTAGTTAATTTTATTTACGCATTTACTTATTACTTACGAATTTAATTTATGTTTATGAATTCCTCTATATTTATTTCCATATACTGATAATGTGACAGTGATAAAGTCAACAGTTGGCAATCGATTTTAAATGAGTTCATGTAGGCAATTTTATCAATAATTGAATATCAATATCTTATCAATTACTTCTCTCAATTTCCACATTGAATGTGAAATGTTCCTTCGGATCCACCGAAAATATATTAAGTAAATGAGCAAGGACTCATTAACAGAAAAGAAAAAAAATGGACAGCCCTTATCTAATCTAATGCATTTGGATATCAAAAACTTAGCATTCTTAGTCATATGAAGTTGATAAGATTAAATACACTCATGACAGACCAATGAACCTTACTTAAGGGTCACGGAGCATTCTTCCAGCTGATTAAAGGAACATTCTCCGTTATCAGTAAGCTGAGGATTTACAGGCACGAAAAAAATGTAGAGATAGGCAAACAAAACAGGCATTTAAAAATGTAAAATATGCATTAAAAATATGTAAAATATTAATTTTAAATACAAAATAAGCGTTTAAAAAGGCACTATATTTTTGTTATCGTTATTAATATACTTGTGTGGAAAGTTTCTAAAGTAAACATAATATAGATACCTTCATGGATGTTTGCTTTCATCATTGTTCTGACAAATTTTCGTAAATAATGTGAAAGAGTGAAGATTTAAATAGCTTGGGTATGTGAGTAAAGAGGGAAGGAGGCAGTCAAGTCAGTTTTCTCTGAAATGATATTGGTCTGTTGTATTGAGTGTGTAACATTCTAAATGGACAATGTATGATGTAGGTTTGTTCATTGAAGATCATTTCATTTTCCGATTTGGCTTGAAACATGTCAATTTCCTAACGTACTTCTGTTCCAAAATTCATATAATAATAATAATAATAATAATAATAATAATAATAATATCCTTTCCGTGGCGGAGACGGTTGTGGCAGCCGTCGTCTGCGCCAGGGATGCTGCAGGTTCGAGATCTGTGAAGGAATGGCCGTATTTGTGATTGTACCTTCACCCCTCATCATCCTATCACCTCATCTTTCACAATTCATGGTGCAACAAACTTGTTTTACCGAGGGATACAGTCAGGGCCGGATTTAAGTAGTGCGGGGCCCCAAGTACAAAATTGTGTTGCCCCCCCCTCCGAAAAAATAGCTCCATCTTTATTAAATAAAAAAAATGTATTATAGTACAAGTACTTTCTGTACAGATACAAATGAAAACTGATAATTTTTTATAGAAATTTTTACTTGTGTTACATTTTTTACATTAAATACATTTTACACATTTTTTTCTGCTCTTCACTGCAGAAAATTGGTCGATGATGCCTTCAAAACGAAGATTTCTCAGTTTATCATGCTCCATACTCAGGATACTTAGGTCTACTAAATTTTCTTGAGACATAGTCGTACGTAGATAGTTTTTTATCCGCTTCAGTTTACTGAATGACCGTTCTCCAGTACAGTTTGATATCATCAAGTTATAAGTAAAGGAAATAAAGTATAGTTAATATTAGACTAATTTAACATGTAATAAATATTTTTTAAAAATGTTTTGAAATTGTACATTTTGTTACACAGTAGACTACTTGATTAACAATTATTTCACAGACAAAAAAGTATGGTATGCGTATTTTTCCGAAACGCGGGGCCCCTGGTGAATGGGGGCCCCCAAGCAAATGCTTGTTTTGCTTGTAGGTAAATCCGGCCCTGGATACAGCTGAAAAGCTGATCATAATAGATACACACGTTATTGCGTGGTCATAAATAGCCAATACGCAAATAATAATAATAATAATAATAATAATAATAATAACTTTATTTGACGTGAGATACGAAAAAAGGTATGTTAACCAGATAAAATGCGATATACGATTCAGGGGTAAAGTAATTAAAACTTTCAAAACTTAAATATAAAGTTCATAAGTAAAGCAATTAAAACGTTTATATTGTGTTTATTGGAATATATGAACAAATCCAATAATACTTTTGCACGGCATCTTAAGATTAAAACTTACACATTATTTCAAATGATTCTATGATCGCAATAGTATTTTTAATTACATGGGTAGATTGTTTTAATTACATTTTGATATTAATTCTCAACTCCGAACCTGTAAAACTTACCAGTGTTATGATACAGTATTTGTTTCCACACATTTTAAGCAACAATTTTTAGGTCCAGTTCCGTTTACAGTTTGATACCTAACCAGGTTAGTTCCAAGTAACTTTCTGTTCATCCCTAGATTTTGTGAAGCGAGTGATTAAAGATTTCGGAGACTGAAAATTCAAGGAACGTTATCATATCGAAAGATTTATCGTCCATCTTCCCTCATTTAAGATAAAAGAAGTCAATGTGGAAAACATGTACTTCAGTCGCCAGCTACTACTTGAATAGTCTCGCGCGGCGCTACTCCAGACTCCTACAGTGAAAGAATTACTATGGTGAAACGCGGGGAAGATATAATGAAGTTGTTATTAGTGTTGGTTTCTCTGTTCGTAGTGACTTTTGGAAGATATGCAAATTGTGGCTGCGATCACAAAAGACGTATAGTGAAGTGCTCACGATTGGAACTGACAGATTTAGAAGAAAATAACATTGTTTGTGGAGATTTCGAAAACATAGATGTATCTGAAAACAGTATACTCAAGTATCCAAATAGTGTTCGTCAATTCAGATCTGTAAATATATCATTTAATTCCCTACAGAACTTAGATGTGTCGGTTAATCAGAGAGTGGAAATGTTATACGTTACGGGAAATAATCTAATAACAATTGATTTGAAAGACTATTTTAACGATCTTCGACATCTGGACGCATCAAAGAATACTTTAGGATTTGCTAAAGATAATTTCATAGAAGGACTTTGCAATCTTATTCATCTTGACTTATCTGAAAACATTGTCACGTCGCTGCAAACGCTTACAAAGTGTAGACAATTGTCTGTTCTGCTGGCTAGAGATAACGTGATATCCGACTTGTCTGAAAATTTATCATTGTTGACAAATCTTAAGACGCTGGATTTAGCTAGAAACAAATTAATGTATGTGGAGAGGTTACCTCCGAACTTAGAAATATTGGATATCTCTGGTAATAGAATGACAAGAATTTATCCTAGAATGTTCCAAGACCTCGCCGCATTGACATATCTGAACTTGGATGGAAATAAGATAAACATTATTGAGCCAGGAACATTCTCCAGTCTTGAATCTTTGGAGACTCTGAAACTCAACAGCAATGACATGAAGATACTCACAAGTGAAATGTTTCAGGGACTGAAGTCTTTGAAAGTGGCGGAATTGTGTTTAAACTTAATCGTGAAAGTTTCTGACGACACATTCAGCGACCTTCCTGCCTTGGAAACATTGTTTTTGGCAAACAATAAAATTGTGACTCTACCAGCGTTGCGTTTAGGAGAGAAGGTGAAAGTTGTGCAACTCATGTGGAACTACATTAACCGCTTGAAATCGCACGCCCTGACGACAATGTTTTCGGGCAGCTCAGGGCCACGCAGGGTAAGTTTCCCTCTGAACGAGGTTCGAAGTGACGACCCGGAATGGCTCGACGTGGTGGACTCCTTCAGCTGGGAGTGCGTCGAGTATAGGTCGCACATCGACGCACAGTTCCAGGAGCTGCCTCCGCAGAATTACACCCGCGCGGGGGAGAAGCGAGTCGTGGTTTTGGGTGGCGTAGACTGCGTGTGCGTGCAATTCTCCAACAGGCGCGGAATGACGTTCGACACGTGCGTGGCTGACAACGACGAGATCGATGGCCAGCCCTGGATCGTCGCCGTGGCGATGGCTGCTCACCGCAGGCGCTCTACTCGCGGTGACCTATAGCTGGGGCCAGCTGCGCGCTTTGAAATGCTATCTCCTCGGTCCGTATCAACGTAGACACTTCCAACGAAATGTGTATAAAATGTCCATAAATGACTTTTTAATAAAATTGAATTTACAAATTATACTTGTGTTTTTAAAAGTTAAAAAAATTATTTGTTTTGTGCAATATAATTAGAGTATACTTTTTAGAAAAAATAATTTTGAGTATTTTAAATATAATATAACTTACAAAATAGAAAATCTGTGACTAGATGAATGAGGGAGTTTAGGGCTGCTAACGAATTTATGACTTATGAATGACTAAGTGTAACTGAACAACAAAAGTTACCATTAAGATGTATTCTAATTAAAGAAATTTGACGTTTTACGTTGATTATAGATTTTTAAAATGTAAACTAAATTAATACGTACAATTATTGTATAAATTAACACAAATATTTTTAATAAAATATTGTTTGGACACTTTTTAATTCTGCTTGTCTTTGAAGGTTGTCACCCAGGGCGGTACGAGTCCTTCTACCACATCATCTTCAATACGCCAGTATCTGGGGTTGACAACTTCTATCTAAAGTGGTGCTTGATCTAACAGCGCATGCATTCACGTATTATTTGTATCTTTTCCGATTTTCGAAAATTCAGAGAGTTCAATGCAGCCGGGATATGTGCCATGTTTGCAATCGTACTTCTCCCCATCCGATTTTTAAAATAATGAAGAAAAATTGGAGTTTGAGAAAATCTTGTTTTTACTTTCTCGTATCGTGCTTATGTGGTATGAAGAAAGTATTGTAATGCTACGGCAAAAACGCCGATTTTTCGGCAGAAATGCTCGTAATATGTGCACCTAACATCAAAAAAGACGCCAAATGTTTTCTAGGCAAAATGTGTACTTCAGAAGCATAGAAACACTCAATAAACAGTAAATTATTTATTATTTATAAAGTAAATTAATGTATTTGTTCAAAAAGAAAAATTAACACAGAAATTTAAAAAAGCACCTATTTGACATAATTCGACTGCTTTTTTATTTCTCGGTTAATTTTTCTTTCTGAACAAATATATTAATTTCTCTTATAAATAATAAACCATTTACACTTTTCTGGAGTGATTCTATGCTTCAGCAATGCAAATTTTTGCCTAGAAAGAATTTTTTCAAACCAACTTTTGAGTGCTTAAAGCGGCTTAGCCATTCGGAATATCCAAGTAGTTTATTAGACAAAATATGCTTAAAATTGTCTGAAGACTTAATTTTCGACGTTTCGACGTTTCTTTCCCTGACACCTGCATATAATTAACTTAAGTGTGATTTTTAATGTTACCCATAATGTTAACCATAAATGTTTTTGGACCCCCTCGTACAACTACATTATTGAAGATGGATTTGTTGCAAATTAAATTTATTTTTCGAAATTACTTCCTTAAATAATGTCATGTACGTTTTTTTTCATTAGTAGCCTTGGTTCAATTTTTAGTGAAAATAGGCAATATTAAGAACAAGTTGTTCACAAAGAACGGCGCCAAATGGTTTCTTTAATCTTTTAGTACGGATAGCACCAAACGTACTGAATAACGTGACATAAACGCTGTTTTGATGTATTCATTTTATTTTTCAAAAAATACACAAATTTATTTTTATAATAAATTATTATTATCATCATTATTATTATTATCATCATCATATCACGTCGATCATATATTTACAATAAGATCATTTTTATACTCTATTGCATTTAAAGTACAAACTTTTCAAATGATTTCTTATGAATTTCTCGAAACTCAAAAGTTTTGTGGGGAAATGAGCTTGAAAATACGCAACGCTTAAATGGAATTTCTCAAGAACAGCTCCATTTTTTCAACGAAAATTTGCATTTAGATACATGTTTTACTTTTGTAAATTGTACTTACTTTTGTAAATTGTACTTAAAGTCATATTTCAATTCTACTCTTAGGGGAAACACTGGGAAAATATGAAAAAGAGTATTTGAAGGGGCCAATAAATGACATCTGGGAAGAGGGTCACCGAAATGACACACAGGGAAGAGGGTAATACCGAACAGCTAGTCAAGACTAAAGAGTAAAGAATTTAAATAGCACCAAAACGTCTCTGTGAGTCTGAAGCACGACTAGTTTAGATTTGTATTCGAATAACAAAAAGAGCATTTCATTGTACAATTGTTATTTTTCGATTTGTATATGTAATAAAGTTATGTCTCAATAGATAATTAAGAAAGTTCCCAAATGTGATCAATATAACAAAGATTTATTTCGTTGAAGAAGAAAGTTCTAAAGCTATATTTTGGGTTGTAAACATTACAAAATTCAGTGAGAGTTACAAAATACAAGTTGGATGTATTGTGATTAAGTCGTTCTGGGATTTAAGTAGTCAGTCGCTCAATCTGCTTCCTTGCGCCGGAAGTATCAAGTGCCCACTCCACTGTCCCCAAGTTCTGAAATATCATTTTCAATAAGTTATGTGTCAATACTACACAATACGTACAAACATTTTATCTCTGCGCAGATTATTCAGATATGTGGCTCGTTTTTGAAAAGAGGATATACACTTCAGTTTTCCATTAAATTCATGCGTTCGGCAAAGAATACATCCCAGTACATCACACTTTTTTTGTTGTGTTTTTTCACAAAATAAATCAAATTGAATTGTACTGATAATGCCGAGTTCATTTACTTCATGTTTGAAATATTTTCTATATATTTTGGTAGGGATAGAGCACAACACTGAACAACTGACAAAAGAGTCATTCTCATTAAAACTTTTTAATTTTCAAAAATGACTTGTATTTTTCGTATTTTTCGCTCTTCGTTAATTTTATATTTCAGATGTATTTTTGGTTTAAAGTATTGACATTTGCATTGAAGAAAAGCTTAAAATACCTAATTAAGTTTTTCAAGAGTCTAAAAGGTTTCAAAAATAGGGAACCAAAATTGACGTGTTTTAAAACCGTTCAAACAAAATTCACGAAATAAATTAAAATTTTCTCCAAATTTATTCTAAAAAATGTTCACATTAAAAATAAAACATTTTTGCTGGCATGTTTGATATTCTGTTATGATATTTCGAAAGCCTCATTTCGATTAGGTTATTAATGAGTCCGCAACATGAAGAAAACTTCAAAAAAATTACATGATTTTTGATCAAACACAGTATCCAAAATATTATTAATGCAGTAATTAAAATAAACCAACCTGTTAATTGAAATGTTCTCCAAATATTGTTCCAATCACATTTCGTGTTGAGTTTTAAGGAAAATGTTTATTTATGTGTATGGGCATATGATAATATAATTATTAATGTGTTTAGCCCTCAATAGACCTGATGATATCATTGTTATCGTGACACCAAAATTTGTGTTGTATGATAGACAAAGGGCGCCACCTTGCGAGCGCGCCAAATACTACCGCGACGGCCTGCCTAGGGGAAGGCAGATGTGTGGACGTCAGATAAGCAGTAACGAACGTGTTACGTTCATGTCTTACTCAAACTGTGTATTCGAAGGTTCGTTAAATAAACGCCATTCTGATTAAGTATCGTTTGTCGTTATTCTTACAACAGTAATTATTAAACATTTTGTTAAATAATGTTCATATGCATTGACCCCAGGGATGATTTCTGCAAACGAGCTGTCGATCAATTTCTCATCAATATTTCGTGGGCGTCTATCTCAGCTTCGTCAGCGTCTCGAGACTTTCTGTCGAAAATGACGCTGTTTGCAGTGCGCTTATTTCCGGCCACTAGTAAGAGAAGAACGTGCACGCAGAACAGTGTTGCTAGCGTTGTTGCTAGTGTCACTTAGACATATGTAATATTGTAAATTAGTCAAAATGAATAAATGGAAAACTGAGTGAAAAAGCATGCAAATGATTCATTCGTACAATTTGCCGATCATATGCATATTCTCACGAATCTCTAATTATATTGCTGGAAAGAAAATGTTTCTATTTTCATATATATGTTGGGCTTCACTTTATATTGAGTTCTATTTTAGTACATGAATTTTAGAGATCATTAATGTAACCACTTGCAAATTTTACCTCAAACCACCACTTATGTATGTAGCATTGTTAAGTGGAGTTCTGCTAATAGATTTCAGCACGAGGTCAGTTTTTATAAGCGAGTTATATGCCAGGAACTTTACTTAGGCTGATGACATTGTACAATGATTAACATTTTGCGAGAGACTAGTGAAATGGCAATGAAAAAAAACTATATTAATTATTGAGACAAACTGTTACTGTAACTGTTACAAATATTACGAGAAAGAAGATGTAATTCTGAAAAGAAAAAAAACACAACTAGATGGATACATACAATATATTATGACGAGAGAAACAGTATCGACAGGCATAAACCTCAACAGTTTTTCGAAGATACGATTCCAAAATACTCTCGAAAAACATTAATATAAAAACACAAAACATATTACATTTTTGTGTTTATTTAATACACTAAAAAATCCCCAGGATGATGTTAAGAGGACCGATGGTCATTCGCGGGTACCCTCCGCGACATGCCTACTTCAACGCGTACTTTCCAGTGCAGCGCCCGTAGCTCAGCCCGCGGGAGGGGCGAGCGAAGGCGGAGGGAGGGCGTCGCGGAGGCGGACGGGCAGCTGCGAGGGGCCATCGCCGTCCCCGTCCTCCGGCTCGGCCTCCGAGAAGCAGCTCCACAGCCAGAGGGCCACGCCCCCCAGGAGGGCCACCGCGGCGCCCAGCACCGCGTCGTCGCGCCCCGCCCTGCGCCACGGCACCCCCTAGCATAAACCTTTTCGTAATAGTGAGCCGTTGTAACGCCGCGGACCTGGACGGCCGAGGTGGCTCGAGCGCGTCCCGAGTCAGAGCCTCGGTCTGAAGGGTCGCGAGTTCGAGTCCCGCAGTGGGCATCGTTGTTTGTCCCTTGCCTTTCATGTATTAGTGTTGACGCGGAAGGCCGAGTGGGTCTGTTGACCACAGACCGAGGAGCCCGCAAGTGGGTCAGTGTCTAGTGTAAAGGTTAATATGTGTCCCCCATAAGGAACATAGAAAATACTCGGCGTGGATAGTCGAAATCGACATCCCATGACGCTGAAAAAAGGTCCCAGGATGGAAAAAAAATTGACATCACGCCACCTAACAGAGGAACGAAAAGCCACTCTTAAAGCCGGCTTAATATTAACTCCTTTAATATTTTATAGTCCCAGGAACCAAAAAAACGTGGTTTCAGACTACACAACGAGAAACATGAAGTAGTTTACTACAAATAGGAACAAAATTTATCCTATTTTTCGTCACCAGAGCCCGACAATATTTTCCTGTTCAAAAATCGCCGATTTTTGCCACAAGATTACAATACTTTTTCTTTACTACGCACGTAGTAAGGCGAAAAAGTAAAAATAATTCAAGTAAAAATTTATGAAATCGATTACTTATCACACTTTTCACCACTCCATCATCTTAATCAGTTTGATTTTGCTGTTTAGTGTTTATCATTGACAACGCGCATATAAAAGGAGTAGAAAAATAGTCAAGCACAACCGCATTCCTACCGAATCGAGAAAGAAACACTTTCACCTCCGAAGAAGCGAGCAAAACATTCAAGCGACTGGAGTCAGTATGTACGCGATTTTCCACATTGCTCTGTGAAGTCTGTTACGGACCTAAAACTGTCCGTCCCCATGGTGTGTTCGCTTCTCAAGCACAGAGGCGCGGGCTGGATTGCCGTCGTGGTTGGAGCTGTAGGGAAGTTGCTGAGAGAATGGGTGTTGCTGAGTATTGTTTTTTCTTTTTTTTTAATTTGTTGCGTCTGAATTGACGCAAGGCGTCTCCAAACCGCGGGGGGCGCTGAGCGCTTTGCGCTTGGGAGTAATTCTCCATTAATAAGCATTCTATTTGTAGGAGTAATCCTCCGTTAAACCTTATCTGTAGTTTAATGGCACGGCTCGTCGCCAGTCGATTGTCAAGAGAACCGCCGGGTAGCTCCTGCGTCACTACCCAGCGGCCAGAATTGGGATAGAGGTAGGATTTAGGACACTTCACAGGGGTTGGACTAGCCCCCCGTGAAGCATGTAAACTCGTTTTGTCGTAATAAGTTCTATTGAGATTCCACGGAGATTCTATGGGGATCGAACCCGGAGCCTTACTGCTGAAAGGCAAACGACTTCGCCACTGAGCCACGAGAGAATGCCATTTGTGCTACGAAAGATGTTACTTCTAAGGCTCTTGTTGATGCTTCGGCTCTTCCTTGATGGTTGTGGAAAACAATCAAACTACCTTCACTCCCTCCCAATTGACTTGCTTCTGCGGCGGTACTGCCAACTTTCCTACAATTCAGATTCACACACATTTACGTTCATGGAAAGCGGGTCATACACTTGCGTGAACACGAGGGTCACTTACCGCAACCGTATATAAATCCAAGTACGGCATGTAGCACGAAATTTCGACTTCTATATTTTAGAGTTTGCAGGAGACCTCTGTGCCCAGACCATTAAAACGCAAGGGAGATAGACCAGAAGGATGACTCTGTGCATGCGCAATGCTATCTGCGCGTATTATTGCTGCTGAGGAAACATCGCATAGCCCAGTGCGAGCTAAGGACGGCAATCGTCCAGAAATTTATTTCACCTACGTAAGTAATGTTCCATTTATGTTCTTGAGTTATTTCTTACACCAAATGTGAATATTTGTTTTTCGCCGAGGCTGCCTGATAAGAAGCTAGTAAGTCAATGTTTATGAGAAGTCGTTCAGTGAAATCGTTCCACTCTTCTGTGATGCCAGCCGATTGCAAAGATTTCTCGCGCGAACTCTGTTTTCAGCTATTTCAATTTTTGTATGGAAACGTGATTCCAATATTTTAAAAAAATTTCATGCTTTTCATAACTAAAGAAATAACTTGACTCAAATTTTCTTCCGCTTCAAGCACAAGAAAAGATAACACAGTATATAAAAAAGCTACAAATATCAGCAGATTCGGAGTTAGGTTTCCGAACGCGTGCAAGATAAATGGTGCAAAAGAATTCATATAATCACCAATACTTATAACATTCAAAAAGAACATAACTTATCGTGAAAAGTTTGTACTATTAACTTATAGGGAAAAAAGTATTTCAATTATTTAGAAAATCTCAGGTCTTTACGTTTGACTCAACTAGGTTTTCTTTGAGATTATACTAGATTAAAAAAATTGAGTCTCTTGAGGTGGGGAAATCAGCAATAACTCTCAGCTTTACTGTTTTGTCCTCACAAGCTTAAACACTCGTAGAAAGAGTTTTGTATTTTTTTTTGTCGTATCGTACATATAACCCCAACTTTATGCGCATTCCTGGCTCCAAGCGGTAATGTAGACTCGAGATGTCATTAGAGTCATTTGAGAATAAGTGCACTGCAATTCTGACGGCCGGATGGCGGGGTAGACGGCCTACGATCAGGCGCGATTGCGGTTTCGCGTGCGAAAATGTTGTCATAATGATTATCACAATTTCATTAATTAGACAAATTTGCGTTTCTGCTTTAGTTTGCATCTGCAAAAGTACATTTTTTTCTTCGACAATACTTAGAACTATTCTTAGAACTTCGATTAATTACAAGCACAATCTTGTGGATGTTATAGAAGAGAAATTGCCTAGGAACTGCTGTTCAGAAACACAGCATTTTTCAGAAAAATTTGAAGAAAACATTTTTAATTTCAGATCATTGCTTAAAAAATGGCGCTGGTTCCATTTTCGGCGAAGTTTATGCATGTATTTTCGAAAATTGCAAAAAAATATTAAGTACTACCTACGTTCAATACTTGTGATATTTTTCTCTTAATGAAGTCTCTTCTAAAAAAATGAAAGATGGTCATGTCCAATTTTTTGAGAAAACTAGTAGTTTTTGCGCGAAGTAAAAGCAATTTATAAAAAATCAATTTTCTCAAAAACAGCTCCAATTTTTAAAATCCCCCCCCCCCTCAAATGGAGCAAAGGACGATTAAAAATAGCACAGGTTTCATTTTCGTTCTTCTGAATTTTTGAAAATTCCAAAAGTCACAAATATTGCTAGAATGTGTGTGTTGTTGTACCATCACTAGTTCCACTTGGAAATGACTAACTGTATTTCATGTCAATGTTTTTCAAAGGTATAGACTGTCCGAAGTTGAAAATATTTGTGAAGTACACAATCTAATTTTCTAATTTTAATCTTCACCTTCTAATTTTGTTCGCTGAGTTTTGTATTTCCACATTCTGCTAATTTACATCCTTTCTCTTTTTGGTATACTCTACGCCAAGCATTTTTGCCTAAATATATTTACCTACCTGTGAAACAGCGACTTCATGTAACTCATAGTAGTCCCTGTTCCATTTTCTTCTTTCTGCGATGATCTGATAATAATGGAGAGTGTTCCTACGAAACGAAATAATTATTATTAGTGATGTTCCATGGCATTCAAACAATGAATTAGACATACAAAATTAAAATGCAAAGAATGTAATAAATGTCTACAAGTGATTTTGTAATGACAAAGTGTAACACAATATGAAGGGAAGGTATATTGAATTTACTCGAATATAAGACGACTCATAAGACGACGAATATGAGACGACTCAAATTTGAAAAGCCCTGAGATTTTTTCATTCTTAACTAATTCTTCCTATTTGGTCAAAATAACAAAATAAAAGGAAACTCTCTTGTTGATGAAAAAGTTAAACTTTTTTCTGAGGCATGTTACTATTTTCGTGTTTTTTTTTTTAATAATTCAAATCATCTACCACATAGGTTTTATTACCTTCTTCTTCATACCTTTTTATTACTTACTTTAATCTTATTAATCTTCACAAGTATCATTGCTTCTTTCTTTCATTCTGAACCTCCTCCCATAATTAGTACGTTCTCTTGTCTGTTTTGGCCCCCCTGAAAGTTACGCGCGCTGAATTTGCGTTCTTAGTCTTCCATCAGATTGCCCAAGAAGTGAGAAGTGATTGCCTAAGAATCTTCTGTGTAAGCAGATTTTCTTCTTGTCGCACCTTATTCGGAGCCTCCTGTACTTTAATGATCATTAACTTAACTTTTAATTTCCCATCGTTTAATTTCGCTTAATCGAGTTGTGAACTGCTGGCTCACACGCGTTACCAGACCTCCGATCCGTGTAAGAGGGCGTTAGAGACTTTTGGGAAGCTTTGCATAGAAAACTTTCCTTTAACAATCCATTTCCGTTGGTAGATGGAGAATGTGTACATCTGTCAAGGTGCATTCTTCATTTGATCTGTTTTCTGTTCTGAACACTGTTGCGCACTTGCCGAGTGTCGAAACAAAGAGCCTCTTGTAACAAAATCTCAGCGACGATTTTTATGCATTTTCACGTTGCGTTTCACTTCCTATAACGCCGTTCGTTTGAGATTTTCTCGTTACTGGACCATTCAAAAATATCGGTCTGAGTCGCGCGGCAAATCCGCCGTGGGTGCCAAGAGAATGTAATATAATTATAGATACGCGAAGTTTTTTGCCCCCTTTACAGCTTATTGTTATCTGAACGTTTGAGTTTCTTATGTGAAAAGGATGTGAAAAAACTAAACAAACCTACCAGGCTAATCTGTGAAATGGGACGAACTCTTTTGTCGGATGAGATATTAAGGGGGGAACTCGTTTTATATTCGTGTAAAAACGACCATTTAAAAAATTGGTTTAGCTTTGATATTGTATTCGAATAAAAATATTTCTTTTCTATTTTTATAAACTTAACAAAATAGTATTATTTTAACGAAAATGAATAGGTTATAGATCGCTAAATGTTTACCTAGGACAGATTAAGGAATTACTCGAAGGATTTTTTTTACAAAATGTATAAGAAATTTTCAAAAGGGAATTTAGTTGAATTATAATCGAAATATTGTAAGGTTTCTTCAGCGGTGAGGAAGGGGCCAAGGGCGCTTCAGGGCGGGGGAGGAGGCCTAGGCGCAGGCAGAGTAAGGGGGAGCCGAGGACGGGGGCGCGGGCGTGGGTGGAGAGGAGGGAGCCGATGGAGACGAGGACGAAGGCGAAGACGGTGACAGAAGCGAGAGCGAGGACAGTAGTGGGGTGGATGGGAGGGCGGAGGGAAGGTGGGGGCGAGGGCGGCGGCAAAGGAGAATGCGAAGACGGAGGTGTGGTAGCGGGCGGAGGTGGAGATGAAGGCGGAGGTGGGGGTGAAGTTGGAGCCGATGGCGCGAGCGGAGACGAGGGTCCGGAGGAGGCGAGGGCGGAGGTAAGAACGGAGGTGAGAGCGAGAGCAAAGGCGAAGAACAGGCGGAGACAGGGACGGAGACGGACACCAGGGTGTGTTCTGGGACTAAAACTAGGTCTGAAGCGAGGGCAGAGTGGGGCGGAGGTAGAGGTGGAGCTTCGAGAGGGAGCGTAAGCGAGGGTGAAGAAGTGGTCGGTGGCGAAGGTTGGAGTGTGGGCGAAGATTAGATACGGATGAGGTATCAGAAGAGGAGAGGGACACATACTTTACCCATTTGTCTCATCGAGGTTTGTTCTGAATGTTCCATCATTTTCATCACGGTTTCAAAAATCAGTGTAAGAGCTTAGGGGTACCTTGGGATAATAAAATAAGAAATCAAAACCAATTTCATCATCTAATACGAACTCATTTAGTGAGGAAAAAAAACATTTCACCAGTAATAAATAATTCTTAATTTAAAGGGTCATATCATGAAATACATTCAAAATAAAAACATTAAGGAAGCGTGAGAGTTTGAAATAAAATGAAACGGCATTTATGTTTAATGATCAGATGTATTTGGTTCGAGACATATAAAAGTTAAAAGAATAGTATATTTAGGCCAGATCAAACATTTTATCGAGTTTAAATCTAAACTAAAAATTCGATCCCAAGACTCAATTTCACCGCAAAGACGAATCCTTTCGGAAAACCCGTTGGGCCGATTGCGCATTGCGGTGCGACGCCGCGTCGCTGCTGCCCCGTCCTGGAGCCATCTGGGGCGACCGGTGGGAGCGCGAGCGACGAATTATGGGAGGGGGGAGTAACCGGGGCAGACATCACGCCGCCGCGCAGCGCCCCCGCCCCACCCCTCCACGCTATCTTTGGCACTGGCCACTTGGGCGCAGAGAGTATAGACTTGGGCGCGCTCCAACCCCGCCCCGCCACGCCTCTGCCCGCTCCGCACCGCGCCGCCTCGTACCCCCTGCACATCGCCCTGCGAGAAGTAAACATTTCAAGCCATTTTTGAGAATTTTTTTCTAAGACGTCGTAGAGGCAACGCATAAAGTAAAAAATTAAAAAAATCGTTTCGAGAGCACCGTGTTGGTTCAGAACGATTGAGGTATATTCATCTTAAGGAAAATTTAACGTGTGGTTTAGGCGCTAGTATTTGTGTTAACCTTTTTTACAGCATTACTTAACTTTCACTAAACCTACTATGAATAAGATTAACTCTTGTGAGGGTCCCAAAGCTGTCTTCTTGCGGGAGCCCAAGTAAAAGGTTTGACTCTACTATGCAATACTTTTTTTTTGTTGTTTAGGAATGGTGAAAAAATGAATTGGTTTTCTGATCCGAATGTGATGTCAAACAATGTTTGTTAGGAAAGGATTTTGATGTAATTTATACTTTTTGAGAAACTTTAATGTAGTAATTAATTGTATGTATCGGAGCTAAAAGGTAAGCTACACAACAGAAGAACTAAATTTTCTGTTTACACTGTATCTAAAAATTACAAAAAATAACAAGTAGGGGAAAGTCGTACAAAATGGGGACGCTAACATATTTTAACATATAACAAACTAAATTATCGGTAAAAAACAGAAACACATTTCGAAGTTAAGTACAACTTAGACTGTCAGAAGTAATAGATTTGGTGTTTACAAAAATATGAACTTCGACGGAAAAAGTATGCTTTCGTTAAAATGTGCAATGTCTCCGTTTTGGACATCCGGTTGGCTAAAATGGGGTATTCTCATTAATATGATCAAATTTTGAAGACATTTATTATAAAACATTCAGAAAGTCAATAATCAAATTAAGTAAACTATGGCAAGTACGAAACATAAGAATAAACATCTGGTCACTTTGTAAATTTGTCTTATTAACATTCTAGTTTGTACAGGAACAAAATAGAACCAAAATTATGCACAAACGTCACAAATAAAGGTGTAATCACTTCTTCAGCATTGGAATAGGCTTCACGTGCCCAACTTTGACACGTACCTCACACTATCACCATCCAGCTTTCGATTCCCTTGGAATTTCTCAAAAACACGTTGTAAGAGATACAGGCATCAGCAATTTCTTCTTCGGAACTAACCACGGTGTTCTCAGATTTGTTTTTCCTTTTTGAGCTTTAGGCGCATTATGTTCACTTGATACTTATAACAGAGCTTTCTTCAGTTTATTATTTTTTTATTTCAATTTTTCCTTGTTCTGCTTAGAGTTCTGCTTTATAATTAAAGCTTTACTCATCAAAAGTGAATGAAAAAAATTAGCTTGTTAAGATCCAATACACTAGGTAAAATTGCTTGTTAAGATCCAATAAACTAGGTAACTAGGTTTTCGTTGCGGTTTTCAACAAAAGCATTGAACTTTCTAACACAAACAATTACAAGCCCACGCATCCACCACTCCTCTCAAACTGAGAGACCTTCTAATGTAGTAGTACCACGTTTCGCCACCCTAAGTATCCCTATCAGTAAGAAACTGAACGTCCCCTTTTGACATGCCGTCCCCATTTTGAACAAGTTTCTCCTTGACTAAGAACTAAAGATTTTACACTGAGAACCATAACAGGTCATTAAATTAATTGATCAAAATTATAAACGCAAAAATATCTGATATAACAATTTTAATTTTGTTACATTTACAGTCGCAAAACCATTTTTCTCTACCTGGTAAAGAGAGTGAAACACATGGCGAATGCCTGTATTCAGAAACGAATATACAGAATACATTTACCATAATACGGTTTATTTCAATTTATGTTTCTATGAACAAAATACATCAAAACTTTGATTTTCTTAATATCCACAAAATTGATTGAAGCAACGAACCAATTTCTATTTTTGGATTATGTAAATGAATGTGGTATTTTCTGTGTCTCATTTACGTTATTTTTGAACTCGTGAATATTTTCATTTTCAGATATATTTTCATCACGGCAAACATTTCTTGCAATAAATTCAGTTGCTTTTCCTGTGCCATTTGTTATATCTGTCCTATAAAACATTTTTTTTCCTGGCAGCTCCAATTGTCAATGTGTGATTTTTTTGTGACACCAATTCACCAATTGTAGGCAACATATCATTCATTTCCATTTTAAAATGTGTAGAACACATCAATATCATTCTATCAAATGCATGGGCCAGTTCTTTATTTAAAAAATAGTATTATTCCGGTCTCTTGCAAATTTGAAAGAATATTATGATAGTCATCAATGCAAATGCAAAAATATTTTCAAAACTTGTTTGCTATTTTATACGATTCTCTACAAAATGTATGCATTTCTCTAAATTTATTTTCATATTTAATATAACTGAAAATGTAACAAGCACAGCTTTTTACTTTCTCGTATACGTACGTATGTACGGAGTTGCTGTTGAAAATCGATTTCAAGATTTCAACGGTAATACACGATTTGGGGAGAAATACACCCCTGATACCAATTTTTCTTTTTTGTTTTTTCAAACCGTCCGTCCGGGAACACCATTAGCGTCTAAACCATGTGTAGGATTTTTACAAAATGTATATACCCTGGCCGATCTGGCTCCATTGATGCGCTGAGTTTTTGAAAAATTTTCTTTAGAAGTTGGCGGTACTTTACACGAAGATATAGGGACATTTTCAAAATTTTCTCAAAAATGGCACTAATTTTTTTCTTTAAATTTACTTTAAGAGTGTAATAAAATGCACTTATAAAGGTGGCATAGGTCCAATTTTCGATGATATCTGATTTTTCGAAAATTGCAAAAGTTTGTATTTTTTCCGGCGTCTTCCTGCAACTACAAAATTGAAGAGAGGGGTTTTTCTTTCAAATGAAATTTGTTACATAATTAGTTCTTTCAATAAGTTGTTTTTTTTGAGAATTGTAGTATTTTTCGCGTAATATTGTGTGCAAATATGTACATTATTAAAAATTACAAAAACAAGATTTTCCCGAAAACTGCTCCAATTTTTTTCTTTGAATTTTTGGTACGGGTAGTGCTAAATGTACCCTGTAATATGACATACGCCTTATTGCCTTATTGTTGTTTTTTTTCAAAAAATACAAAAATATAATTTTTTTTATCTTTTTTCAGATTGTTAATATTTACATAAGCAGCAATTTTCATGTTCACATTACTGTATTTATACTTACATGTAGTTTAAATAATGGCATAAAGTTCCAAAACTCAATAGTTTTAATGAAAATTTCCAAAATTTCGCATTTTTAGACACGCTCAAACGCCGTTTTCTCAAAAATGGCTACAAATTTATTCTTCAAACTTTTCGAACGGATAGTGCTAATTGCACTGTTTTCTATCACGTAAAGTTCATTTTTGTGTTTTTTTTTAAGAAACACCATCACAAATGTGAAATTTTGAAATATCTCTCACACCGTTAATGAGGACATTTCCAGCAATTTGTAAACATTACTGCGAGTTAAAGTGTTTCGAATGACTTGATATGAAGTTTTTCGATAACTCAAACATTTTCGGAGAAAAAGAGTTTCAAATTTCGCATTTACAGAATGCTTAAACCCCATTTTCTGAAAAATGGCTCCAACTTTTTCTATGAAGATTGCCATTTATGACGAGGTTTTACTACTCTTTAATATTTTTAAAGTAATATTTCGGTTCTACTATTAGGAAACCGAAAAATAGACAATTTAAAAAAAAATGTTATTTGGTGGCGATAGAAGGCAGCTGGCAAGAGGATGGGACAAGACCGTAAAGCCAGTTCACACCAAGGAAATTAGAACACTTTACAACGAGAAAGTCTATGCCATTCTGTACCAACACTAGTTACTTTCTCGTATACGTTCGTACATAGGGAGAAATAGTATACATAGTATAGAGGAAGTTATGTAATGCTACGGAAAATCGATTCCGAGATTTCAACGGAAATATACGTTCTGGAGTCCCCTGATACCGAAAAGGGTTGTTTTTTATTTTTAAAATGTCCGACCGCCTGTTTGCCTGTCCGCCCATCTTCCTGTCAGTCAGTCTGTCCAGATCACACTTAGAATTTTTTCTAAAATTGATATTATCCAGTCGATCTGGCTCGAGGCGTTGCGATTTTGAAAACCTTTCTTCAAAATTTATGAGAACTTTACATGAGGTTCCCCAGACATTTTCAAAATTTTTGTAAAAATGGCTCCAATTTTTTTCATTAAATTTGTAATAAACACAACAGGGTAAATGTATGTAATATAGTAAAATACGCTTATAAAGTTGGCAAATTACCGATTTTCGCGGTTAACTTCTATATATTTTAAAATTGCAAATGTTTTAATTTTTTCGGCATCTTACAAAATTGAAGATAGATCTGGCTCGAGGCGTTGCGATTTTGAAAACCTTTCTTCAAAATTTATGAGAACTTTACATGAGGTTCCCCAGACATTTTCAAAATTTTTGTAAAAATGGCTCCAATTTTTTTCATTAAATTTGTAATAAACACAACAGGGTAAATGTATGTAATATAGTAAAATACGCTTATAAAGTTGGCAAATTACCGATTTTCGCGGTTAACTTCTATATATTTTAAAATTGCAAATGTTTTAATTTTTTCGGCATCTTACAAAATTGAAGATACAATCTTTCCTTCAAATGAAATTTGTTGTCCATAGTGAAATCTTTCATTACGGTCATGTCTATTCTTTTGAATCTTTTAGTGGTTTCACGCAATATTGCGTGCAATATTACCCGTTTTTAAATAATTGCCATAAAAAAATCTTAAAGACTGCTCCAAATTTTTGCATTGAACTTTTGGTACGGATAGTGCACTCTATAAGATGGCATACAGAATATTGCTCTATTCTTTTGTTTTTTCAAACATTACAAAATGTTTTTTTAATTCTCTTTCTCATCGTTAATATTTACATTACTGGCAATTTGTTCACATTATTGTATTTATGAGTACATGTGCTTAAATAATGTCAAAACGTTTCTCAAAAACACAACAGTTTTCTGTTTAAATGAGCTCAAAATTCAGTATTTTCCAAAAATCCTCAAATGCCATTTTCTAAAAAGATGTACTAATATTTCTTCAAACTTTTCCAATGGGTAGTGCTAATCACACTATTCAATATGACAGATTATTTTGGGGTATTCTTTAGTTTTTTTAAAATTACGCAATTTAAAAAAATCTCTCATGCCATTAATATGCACATTTCCAATGATTTGTAAACACTATTGCGTTTGTGAGTTACAGTACCTCAAATGACTTTAAATGAGGTTTTTCTAAAACTCAAAATGTTTTTGTGAAAAAGAGCTTCAATTTTCGCTTAAATGCTAGTTTCTTAAAACCGTTCAAAATTTTTCCATGAAAATTGTCATATATGATGAGATTTTACTCTTCTTTAATACTCTTAAAGTAATATTTCACTTCTATCATTAGGAAACCGAAAAATTGAAAAAATGTCAAGTAAGTGGGCAGCAATAAATGGTAGCGGGCAAGAGGTCCACACCAAGGCCAGTTCACACCAAGGAAATTAGAAAACTTTACTAGAGAAAGCCTGTGCCATTCTGTAGCAACACTAGTTCTAAATTAAACTTGTACTTATGAACAATTTTTTACAATGTATCTGAAAACATTTGAAGAGGAAAAATGTTGTGGTTGGCAAAGTTGGTTTGTGTTTGTTCACTTTTAAATCATAGTAAAGCAGATTAATTGTACATAGAAGACATTATAGATGTTGATAATGTAGGTTCTTAATATCAAGTTTAGTATTTTAAACAAATTGCTGAAATGCCAGTTCAGATGGCCAAGATCACTAAGGCAGTTGTGCCGTAGCGACCTCGGACCGAATGATCGCGGGTTCGAGTCCTGGCTTGGGCATGGTTGTATTGTGTTTGTCTTTTCACACCCCTATTATCATCAGATCATGCCATCCTCATAGTTACCATACCGTTACATGCAATAGTGGTCGCTAATGACCTAGCAGTTGATGCAACCTTAAATAACAAAATAGCTGAAATAAATCTCTTTATGCCAGCGATGAAATATTTGACATTTGTGACTCTGAATCATGGTAATTTTGATATTACCAAAACCAGTGAAATATTGTACCTAATAACATTAAAACAAAGAATTTGTTTTTAAGTTAAATTCTTCAGCTGCCAGAAATGACATGGGAAATAAATGGGAAATAGATGCAAATTTTTATCCATTTTTTTATTTAATTAAATTGAAGATTAATAATATTACAATGGGAAGACATACATTTTATTTTCATAAACTTAAAGTTTATGATGATGAGAAATGTACAATTTTTATTAGGTTTTCTTTAAATTTACTCAAAACATATGTGCTCATTAGTTCAGAAGGTGATTGTATAAGATACAAGACCTCCATGCACTTTGGAATAGTAGTCTAATATAAAGAAAATAAAAGTGATTTAAACTTAAAATGAATTAATATGTTCCAAACCGCAAAATCCCCTACAATCCATACTATTGTAATTTTTATCCACAGTGAAGAAGCATCCTTGTTCAACTAATCTACAAGGAAATAAACAATATTTACGTCTCAAATCACTGTACCTAATACATGATAATTTATGTAAAACATTAAATATTACATACTATGCTGTAAAAGTTGTGTGTTTATAAAATTTACAAATAATAGAAGAAAGTTTGTGTTGTATTGCATTACCACTAGTTTTTAACATTTTTTGATGGAATAATACCTGTAATCAAAGAAAGATTATTAATTCTTTCCAACCCTCAAAAACATGTTGAAATACAAACACCCTTCTATGACAAAAAACTACACTTTCATGTGCCATTCAAAAAATAATAGAGATTAATCATAGGCAAACTACTCATGGATTAACATTAACAACTTTTCTAGAAATGCATTTTGAACTTCTTCAAGGATATGAATATATTCAAGCATTATTCGTAATTTCAGATTCAGTACATGAAACGAAATTCTTTATAACTAATGAATTTCAAGGTTTCATATTATTGAGATTAAACTCTGAACAATGTGTCTTAGACAACAGTTAGTTTTCCACTTTTCGTGTACTAATGATTATTTCACATTTGATGTAAGTGGATAATTGTAACATTTCTTTCTGTTTTAGAACTTATTTCAATACATTTCATTTTCTGAGAAGGTAGTAGTCACTTATTTAGAAAGTGCTACCAATGAAGTGTAAGTAATACTTTTAGTTCAATGAAGTATATCAACAGTTATTTTAGTTGTGTCCTTACTTTATTAAAAAAATTATAATAGATCAAGTTGAATGGGGTGTTCAGCCTACGATCAGATACCTTTCCTAGTAAATTTTCATAGTTATAGTCTTCTGAATCTTTAGTACTGAAATTACCCTTATTATACCAACCATAATTATCTAAAATTCTTCCAATTTGCTATCCTCATTTGAAAGATGATTATTCTACTCCTAGGACTTTACCATGAGTGAAATCAAAATGCCCTCCAAAGAGCCAAATGGTGAAATATAATTAAATCATTTTTTGCAGCATTCAAAAACCACTGATCTATACCATTAACGTCAAGTAAGCATTCAGCTTTGACCAAAAATATACAAACTTTATTTCCATAATTATTAAAATACTATCAGTAAAATAATAACAATACTCATGTCACCAAATAATAAAAATTAGAAACAACAGAATAAAACTGCCAAAAATATTAATCAGCAGTGTCATATAATTATCTTCTTTACTTAATTGGAATTGATTTCAATAAAATTGTTTAAAATAAAATATTTACTTATAGTTTTAATTAACCAAGTTTACTGAGTGGGTTCAATATGTACACACAATTGATAGGTTACAAATATAATTTTCACAGTTCACGTATTTGTCCATTAAGCCTTCATTAGTAGTTAGATAGCACAGTGTTTTTTTGTTGTTGTTTTTTTACATAATAAATGTATTAAATACCTCAAATGTGTAGCCTGAGGCAAATTTAAAGCAAGTACCAGTAGTGCTTCACAGAAGTGCTTTATCTCAATTAAAGGATTCGGGAACTGTTTCTTCAAGTAAAATATGCAATTAAAACAAAAAATACAAAATATTGAATATATTTATATTTTTTAATTAAAATGAAAATTACTTTCATTACCTGTAGATTGAAAAAAACTATATCTTCAATTCATACAACCATTATCTTATATGAATTAAAATGTTAAAAAATAGATACTTATTTTGAAAAAAAAGAAAAGAAAAAAAAGAAAAAAAAAGTGCATACAAAATGTAATCAATCAGTAAAACTTGAAAAATATTTAGCTTAGAAAACAAAGAGTTAATTTTAAAATATCCTAAAAGCTTTATTGTTTGCACTTTCAACATAAGCTATTACGTTTTTCAAAAGGAAAAGAAAAAAGTTCCTATATGGAGATGATCATGTGATTTCTAAAAATTACAGCGATTACAATTACAAGATGAAGTTTTCAAAATTATTTATGATTGCAGAAGAAAATGTAGTTAGAAAATCAAGAACAATGACAATGGATATCTTGAATATCTATGCAAAGAAAATCAGAGAGAAGTAAAATGAAAGATATAGAAATTACAGAACAATTATCTATCTACGTACCTATATTTAATTCACATTAGATTATATAGATTCACATTAGAAGCTGAATATTTTAATATGAAATCAGCTAAATAAAATACAGTTAAAGGCAGTATTATAAGCAGTGACGTATCATGTACAGATACAAAGTAGAGAGTCTCTAACTGTTAATTTTAAGTAAAGGGGAAATACAAATCGAATCCAACTTATGTATTTTAGTACAACCTATACATCTGGATAATAGAAGCTCTCAGATTGCAATAGGATCAAAAAGTTATGACAATACATACTGAATACTCTTCTTCAGTTCTGAATTTATTTGTCTTTATCTGTTTTTCTACACTTAGATTTCTGCCAGAAAATTTTGCAACTGCATCTCAGCAGAAGCTCAAGGCAGGGACCTCCTTACAAGCATGTCTTTGCAACCACTGGTTGGCTATACATTTCTCACCCCAGAGCATTTTCAAATAATTTAACGTTGTGTATTTTGATTGATATAACTGATTAATTTCTTTGGTGATTAATATCTGAAGCGAACAGTAACTTTTTTAGGAATTACCACTTTGAAGAACCTAAACAAGCAATTAGAAATCAAAATCTGATGCACAGATTGAAGAATCACATTGATAATCCCCATAAATGTTGGATTTTGAAAAGGATGTTGCTACTGTATTGCCACTCCTGTTCAATGTCTAGGGCTAGGTTTGGCAATAAAAATCAAAAGTAGAAAGGAACAAAGAAATAAACATACTCTACACAGACAGTGATTCTGACAACATCCGAAAATTACTTACAAAGAGCTGCCTTCAAACTACCTACAATTAGCAAGGAATACAACGAAAATGTCAATAGCAAAAACAAAATTAATCAGAATCAAAGGAAAGTAACACTACAGGTTCAGAATAGCAATAGAAAATAAAAGAACAGAACAAGTGATAATCTATACTTACCTAAGAAATAAATAGCTTTATGGGAAGAAAACATACGTATAAAATTGGCAACATAGGAAAGAGTCAATGAAACAAAAAGTAAATTTTGAAACATGACCAAAGAAACAAAAAATGGACTCCATAACATTGCAGCATAACAACCTTATTATATGGAAGCAAAATGTGGACCTTAAAACATAAAGACAGAAATAGTCTAGAAGCAGCTCAGATGAGATAACTGAGATCATTAATAGGAGTATCAAGAAAAGAAATAAGGACATTATTAAGAGTCTGAAAATTGAAAACATAGTAAATGAAATAGAGACATATCATAACAAGTCGGGATAGCCGAGGTTGCAAAGGCTAAAGGGTGGGCCATAGCTGCCTTTGAATTTGTAATGCTACACCATTGAACACGAAACATTTGAAAACTTTGATCAGAAAAACGAAACCAAAAGTGTTCTAAAACAACCATAAAAATGACAGTGAAGCATGGGGGCTAAAGAAGAGAGTCATACTTGTTATTCTTGATACTGTAGATTGTTTAAATCCAATGTGTCCAAAACATTAAAAATGGTAACACGCAAAGTATAAACCTAATCAAATCATGCCTAAATGCTACAGTCATTTAATGATCCGGATTTAGTGATATCAATCCAATTAAAGAGTTTTAATCCTTGATGACCATATACTGCTATTTAATCTACACATGTTAATCTTTCAAGAGAAAGGATAAGATTGAATAATATAATTAGAAGAAAAAAACACACACCAATTATCCTCTTAAAATTATCTTCTTAGAAAGCAAAATAAGATTTTGATCACTAGTGAAAAACTTCAGGTCCTGAGAGCTAAGAGGGTTAATTTTCATAAGTGAATAAAACCTATTTACACTCAAAAGCCATGTTGAATATAGATAAGTTATTTTATTATAATGAAATATCTAAGTAGTTCTTGTATGCTGAAATGGAAGACATATTTCTTTGCTTTAATGAGATTGTTGTCAAAAAGAGTTAAACAAATTGACACTGTGTAATCAACTATTAAATTAAATTCTCTGCCATTGATTAAAATTTTCAACATTACAAATTTTGCAATTCAAAATATTAATTATAAACTGACACTAGTAGCCAACAGAGCAAAAAAGCTGCTGAATAAAACCACATAAATTGGTTCTCTAACAGAGCGCACTGTTCAGAGGCACACTGCTTAAGAATAACAAATAAAATACTCTTGTATCACCCTATAACAAAATAAATTATTTGAACAAAAGCAGACTTCATGAACACTGCAATAAGAAAGTTTTGTTTATATCAATTACATCAATCAAATTTGAAACTGTTTCATTATTTAATGATTTTTCCCAAATGTCTAGGTATTCAGTGAAACCATATACTCCTCTCACATGTTTAAAGGCAGGATAGTTTTCTTTTAATTTCCGCATTCATTGTTTATGAGTAATATAAATTGAATTAATTAATCTATAACTAGAGAAGATAAATATCTCAAACCACAAACATTTGTAAGAGCAGCCATGGTTGAGAAAAATTGAGATTGAGAAAGTAAAGTTTATTTAATGAATTAAATAGTTGCAGCAGGTATCTAGTTTATCACAATCTAGTATATCACTTCCAATATTGAAAGACCCGACGCCCCGTCAGCCTGACGCCCCGTCAGCCCGTATCTAGTTTATCACTTCCAATATTCATAAAATAAAAACAAACAAATAAAAAAAATTTTTGTTATTTGTACATCTAATAATATTTTCAACAAGAAGAAACAGGACTAGTTCTGGGGAATTCTTCCAATCATCAGTGGTATACAGCAATATGACAAATATCTTGAATATTACATATATCTGAGACAAATTTAAAAAGAGTGAGATGAACACCATTCTAAGATATTTTATTCTCTTGTCACATTTTGTCATAAGACAGGGTCAAATCTAAGTGATTTTATAATTTTCTCAGTTATACTATTATCACATATCCTCAAGAAAACTGATTTTATTTATCGTCAACAATTTATTTATTAAACTTAATCTTTGAAAAGCATATAAAAAAAATTGTTGCAGTGTATCAAGGTTCATGGCCTTTTTACATTCAAATACTTTAAGCCTTCACAACCATTTGCAAATATTTTCTTTAAAATTTATAAACTATAGAAAATGTTTTTTTAAATATTTTTTCCCGCCTTGTCAGCCCGACGCCCCGTCAGCCCGACGCCACGTCAGCCCGACGGACTGTCAGCCCGACGCCCCGTCAGCCCGACGCCCCGTCAGCCCGACAGCCCGACGCCCCGACAGCCCGTCGCCCCGTCAGCCCGACGCCCCGTCAGCCCGACGCCCCGTCAGCCCGACGCCCCGTCAGCCCGACGCCCCGTCAGCCCGACGCCCCGTCAGCCCGACGCCCCGTCAGCCCGACGCCCCGTCAGCCCGACGCCCCGTCAGCCCGACGCCCCGTCAGCCCGACGCCCCGTCAGCCCGACGCCCCGTCAGCCCGACGCCCCGTCAGCCCGACGCCCCGTCAGCCCGACGCCCCGTCAGCCCGAGGGCCCGTCAGCCCGACGCCCCGTCAGCGCGACGCCCCGTCAGCCCGACGCCCCGACAGCCCGACGCTCCGTCAGCCCGACGCCCCGTCAGCCCGACGGCACGTCAGCCCGACGCCACGTCAGCCCGACGCCCCGTCAGCCCGACGGCCAGTCAGCCCGACGGCCAGTCAGTCCGACGCCCCTTCTGCCCGACGCCCCGTCAGCCCGACGGCCCGTCAGCCCGACGGCCCGTCAGCCCGACGGCCCGTCAGCCCGACACCCCGACGCCCCGTCAGCCCGACGCCCCGTCAGCCCGACGGCTCGTCAGCCCGACGCCCCGTCAGCACGTCACCAAGTCAGCCCGACGCCCCGTCAGCCCGACGCCCCGTCAGCCCGACGCCCCGTCAGCACGACGGCCCGTCCGGCCGACGCCCCGTCAGCCCGACGCCCCGTCAGCCCGACGCCCCGTCAGCCCGACGCCCCGTCAGCCCGACGCCCCGTCAGCCCGACGCCCCGTCAGCCCGACGCCCCGTCAGCCCGACGCCCCGTCAGCCCGACGCCCCGTCAGCCCGACGCCCCGTCAGCCCGACGCCCCGTCAGCCCGACGCCCCGTCAGCCCGACGCCCCGTCAGCTCAACGCCCCGTCAGCCCGACGCACCGTCAGCCCGACGCCCCGTCAGCCCGACGCCACGTCAGCCCGACGCCCCGTCAGTCCGACGCCCCGTGAGCCCGACGCCACGTCAGCCCGACGCCCCGTCAGCCCGACGCCCCGTCAGCCCGACGCCCCGTCAGCCCGACGCCCCGTCAGCCCGACGCCCCGACAGCCCGACGCCCCGACAGCCCGACGCCCCGACAGCCCGACGCCCCGTCAGCCCGACGCCCCGTCAGCCCGACGCCCCGTCAGCCCGACGCCCCGTCAGACGGACCCCCCGGCCGACGGTCGCCCCGGAGAAACGGGGGGAGGTAGAGCTAAACGGAACAGTCGACCACAGATTTCGCGCGATGTGAAATACCCGAGTTGTCACAGGGAAGTTGTTTTGCAAAATTAAGTATTATTCTTTTATAAATGTATAATGCTGTGATAAAAAAAATAGTATGCAACCTGTTTTAACGTTGCTTTTTTACTTTCGTACAAATTTGAAAACTCCTAGAGTCGTTCTTGTTAAAATATTAAAAACAGCTTAACATTAACAACTAATCGCATAAACTACTAATAATGGCTTCTGTAGTACAAGAAAATCCTCGTCACAGCGTTGTCCGACGACCCGTCAGCCCTAAATATTTCAACGCCTAATGCATCCATCCCAAACATTTTGTACAGCCGAAATTTAGATCTCTTTTACTGATAAATTAAAAACATATGCTAAAATTTACTCAAAAATCGACAAGAGACATAAGACTCCCCCTTAATCTACTAGTGCTTAATTTGAACTAAAAAACTAACACTGCTTTAATCATCTTTCATAGTTTTAAGACGAAAGGTAATAATTTAAATATACTTCATTTACTACTGTTGGCAGACAATAATTTTTTAGTGTGTACGAAGATCCACAAAACTGGCCTAAGAGACTCGGATACAAGAAAATATTTCTAACAATAACTGAAATAACGTTAAATATCACTAATAAAAGATGCAATAACAGTTTTTACAAACTCTGCTTAACGTAGCCACGTGCGCACTACACGAAGTGGTTACGTCAAGTTTTGCTTGACATTTGTCTTTACACAATCAAACTTGCATACACTTCTCTTAATTAGCATAATACTTACGATTTATGAGATTTAATGTACTATGATATTTCATAGGCAATGGTGCATATTCGCCAGTGAACAAAATGGAAGACTGGAATTCATATCATCGACGGCACCTGTAGAAGAGCTTGAGCACCGTAGCTTCCAGGTAGCTTCAGTTGGGTTGCGAGAGAGTGGGAAAATGTTTCTAGAATCTGCCGCAAGGTAGCGGTGCGCTGCTTGCAGCGACAGCGGTGTTTTGCAAGGAGTTGGGCAAGAAAATTAATTTTGATTAATTAATTTGTAATTTTTTCGATATATTGAATTTAATAGTATCTAATATGCTACAACCTCGATGATATTTTTAATGAAATAATATTTTAATTTCTTTGGCGTTCATGTTACACAGCTGCTTGTTGGAAGATGACGAATCCGATGGACGATGAGAATAAGCACGAATTTGAAGACACGTGTTTTTTTCTTACAAATCTCCAGGATTCAAATATGCGAAACACTTGTTTATATCAAACGTCCATACTTTCTCTGAATCCTGTATCACTGACATTTCACCTATGTTGTAATTTCATTAAAAATAAATCAAAAAATTACTGTGTTTTATAACAAAAAAAAAATAGTACATTTTGCGGGACATGCAGCTGTGAAATACAGGCGGGAGAGTGTTAATTTTTAAGTAGTTTTTTATTACTCCTTTGCATCCACATTTCATGGGCTTATTTAAATTTGAACACGGAGAATCGCGATCCTACGAGTAATAGATTTACTGATTGAAAAGAAGTCCATTCGCCTATGTTTAGAGATAAATAAGAAAAACTCGCTTACAATATTGTTCATACAGTTTTGTGACGCATTTCAAATTTGTGGGTTGAGGTGGATTAGACTGGATGATGAGTTGCTTCAAGATATTCGATAACTTTTTAAAACATTTTTCTTCTGTTGATGGACATTCTTTCTTTTTTCAATGCATTATCAACTCATGGATAATGTACAAAGAAACGGAAATAAACATAGATTTAATTTGATTTTTACTTAAATTTTTATTGATTATAGTGTTGAACATTTAATTTTCGTCAATCATCTGTAAAGTAATACATTATTTAGGTATATTAAAGTAATCAATACGGATAAATAAATATGTCTATCTGTGATTTTCGAATATTCAGCTTTTAAATACTTTTCCAACTGGCTTATTCGATTACTGAAACGAATCTCACGTCAAGTCAATTACTGTCTGTCTGTCCGAATCCATTTAACTCAAAACCTACTGATTCTATCATCATGAAATTTGAACACATTAATAGATACTATCCATGAAACAAACTTAGTTTTTTGTTTTGCCATGATAACACAAACTTCCGAATATATATTTTGTTGAACTCCACCCGGACTGTCTTGCTCTGCCCGGTGCAATAATAATAGAAACAATATTAATAAAAGCACAAATATCAGCAGTAACAATAATCACTATAGCAATAATAATGGTAATAAACAGTACACATAAGTAAATCTGAAGTGTCTGGCTGTGATTTTCGAATTTTCAGCTTTTAAATACTTTTTCAGCTTGCTTCTTACCACCAAATATTCAACACGCCATTTATTATAGCGCATAATACAAAGAGCGTGATTTCTCACAGTTCACATGGACTCTATAACCATTTGAATTGGTCAGAATGCCGAGGACGCGCGCTTACTAAGCAATGTTTAGTAAGTGTGACGACACGAAACGTAGATCTTACCGAATGATTTTATCTACCAAACAAGTTTGCCAATTCTCTTTGTTCATTCACTTACGATTTTGAATTGCCTGATTTACTAAACGAAAATAGATCATGTTTAGTAATTCTTACCACAATCAGAATAAAGAAGGGGGCATAATGAACTTGCCACTAATGAGGTATCTGTTTTCTTAGTTAATCAACGACGTGACAAAAGAGACATGGTGTTAAAAGAACAAGATAATACCTTAGAGCGAATTGCTGAAACTAATTGATTGTACAGTATGTCGCATTACAATACCCTCTGATGTTCTGCAGAGGGAAAATCGAAACAATTTTGCAATTTAACAAATACATCCTAAAATTGATCAAGAACACTTCAATAAAAAAAGTTACATCACTTCAATTTTATAGCTATCGGATAATGTTGCGCAATCGCCAATATTAGACTACGGAAGGAGGATGATATAAAATTGTTTAAAGTCGACCAAACGATTGTGGCCCACGTGCCGTATTGAGCTTCTATCAACAAAGCGCCGTGCGTGAATGGTACCAGAGTTTCTCAAACAATTTATTAGACCAACCCTATGGGAGAGAAAAGTTAATCTCTACACAGACGGCGATCCCCCGAAAATGGAAGGAATTAGGCTTTGCTTGGGAAATGTCGAATGTCGGTGAAAATATAATCGATGATTCACACTTAATATGCCAATAACTATTTTCACGATCCTATAAAAGTGATTATACTGCGAATGATCTGTTTAATCTCTATTCTTCATGGTTTATTCCAAAGAAAACTCCACCTTCCTCAATGTTTGTATATGAGGCCGTGGTTTCGCGACATAAGGCATTGTTGTTCCAAACCAGTTCCTATTATTTAACTGGTAAATCGTGGTTATAATTACTGGATTTAAAATAATTGAAAGCAATCTCTTACACTCAACAGGATTTCTTTGAATATGCAAACGCTGCGTTATCTAATTTATTGCCTACAATTCCTAAGGTATTTACGAAAGAAATCGGCATCAGCTGAGAAATTGTAGTATACCTCGGGTAGTTATACGTTTCGCAATATTGTGGTAATGAAATTGAAGTTGTTTTGCCGTTATTTGTCCTTTACTTTCTTTTCTTGCAACCTACTTACAACGCGTAAATTCTTTTATGGTTTTCTAAGTTTAATTAGTTAATTGCTGTGTGTTTACAGACCTGAAACAAAACACGTAACATTGTTAATACCGTTGCGGGCCTTTCTGCTTCTTTATGCCCACGCGGGCCTTTTGAATACTTTATGGCCCGCTCTAATACCAACACAGTAAATACTAAAATTCTATGAGTTCGCTTTATTAAAGTTAAGATACAAATAATCAATGGAATAATGCTCAAATAAGGAAAATAACTCGTTATAAATCTTATCTTGCTTAATTGATACGAAAATTGCAATTTTGAAATGTTCCCGTAAATTTACAATTGCCATCACTTACTCATATTTCACTGTTACGTATCACCTTTCTTAGAGGAATACATGCATCTTCAGTTACTGTACTACTACTAGTAGTAATAAGATGTTTAAGACACATCGGCTATGTCATTGTTTGGTGTTACAAAATATTGTAAATAACTTTTGGCAATAGAGGCAAATAACCTAAAAGTACCGTTTCATTAGCGCAATTCACATTGTTATTTTCCATTACTCTGAAATTCACCATAATAATTTTCATATACTTCTCGAGATTTAGAGGAAACCACTGTCCCCCAGCTTTTGCAAGAATTTCCACCGGAACTTCACAATATTCTTTCATTTTGTACGAACAAATCATCAAAAACAACGATTATGCAATAGTAACCAGATACACACTGTTTTGTTTATCTGACGTCATATTGAGAAATGACGATAACAATGCGTCTTATCACTTTAGATCCATGACAAATTATAAAATATTTTCGAATTTCTGTTTGATTCAGCAACGAACTAGTAAACCATAAAAAGTTCTGTCTTCTAGATGTTTTTGCCCCTTCAGGCGACTTCCAAACCGTCGGGCCAGGGCCCAGGGCCAGAGGCCCGAGGGCATCACCTGAAGGGCAAAATCATCTACTTAACTCCCTAGATACATGAATGTTTTGCATTGTGACGTCACAGTCAAAAGTTTTTGCCCACTGTGACGGCACGCTTTTCAGATGTTTTGAGAAAAAAAAACAACTTCAAGCACGCGTAGCAGCATGCAGAAACCCTCATTTTTATACGATCGTAGAAAAAGGTATTTACGTTCCTCTTATTTTTGTTTTTTTATTCTAAACATGTTTAATTTAAAGTAAACTTGTTCAGTTTCACATACAGTCCATGCCTTTGAGAAAACGTCTTGTGAGGAGTGTTTGTGGTCATTGTATCATCTAATATTCCCTTTCACATTTGTAATCTTGAAATGTACAACCTGTAATAATAATAATAATAATAATAATAATAATAATAATAATAATAATAATAATAATAATAATAATAATAATAAATATAGTAATAATAATAATAAATATAGTAATAATATAACATTTTTTTGCTTATCTATCTACAACCTTACTCTTGCTCACGCTAAACGAAGAACGGTCGTCTGCTTTCGAGAGATTGCAACTCGCACTTCAAAACGACCAACATCAAACTGATCTTGAAGATGGTGTCTTGAACACGACGCAAATAAGAAATGACGGCATATAAGCTTTCATTCTATTAATATTATTATTAAATTATTTGTTAATATTATTTATTAAAATGTATTTATATTACAAAACGGGTTCATAACAGCAAGTAGTAACATATCTGGGACCAACTATCTTTCATCTAAAGAAGAAAAATCATGAAATTTGGTAAGGTACGTAGAAACCTTTAATTCCTTTCTAAACATAAACCATTAATGTTTTAAAAGTAAACATTATGATTAAGCATTGTTTTACAGTCAATGGAATTGAAATAATATTTACAAATATATCTTATAACACTTTTAATTCATTAAAACACAATACTTTTTGTAAATTTCTTTGTTAGTTGTGAAAAAGTTTATATCTTGAATACTACTACCTTTCGTTAAAATTGTGAATGGTGACAATTGCTGTTTAATGTAATGAAATGTTTAATACACAAAATAAGTAATTAATTCGTATTCAAGTGTTCTTTAAGCACCACGAATGCATTGTTTCTGTTTCGACAAAGATTCCTCTGACAAATTGAAAGTTAGATTAATAACTTCGAGTTTCTCAGTTTAAGTTATTACGATGGTTGTTATGTGTAATAGAAAAGCTCACAGTAAATATGACGAAGAAAGTTCTGAAGGTAGCTCATCAAGCAGTTTTAAGTCTGCAAGTAAGCACATTTTTGTCTCTGAACCGATGGGAGAAAAAACGCCTGCTGAACTAAATGGCATCGGACACATTCTTTCTCGCAGATTAGCTAAAATAGGGTTTGACAAGGTAAGATTTGAAAGGCGCCTTTTCTGATTGGGTTTTTAACGTTCCACTAATGTTGCTTTATGTTGTAGGCATACGTTGTATTCGGCCAATTTCTTGTGCTGAAGAAGGACAGGGAGCTATTTACGTTTTGGCTTTGCGATTCTGTTGGTGCTTCTCCGAAACAAGCCAATGACTGTTATCAATGCCTTTTGGAATGGTCCGAAGAATTTCTATAAGTTTGGTTTAGCGTTTTATACAAAAAAATAGTCCATGTTTCGTTTAGAAGTGAATAGCAGCTTCAGGATTTTCCTTCTAGGAAGTGGTTATGCTGTGAAACAGTCGACCGTCGTCAATGTTGGTTTTGGCAGTTACGCTTCGGAGCCTTTTGTTTTTACATAAAATGTCTGGAGTTGATTAATTTAGATTGTTTTCGTAAACTTATTATTTGCAACATAGATCAGGATTTCAATTTTTGTCTTTCCATAAATGTAATGTTATTTCAGATGGTAAAAGATAAGTTGTGGTGATGGACCCACTGTTTTTCTCAAATGAGCCGAGTGAAAGAAAACAAGGATTTTTGATGTTTATAGTAAATAAATTTCATTGTAAAATGCAATATGTTCATAGTAAAATATTTTTACCATAGTTCAATTTGTGTTTGGGATGGTTTTTAATCATTTTAGGAAGTTAAATCACAATTAATGAGTTGATGAAGCTGTGATGTATAGTAATAAAGCAAATAACGCAAATGGCATATAAAATAAAACATACTCTAAATTAAATGAAAGAAATTCCATGAGACAATTCATTGATATTGCCGATAACAAAAGGGATAAATTTCACTTTTCGAAAAGTCTTAGATATTATGTACTAATGAAGATCACTTTCAATATAATAGTTACGTATTTAGGTCTCCGACCCAAAGGGTTGGAAGTCGTCCGAGGGACAAGATCAATAAGTAACGCCCTTAGTACATACAAAACATATGGTTTGCTTGTTAGTTACTGAATCGAAAGAGAATTTGAATCATCTTAAAATTTGTCTTGCATCAAAAGCAACGAGCTAGAATATACTACATAGAGAGGCTGAAGCGCCTCAATCTTTGAAGAAAATTTAAGTTAAGTTGTTTGCCGTCAAAGCAGCGCCCCTGGGAAATAAAGTATTCTAGCATTACTTTTGGTGCTGGATATGGACGGGTAGGCGCGGGCCGCCTCTAATTGGGTGTTCCTCTTATTGTGTGTTCTCAAAAACCTATCACAATCAAAAACCAATCATTTAAAAACGGAATGACAATATTTTAGGGGAACGAACTGAGAAACTTTAAATATATGTTGCTTCCTGCATTGATTGTCATATGAATGGAATCTATAGAAATGTTATTGTAGTTGGCATAAACTCTGAAGGTGAATGTTATTGCAATAGTTATTTCAATACCGTTAAACGAAAAACAATAAAGAAATAAGTTGAGATACGAACAACACCACAACGTCGATTCAGTATAGGAGTTGAATACGCCGTCACTCGTATATTTTGACTTCAAAAACATGGCGATCACTAGTTTGGCGAGCCTCCACCAAGAATACTGACACTATAGGGACAGCCACTCTATATAGAATATTCTACCTCGTTGACCAAAAGTGAAAAGACACATTTTAATCGTCAGATATCAATACGATGACACATAACCAAAACAGAGTGCGTTTCTAGTTGCTATTGCCACGGTGTTAGACATATTTCTTATATCGTGCTATTGCATACTCGTAATTGGAGACATTTGTTCGAACAAATTTCATAAAGTTTCTACAGAAATACTCGAAAATACTAAAAAAACTAAGGGCAGTTAGTTTCCAGCATAATATCGGGAAATATATAAATGGAAATTGAGAATAGCGCTCCCTCCCTTCCGCACCCGACCTACCTTAACTACGCGCCAAGGCCTGCTGCAAAATATACAAGGATTACTAGCGCATTTCGGGAACGGTGGATTGAGGAAATGTGTGTAGAGTGGGGGTATTAGTTACAAAATCGGCCACTAGATTTTATGAAGCAATGCCAGTCTCTGGAGAATCAGCCATCCGTTCGCAACTTTCTCAATAATTTGCGTTCAAACTTTTTCAGGAGTTCGAGGTATTTCCTGTGATGGATCTTCACCTGCGTCGGCCTTTTTTTTTTTTTTTTTTTTTTTTTTTTGAGAAAATCACGGACAGAAGTTCTCATCTCCAACAGAAAATTGTTTCTATTTTACACCAGTGAATATGTTTTTAGAATGTTGCCATCAGTGCTAGCTTCGAGCTTTTGCCTTCAACTATTTATTGTGCCAGAGAGGGACAAGGTCGTCGTTCAAGAAAAGACGCGCGATTAATAACTACAGAAATGCGTTGCAAGGAAAGCGTTATATGTTTGAAATTGTTCATGGTGACTTGTGGAGCAAATGTACATTTATTGTAGTAAGTGCGGTAGTGGCAGTGCAAATCAGTATTCTCGGTAAATGAAAATATCGTAAAAGCGAGGGAGCTTCATTAAATAACGTGAGCGCCGAATAGAGAGCAAAGGCGCAAACCTGGACGGGAGAGCGAGGGTCGGAAGGCCCTCGCGAACGCCGTACATTCGATCAGCCGTGGACCACTTGGAGTCAAAATGCGTTGGTTACAAAATGGCTTTGGTTACAAAATTGCATACTCTAGAAAGATATTGACAGGAAAATGTATCTTCAGATTTGGGCCTTATTTGTTAAAATATAGAAAATGTCACTGGTTAGTTCATTTGGCGGGTAGATAATGCTTATGAATGTTTCACGGAAGTGTCTGAATAGTTCTTATGATTTTTACGTTTGTAAATACCTATATTATAAAGAATCGTTTCTTCTATTTTTTTAAAAAAAAATTACATTACTATGTAGGTGAGTTGCTTTAGT